>CM062817.1:773858878-774458878 GCA_031772625.1 Pinus tabuliformis | reverse complement strand
CCCGGCGGGCGGGCGAGGGTGCCGGGCGGGCGGGCGGGTGAGGGCGCCCGGGCGATTCTGGGAATCGCCCGCCCGCCCGGCGCCCTCGCCCGTCCGGCGCCCTCACCCGCCTCACCCGCCTGGGCGCCCTCGCCCGCCCGCCCGGCACCCTCACCCACCTCACCCGCCCGGGCGCCCTCGCCCGCCCTCACCCTCCTCACCCGCCCTCGCCCGCCCGGCCCTCGCCCGCCCGGCGCCCTTGCCCGCCCGCCCGGCACCCTCACCCGCCTCACCCGCCCGCCCGCCCTCACCCACCCTCGCCCGCCCGGCGCCCGGCGCCCTCACCAGCCTCGCCTGCCCCCCCGCCCCGACGCCCTCACCCGCCCGCCCCGACGCCCTCACCCGCCCGCCCGGCGCCCTCACCCGCTTGCCCGCCAGGTGCCCTGACTCGCCCGCCCCCCCGGCGGGCGGGCGGGTGAGGGCGCCGGGCGGGCGGGCGGGTGAGGGCGCCGGGCGGGCGGGCGGGTGAGGGCGCCGGGCGGGCGGGCGGGTGAGGGCGCCCGGGCGATTCCCGGAATCGCCCGGGCGCCCTCACCCGCCCGTCCGCCCGGCGCCCTCACCCGCCTCACCCGCTGGGCGGGCGAGGGCACGGGCGGGTGAGGCGGGTGAGGGCGCCGGGCGGGCGGGCGGGTGAGGGCGCCCGGGCGATTCCGGGAATCGCACGGGCGCCCTGACCCGCCGGCCACCCTCACCCACCCTGCCTCGGCCGCACCCCCCCCGGCAGGCGGCAGGGCGATTCCGGCAATCGCCCGGGTGGCCCTCACCCGCCCGCCCGCCCGGCGCCCTCACCCGCCTTGCACCCCCAGGCGCCTTCGTCCGCCCGCCCGTCCGGTGCCCTTGCACGCCTGACACCCTCACCCGCGTCACCCGCCCGGGCGCCCTCGCCCGCCCGCCCGCCCGGCACCCTTACCCGCCTCACCTGCCCGCCCGCCCTCGCTCGCCCGCTCGCTCGGCGCCCTCGCCTGCCCGCCCCGCGCCCTCACCCGCCCAGGCGCCCTCGCCCGCCCGTCCGACGCCCTCACCCGCCTCACCCGCCCGGGCGCCCCGGCGCCCTCACCCGGCTGCCCGCTCGCCCAGCGGCCTCACCCACCTCACCCGCTCGGCGCCCTGACCCGCCCGCCCCCCTGCCCGGGCGCCCTGACCCACCCTCCCCCCCCGGGGCGCCCTCACCCACCCTGCCTCGTCCGCGCCACCCGGGCGGCCCCCGCCCCGGCCCGGCAAGCGGCAGGGCGATTCTGGTAATCGCCCTGCCGCCTGTTGGCGGGGTCGCGGGCCGCCCGGGTGGCGCCTGCCTCGACCGCGCCACCCGGGTAGCCCGCGCCCTCGCCTGGTGAATCACGTGTGGCAAAAAAGGCAAAGGAACCCCAACCACCATTACATGGAATGTTTGGAAAGACATACATTGGGAGTTTCGCAGACATCAAAGACCCATTAGAAGAGGAAAATGAGCAAAATGAAACAGAAAATATTGTGGAAGAGGACAATGATGAAACTCTAGAGGACGAAGAGTTTGGATTGCGTGACATTGTTGATTAAATTTAAGTTATGCTTGTAAATCAAGCTTTGCAATGTTTTGACTTTGACATTTTATGAGAAGAATAAACACTCAATTATGGTTGTTATACGTTCAATATTGGTAATATGTGATTTTTGCATTGATTTTTAAGTTAATCATTATTTTTTGAAAAAAAAAAAGTGATTTTTATTATTTTTTTGACATGAAATTCATAGAAAAAACTATTATTTAACCATTTTTAGTTAAAATTATCGTATAAAAATTGTTATTTTGACATGTCAATTCTAACAAAAAATTATCAAAACGTGTAGTTTTTTAGTTATATTTATGTTAAAAATGGTTATTTTTATGTCCATTGTTAAAAAATATTGTTTTTTAGAAACAATTATTTCATGTCGATTGAAAAATTAATTAAGGATGTATAAATATGTAGAATATCGAAAAGTCTAAATATCGACCTTCTAATTTAAAAATGCAAAACAGTAAAAACCTCACGAATTTTTTTTTTAAAATTATAATAAAAACCAAGGAAATGTGAAGAAAACGACCACTTCAAAAATTATCAAATTTACTAAATAATGATTTACATTTTATACATTAAAAAATTTAAAGCCAAAAAACAGGGCTTTTAAGAAAGGAGTGTGATGCAGAATGCTCACTTTTTAAAATCAGCATGAAAATCACTACCATTCTAAAACGTGATGTACATAAAAAAAACTAAAGTGCCAAAAACTATGCTCTAGAAAAAACATGTGCGTTCTGCATCACCCATTTTCAAAATCAGGTCACTTTTTAGCTATCTCTACGAAACGGGTAACAGTATCAGTTCCCGTTTCATAGTTTACATTGTTTATGATGCATGTGCACTCTATTAGTGGTTATCTCTACTACATCACATTCATTAATGACTTTTCAAGGAAGACATGGATATACTATTTGAAGCATAAGGATGAAGCCTTCGAAACATTCAAGGAGTTCAAAGCATTGGTTGAAAATCAAACAGGGAAGAAGATCAAAATATTCAGGTCTGATAATGGTGGAGAATACATGTCAAATGAGTTCATTGACTTTTGCAAGAAGGAAGGTATCAAGAAGGAAACAATTGTGCCATATACTCCTGAACAAAATGGTCTAGCTGAAAGGAAGAACAGGTCTATAGTAGAAGCTACCCAAGCAATGCTCCATGATCAAAAGTTTCCTAAGTTCCTTTGGGCCGAAGCTTCACATGCTACCGTATATGTTCAAAATAGGGTGCCTCATCAAGCTTTGGAAAACAAGACCCCTAAAGAAGTATTTACAGGTGTCAAGCCCGACATTGGTCATCTCCACATATTTGGATGTCCCATATATTTCCATGTGCCAAAGGAAAAAAGGAAAAAATTGAAAGCTACAAGAAGAAAAGGTACGTTTGTTGGATATTGTGAAAAATCTAAAGCATTTAGAATAGATATTCCTAGTAAAAGGAAGGTGGAAATTAGTAGGAATGTTACATTCAATGAAGATGCCACCCTTGGAAAAGTAAGGGACCTTCCTCCACCTCCTCCTCTTGAGAAGAATGATGATATGGATATTTTGGATGGTCCTTCTGTGCCCGAATATGAGATAGATATTGTTGATAATCCCATGGAGCCCAAGGATCCCTTCAATCCTCCTCCAAGTGATTCTCCTTCTAGGAAGAGACCACTTTGGCTACGTGACACTCTACAAGATGTTGAGGAACAAGTTCCCGTTCGAAGATCATTTAGAGAAAGAAAGCAACCATGTAGGTATTAGGGATATGTTGCAGCCATGAGCACTATGATTCAAGACAAACCCTCCACATTTGAAGAAGCCATAAAAGAAAAAGTTTGGAAAGATGCCATGGCTGAAGAATATGAATCAATTATGAAGAATGAAGTATGGGATGTTGTGCCGAGACCAAAAGGGGAAATATATGGTAACTTTGAAGTGGATATTCAAGATCAAGCATGGAGTTGATGGTAGCATTGAAATATACAAGGCAAGCTTCATGGCTTGAGGTTTCTCCCAGAAAGAGGGAGAAGATTATGATGATATATTTTCACATATGGCTTGATATACAACCATTCATTCAATAGTTTCCCTTTCTGTAAGTCAAGGATGGACCCTTCATCAGATGGATGTAAATACTGCATTCCTCCATGGCATGTTACAAGAAGAAGTGTATGTTGAACAACCACAGGGATTTGAAGTAGAGGATCAAAAGAAAAAATTTTGTAGATTGAAGAAGGCATTATATGGTTTGAAGCAAGCCCCAAGAGCATTTTACTCCCACATAGACAATTATTTGATGAAGCTGGGATTCACAAGAAGCAATGTCGATCCCAACCTCTACTTCAATATAGTCCAAGGTATGCCTATGATTTTGGTTTTATATGTTGATGATCTATTCTTGATAGGTAGTGAGCCTCTAATGATCGAGTGTAAGAGGGAGAAAGCCTCTTAATTTGAGATGAAAGACCTTGGATTCATGCACTACTTTCTAGGCCTTGAGGTGTGGCAAAGGACCAGAGATATTTTCACAAGGAAAATATGTTGTGAAGCTATTAGAGAGATTTATAATGACAGAATGCAAGTCCACGACCACACTGATGGAAATGAACTTTAAGAAGTTATGTGGAGAAGCTGCAGGACCTGATTTGGCTAATCCATCCGAGTATAGATAGTTGATTGGGGCTCTGATGTTCCTTGTGAACACCTGTTTAGACATATGTTATGAAATGAATACGTTGACTCGATTCATGGCCGAGCCTCTCCATGTACATTAGAATGATACTAAACACATTTTGAGATATTTTCATGAGATGATCGCACTTGGTTTGAGATATTTCTAACTAGATATGTTCAACTTCATGGATACAACGATGTTGCCTAGGTGAGAAATGTTATCAACAGGAAGAGTACATCTGGATGTTATTTTAGTATTGGATTTTCCATGATATCATGGATGAGAAGAAAGAAAAATTTCATAGCATTGAGTACCACTGAGGCAGAGTATATTTCCACTAACATGGCTAGTTGCGAAGCAGTTTGGTTGGGGAAGCTCTTTGGAGAGCTATTTGAGTAGGTCCTAGAAATTATAGTGATATATTGCAACAACAAGAGTGGGATCTGTCTGGAAGAGAATATAGTATTCCATGACAAGTCCAAGCATATAGAGATTCAATATCACTTCATTCGAGACATGGTGCAGAGAGGAGTCGTTTGACTCCATCACATATCAACAAATGAGCAAATTGAAAATATTATCACCAAGGCTTTTTCAAAAGGAAAGTTCTTGGTCTTTAGAGAGAATATTGGACTGAGGGATGTGCCCCTTCCTAATAAGGGACATCGTTGATCGAGGACGTTGATCTAACTCTCCCCCCCTGTTTGAGCTCATAGGGTGAGAAATTGAGATAGAGGGCTCCTAGGGTTGAGGGAACTATAGACAATAGGGTTTCACCCATATCCGTTACCCATAGGGTTGGAGTAGTAGCTCACCCTATCTTGGTCTTTGCATAGTATACCCCAATTGGCATCATACCTACAAGCTAGGCTTGCTGGGATTGTCCCTCCCCGTCTAGGCAACGGGTTGAGGAGGCTTGGAGGAATGTGATCCTTACCTCTTGGTTAGTCAAGTATCTCATCCAAGGTAGGATTATGATGCAAGTGTGTTGGAAATAATACTGAGAGGGGGGGGGGGAGTGAATCAGTATTATCAAATCAATAAAACTTTTCAATTTCCATACTTAGATATATATATATACGCTACTTCAATTAAGGGAACTCACGTGTATACGCAACTGTGTCTAATAAAACTAGCGTATATCCAGAATACTTATGATTCAGTTAATCCATTAAATGTTGATCTTTAGTTAGTGCATCAGAACTTCATTAACCATATGTACAATAAGCAGGTGCAGTAAAATAGAACAAATCATCACACACAAGAAGCACACATGAACACCATGATATAAGGTGGAAACCTAATGTGGGTGAAAACCACCTGCTGCAAGTCATCTCTATCTTCTTTTAATAAGAAACTTCATTTTACAATAGTTCTATACTGGTGCAGTCTTATATCAGTACGCAGGCTTCTACCTGCAGAGGGCTACAACCCTCTCTCGTTTTCCAGATTCTCCTGGATTGGAGCTACAACCCCCTTAGCTCTTGTACTAGCTGATCCATTTACTAGTATGTAGGTGCCTGCCTACTGAATGCTCCAATCTTCACTCGTTCTCTAGCTGCTACTGGAAAGGAGCTACCACCCCCTTTGCTCTTGTACTAGCTGATGTACTAGTACGTAGGCGTCGGCCTACAATCTCCTTTCATCCTCCAGGGACCACATTTCATACATTTTTAGACTGGATACTCCTGAAGCACAACACTATAATATGAAGGCCACGTTTCATCCAATTTTCATACTGTACCTATCAATATCATTGAAGCACAAAACAATCAATACTAGCATCATCAATTTCTGAATCACTGAAACACTGAAACCCTGTCAACAACACAGTCGCCAAAACACAGAGCAGACAACAGAACTCTGCAATAACAATCAGACCCAACTGCAACTTCAAATATCATACTTCATAATGTATACGCTACTACGATGAACCAAACCCGCGTACATACGCACTTTCACCAAAGCAAACCCGCATACAGATCTATAAATATTCAATCATGACTTGTAGCTATTTCAAACTTAAGTTATACCCAGTTTAGAACATTACATGCGTCAGTATACAGATCTAGAATAAGCATAATCAACCATATAGAGATAGTTCATTTCAAACCATTTGATCACGATCTATCCTTAGATCTTGCTCTCCATCAACCGGTGAGATCCCTCCTTAGCTCAGATCAAGCAATGCATCATAACCCATATCCTGCATACTGGATCTCATACTTCATGAGATATTCAAGACTTTTTCCATGCCTTTGCATAATGATCTTCTTCTCCTTTTATAGTCTTATACCTTACTCAATACCATGGTCCAAAACCATTGAGAACCAATACTAGGGACCAAATACCTGGGTTCAACACTTTGGATGCAATACTAAGGATCAAAACCATAGGTCTAAATACCACGGACCCAAAAATAAGCTTTCCCACATGTACGCACTTTTCTGTGCATGAAAGTGCATGCATACGCATACACGACTTTTGATTAGCAATCCCGCGTGTATACGCACCTTTGTATTAGTGAAGCTGCGTGTATAACCTGCGTGTATACCCTACTTGGTATATAGCGAACCTGCGTATATACGCGACTTGATACATAGTGAACCTGAGTATAACCTGCCTATGTACGCGACTTGGTATATAGTGAACCTGCGTATATGCTCATCTTTGTTCATTCTTTGTAGTCTGATCATAAATTCTTAATCTGTCATCTTGCCATCAAGGACAACACTTGTATCATAATGCCAACAAAGTGTTCTACCACATGACTCTTAAGGGTCATTGTTGGGAATATTGGTAGGCAATAGGATGGGTTGAGTAGTAGCTCCCCTATATCACCTATTGCTCGATATGTGGTCGTAGTAGTAGATCCCCCTTGAGATTCTGGGTAGTAGCCCGCTAAAGGAAATTCTGGGTAGTAGCCTGATGGATAGAGGATGGTAACTTTTTCTCCCTGATGATTCTTCTTCTTTAGATTCGAGAATGTTTCAACAGATAGAGTTGAGCAGAGATGGGACATAGGACGACATGATGATATATTGAGATATACACAAATTTCGACATGTGGAATCTTCCCTATTTGTGAGGGAGTGTTAAAATATGAAACTACGGTCAAATTACACCTTGGACATCTCATATGATGGAGATGATGATGGCACTAAATTCCTCTTTTTGGGAGGACCAACATCGACCTAAATATCACCTCGTCTGGAAAAGCAGAAGTTGGATTTTAAATTTATGTACCCACACATGCACATTTGGACAGGTCAGCCTCAACATCAAATGAACATTGTTGGACACCCATGGAAACCTATAAATTCAAGATACCTAGAACTCATTTGTACATCATCACCAAGAATCTTCTTCTCTTCTCATTTATTGGTTCACACAGGTCTTAGGCAAGGTCGAAAAACAAAGTTTGCAAAGGTCTGAGATTTCAAGATTCGAGGCTCGCAGTTGATCTCGCGTTTCTGGGCTATAGTCGCAGGGTTGTCACAGAGCAGTTTCGGTTATACTCACTGGAACACAGGCATCAAGGAAGCGACTGGGATCGTATAGTCGCTATTATAGCCCCTCATGCATGCGACTGGAGGTTTGACTAAAGTTGACCATTGACTGAAGTTATCTACAGTTGATGAAGACTGGAGAAGTTGTCTCTGATATAATCTGACACTGGAAACTTGTTTATGAATGTTATTGGGTTGTATTGTTGATGATATTATATTGGGCTCATTGTACTCTCTATTGAACATTTTATGACAATCTAATAGAAGAAGAATTTCAAAGGGTTTTCCCCCTAGTGGGGTTTTCCCCTGGTCTTTGACCAAATCTGGTGTCTCTTGTTGATGTGTTGATTGTCTCCTTTGTCATTGCATTTATTGTTTTATCTTCAATTACTGTTGATGAATGGAAAGACTAATTGTAATTGGAAACATTGCTAATTGAAGTGTGGAATTGGGCTAAAGTAATTGATACAACATAGAACAATCTAAAAAATTAACATCTTGATCTTCCCATCCTTTTTGCATCTAAGGGAGAAGGGGACAATCATGTGTGTAATGACCATAAGCATTGCGACATGCACACAACTTATTCGTGTAAAAAGTCTTGTTTTGCTTGGGTTAGGTGCCTTATTGATGGGTTGTAGTATTAGATTGATCACCCCAATTGGAATTAGGTTGATGACCTTGGTTTCCTGGGTTTCTTGGGGTTGTTGATTCTGATTTCCTTTCCCTTTGTTCCTTTTCTTATGATTTAGGGGATTGACATCAATTTTGTTGGGTGTACACTTTCCCTTGTGGAGGCAGTGGTTGTTGTAGCAAAGGGGGCTAAGGCATGGGAGTTTGAGGTGATGGTGCTAATGGGGTTAGAGCACAGAGATGTGCATAAGGATAATATGGATTCACGACTAGACTCTGGTAACCAAACTAAGTACTATATATCCCTAGTATTTATTGATGTGAATGGGGATATGTGAAATAAGTACTTGTGCCTTAGTGTGAAGTAACACACAAAGGATCAGGAGGAGGATAAGAGTAATTAGTATTGCCCCCCCCTAGAGTGGGCCATATCACATAGTTCCTTACAAATATGGGGCAGGATGCTGGTAAGGGATTGATCCAATCACACCATCTAGGACATGAGATGCCCCAGTGAAAAAGAAGCACCAAGATGAGGAAGATCAGGAAGGATGGTGTAAACATAACCTGATTGGTCATAGATTAGATCAAATTGTAGAGCCTTATAAATGCCTTCTTCTTTGGTTTGAGGAAAGGTGGATGCCACATCTTTAGTGATTGGTGAGAGGAGGGATTTGAGAAACCAATCCAAATAGACTTAGTCTTCAAACTCGAGAGATTTGCACAAGCTCTTCTTTCTGCATTATTCCTAATCATGATAAAAAAAAAGGTTCGCAAAGCTTTGTTTAAAGGAAGTCAAAATTTTGGTGTTGGTATTGTAATGAACAGGGAACTGAAATAAGATAAGAATGTGTTCACAAGATTTGCAAACACATGGTGTGAAGCATGGGGTTAGTTTACATATCACTTTGCAGTAGAGCCGGTGAGGGTGCATTGTAATAGTCACAGATGAATGAAATCCTCCATTATGGAAGGTGAGGAACACCACTTATGGAAGGATTGAATGTGATTGGAAGGATCCTCTCTAGAGTTTCCTTCAAACTTGGGGATGTATGATGAAAGCTTCGTTGGCATATGAGGCCAATTAGGGTCATGTTGAAGAGGAACATTAATTAACTGATTCAAATGAGGAAGATTTAAACCAACCATATAAGGAAGAAAGGTTTGAGTGACAATCAATCCTTGTATTACCAACATTTCTATTGACATTTCCTCCGCTATTGGTGCCCACATTGGTTTCAACATTTCCACTAGCATTGAAACCAGACATGGTAGCACCTTGGGGTTGAGAGGTTTCAGAATCCGAGGAAGAACTAGCATTCGAAGGCGAAGGAGGGGAATTGACCCTAACTCGTCTAGTAGGTGTTAGTCAATGTCCTTAAAAAAACTGAGGATGAAGACCATGTAGTCTCCATGACTAACACTTATGGGGTGTAATGGTGTCCAAACAAGAATGGAACTAAAAGGCTAGAGGAAAATGATGCTAAGATAAAACAATAAAGAGTAAGAAAAACACTACATGTAGTGGTGTAAAGTGTATATAACTACGATATACTACTATTCTAAATCAAGAAAACACATTCTATAAAAAGAAAATGACCCCTAGCCTAAAAGATAGCTACACCTTAAGAAAATCCTAGTATATGCTTTGATGGACTTCCAAACAATTTCTTACTTGTGGGGTCTGAAGGCCACAAGAAAAGCGTTGAGTGAAAGGTAAGGAAAAGGTATGGTTGCTTCCCACAACCACAACTTATAAGGTGTTTTATCCTAAGGAAAGGTAACCATGGTTACCTTTCTCCAACAAGGGTGAGCGAATCTCAGCTTCTGGGTAGCTGCCGCATAATCAAATTCTCATCCGAGAAGTGGGAGTTTAAAGGGGAACTTCCAGTATCCTTGGCCTAAGACTTACCCCCTATAATGAGTTTCTACTCAGCACCAACTTTGGACCGTTGGATTATGGAGGATTTCAAGCACCCTAGTAGGATAACCACCATGTCTTCGATGTAGAGTGTGGTGGGTATTATTTGGAAGCTTGCCCCACCAACCCTAACCTAACTATAAGATTATTTTTCCTAGTTCCCAAGTGGGTTTATATAATGTTTGCTAGGTTAAGTGGTTAATTTTATGGTCTTGGCTTGGCAGTTTGAACCAAGCTCACGTTCACATTAGGTGCGAAGTGTATGCAACTATGTATGATGATATTGGTTTGAATAAAAATGTTGCTAAAAAAAAGTACTGAATTGAAAATTTAACTAAAATTAAATAGAAAGTGAATAAACTTGAACAACACTCTACTTCCCACCCAAGGAGGCTAGAAAAAACAAAAAAGAGTTCCAAAAATGGAAAAAAGAAGGTGAAACTGTGAAGACAAATAGATCAATAACAATGGAGGCTTAAATTTGAAGTCAATATGCCTACTTTATGCAGAAAATAACAACACAGAAAAGATGGATTCCTAGTTGTAACAAAGGATAAAAACCAAACCTATGGTGAAGAACGCTTAAAAGAACTTTGAACAAAAACCAAGACAAGGATAAAAGGAAGCACAATGGCTTTCTCAAACTCTAAAAAGGTTGATGAATTTGAAGGCTTGAGTTGTTGCGTTAACTGCAATATTCAATCCTTAACACTAGAATTCCAATTCAGAAATACCCCGTTTGGTGGAGGTGTAATGCAAACCCTAGAAGGGATTTTTTCCTTCCTCCTAAAGGTGAGAGATCTGAAGATATTAAGGCCTAATTCTAATTAAAAGGGAAAGTACCCAAACCACCTAACAAGAATACATAATTGAAACAAGCAAAATACTGAAAACTAATTTTTTTGGGCAGTGGCAGATAACTTGCCTTTTCTTGCATTATAGTGCAGTTGTGGCCTATTTCATGCATTAGCCACCATAAATAAGTCACAGAAAAGTGCGTTAGGGTTCTCTACATTCTTGATCCAAAAGTTTTGCCAGATCTCACCGTCTTCTGTGTGGTTGGTATCTATAACATGTGGAACAGAGACATAAACATAAATATAAATATTTTTCACAAAAATTCACGAGAAAATAAAAATAAAAAATATAAAAGAAAGGAAATGCGAGAAAAGCATGGAAGTCACCAAGGATATTGAGTTTAACCCAATAAAGTTTTCATTTGTTAGTGGTAAATTTCTAAGCAGATGTGCCAAAATTTAATTTTATCCACCAACGACTAAAATGACCTAACAACATAAAATGAACAAAAATTCTAGATTGCAATGTTAAATGTATGTCTTCAGATATGCACACAAAAATATTAGAAAACCATGTAGTAAAATAGAAACTAGAAAACACACAAGAAACATGACAATAACTCAATGGAAAGACTTTATTTTATTATATATCACATGGGAGTTAGAAAGTGTTGACATGGGTTGATACTGTCCTCCTCTATGAGATGGGTTCTTTCGTCCCTCACTGCAAAATGTTGCTCCTCGCTCTTATGTGTGCAAGTGGGAAATGGAATTGTAAATGAGAAAATAGGAGAGCTCAAATGTTGTAGGATCAAAATGAAGACGGTGATAGTGATAATGTGTAAACGGTGAAGGAAAAACCTCTCTATTTATAATAAAATGCGAGATTAGACTAGATCTAGTAAGTAATAAAATATTTGGTTGACTAGATCATGATCTTAATTATGAGTATTTGATTATTTTTGGGAGAGGAAAAGATTAGAGAAATGGTCAATAATCTTTATTTAGTAAACCAACTCAAAAAATGATGATTAATTAAGAAAAGTGGGTGAAATAATTAATAGTTGAAATTGATTTATTAATTATTTCTAGGTGATATGGTCAAAATAAGTTAGAAACAATTTTTTTTTTTTGTAAACTTGGCGGTGCTTCCTCTATTGATATTAAATATTCAAAATCAAACCTTCCATTTGTTCCAGGTGGTCTTACCTGCCTGAAGGAAACCAAGTAGCCACTTGTCTGCATTAAGCCCTGTCCAAAACTTAAAAAGGTCGTTCTCTATCCATCTAGCAACATTGTCTTTACTATCTATACTATTGTTCCATTTAAACAAGTAAGAACTATTCATCATAAAACTTCAACAAAAATGTACTGGACCTTTGCTTCAATCCTCATCTGAGGATATTACTGGGGCTAGTGCTTTGGCACTAGAGCTGAGCATCTCACTCCTCTTCATGTCTTGAAGTGTTTGTTCAATTCTCCCTAGTGCCAAGTTGTTTATGTAAGTTTGTATCTAGACTGTTGCAATCTCCCTAAGGAGTTCTGCCCTGACAGGATCCTTTTCCTTGGTGTCCTCCTTTACCTCCGGTCCTTTACTTGCTGCTTGTTCCCGATTGAGAGTCATAGCCCGTGCCACCATGTTCTTCATGACCCAATACTGTTGTATTGTCTCTCTGAAGAGAGAGTGCCGTCCTCAGGAGTTCCCTGGGTCTGGAACCATGCTCTCCCATTCCTCCATGGGGATGTCTTGGTTCCTTATGTTGTCGTTTAGTTCTCGCTCCCAGCCAGCAATTTGGGCTCTGACTTCCAGTGGTTCCCTGCCATGTAAGCATCGATGAGGGTTTTCATGTGTTCACATCCAGACTTTCGCCCTCTCTTTCTTTGCTCTTTGTTTGAGCTGCTTGCCCCCTTTGCCATCTTTTTGTCTCTCTTTCCCTTCCTGGTCACCATGTTGACTGCGTACCTGTTGTCGGTTGCTTCTTTCTGTTTGTTGTCCTCCTCACTGTACTGGGCGTATTTTGAGGTGAGACCTATCACATAACCATTACGATTATCAGTTTGATAATGAACAAACATCCAAACAATTTCCCATTTACCTGTGTCACATTTGTTATCCCTTTCAGTGATGGAACTGAGGCTTTTCATGGTTTCTTTTAGAATTTCCCATCTCCTCATAGTTTTGGGTTCTTCTAATTCTTACTTCTCTTACCGTCATTTTTTTCTCTCGAAAACATCTGTCACTCAAATAGCACGGCAGAGGCATCTACTTAGGACCGCCTCCAGGATAAACTGGGTTACTATTCCTTGCATCATAGGGAGGCTTGGCCGTGGGGATGTTTTCCAGGGGTCTAGGCATCAGAACCCTGGCCCTATTCTCTTCCACCCCTAGTGAAATTTTGTTTTTCTGTTTCCCTCTTTTCTCTGTTCTTTTTACTCTTAGAGGTTCTTCATTTTTTCCCTCTGGTTTTTTCGAGGAGTCCCCAACAGGAGTCATTATGGCCTTGCTCTCTCGTGTTTCATTTCTTGGGGTTACCATGGTGGAGACCTCTCCATTCCTGGATTCTACCCCCTCCTCTCCTAGCTTACTCCCTAGGATTTTCATTACACATTCTAAAATTTTCGACCATCCAGGGTCCCAGGAATTCCTAGGTTCCTCCCTACCAGACTCAATCCCTATCCTGTACAAATTTCCTAGATTAATGCAGAAAGACATCCTATTCCTTAAGATGCTGAGGGCCAGAGGAGAAACATACCAACTTGCAGAACTGGTTCCGCTTCCATCCTCAAGCTGCAACGTCGTTCTTCAGCCACCTTTCCTCTCTCTGGTTCTCATCTCCTCCCTCTGCATGCGTCTGCCTATGGACTATTTTCCCTTATGTTTTATTCCCCTCCCCTTTCTGTCCTTTCCCTTTTTGTCCACCTGTCTGTCATCATTACTCCCTTCATTGATCCCTACGCTGTCACCTTGGAATGGTGACCCTCCGTCCTATCTTACACTTTCTCTCATTAACACTCACTTACTCCCGGCTGCTCTTGCCATATGATCTCGTCCCTCGTCCTGCCACTTGCTGGCATCCTTCTGCCCACCCTCCCGCTGCCCCCCTACCATCCTTGCTGTCCTCCTTATCCGTCTCCACCAACCTTCTCTCGGGGTCTGTTCCTTCCCTGCCCTATCTGTCCACTTTCCCTTTCCCCTATCCTCTCACTCCATTTCCCTCTCCTATCCTTTCACTCGCTTGGACGCTGCCTCCCCCTTCCCAGTCCCATCTCCCTGTCCCACTTCCTCCATTGTGCTACACCCCATCAAGGGTTCTCCTCCCCTTCATTGTCTTTTTCCAATATTTTCACTAAGTTTGCCATCTCCTCCATTTGATGTAGTTCTTCCGCGTTTATGTCTACAGTTCTGCCTACTTGGCCGCTTCCCCAATTTTCTAGGTTGTCCGCTGCCGCATTGCCTTTCCTTCATACGTGTGTGGGAAGGATGTAGTATATTTATCTGATTAGTTTACTGATCTCCTGCACTATCCAAGCAGTTCTCCAGCTTCAACTAATCTTCTCCCACTGTGTTCCTTGTTGTAGCTTTTTTAATATTTCAATTTCCATTTTCGAATCACCTTCTACCTGTAATTTTTGATATTGCTCTCTTATCATGATTTCCTGCCCTTTTTTCAAGGCATGAAGCTCTGCTTCATTATTTGTCGCATTGCCACAATGCATCGCGTAGATTCTGAATGTCTTACTCCTGTCATCTCTGAATACCCCTCCTGTCCCCGCCTCACTAGGATTCCCTTTTGTAGCGCCATCGAAGTTTAATTTGATGAATTCCTTCTGTGGTCTTCTGAATTGGTTTACTTCCTCTCCTTTGGTGGTGTGGTGCTTCCAAGAAGAAGTATGCAACATGCTTGGTTTCAGGTTCATGCAGGTCATTATCTTTTCTTCCTTCAGGTTAGTTTTCTAGTCCTCATCAAACCACTTCTCTATTAGAATAGTCTCTCTAATATTTTGGATTAACTAGTTCCAGTTTTCTACTTTTGCTCTGCCTTCTTCCTTGAATATCAATTTGTTTCGTTCTTTCCATATATTCCACAGGACAAATCCTAGCGAGAGTCTCCAAGGACGGTTCAAGATTGTGTTATGGTATGGTTTTTTCCTTTAGTTTTCTATTGTTGTTTGCATGTTATTTGGATTCCTGTCACTAATTTCAAAAATTTGATGGTGTTGTTTCCACAGGTTATCGTTCTATTTGCAAGCATTGGTAAGGTGCTCCATTGTCTCTTCCTGTTCTCGACATAGGACACATACCGATGGGCCTTGCATTCCTTTTTTGGTAGTTGGGTCCATGTTAATGCTCGCCCGTGGCTCAGGATCCAAATGAATAAAGCGATCTTCGACCATGTTTTTTCCTTCCATATACTTTCCCAGTTATTTGCTTCTGGACGTCTGATGTGTTCTGCTTTTAATTGATAACCTTGTCCAATTGTAAACATTCCTTTGATTCTATAGCCCCATCTTAGGATGTCCGATCCTTCTTTTATCGCTATTTTCTTGGTTGCCATTTCCTTTACATATAGCTTCCATTGGGATGTTTCTGGCGCTTCTGGCTAGTCCTGTTGTTGTTTCCACTTTCTCTAGTATCCTTTTGGTTCTATGCACCAGAAGTTTTGTACTGTGTTTCCCCCATGGAGATCCGTGAATTGGTGGATTTATGCTAGTTGCGGCTGGCTATTTAGTTTTCCCCTCTGTTGCCACGCTTCTTTCGAGAAATTTGTTTTGTCCCCTCCTCTGATTTCCCAGAAGCTATGGTTGCTGATCAGATTCCTGTTGGCACTGGCTAGGTTCCATATTGCAGAGCCTTTCTTATCGTTTTGGCTTCTCAGCTTTCCTTCGAGAGACTTGGGCATGTCATACTTTCTCTTCCATAGTTTTTTCCAAAGATCTACCCCTCCTTGTATCCATCTACACCACAACTTTGCTCTCATTACCTGATTCAGAATGTAAGGGTCATAGAGTCCAAGGTCTCCTTCTAGGGGTTTGCTAAGCCAACTCCAGGATATAAGCGCCCATTTTTTAACCGTGCTGGGTCCTTGCCATAAGAATTTTTTGAACGTGTCTACCATTTCCTGGCAGACTGTTTTAGGGGTCGCTTGAATAGTTAGTTGGTATATCGGAATGGATTGTAATACTGACTTTAGTAGTATTACGCGACTTGGAATGTTCAACGTTTTGAATGTCTAGTTTTTCATTTTCCTGTGGATATTTTCCAACAAGATTTTCCAATTAGCCACTCTGTTTTGTTGGTCATTTAGCTGAATTCATAGATACTTCGTAGGAAAATTTCCTATTCTGAATCCCATGGATCTTTCTAGGAAAGCTTGGGAGGGTACTGGGGTGTTGAAGAAATAGATATTCAACTTCTCTTTGTTTATCTTTGTCGCTGAAGCACTAGTGAAGTGTGTGAGGATTTCCATAATTTTCTTAGCTTCCTTGAGCGATGCTTGTCCGTATAACATTACGTCGTCTACAAATTGTTGGTGGGTTAGTGGAAGGCTATTCCCCCATAGTCTTAGGCCCACATATTATTCACTACAGATTTTCACTTTTATATATCTTCCTAGACCTTCCGCTGCTAGGATAAACAAGAAGGGCGATAACGGGTTGCCTTGCCTGAGCCCTCTGGTGGAGTTGAATGCCTCTATAGGGGATCTATTGAGCATAATTGACAGAACTGGGGTGGTTACCATTGACATTATCCAACTTATAAATCTTTCATCGAAGCCGAATGCCTTCAGTATTTTTTGTAGATACTCCCAGTTCAGTCTATCATAGGCTTTGGTCAAATCTAGTTTTACCAACATTCCTTTGGTTTTTGATTTTTTTAAGGAGTGGATTACTTCTTGTGCCACCACTATGCCTTCTATTATTTGTCTGCATTTGACAAACCTTGTTTTCTCTTGAGATATCAAGCCAGGTAGTATGGGTTTCAGCCGCTTGACCATTATTGTGGCCAAGATTTTGTATATGACATTGTAGAGTGCTATTGGTCGGAACCCTTGCAGTTCTTCTAAGTGTTTTGTCTTCACAATCAGGGCTATAAATGTTGAATTCAGGGCCGGGTGCATTATTTTGGTTCATTTGGACTCCTACACTAGTTTCACTATGTCTTCACTTGAGAAGGCCCAGGTCGCTTGGGAGAATTATGCAGTGAATCCATCTCGCCCTGGTGCTTTGTTCCTCGCCATATTCTTAATTACCTCGTCCACCTCTGCTTTAGTTATTTCTCTTAGTAGAGTGAGTTCTCATCTCTACTCACCAATTTGGGGATATGTTGACAGATTTTGTTAATGTTATCCCCCCTTCTAATGTTTGGTTTTCTTAGAAGCCCTTTGAAGTGCTGAACCAGTAGATTCTCCATTTCTTCCTTTTGGGTGAGCCGATTGCCTTGCTAATCCATTAGGGAGAAGATTCTGTTCTGTTTCCTGTGCTATGTCATTGCTTTATGGAAGAACTTTGTATTTATTTCTCCTTCTTTTAACCATTGGATTCTTGATTTTTGTTTCCATAGGATTTCCTCCTGTTGTCTCCTTTCCTCCAATTTGTTAATCAGCAGCCCCTCCTCTTCTGCGAGCTCTTCACTTCTACCCTCCTCGATTATTTGTTACTGTATGTGCTTCATCTTTGTCTGAATTATCTCCTGTTCCTTCTATATGTTACCGAATTCTTCCTTGTTCCAATTCTTTATCTTCCCTTTTAGATCTTTTATTCTGAGTTGAAAGGTGTGCATTGGGTTTCTTCCTCCTATCTCCTTCTAATTCCCTTTTCACAATTCCTTCATTTTATCTATAAAGGTGGGTTCTCTTAGCCGAAATGCCTCAAACCTAAAGGGTATGTTCTGATTTTTTTGATTCATTTCATTTCTAGTTTAATAGGCGAGTGATTTGACACTAAACATGGAAGAATTGGTGCTTCATAGAATATGTCTTTGCCAATGAAGCGTTCTGTTGCCAAGAATCTGTCTAGCCTAGAGGCTATCTGTCTGCTCTCTCCCCATCTGTTGTTCCACATATATTTTCCATTTATGGTTGGGATGTCTACCAATTTGAGTTCTTCTTGAAGATCCCTGAAACTTCCCATTTCCGATAAGTTAGAAACAATTATTAAATAATGATTAAATAATTATTTTAAGGGAAAAAAGTGAAATGATTAAGGAGTAA
Source organism: Pinus tabuliformis (assembly GCA_031772625.1). Lineage (NCBI taxonomy): Eukaryota > Viridiplantae > Streptophyta > Pinopsida > Pinales > Pinaceae > Pinus > Pinus tabuliformis. Next base: position 774,440,566 of record CM062817.1, on the reverse strand, counting down.
TAAATAAATAATGATTTATTTAATTATTCCTGTAAAAATGGTAAAAGTGGGTGAAAATAAAATTAATCATTTTCACATAAATGAGTAAATATATGAAAATAACATGAATTTAATTAAATGAATTTTTAGTTTATTTTAATGTGGGTAAATCAAATGGAAATCATTTAGGAAAAATGGTTCACTAAATTATTTCGTATGGTGAAAGTGGGTTTTAATGTGTAAAACCATATTTCATGGTGTATTTCGATCATCCTAGTGGAAAATGACTAGGTGATCACTTTTTGAGTGATAACAATGCAAAAGAATCCTTGTAGTGGTAGCTACGAACCTACAATGCTATAAATATATTGTATGTGTTATGTTAAACTTTGTAGTGGCTGTAGATCATCGTAGAGAGAGTGAATACATTCTCTAAATGGTAGATTTCAAGTGAATATATTGGAATGGCTTATGATGAGAAAATTTGATTTACATTATCTATATACGATTGCCAATAATGAAAAATATAAATCAGTCATATTTAACTTTGTTTGTTGATTTGGATTTAAGTTGCAAAATGGTACCTATACTAATGATTGTTTTTTAGAAGGAAAAATTTTGGTACTACATAACCTCAATTAGTCAAAGAGTGGATTGGGTAGGTGACAAAGTGGTATCATAGCAGAGTTCAGACACTAGAATATTGTGGGCCAAGAACTAAGGCTAAGTGGTAGCAAATATCTATTTGAGATTAATCAAAAGATTAAAAATTGAAACTAAAATATCATGTTAAATAAAACTATGCTATTATATTTGTTATATCAAAACACATAGAAGAAAAGAAGTGAAGATTCAATATGACTAGTGATAGTTAAATATGTGAGAAGGAAGAGACCTTGCGTGAATGAGAGGTTCAATAAGATGAAAGAAGGAAGGTTGAGAATCTCATAGATGTGGTAGAAACTATAAGAGACCTGAAAGAATAACTTCAAAGTTATAATGCATACAAAAAAAAATTGATCCAATCTCAAGAAAAATGTAATGAGCTAAAGGATATGATAATTCAATGTCTATATGAAATTCAAAAACACCCACATCAAGGAATTTCCATGAGAAATGAAGGAAAAGGTTCCTCTAAGAAGAGGGCCATAGTACTAAGGACAAACATCAAGCGAGGAGATGCCAATAAACTTCTTTGACAAAGATAATAGCTACATTAGATGAAGTATCTAGTAATGGTACGAAATGTACCTCCCATGGGAATAAGAAGAAGAAGCATTCTAGATATTCAATTAGGGATGAGTTTAAGAAAGCTAAGCCACTTACTTTTGATGGTGAGATAAAGATGGATGGAGAGGCAAAACCATGACTTATATGATTAAAGAAATATTTATAGGTACATGATTATTTGAGAAATATGAAGGTATGAATGGCTATCTTTAACATGAATGATTAAGCTTTTGTTTGCTGGAAGATATCAAGAATGTGAAAAGGATGAGTTAGAGTCGAAAATTAGTTTAGAAATAAATGTGTTTCTAAAAGGTATTATGATAGCAAGATTAGGTAATTTCATGTGTTGAAATTGGGACAACTGGCAATGAATGACTATGTCAACTTATTGAAGCTATAGAGATATGTTCCTTATATAAGATATGCGAATGTCAAGATTTAACATTTTCTTAGTGGATTTCCCTAATTCCACCAAGATAGTATCGAATTTGATGCGCTGAAGACTTCGAAGATTTAATCTAGAAGGTGAAATATGGTAAAAAATAATCACAATGTAGATCAAAGTTTAAATTAAGACTTGGAAAGATAAAAGAAAATATAAGGCTGATAAGAGGAATAAAGGCTTTAAGCCACAATAATTTAAAAATTAGACAAAAATTACAAAGCTAAGTCACCCAACATGGAGCAAGGTTCAACAAAATTATTATATGCAAAGTGGAAATATAATAGTAGATATAGACGAAGAAAATACTAGGGAATAGAGGAAAGAACCACCTAAGTGTCGTGGATGCAAAGAAGAATATATGCTTAGGGATTGTTCTCTCCAAAAATACAATAATCGATTAATTCAAAATATTCAAGGTACAACAATGAATGATGTGGTTAGGACTATTCCCCAAATTCACACTACATTGAAAAATTGACAAGCGGACCACGAAGCATTAGTGGTGGAAGTAGAATGTATGATTACCTAGAGATTGGCTTGCATTTTGATTGACTTTGGATCTAACCTTATTTGTATTGCACCCCAAGTTTCTGATTCTCATGTCCTATAGAATCATAAGCATAGACAATCATGCTTAATCCAGCTGGATGCAAGAACTAAAAGAAAGGTTAGTAAGTTAGTGGAAGCATTCTCATTGAAGATGAATGGGCTATAGAAATAGTAAACATATTACCTCTTGTTGTATGATGTTGTTATTTTTATGGATTGATTAGTAGCACACATGGTTAAGTTGGATTTTTATAATAGAAATACTCTAGAAAATACCACCAATTGTATGTTTTCCATGTACTATAGATAACAAAAATAGACGTTTAGTAATTGAATATTATTAGATACTTTACAAATTCAAGGATGTGAATCCGGATGAAATACCGTGACTGCCTCCCAAGCGAGATATTGATTTCTCAATTGATCTCATGCTAGAGACTACGTTTGTATCCAAAGTTCCTTATAGGATGAGTACCCATAAATTGGTAGAGTTGTAATTATAATTAAAGACAATTCTACACAAAGGATATCTTCGATCAAGTGTGTCTTCTTGGGGAGCACTAGTGATGTTTGTAAATAAGAAAGATGGTACCTTCATATTATGTATTGACTACAAGTATCTAAATAAAGTGAACATAAAGAATAAGTATTTTTTGTTGTTGGGTTACTGATTTGCCACTCTTTTTGCTATCTAAAACAACATTCCTTGGTTATTTTTCCACATGTTGTCACCCATTCATTGCCCTTCTTGCCCGTTCTTTTTCATAAATGTGTTGTAACAAACCTAAGAATGCTTAAGTAGATAATTATTATCTTTTATTTTGTTTTTAATGGATTAAAAATGATAACACTTGATTTTTCTAATGATGGTTTTTCCCAACTAGTTCCTGTAACTCCTATGCAGGCCTAACAACCAACCTCCAAGGTTTGCATATCTCCGCAACTCTAAGGAGAATTATGAGAATGGGTTTTAATCCTAGAATTAATGACATGGGTCCATGCCATTTACTTCATACCTAATTCGATTCTAGAAGCCTCCATACAAGGATCAACAGTTCAGGCAACTTGTACCAGGCAAAATCAAGCCATCAACTTCGGGCATGATTTATGGAAAAACCAGGCGGAATATGGGAAATATAAAATATGATTTATGTTCAATACATCCTCAATTAGGTTAATCACAATAATTTCCTCCAAAAAGTATCTAGATTGGGAGATATCAATGGTTCTTTAAAAAGGTAATTTCTGATTGCGCCATTAACCAACTACACCCCAAACTGAGAAACCATTTTCCCAAACATGCTAGATCAAGCTATTATCAAGAGGTTTTATTCCAAATAGACCCCATGTGATTAGATATTTAGTTAAGAATGCATCAAAGCCAATCCTTTGAAGATTAATCATGATTTGGTAGACCATTTTTTGGTGAGTTGGTTCCAATCTACCCCTAATCTTCCTTGTATAAATGTGAGAGTAAAAACCTAGTTCAAGAGGTTGTTGAAGGGAGGTTCTATCATTGTTCCATGGTTGTGGGGTCATCCCACGTGGTGAGCATTGGGATCAAGCTATGTTGTAATGTAAATTGTGGGTTTTTCTTAATAGAAACATTATTGATGCTCAAGCTTTTGTTTATTGTATCTAATCTCATTTTGATCTAGTTTTTTCTACAAGAGGCAACACTGTTGATTGAAAAGGTCCAACAAAACCAACGTGTCACCCCTCCATTCCTCATGATTGAATGTTTAGGCTATGTGTGTGGTTTGGATCTGATAACACTTGTTTCAAGTAGGATGTTCATATAGCTAGAAAATCACAAAGTTGAATGCTTACTGTGCACATTTGTTTATATATGGATTGATTTATGTAAATTGAAATCACAGAATAATATAGTTGAGCGTGTGCATATTGGATTCAGGGTGTATTTGTCTCATATTTCATATCAAAGCTTCAATTTTTACATGCTAAAACTATCTCTTAACCAATAATGATCTAGTGCATGATTTCATGGTTTAAGGGTTCATGTCTTGTATAAATGGCGGTAGATCATGGCTCGAGGAAGCTTGTTTAGATATATTTTGGTATATGTGTGACTATTGTACCCCTTGCATGCAACAACAATGCAAAGATCTTTCTTCGTAATTCTATCTACCTTAAATTCTTTCTATAGAACGCAACCCGGTCTCCTCTGTTATTATTCATTCTAGTGCAGGGATAGTACATAGTTTTATGCCTCACATGTATCAGTATGAGGGATCAGTTGAGGGATCTCATGCGACTTGTATATTAGATTATCATTGCTATAAAGTTACATTTGAAGTGTTGAGTTTTGTTTTAGATCTGAACTTAATAGAATACTAATGCTATATTCCTTTCTTGTAAAGAAAAGTAATTGATGTATGTTTTTCTATAATTTATAACTTTTGGATCTCATTAACATTTTTATGGTGTGAAACAATGTTTATTGCAGACTACACACATGCGACTTTGTCTACTCCATGAACTAGGTCATCAATGAGTGAAGCCCCAACGAGAACCTAGGTTTAGTCATCTTTTCCTTTTACACGTGTGACAACAACGTTGCCTAACTTAAAACTATTTGTTAAGCTTAGGTTTCCTTTCCTGCAATGTGATTTTAGAACATATAGTGAGATCTTAAGTCCCTTTGTCCACTAGAGAACTAAGTGAGACATTATGTCGACTAGCCCAGGAGGAGCTGACACTAAGAACTCAAGGTATTTTTGCTAGAATCCTACAATTTATTCAAGCAAATATAGCTTAGTAAGTATATGTGGTCCCATCTATGCACAACTTGTGTAGTGTCTCTAAGTCTACGATCCTGGATTGAAAAATTAAATGTTAAAAGTAATTATTTTGTCAATTATTTCACCCAACAATTGCCATGGATTCATGACTTCTTTCATCAACTGTTGGGGGTCACCAAGTTCTAAAAGGTTGATTTAAGGTCCCACTATTACCAAGTTAGAGTCAAGGAGGACGATATTCACAAGATAACATTTAGAACTAGGTATGGACATTACGAGTTCATGGTGGTGCCATTTGGACTCAGTAATGTGCCAACTACATTCATGTGTTTGAGGAAATAACAAGTTTGTTTTGTTTTCTTATCAACAATATTCTCATTTATTGCAATACCAAGAGGAGCATACGGAACATCTTAGACTAGTGTTGCAAGTGTTGAGAGAAAACTAGTTATATGTACAACTCAACAAATGTGGCTTTTATCATAAGAAAATCTGTTATTTGGACCCTGTGATTTCAGAACAAGGAATTTTAGTGGACTCGAAGAAGATAAGACCATCATGGATTGGCCCACTACTAACGTAATTTAGCCAAAAAATCATTGCCTAGAGATCTTAAATAATACATGTAGAAAAGCGATAGAAGTGTTTGACGCATAGTAATGGTCATCCAAGCATTTAGTAGATATAAAACTTACAAGCAACCATGGGAAATTTTAAATATATGTAATTAAAGTCAAATTGATACTCCAAATCCCAAAATCTCAACCTACAACTTGATGACTTTAGATAATCTACATGTAGTAGTACTTAGAATGAATAAAATTTGTAGTTCTAAGATATGTTTGGTGACTATTATTCGGAGCTATTTCACTACCAGTGTACTAGGCAATGGATAATTCATAAACTTTTGATGAATTAAAAATATTATAGTTGGTTCAAAACTAGCCTTCATCTAGGTTGTTGTGCATAGTCCAAGATGCAAGGGTATGGGCTAACATGCAAGGGTATGGATTACCCTTTCACTGCCCATTATGGCATAATACTTAATCCTAGATATTGGTTATAGTTGGCTAGCCATGACAAGCTTCAAGGGGTTTTCTAACAGGTGTCATTAAAATCTTAAAAAATCAGTGGTTAGAATAATAACAAAATCCTATTATGTGATTTGAAATTTAAATTCTAACTATGCTCCTCGCTAAGATTTAGGAATAATTTACAATTGCTCATTCCAATAAACACCCAAGGGGCGATGAGGGCGAAAATGGTGGAACCCTAACCCTACGATTCAGACTGGAGTTTCCTCCATGTCGTCGATCGGTCTGTGTGCAGGTTTATCGGGTCACTGACAGGCAGCTACGCAACAACGTTTTTTCACGGTTTTCTTGGAACTGGTATCTCTGCGGTCCCCCTCCGGTCCTCCCAACGCACAGTCACTCCGCACTATCCGTCGGGCGGTCTCCTGGGTGGTCTCCACTGGAATCACTGTATTGACAGGCAACATGGATGATGAAGAACTGGTTGACTACGAGGCGGACCCCACGCCTCACCAGGACATCTGGGCACACCCAAATCTGACCTCTATGAAACCCCGGTGTATAGAACTTGCTTCTGAGACAGCTGGCCCTTCCCAGCACCCGCATCTGCCGCTATCAGGCAAGAAGAAGCCCTCGGATTATCACCTGGCCGACACTCCGACCCTTGAATGCCCACCCCTCTCACCTGCTACGCTCCACCTTTTGGGCAACTGCCTTCAGCCCTCGCCTTCGTTTGACTCCCCGCTTCTGAACCCTTCTCGCCCTGCTTTACCTATCCCCCCTCCGCCTCCGCCTCCATCCACCTCACCTACACCCTCCGTCTCATTCATGCCGCACAACCCTCAGGTTTCTTTGCGCCCCCCCTGTACTCTTCTACCGGGCAACAGCAGTACTGGTCCTCGCTCCCCCATCCGCTCGGGCTGTTTTAACACACCTCCGCTTCCGATTCGTTCTGCGGGATCCGCTCAGCACAGTTCATCAGACCCGTGCCGCAGACTTCTAAAGGACCTCCCTTTTGGCAAGCGCACAGAGAAACTAAAAAAAGGCAAGTGCCTCCGCGCTATCGATTCAGATTTCAACATCACATTTGGCGAAGCTCAGCTGCCGGATGTTATGGAAACTGCACGAAAAGTCCTGGTCGGCAGGGTCCGGGGCCGCACCTACACTGTGGAAAGACTCAAGCTATGGGCTGAGGAGATTTGGGGCACTCTACTCAAAGAACTACCGGATATCAGGGTACTCGCGAGGGGCTGGTTCGCTTTGCACTTCCACAGGCCTGAATACACCCAATGGATTCTCTCCCAATACTGGCATATCGAGATGGCTCCGGTCCTACTAAAGCGCTGGGATCCCCTCTTCGACCCGGAGCGTGAACAATTGGGAGCTGGACCCATATGGGTCCGTCTTCCTGGATTGCCCATGCAATTTTGGAACCCGTATGTATTCAAGAGAATCGGCGATACTCTCGGCACTTATTTGGAGCATGACAAATCCTATGAGAAAACTGGAATTATGACTTTGGCACGCATCCTCGTCTACCTTGACACCAGGCCGGGTTTGGAGGAGAAAATCACCCTGCATCACAGACATCTCTCGCGCAAGCAGCTGTTGGACTACGAGGGAGTACCTTTCCGTTGTCGCAGATGCCATAAAATTGGGCATCTCTACAAGGACTGCCCACTGAATTCGGGGGTGACTTCCGAGGATACCAAAGGCCCCAGACAGCAGCCCTCAGTGGAACAAGACAAAGGAGTTAATCTTCCTAAGGACGGGGAGCCGACGCAACATGAGACTCCTACAGAGCAGGCTACTGATGGCGCCAAGAAGAATGCCAGAAAAAAGGCTTCAACTACACCAGCCCCGCCGCGCACTCGTTCAAAGACCGCGGAGACTGCTACATCTCACCCGGGTAATGTCTCTGTCCCTATCAGTTCTCAAAATTTTACTGATGTCTTGCATTCTGTTATGCATTCATCTTTGCGGTCCCCTCATACTGATCATGATCCCTTTCCCTCCATCCCCTGCACCATTGCACCCCCTCCTCCCACCTTCTCCACCACACCCTCCTCTCACAAAATGGAGCTGGGCCTCCCCGAACCCTCATCCTCCCCGGTCGGCTCCGGTTCACACCCCTACCATCTCAGACCCCGGGCTCGATCCAGGATGCTTGGTCTGGGACCATCCCCTGGTCGTCACCGCAAACCAAAAAGGGGTAGACCATCTCAAATCAACTCAGCCATTCAAAATGCTGTTGCTGATGTCGCCCAGGGGCGACAGTATACCATTGAACGGGCACTTAGAGCAATTGCGCCCCTGACTTGTGGTTCCCCATGATCTGGCTCTCCTATAACTGCAGGGGATTAGCCAACCCCAAAAAACGATTGGCTCTGAAAAGACTTTTGTATGAATCAAGATGTGATATAATATTCCTACAGGAAACCTTATGCACATCTGAGGTGGCTGTGCGAAGCCTACAGGCTCTTCAACCGGGCTGGATATTCCATGGATTGGATGCTTGTGGCCGTTCAGGTGGCCTGGCCATCGGCATAAATCCAAGAAAATGCAGGCCCCTCTCCATATGGGGGGGCAGGGGTTTCCTGGGTATGGACATCCACATGGGCGATTTGGGTTTCCCTATCAGGATTATCAACATATATGGACCCAACCAGAATAGGCTATCATTTTGGCAGGACTTTCTGAATGGCAATCTCATTACTCAGCACACAGTTCTGGGGGGCGACTTCAATTTCTCCCTGGGGGTGGGAGAATCCTGGGGACATCATGCTCAGTCTGACCCTATTGCGGACCAAATGAATATGTTAATTGACGCACACAGACTAGTGGATATTCCCATGAACAAGAAGATCCCAACTTGGCACAATCAGCGTACTGGTGACGCAGCTCTGGGGAGGCGTTTAGACAGATTTATGATGCATGAAGATCTGATCCCTTTGTTTCCCCTATATCGACAATGGGTCAGCACTGGTGGTCTCTCTGATCACCATCCGATTCTTCTACAGGTCAGCGACAAAAAAATAAAGCCCCGTTCCCCTTTCAAATTTTTCGCTGGATATCTTAAAGAGCCGGATTTCATTAATATGGTCTCGGATTTTTGGGCATCTCAACCTCCCCTGAGAGAGCAGAGGAAGGCAGCGGATTTTTGTGATAGGCTAAATCAGTTAAAAAAACTAACTGAGACCTGGGCGAGGAGAAAGCGTCACAGCGATGCACAGTTACTAAATGACACTGAAGCACAGATAGCCCTATTGACAGACGAAAAAGGGACAGGCTATCTTACTGATGCCTCGAAATCAATACTGAACCAGCTGCTTGGACAAAAAACAAAGATACTACAAGAAAAGGAGGAGCTCTGGAGGCTCAAAAGCAGAGCCATTTGGCTCAAAGCTGGCGACAGTAATACCAAATACTTCCATAATCTTGCCAATGGCAGAAAGGCAGCAAACACTATCTGGAAATTGCCAGTTGAACCAGATGGATGGGCATCCACGCATCAACAACTTGCCAAATTGGGAGTATCACATTTTAAGCAACAATTCACTGCTCCGAATGACATCAATCTACCGGACATCATCAATCTTGCAGGTCATTTTCCTAGATTTGTGGGTCAAGAGGATATTGAAGATCTCATTCAACCAGTCACCATTCAGGAGTTGGAAAGCACCCTCAAATGGTTCAAGAAGGATAAGAGTCCGGGGCCGGATGGATGGCCAGTGGAGTTTTATCTTGCTTTCTATGATTTGCTGGGCGAGGACTTATTGGAGGTCATTGAGGAGAGTCGGATCACTGGGCACATCCACCCCCCTATGAACTACACCCTCATTGCCCTGATACCCAAAACCGATGACCCTTCATCCTTTAATGACTTCCGTCCCATTTCATTATGTAATTGCCTATACAAAATCATCGCTAAAATTATTGCAAATCGCATAAAGCCTATTCTGTCCGCACATATCTCAGCTGAACAATTTGCCTTCCTCCAAAATCGCCACATCCAAGAGGCCATAGGCACTGCCCAGGAAGCCTTACATTCCATCAAGCAGAAGAACCTCAAAGGCATATCCCTGAAGATCGACCTTGCTAAGGCCTTTGACAAGGTAAACTGGCTCTATTTGAAGATGATACTCACACATCTGGGTTTCCCCCACACTCTCATTAACTGGATTATGGGTTGCATATCATCTGTCTCATACGCTATCCTCATAAATGGCTCGGCCTCCACTCGCTTCAACATCAGCAGAGGAATCAGACAAGGGTGCCCTCTCTCCCCTCTCCTCTTTCTTATTGTCATGGAGGGGCTCAGCAGACTCATAGCATCTGCAAAAAGAAATGGAGACTTCAGTGGACTTAAAATCACTGAGCAGTACTATCTTACTCATCTACTGTTTGTCGATGACATTCTAATTTTCTTGAATGGAAGTGTCCGGGACTCCATTGCTCTAAATGATATTCTTCAACTCTTTTGTAAGGCTACGGGCATGGTGATCAACAGAGAGAAATCTACCAGGTCAACGGCGGGGTGCACAAACCAGGAATCTCTACTGGCGTCACAGCATTTCCCCTTCTTGGAAATCAATCTGCTGGATGGATTCAAATACCTTGGCTTTAGACTAAGGCCGGATGGGTACAAAATCGAGCACTGGTCTTGGATCATCAACAAAATTGAAAAAAGAATAAATTGCTGGCAACATCGTCTTCTATCTAAAGCAGGTAGACTTCTGCTGATCAAATCTGTCCTTGAGGCTACCCCAGTGTACTAGATGTCCCTCACATGGATCCCAAAGGGCATCCTCCAAAAAATCCAACAAATATGCAACAGATTCCTATGGAATGGGAACAAGAAAGGGAAGATATTTGCCTGGACGAGATGGTCAACAGTCACTACTCCAAAGAGATGGGGAGGGTGGGGACTTAAAGCTCTCTCGGAATTTGCACAAGCGTTAACTGCCAAGCAAGGCTGGTCTCTACTCAAACAGCACAGTCTCTGGGCGGAAGTCATTCATCAGAAGTATATTTGGCCCTCAAATATCATTGATTGGATCCGTAGACCTCATTGGAACCGACAAGGCATATCTGCGATCTGGAAGGCCATCCTTAATGCCATGCCTCTTATTCGAGACAATCTTTTGTGGCGTATTGGAAATGGATCACAAGTCCGCATAGGCTTAGACCCTTGGCCCGGTTCTGGAAATGCGCACATTCTGCCGGAGGGGCTGGTTCGATATCTTAATAACAGAGGCATTAAATATCTAGCGCAGATTGGAGATCAGCAACACTCTTCCATCTTCACCCAGGCATGGATAACAGACCGACAGTGGCAACTGACAGATGAATGGCACTTAAACTGGAAAGACTACATTCAAGCTTTAACAGAATCACATGTCAGGCTAAAAGAGGATGAGGATGAGCTTATTTGGGCGGTTGCCAAATCTGGTAACTATGCGCCGAAGATAGGCTACTATAAACTGATTGAGGCAAAGAACCCCGACCTGCATAAAAGCTGGTGGACAGCTCTCTGGCACCTTCAAGCTCAACCAAGAACTCGTCTTCTCATGTGGAACATCCTTGCAGATAAATTACCCACTGGATCCAATCTCAGGAAAAGAACATTTGCTGGACCGACTTGGTGTGTCCTCTGCAGGAAAGAGGAAGAAACAACTCCACATCTATTTCTTACCTGCGAAGTCACAAAGGATATATGGAACCAGGTCACTCAGGCTCTCAATATCAATACAGCTTGGCAGGGGGATGATATACCAACGGCTTGGGAGCTGTGGTGGAACGCAGTGGCTTCAGGCAAGTCCAGGAACTTACCGCTATTGGTGTCCTGGCACATCTGGAATCGACGGAATGCAATCATTTTTGAGGATTGTATTACAAACTGGAACCTTCTTCCACCTTCCATTTGTGCGGCATATTCGGAGATCCCCTTTGAAAATAAACAGATCACCCCCAGGAATATTACACCAGAAATCATAAACAAGAATATACCGTGGGCATACTTTGATGGGGCAGCTCCGAGACAAGGATGTGGGGGGGGGCATTCTATTTCATCTATCAGACTCACACTATTTTCACCTGAGAATGGGACTTGGCCCTGGCACAAACAACCATGCTGAACTAATTACACTGAGACATCTCCTCTATTTTGCATTGTCCAAAAACTGCCGGCATCTACAAATTTTTGGGGACTCTAAGATTGTGATTGATTGGGTTAACAACAAATCCATCTGTCATGCATATTCATTGAAACATATCTTGGAAGAAATTGTTTTTTTCAAAACACATTTTGACCAGATCACTGTTTCTCACATTTTCAGGGAAAGAAATTCAACTGCTGACCGACTCTCGAAAGAAGCGGCGGATCGTCCTCTAGGAGATTGGCTGATCGAGGAACACAAGCCGGAAGGGATGCACAGATTTTTCCATCGCCCATATATGGATGGCCTCCCACAGGGTGACAATGCACCCATCTAAATTTTGGCTCTGCATTGATATATATTGTATATAACAGACTCAGCACAGTTATTTTATTTCCTTTTGCATATGTATAGCGGTTATACTTTACAGACCTGCTTTTTTGTAATTTTGAGACATTGCATCTTTCTCTGAGGGATACAGATCCTCCGTATCTCTGTGGGCACTTTGATGTAATTTTGTTATTTTTTGAACAGTGGTGAAAACCACACTACAGCATATGCCAATGGCATCAACAGCATGTAATTTCTTTTAATGGAAATTATGAATTCTCTTTCTTCGGAAAAAAAATAAACACCCAATAGTATTTAACAAGTCCTTGCAACTTTCAAACTCATAAGAACATATCTAGAATTGAAATAAAAGCATTATAATAAAGGGTGCAACATTGTGTTAGAATAACAAGCATCAAAGGCTAATGTTCTTAAATCGCAGATGCAAATACAACTACATTATCAATACCACTCTCAAAATATCAAAACCAAAATAAAACCAAATAATCTCATAAAAACTTTAACATAGCTGGAAAAACATGTTTACCTTGCAAGCTAAGCTATAATAAATGTAAGAGAGAGTCCCTCCATGGGACGACACTTGAAGTTGGTCACAGTCCTAGGAATATCAGCCCAAATGCCACAAAGATGCAAACTCTCACTCTGCACACATAGTTCTTAAGACACCTCTCCACCCACCACATGAAGGGCTTTCCAAAAGCACAATGTGCCAATGTTTTGTGACTCGTTAATTTGAGATTAACTCTACATGAATACAATTGGGCACTAAATACAATTAATTAGTGACAAAAGGATGGTTTGTATTTCATTCATTTTGTTATAATTTATTTCATGGACATGACCATGGGGTGAAGATTTTGTTCACTTGTTGACAAACTGACTGTGTGAGCATTACATTGGGTATTTAGTAGGATATTTAGTGTACGAGGAGTATATGGTTTTATGCGTTTTCTTTTGTATTTTCTTCTTATTTTGATTGATTTTTTCTCACAAATTCCTTTCCAACCACATAGAATTTGTGTCATCGGACTTAAGCACCAGTATTAAATTTTATATTAAAAAAATTATTTAACACAAAATAATGAAAAGTTAAAAAGTTCAACTAAAAATTATTTACAATATACACTGCTAGATGCAGATATATTGAACATATCACTTTTTAAAAGGAAACACTTATTTTTAACCACTAAATCTACTCCATATAAAGTCAAAGTTTTGTACATATATTGCTACTTGTGATAAATATGAATTCAAAGTATCCCGCCATAAAACGTGCGAGGAGTTTACTTTACCATAATGCCCAAATGTAGTCAAAGTTTGTAGTTGGATGTTTTATTTATATATTAAAGGTATTTTTGTTCAAATGATTGAAGTTTTTGACTTTTTATTAGGAATATTTTTTCAATAAAATTTGGTTAAAATTCTTGAAATGGAAAACTTGTTTTATTAAATTTATATGGTTTTTAAAGGTTTTAAGTATCTCTAAAGATTTAAAAATGCTTTTAAGTAACTAAAATTTATAATTCTATAAATTTAGAATAAATAAATATATAAAATAATTAAATTTCACCATTAAAAATAATAAAAATTTAGAGTTAGATATTTTACAGTAAATGCTCAATATATATAAAAAATCATTAAAAATTAATATGTGAAAGTTGTAATAATGTATTAAAGTAAAGGAGAAGTGGCAATTAAGTTTTCATAAAAAGTTGTAGAATTGGATAGATCTAGGTGTTACTCACTATAACAAGTGAAAGGAAATGAGTAACAAAGTTTTCTATATATGTTTTAAAAAAATGTTTTAACATAGTGATGGTATGTAATCCAAAGTGAAAAGTTAAATTAATTTGTAATGTTTGAAAGTTGCAATAATGTATTACTTATACATAGTATAAAAGCAAAAGAGAAGAGATAATGAATATTTCATGTTTTTAAAAGTTACTTTTCACTTAATTTGTAATGTTTGAAAGTTGCAATAATGTATTACTTATACATAGTCTAAAAGCAAAAGAGAAGAGATAATGAATATTCCATGTTTTTAAAAGTTAGTTAGAGTTGGATAAATTTCAATGTTACTAAATATTGACAAGGTCACAAGTAAGCATAATATGGAGTTGACACGTGGCATGAGCATGCACATGCACTTATGTGATTGGGCTAAATCCAAGATCAAATCTTTTGAGATGAACACTCTTTTTACATTAAAATAATTGAAAAAATCTCCACTTCCGCAATTTTGATTCCTCTTTGATGCATGCTACATTCTAGATTAAAATGAAATTATATTACCCTTATAAATATGTAAAGATATAATTAATATTAAATGGATAGCTAAATTTATGATTATATCTTAAAAAGTTATATATATATATATATATATATATATATATATATATATATACATTTTTCATAGATAGATATGTAAAATTAATTATCTATCAATATCTATGAACATAAAATCTTAAAATTTAAGTTAAAAAGAATACTATATAATTATTTAAAAAAAATCTTAATAATGTATTACATTGCCATGGCTAAGAATCAAACGTCATTAAACACTAAAGGTGTTCTCCCATGATTTATATGCTAAAAATAAAATTCATTTTTTAAAATTAAAGTAAATTCTTATAAACGAAAAGAAATAACTATACCAAATTTTATGAAAATTGGTATAAAACAAGTCTAATATTTGCTTAGTACCTCCCTATTACGTACAAAGTAAAAATTAAAAAGTAATTCACAATAGAGGTTATCCATATTAGTTGCTCTATTATTCACACATGAATGTATGGTATGTCTATATATTAACATCCACACACCATTGATTTTTATTTTATTTTCTATAATACTAATTATTGATATTGTTACTGATCCATATATCCAAGATTACCATAACTATAATAGATTAGGGTTAAACCTTACTTTATTTAGCACCTTGGACATTATGTGACCATGATGTAACTTTATTATATAACAATTTGATTTTGGTTGCTTCGTTTACTATGCATATGAATGATTCTCTTGGGTGGCACTCTCAAAATGTTATATGTCAATGTCTTGACTTGGTATAAGGCTTGACCCTTAAACATTTGACATGACATGTCTGTAATTTGTACGTCAGGTTTGTTGTAACCCTACCTATCGTATTATATGATGAGGTGGTTGTATAACTCACGCTTGCGAATGTATAACTCTCTCGAAGGTTAGTTTCCATGCAAAGCCTTGTTTCCTGAGCCCTGGTGATTCATACACCTATAAACAATCTCACCATCGACTTGTTAAGGTTTAGACTTGACGGTCCTAAGATTAGAAAATTAGTTAAGGGTAACTACCCCCTTTTCCTGTCCTTGCTACCAGTTATTTGCATGCTTCTATCTACTGGAAACACTCTGTAACAACCCTTTTTTCTTTGGGGTTTCTCTAGTCTACCGACCTTTGTCAATCCTAGGTACGCCGAAAGCCTTCAACTATTCTTGTTCTCATTTCAGCATCGTTTATTTACAGGAATAACCTGTTATTTTCCTTTGGTTTATTGGACTTCAATCCCCCATATTTGAAACTATGGTAGGAGCAGCTCGTCTTGAGGGTTTCTCAAGGGAGGGGTCTCAAAGCTTCAATCATCCAGGTAAGAGAAGGTAGTATTTTTAATTTTGTTTAGTTAGCTCTTACTGTAATTGATGTTAGGTAATTTAATAGGGTTGGATATTGTTAAGGTTCGCAATTTTAATTTTAATTTTTGTCTCTTGCAACGTAAGGCCTATATGCACGACAAAAGGCTATATCCAACTAACACAAACCCTAATCCCAATATTCCTTCCACTTTCCTTATTCAAATCTATTCATGCCTTACACTGGTTAAATTTTATCTTCCTTGTGTATTCACCTGTACATGTTAGGGTTTTCGCCTGCTATACCAAATTAAAAGAAAATATTTGCTTCTTTGGTGATACTAGGACTTGGTTTTTCTGCATTTCAATCCTTACACATGTTTCTTTCCTTTTCCAGGTTTCTTGGACTACTACCTTTTTGGTTCGAAGTTTCTCTTCTTTGCTTTCCAAGTTAAATGATTAGTGTTGGGTCGCGAGCTCCTTAAGGGTTTTGAAGATAATTTTCTTACTTTAGGAGTTGCAACTAACATGCAACCCTTGTTTAATTGCTACAATCTTGCTATACTTGAAAGATATTTAATTATGTCTTTAGGAAAATTGTATTTCCTCCCATGGACGGTTTGGACTAGAACCTTATTATTGACAATTGAACGACTTAATTTATTTTGATGTATTTGTTATGATTGCATATAAATAATTCCATTTAGAAAATTTATTATGAAAGTATGCATGTATTTTATCCTCTTATAAACCCTAACCCTAGGGTAATAACACTAATAATTCCTGTCTCCATTTATTATGCAACGTTGATTATGCAGGGTTTCTAAAACTTGAATGAATGTAGTTGGGGATGTATTCTTTTGGAATTTGTTGAGATCTTTTCATTATAACATTCAATGTTATTTTTATTTTATCCAAATAACCATTTTAGTTTCTTATCTTGCATTATTTCTTGCAATTGTTATTGGGTTGCATACTTGTATACTGTAGTTAATTTACCGCGTTAGCCGATAGGGGTTCGACGTTCACTGTAATTTCTTGTTTGAGATATATTATACCATGTATGTTCTATGTAACATGCTTATTATATTATTCTTTTCAGTACTGTAAATTAATTTTGTTTTAGCTCGACATATAGATGGTTCAATTATATTATAGTTTCAATTTCTCTCTGTTTACATTCCACCCTTCTGTTTAGCATAATACTTGTTCAATAATAGATATTAGCTATTTCTGCATCTCTTTCTAATACTTAAATTCCTTTATGAAAATTTGGGTTAGGTTATTTACTGCATTTTATTAAAAAATATTAACAGTGTTTCAACAAGTAGGCAGGACCTGATCTTTTTCGGTACCTTCCATTTGCCCTACTGTAATGCTTAGGCATAAATTAATACAAAAATATGCATTGTTCTATTAACAGAATTCTGTTTGTTGAACTAGAACTAACCAATTGCAACTCAAACCCATTCTAATATAACAACAAATATTTCTTCCATTCCACAATACACCACACTATTTTCCTTTTACATTTCAATTGTTCCATCAACATTAATTATAATCACACAAATTTTCTATAGGAAAGGCATTCCATTTCTTTATCACCATACATTACAAAACTTGCAGAAAACTTCACATTATAGGAAATACATAAAATGTATCTTAAGTTATGGAAACCAAAAACTAAATACTTATCTTTCTTAGGTCATGCTACCAGAAAATTTACAGAGGAGCAGACCACTCCTCCCAATCAATGAGAACAACAACCACCCATTCTCTCCTTGAGCCAATTTCCTCTTCTAAAATAGTTGTTTGATAGAGACCTAACAAGGTCTGTCCAAAGGCATCTCAAAACGTAATAAGTCCAACCCAAGAACTCACAAACTCAACAAGTATGACTTAGGGATTCCACTGGCCCCAACCAACTTAAGAATACCCTATCTGGCAGTGTCCTGCCTTCCCTTAACAACATCTTGTTCAACGTACTAGTTTCTTTCTCTCTCCCTTCTTAGTTGCCTCAGGTTCCTCTCATACCCTCTTAAATTCTTTTCCCAACCGTGATGATTTATTTTTAGGGAAAGAAAGTAACTGTCCTCTAACGTTCTGGTAAGTGAAATTTTTTTCATTTAGTGTCTTTTCCCCATAAATTCCATGGCTTGTCATATCCAACTTTTAAATAAAATTAAAATAACTTTAAACATTTAAATTTCCCACTAGGCTTTCCACATAGCCCATGGTTTACCAAGTCACTGTTGTAAAAGTAAATTAAATATTTACTTTTCACTAAGGGGTATTATAATATAAATTAGTATTTAAAACACTTTTTAAAAGTTTATTAACTCCAAATTCATAGAGAAATGAATGGATTTTATTAAAATTATAGAAATATAGAAACTTTGTAGTTATTAACAGTTTTTTTCTTTCAATGAGTAATTTTATTAGTACTTTTGCACCCAATCGCAATAAGTACACATGGAATACACCTTTCAGATTCACATAAACTACCTAACCATCATATTGTCTCATATATGGAATTTATCTATCAACCTAATGACATATATCATGACATTACCTATAGTATAAATACATTGCTACATCCTCTGGAAGTGACAACTAAGCTTTACAAAACTAGACAATACTATTCTTTCACAAATTACAAAGGCAAAAAGAAACCCTTGAAAATTGTAACCTAATAAAAAAAACATAGAGATCATTTTGACTCTGGAGCTGGCTTGTTGAGATCAATATCTAGCATGACAAAGGTGTCCATAGGTTGGTCCATAAGACCAGACACGATCTTGGTGAGCTTAATGTCTGTAAGAATTCCTTTGAGCCTGTCAACTTTCTCCTCCATCCTAGTAGTTACTGCTTGAGAACCAAAGTGCGCTCTTCTTGTTCCATCTGTGAATGATAAAACTTCCAAAATTTCACCTGTAGGTCATATAATTCTTACTGTAATGCTTCAATTTCAGAGTTTCAATTAGGACCTGATGATCCTTCATAGGAGCATCAAAATTTGAGATAGAATCCATTGATAAAAGAGAACTGTTGCACTGGAATAAACAAGGACGACCCCAACTGACCCAGAGGTTAACAAATTGATAATGCAAATTAACCATCCAACAAACTCCCAAATTATCAACCCAGAAACTACTCCTAAGCAGGATTATAGAGTGCCCCTGAACCAAAGACTTCCATAGGCAAGCCACGAGCATAGGAAACAAAGAGAATTCTTGAACGATTATATCAAAATCCAAATTGTAATAACTAGCCTTTCGATATAGATACTGTGAAGTTTCTAAATTCAACAGGGAGGACTCATGGATACCTATGAGCTTAACAATATGAAGAAACCTATTATTCCAAAGAGTTGTGGAGCCAAGGTCAGCAGAAGATCCCTGTGAGCCAAAAATTCCTTTTCTCCAAATGACACATTAAGAGAAGTGACGAGCCCTCGAATACCCCGTCGCTAGATAAAGGTACATGATCTTGAACAAGGGATATTCAAAGAGGAGATCATAGGAAGCTCGTCTAGACACCACAACTAAATGCATAAACCAAAATTTTTCCCAATTCCTCGACCTCATACATAAGCATAGATTTGCCGAAATGTTGGATGATGTTTGAACCAAGATGGGAGCCATTTTATCATCGATTCACATGAATTTCCACACGATTCTTTATGTTTTTCACATAGAGGACATCTCGAGCGGCCAAAGATGCCTTTCCTCTTGAGATTTTACGAAGTCATACTATTTTTGGGGGGAAGCATCCAACAAAATACATTTACTTTAGGAAGAGCATTTAAATACCATACCTTGTTCCAAATAGAGGATTTAGGGGGCACTTGTGAACATAATAACAAGTTTGAATAACCTTGTGTGACCATGTAGGAAGAGTTTATCCATCCCAAGTTGTCCAACTAGTTTTGATTAAGAGGATATTTCCCATCGGTATTCCTCACTAAATCCTTGCCTAGACAATTCAAATGGTTAGGTATGTTTCCCAGGTTCCATCCCTTCCATAAACCATCCTCATGCCAAGATGAGATTTGTGTTAGAGTTGTAATTCCATGATTACTTAGATAATCAATTGCAAGAAGTAGATATCAATCTCGTGATAGCGGGGGGAGTGGAGGATTGAATCTCCCCATACTTTAATTCTCTCTTTATTCCCTAGAATTCAACAAAGGTGAGATTTGATTTAAAAAAGATGTAGAAAAGATAAGTTTCGATATGGGAGATCAATGTCGGGTATGACGGTTGACCTCCGATTATTGGAGGTATTTTCCTTTATATATTTGAACCCACCAGGCATTTGGCTGAGTCTTCATTTTCCATTCCAATTTAGCTTCTACAACCATGTTCAGTAATTTCAGATCTCTGATACCTATCCCAGCATGGTTTTTTGGAGCTCTGATTATGGCCCATTTGACAAGGCGAATTTTTTTGTTGGAAGACTTCCCACCTTCCCACAGGAATTTCCTCAGAAGAGTTCTCAGCTAGTTTAATATATTCTTTGGGGCTAGTAGAGTTGGTAATTAAAACAAAGGGATGGTTTTCAATACCTATTTAGAGAGGATTGTTCTCCCCACAAGGTTGAGCCAACGAGCATCCCAATTTTCCATTATTAACGTGAACTTATCCAAGATTCCATGCCATGAACATGTTGCAGGTTTCTTCAAGAAAACAAGCATTCCCAGGGACTTGAAGGTCTCTCATTCCCTTACTTATTTTAATTTTAGAACCTCCTCGATTTTCTTTAGCCACACAGGGCTGGTGTTCCAGGAGAAAATTTGAGTTTTGGTATCATTGATTCCCCCCGAGGCTACAAGAAAATTGTCCAAGATTTGTTTGTATCTTCTAGATACTATCACAAAGGCTCCTCTTAGAACAATTATATCGTTAGAAAACTTCCCATGGTTAATTCTTTTGACATTTTTAGAGAAGCGGATTCTGGGACGACGCCCCAACCTCCTTTCAAATTCCAATCTCTTTCTTAGAGAATATTTCATTATGATATACAAGAAATGGGACAAAGGACACCCTTTTCGAAGTTCCCTGGTTGCTTTGAAGAAGTGAGATCCTGTCCCATTCACCAAAGGGGTGATCCATGAAGAACCGATACACATAGTTATCCACTAGATGAAATTTTCATGAAATCACATTTTCTTCATAACCTGGAAAATAAATTTGCATCTAGCTGTGTCAAACAAATTCGCCATATCGAGCTTAATGAACATTCTTTGATCTTCCCTTCACCAAATGGAGTCAATTGCTTCTTGAATCATAATCACATTGTCAAAAAATTTCCTGCTCGAAACGAATCCACCCCGATTTTCACTGGTAATAATGGGAAGGAACTTCTTAAGTCTAAGGGCTATAATTTTAGCAATGATTTTATAAGAGACGCTGCATAATGATATAGGCTGGAATCTAGCAAAGGAAGATGGATTATTTTCTTTTGGGATGAGGACAACAAATGAGGATTTGATTCTCCCCCCCCCCCCCCATACAAATATTTTTGAGTGAATAACCTATCATTCTAATAAGGTATTTATGGATAATTTCCCAAAAGTGTTGGAAGAAAATGTAACAACCCTGGTCAAAAATCCATGTAAAGTTAATAAAGGAAAAATAAGACCTTGGTCATGGGACACATATTCCAAGTTGAATGTTGGGAAAAAAACATAGTGATGGGCATCAATTGTGATTAATTAATGGCTAAGGAAATTGGCAAAGGCAATGGAAAAGGCAAAGAGGGATTATTTCGCATTTTATTTATGAAAATAATGAAAATTAGGAGAGAAGGAAGGTGAAAGGTCATAGGTTGCATGTAAGGAGGAAAATGAAGGAAAATAATGGAAAATGAAGAAAATAGAGGCCTATTTAATAAAAAGGGTTCTAAAGATAAGTTGGCAAGTTTTTTCAGCTCAAGCTTTTGATCAGTTCAATTTTGAAGCTCTCATTTCTCTCTCTCTCTCTCATACAATTGGATAATTAGAGTTTCCTTGGAGCACTCGTAGAGGAGTGTGGCATACTTGGGATTTGGAGCAAGAAGGAAAAGGAAAAGTAGGAAAGTGCAAGAGGACATCAGGATCAACATCTACAACTGATTTACTTATAGGTATCGAGTTGCATGTATGATTTCCTTGCTAGTTTTGGCATGCATGGCATATGCATGTGGTTATTTGGTTATGATCTATCATTGGCATGGAGGATTGCCTGAATTGACAATGGTTTTGCCTAGCCTTTCCATTTACTGGATAGCCATGGTGTTGTGGGTTTTACTTATGTTTTTTGGTTGGTTTTATTGTACCTTTGGCTATGGGTTGATTTATTAGTTTGTAGACGCCTTGATTGCACAAACGCTCTGCAAGCCCTGTAACAACTTGGGTTGAGTTACTAGACCTAGAAGCCTTGGTTGGACAAACGATATGGAATCCCTTAGTGGGTTGAGTTACTAGTCCTGGAAGCCCTGGTTAGAGAAATGATCTGGAAGCCTGGGGATAGCTGTGGGTTGAGTTACTAGTCCTGGAATCCCTGGTTGGACAAATGCACCGAAGCCCTGGAAAACTTGGGTAGAGACCAATCTAGTAATGGTTAGTGATGTCCGACCGTGAGGTGGAATCACTAGTTGAGGGTTGAGGTGTTTTGGCCTCTGGAAGCCCTGGATGGTTTTGATTGATTTTTTTTTTGAGATCCCACATTCATGCTCGGAATATGGCACAGGGGTGACTGGCTGAAAGAACGGTTTGGTTCAGCCTAGTCTATGGTTAGGTGGTTTGTGGAAGTCGCATACTTGGTCGGATTATGCAATCGTCAATAAGAGCTCTTTCTCATTTGTATTTTATGGGTAAATATACTTGTTTATATGGCTATTATATCATTGGTATTTCTGTTGATTATATGTTGGTTATGAATTAGTTTTATGATAGTGAAAATGTATGGCTCTCATCATGTTTTGGCTAATCACTGAATGTGCGATGGATATATGGCTTAATAGATGGTAATGTAGTTATTATGATGAGGAAACAATGCTTCTTAGTGATTCTTAGATAAGTATAAGATCCATATTCTTAGATATGTTGTTTAAACCTGTAGAATGCATATTTGTGACATGTTTGACGAAATCCCTGTCATGGCTAGTTGGGGTCCAGTCAACTCCTTGTTCAAGTATTTGCATTTGTATAATTGTTTTGATGTTATTTATCATTTCTGGAAGTTTCATGGAGTTATGGGCAGTTGCCTAAGTCCTGGCCCTAAAAAAGTGGCACAAAATCCAGAGTCTTTGGCACAAAACTACCTAGAAAAGTCCCTAGTCACAGGCATGCCTTACTATCGGAGCGACTAGTAGTTTCCAGTTGCGTGCATGCCCATGTCAAGGGAGTGACTAAGGATTTAATGCAACAAAATGTTAGTTTGTCTTAGGGGTTAGTCACCTAGATGGGTTGGATGACTCCTGGGGGTTTTGTTGCAGGTGTAGAAGGCCAGGTTGTCCGTGTTCAGTCGATTCCACTTACTTAATTGATACATAGGGAGTTGAATCATATCACTATAACTCTTTGTCACATGTTTACCCCCGTTGACCGGTTACTTGGGTAGATGTGGGAGGAGGGTGTTACAAAGTGGTATCAGAGCATGGTTTCATTCTCTTTGGGTGGTGTCTGGTTTTCATTCTCCTTGTGTGATATTTGATACCACAGAGTGGTATCAGAGTATGGTTCACCACTTGGACTGGATGGGCATAATGTGTTTGTCATGCATGCAAGTTTAATATATGCTTGTTATGTATGCATGATGGTAGTCATTGTTACATTTGTGTTTCCATGTAGTAGTTGATAATGTTGTTGTTGGGATGTGTTTGTCATGATTGCTTGTCAATTGTATACATATTTGTTATGCATGTCAGTGTCTATATGTTGTTATGCATGCAGTTTCATGGTTATAGTTATGCATGTATATTAGGTCAAACATGCATTGTGAGGACATTGTATGTATTTTGTGTTATCATGATAATGTTGGTTTGTAGGTTTTAACCATGTATAGAAATTACCTGCATACGAATTCTAAAAACAGAAAATAAACAATCGCAAGAGCATAAAACATAAAACAAATATATACAGAGATTCTCCCCTGGATCCCAAAACCAGGACTACTAGATTGCTTTTTCATTATATTCCTTCCAATGTTACATATATATATATATATATATATATATATATATATACATGCTGAAGCATCCATAAACCCCAATCCATTAACCCTAGATTAGAGCATAACCATAGTTCCCTTGACCAAATCTACAAAATACCATGGATAGAAAACCGTCATGCCTAAAACCATGTGTGAACACCATGCACAAAACCATAGGTAGGTTCGCCTACCTAATAGAGGGTCACAAAAAATTTCCCTAATGCACTGCCCTAGACTCCGTAGAGGGGGGCTACTACCCCCCCCATGACCCCCCTGCTACACCCAGTGCAACGAATAGGGGGGCTATCACCCCTCCTGTGACCCCCCCCGCGTGTGGGTCTAGTCGTGGAAAGAATATAACACACACCTAACATTCTCCCACTTGCTGTTTTCTTTCCACAAAGGGCCACATGAGAGCTTAGTCATTGGTCTAGCCCTGCAATGCCCATTGTTTCTCTACACCAAGAAAACTTGTAGTGCTCACAAAATTTGTTAATGCATCTGCAATATTCTTCAAAGTGTCCACCTTTTGTAGAAACACCTTTTTGCCCTCAACCATATCCCTTACAAAGTGACACTGAACATCAATGCGCTTTGTCTTTGAATGATAAGCAAGGTTCTTTGCTAATAAAATTGCACTTTGGATGTCACAGTCTATCCTTATAGCTTGTTTCCTTGCTCTCATGAGTGGCTGACATGTATTTTGCCTCTGTAGTTGAATGTGCCACTACAGACTCTCTCTTTCTCATCCAACTGACTGCACCTCCAAATAGGTTAAACATATACCCACTTGTAGATCTTCTCTGATTCAGATCTCCAACCCAGTATGCATCAATAAAGCCACAAATGTCCAAAACTCTGTCCAATCTTGGTCTTCCTTGATAGCATAGACCATAATCACCAATGTCATGCAAATACCTAAAAACCCACTTCACTTTTGCCCAATGCTCCTTCCCTAGTTTTGAAATAAACCTACTCAATACTCCCATTGCATGTGCAATGTCTAGTCTAGTATAGACCATTGTATACATCAAGATACCGATTGCACTTGCGTATGGAACATGGGACATGTCCTCTTCCTCTTCTTGTGTCTTGGGACACTGTTCAATAGATAATTTTACATCGATAGGTATAGGAACCTTCACCGTTTTAATATCCTACATATTAAACTCTGCAATATTGTCTCGACATACTTCCTCTAGTTTAACTAGAGCTTCCTTTTTGCCCGATCTCGTTTAATTTCGATGCCCAAAATATAGTTTGCAGCACCAAGATCTTTAATTTCAAATTTGGAGGACAATTGGGTCTTCAATTCCTGGATAATGTCTTTGTTGTTTCCAATCACCAACATATCATCCACATACAAGACCAAATAAATAACGTAGTCACAAATTAAACACACAATGATCTACTTTGCTTCTAGTGAAGCCAAGTCCCCGTATATATGTATCAAATTTCTAATACCACATCCTTGGTGACTGTTTTGACCCACACAAAGAATTTTATAACCTACATACCAGTTCTTTCTTACCCTTCACCGCAAAGCCTTTAGATTGCTTCATGTAGATTTCTACTTCCAAATCCCCATGAATAAATTTTGTCTTCACATCCATTTGTTCTACCTCAAAATCAAAAGCAACAACAAGAGATAAAAGTAATCTAATAGAAGCTATCTTTGCAACAAGAGAAAAAATATCAGAAAAATCAATTCCTGGCACTTGGGAATAAACTTTTCTACCAACCGAGCTTTGTATTTCTCCACCTTGCCTTGTGCATTCATATTCTTCTTAAACACCCATTTTCTACAAATGGGTTTCCTTCTAGCCGACAAATCCACCAGATCCCAAGCCTCATTTTTGTGCAAATATGTCATTTCATCAACCATGGCCTCTTTCCAGAGTTTTCCATCCTCTGAATCTACTGCTTCCTTGACAGTTATGGGATCATCATTAGTAATAGATAAAGCAAAATTTGAACAGAAAGTAGCTGGGCTATACCTTTATGGCTGTCTTCTTTCTCGAATTGATCTTCTCACAGCTGGAGTTTTTTGCTCTTCATCTTCCAATTCCTCTTCTGCTGTAGAGCCTGATTCCTCCTCCTTTAGCTCAAGCTCCATCTTCTCAGGTTCCTTTGGTAGGACTTCATGTTTAATAACATATTTCACCTCTCTAAACACCACATCGCAGTTGTACACAACCTTCCTTGTTTCTGGGTTCCAAAGCTTTTAACCTTTTAAACCATCCTTATACCTAATAAAGATGCACCTTTTAGTTTTACTATCCAACTTGGTTCTTTTCTCCTTTGGAATATGTACATATGCATCACATCCAAATACCAGTCCCTACCTCTTGTGGAGTCTTATCCTCCAACACTGATGAAGGTAATCTGTTGACCAGGTAACATGGAGTCTCCACTGCCTTTGACCATGATTCTTGTCCTAACTCGACACCACTGAGCATGCTTCTTTCCTTTTCCATCAACGTCCTATTAATTCTTTCTGCAACTCCATTTTGTTGAGGTGTGTATGGAGTAGTCTTCTACCGTGCTATACCACACTTCTTACAGAACTCTTCAAATTTCTTCTTCCAAAACTTTCCAATGTTATCTGCCCGCAACACCTTTATCTTCTTCTCTGTATGGTTTTCTACCAGAGCCTTAAATTCTTTAAACCAGTCAAAGACTTCATATTTCTTCCTGAGGAAATATATCCATGATTTCCTTGAGAAGTCATCTATAAATGATACATAGTACACATACTTACCTAGTGATTGAACTGACACAGGTCAAACACATCACTGTGCACAAGCTCTAATATCTGTTTCGCCCTCTTAGCAATAGAGGGGAAACTCACTCGATTCTGCTTCCCATATACACAATTTTCACAGAAATCAAAATCCAGAGAGTAGTTAGACATACCTTCTACGATACCATTACCATGAAGTATTCAGAGGTCGTTCTCTCTAATATTCCTAAGCCTTTGATGCCATAGCATGGTCTTTTCTCCATAGACCACTAGATTATCTACTCCACTTTCAGGAACCATATAATTGTTGCACCCATCACTAATAGTGCTACCCTGAAGGTTGTAAAAAGTTCCAATCCGAACTCCCTGCATCAATACCAGTGCTCCTCGAACCATCTTGTAGGTATCTTTTTTGAACACTGTTTTTACACCTGCATCATCTAACTTGCTTATAGAAATCAGATTTCTGGCCAATGCAGGAATATGCAGAACACCTGGAAGTGTTCTAATCCTTCCACCTTGCAACTTCAACTTTAATTTTCTGCGACCAATGATTCTAGCCTTCTTTTCATCCCCTAAGAAGACATCACTACCATCATATTTATCATGCTCGCAGAACCACTCCATGTGGGGAGTGAAGTGAAATAATGCACCTGAGTCAATCAACCATGCCTCATGATCTACATGTGTACTTGAAGAAGAAGCCAAGTACACATCCCCACCTTCATCTAAGGTGGTTTTGCCTCTACAGAAGGAGCATCATCAGATCCCTTTCCTTTCTTAGGAGCTTTAGATCTACAGTCATTTTTTAAGTGCCCTTCCTTTCTGCATTTCCAATGCACCTTTACAAGTTTTCCTAGAGATTTAGATCTCCCACTCGAGGATTTATTTTTGTTTCTGTTATGGAACTGTCATCGTACAAATGATGAATCACCATTTTGGCCCTTCGTATTTTTTCGTCATCTCCTCCAATAACAAGGATGAGACTATTTCATCAAACTACAAGGAAATCACATTGCTACCTTTTGCAATAACTAGACTATCCCACGAATTTGGTAGAGAACACAATAAATTGATGCACTTATCTTCATCTAAATTTTTTATATCAATAGATAACAACTGACTTACCACAGTATTAAAGGCGTTCAGTTGCTCCGTCATCGAGTCTCCGTTCTTCATCCTTAGGTTATACAACTTTTTCCGTAGGAACAATTTATTCACCAGAGACTTAGATTGGTACAAAGTACCTAACTTGTCCCACAAAGCCTTCGTCGAAGCTTCCCCTAATACATTCAACAATACTGAATTTGAGATACAGAACAATTTTGTGCTCTTTGCCTTTCGAGCCAACTTCTCACATTCTTCATCAGACACTGTCGTTGGCTTAATACTCGTATCTACTGAGATCCACTAATCTTTATCCAGTAATAGATCCTCCATCTTGAGTTTTCACAACCCCAAAACTCTGACCATTAAATTTCTCGATCTCTATCTTTCCACTGCTCGCCATCTTTTTTCACCACAGGAATCGATCTCGTAGATATCCCATTGAATATTGTATACCACAGGCCTGAGAAAAACCCCTCAGCATCAAAAGGCATCCCCTTGAAGCCAAAACAACTCTGATATCAAATGTAGGTTTTAACCTCATACAGAAATTACTTGGATATGAATTCTAAAAATAGAAAATAAACAATGGCGAGAGCATAAAACATAAAACATATATACACAAAGATTTTCCCCTAGATCCCAAAACCGGGACTACCAGATTGATTTTTCATTATATTCCTTTCAATGTTACAATATATATATATATATATATATATATATATATATATATATATATACATACATGTCGAAGCATCCATAAACGCCAATCCATTAACCTTGGATTAGAACATAATTGTATTTCCCTTGACTGGATCTACAAAATACCATGGACAGAAAACCATCATGCCAAAACCATGTGCGAAAACCATGCACAAAACCATAGGTAGGTTAACCTACCTAATATAGGGACCAATTTTTTTTTCCCTAGGGCGCTGCCCCAAACTTCGTAGAGGGGGGCTACCACCCCCCCGTGACCCCCTTGATGCACCTAGCACAACGAACAGGGGGGGCTATTGCCACCCTGTGACCGCCCTGCGCGTGGGGCTAGTCGTGGAAAGAATATAACACACACCCAACATGGTTATTATGACGTTGATGTGTTGGTTGATATAAAGCAAGAGATGTAGATCAACATAGAGATATTGTAACACAAGACTTCGTGGTAAGAGCATATCATCATATATGTTTATATGTTTGGCATGCAGGTATGTGGTTAATGGTTGTTATAAGAATTATGGTTACTTATATACATGTTTGTAGTTTTATTGTTGTTGTGGTTACATGCATGGTAGATGCTAGTGAATTAGTGTGGTCATATGCACATGTGTCGAATAGTCATGATTTATAGTAACTTCTTGTTATATGCATTACTGTTGTTGTTATATGGTATTTAGCTTGATGATTATGTTATATGTTGTTGATAACTATGTTATATGTTAACTTGTTGATTGTTATATGATAGTTAGCTTGATGATTATGTTATATGTTGTTGATAAGTATGTTATATGTTAACTTGTTGATTGTTATATGATAGTTAGCTTGATGATTATGTTATATGTTGTTGATAAATATGTTATACGTTAATTGTTGATTGTTATATGATAGTTAGATTGATGGTTATGTTATATGTTGTTGATAAGCATGTTATATGTTAGCTTGTTGATTGTTATATGATATTTAGCTTGATGATTATGTTATATGTTGTTGATTATGGTTATTGCATTAAGGTTTTGATGTTATATGTATCATGTTAATCTAGATAGACTGTGTAGACAAAATAACCTCCCCTGAGATATATTAAGGTATGATTTTGCTTATGTCAACTACTTGGTGTTTGAATGCTTGATTATGTCATTTATTTGGTATTTGAGTGTTTGCTGTCTATTATGTCATCTATCTATTGCTTGAATGTTTGATTACTTGGATGATATGAGTATGTGTTTGTAAGATTGCATGAATGAATGGTCTTGTTTTAAGATGGTTGTAATGACACATTATGTGTTGAGACAATTGATATGTACTTTGAGTGTAAGTAGGTGATAGTTGTAGCATTATGTAATATGATTGATGAATGTGAGTTGATTGTTGAGTATGACATGGTTGTTAGTATTGGTAAAGGTTGATTTAAAATTCATAGACATGATGCCTTGATTTGTGGAACATGTGACTGACATGTGTAAACAGTTGCAGGAAACATGCTTGGTATTAGCATGACAAGGTAACAATTGATATGTTTACAAAACTAATAGTTGCGTGATGTGCTAGTACGTAGTAAGACTCGATTGCAACAAGGTAAAAATGTAAAAGATAGGAATTGGGTAATAATTCCTTTGGCCATGTTTCGAAGCCATAATTACAAAAGAATGAGTGCTTTGCATACATGAAGTCTTCTTAACATTGATTTCATATGACGTTATGTGTGTATGTGCTATATTCATGGACATGTATTTGATAGGTATAACAACTAGTATCTAGTTATGGCTAGATTTGTCAAGCGAATTGGTGTTTGTTGAGAGATGGCACAATTGTGTTCAACTACAAGGCAACATGATTGGCATGAAAATGTAAGGTAGCTAGTATATTTTATATTTATTTATGTGCTGACAATTATGTGTTTATGGCAATAATATGTAGGGGATTTCATGGCAAAGAGATTGCCATGAAATCTTGAAGAAGGCTTGGGTTGATCTTTCCTTGGCAACCATGGGGATTGAGTCATGGTGTTTGTCCCTAGTCTTGTGCTTTTGGTCTTTTGCGATTTGTTTCACTTGATTGTGAATTTGTTTATGTCCAATTCATGATCATGCCACTTTGTTTGTGGTGTTGTATTCCTATTGGTTTTCATGGTTTTATCCTTGTTTGTTTCTTTTTCTTTCCTTTTGTGTTTTGACAGTCTTGGGAATTAGTTGGGAAAGAGGAATTTAATGGAGCTCGGGGAGAGATCTGTGGTACTCGACAGGTAAGGTAAGAATCACATGAAGATCGATGCATGTATAAGGGCAGTTGAAGGAAAGAGTATGACAACCAGATGGGATGGTTGGGTCCATTGGTGTAAATGGATGGTGGTAGGACAATCATGAGAAATGTAATCAGGAAAGGTAAAGTAAATGGATTTGAGGCATGAGATGCCTTAGCGATGTTGGGAACAAATGCTCTCGATGTTGTGCATGCATTGCACAGGTAAAGGGAGTTCTCTTAACCTTGACCTTATGCTATTTGGTAATTATGTTGTGATCATGATTATGCTGATGTCTATATATGTATACATGTATGTTTAATGCTAATATTTATATGTATATATGTATGTATGTATGTCATTTTATAATGGGCTCATGGTTGTTTTATGCTATTGTTTATATGTATATGTGCGTATGTATCTATGCCATTGTCTGACAGGGTCATTAGGGATCATTCTTGTGGAGGAATGATTGCTTATGCAATTGACTAACATGAAGGGGTTCCTGGTCTTATGGGGAATCAAATGGGAAGAGTAGCCTTGAAAAATATATGAGGTCAGTAAGTTGATATTATGTGTTTATATACTATGCCTATGTTTACGTTATGGACAGGTAATGCTAAGAGACACATCAACGAAATGAAAACATCGTGATCTGCGACATGCTAGGATAAGCATGGAAGGCAGAGAGACACTGGAAGCAAGGTTGCTTGGTAGAGACAATGTGGTTTTGGATGTGCAGTGCTAATGTTGTGTATATGTTGTGCATATTGTATATTCGGTGATTGTACCTATGATGTGGTGTGGTTGTTTTCATTGTTGTGTGTATATTGCATATGTAGTGCTGGGTATATATGGTGCTATGTACATGTTGGATATGTGGTGCTGTGTACATATTTTATTGTGTGAATGATGGATATGCGGTGTTCTGTGCATATGGTGTTGTGCACATGTTGGATATGCGGTGCTGGGTACATATGGTTCTATGTACATGTTGTATATGTAGTGATATGTACATATGGTGTTGTGTGCATGTTATACATGTGGTGCTATGTGTTACGAAACCGGCTCACAAAAAGATAGAAAAGATAGATCAATGCCTTAGAATTCAGCCTCTTCGAGGGGGCAACCTCCTTTACATTACACAAATGAATGATTCTTTGATGATTCAAATGACAAAACCTCCTTTCTATATATAGGAGTCTAAGGAGTCACAATATAACCCAGCTGACCTAATAATAATAATATAAAGGCACAAAAATAACAACAGAGGGATCCTATGGGGCACAGTAATAACAATATGGGGACAATAGGGGCACAACAATATTAATAAGGGATACAACTACAATAGTAATGGGGTAATCACTAGTATTATAGGGACCTAACATTCCCCTCTCCTTCAAAAAAGTGTTGTCCTCAATGCTTGAGTAGTTCTAGATGCTTCTGTATAAAATTCTCATCCTCCCATGTGGAATCTTCAGCAGATAAGTTCTTCCACTTGATGAGATACTCCGAAATTGATCGATTTCGTAGCTGTCGAGTTCTTGTTTCTGTGACTGCTTCCAGTTCCAATATATTTTTTCCTTCCTCGTCAAGTTTTGGCAATATTGTTTGAACTGGGAGCTTGTTGCCTATAACCTTCTTTAAACATGAAACATGGAAAACTGGGTGCACTCGAGAAGCTGCAGGAAGCTCCAAGTACCAATCTTTTGCAACACCTTGTACGGACCATAATACTTTGGTGATAATTTATTATCCTTCTTAGCTTGCTTGAGGGACATTTATTTATATGGTTGTAGCTGTAGGAATACCCAATCACCTACATCAAAACTTCTTTCGCTGCGATGTTGATCTGCCTGTTGTTTCATTCTATTCTATGCCAACATGAGGTTATCCTTTAAGAGTTGGAGGACTTGTTGTTGATGCTCAATGTGATGTTCCACTGTTTGAACCTTAGAATTTTCTCTTAAATATGATGTGATGGATGGTGGCTGATATCCATAAAGTGCCATAAATGGGGTCATTTTTGTTGCTGTATGGAAGGAAGTGTTATACCACCATTTAGCCAGAGGCAACCATTTGACCCATTGTGTCTGTTTATCAGATACAAAGAAACGAAGATATCCTTCCAAACATTTGTTTACTACCTCAGTTTTCCCATCAGATTGAGGATGATAAGATGATCTATGAGCTAATTGAGTACCAAGACAAGAAAATAATTCTGTCCAAAAATTTCCAGTGAAAATGGGATCTCTATCACTTACAATAATCTTTGGGTTTCCATGTAGCTTTTGAATTGTTTCCATAAATGCAATAGAAACTGTACTGGCTTTAAATGGATGTGATAATGCACAAAAGTGTGCATACTTGGTAAGTCTGTCAGCTACCACCATGATGACACCCTTTCCCTCAGACTTGGGTAAACCTGTGATAAAATCCATTGAAACCTCCTCCCAACGTTGGCTTGGAATGGATAAAGGTTGTAATAGACCCGGGGCCTTAATTGTTTCAACTTTATTTTGTTGGAAAACCAAACATTACGCCACAAACTTTTGAATATCCGATTTAAGGCCATCCCAAAAAAAATTCCTTCTTAACCCTGTGGTAAGTTTTTAAAAATCCCGAGTGCCCTCCTAAGGGAGAAGTGTGCAATTCCATAAGAATCTTTTGTTTGAGTTGGTAATTCTTACAGAGGTATAATTGATCTTTGTACCATAACGAATCATTTTGCAAGATAAATGTATCAGATGTACTGGAATCTTGTTGTAACTTTCGAATAAGTGCCCACACTTCTTCATCATTCTTCCATTCCTCCCTTGTTTCGTTTATCCAATCTAGTTGGATAATAGAAATGGCACACAACAATGCTTCCACATCCTCATTCTTTCTTGAGAGTGCATCTGCCACCACATTTTGCTTCCCTTTTTTGTAGATGATTTCAAAGTCATAACCCAACATCTTTGTGACCCACTTTTGTTGCTCTTCAGAGGATAATCTTTGTTCTAAAATGTATTTAGGGCTACCATGATCCGTTTTTACCTTGAAGTGTCTTCCCATTAGGTAGGGTCACCATTTCTTAAGTGCATGTAGTATTGCCAACATTTCCTTCTCATAAATAGCTTTGTGTAAAAACTTTCCCTTGATTGGACGACTTTCAAAAGCAATGGGTCTTTCATCTTGCATTAAAACAACACCAATTCCATTTCCTGAAGCATCACATTCCACAATAAAGGTTTTTGTGAAGTCCGGTGTAGCTAAGACCGGTGCTTGGCACATTGCCTCTTTAAGATGTTCGAAGGCCTTTGATGCTTCTGGAGTCCATGAAAATGCATATTTCTTCAATAATGTTGTTAGAGGTGCTGCTATTCTCCCATAACAAACTTGCAAGAATACCTTTTCAACCCGAGAAATCCTTGCAGATGCTTTATGGATGTGGGGATTTTCCATTCCTTAATGGCTTTAATTTTGCTAGGGTCTACCTTAACTCCTTCATGAGATACAATATGACCCAGATATTCCACCTCTTGTACTCCAAAGAAACATTTGGATCTTTTTGCATATAATTATTTCTCCTCCAATAGTTGTAGCACCCTGTCAACATGTTCAACATGATCCTTCCAAGACTTGCTGTAGATTAGTATATCATCAAAAAATACTAACACAAATTTTCTAAGGAAGGGTTTGAAAATGGAATTCATCAAACCTTGAAATGTAGAAGGTGCATTGGTAAGGCCAAAAGGCATGAACAAAAATTCATAATGGCCCTCATGAGTTCTAAATGTTGTTTTTGGAATGTCTTCATTCTTCATTATGATTTGATGATATCCTGAACGAAGATCCAACTTGGTGAAGTAAATTGATCCATGCAATTCATCCAGTAATTCATCAATGACAGGAATGGGAAACTTATCTTTAATAATGAGCTTGTTGAGCTCCCTATAATCCGGACACATGCGCCATGATCCATCCTTCTTGTGCACCAATATTACTGGAGTAGA
Source organism: Pinus tabuliformis (assembly GCA_031772625.1). NCBI lineage: Eukaryota > Viridiplantae > Streptophyta > Pinopsida > Pinales > Pinaceae > Pinus > Pinus tabuliformis. The sequence continues at coordinate 774,405,445 of CM062817.1, read as the reverse complement.
GAAAGAACTTTGGCTAGGTTGAATTATACCCGTCTCTAGCATTTCTGCAGCCAGACATTCAATTTCACTCTTTTGGGCATAGGGATATCTTTACGGCCTGATGTTTGGAGGAACAATTCCTGGAATCAGATGAATAGCATGATCATGATCACGAATAGGTGGGAGACCTTTGGGAGTCTCAAAAACCTTGGAATGATTGTCCAAGACTTTTTGGAGATCTGGAGAAATAGATGATTTCGATGTGGAAACATCTAGCGAACATAATTGTGTAATTACACCTCTTTGTACCTTTTTTAGAAGCATTGTTATACCGTTAGAGTTGATTACCTTTCCCGGTTTCCCTACAATACCCCTTAATTCAACTTCCTTTTCTTCCGCAGAAAATTTCATGAAAAGCTCTTGAAAATTAAAAGCTATTGTACCCAAGGATTGTAGTCGTTGGACTCCTAGTACAACATCAGCACCTCCCATTGGAATGGAAAGCATTGGGCTAGTCAATACATATTCTCCCATGGATAGCTTGATATTATGGCACTTTCCAGAGCAATTTATCATTCCTCTATTTGCAACCATCACTTGACACTCTGGTGCTGGATATAGGAAGCAATTCAATTCTTTTGCTATCTTACAATGAATAAAATTGTGGGTACTTCCTGAATCAATCAACACTATTACCTTTTTCTTCTTGATTTGTCCTTCTATCTTGATGGTTTGAGGAGTGCTAATTCCAGCCAATGCATTACAAGATATGGTCGGATTCATTTCTTCTTTATCTAGGTTTTTTTCCTCGAGTATATCCTCTTCTTTTGACCTTTCTTGCTCCTTTTCTTTCTTCTCTTCACAATCTATGTAGAATAATTTCTTCTCAAGCACACTTATGACCTTTAGTGTATTTTCTATCACAACTGTAACAAAGCCCTTTTGCTCCTTTTTCTTCCAATTGTTGTGGTGTCAACCTTATAGGTTGTGGAAGGCTAGGGGCAACAACACTTCTATCTTTATAGTTATGAGTGGTATGCTTCCTAGTTGCCATAATTTTTCTTTCCATTTTTCTTGCTAACTTGAATGCCTTCTCTAATGAATCAGGTTTCCAAAGGCGAACATCATGTTGGATATGATCCTTTAAAGTCCCTATGAACATATCAATCCTATTCTCCTCTGGAATATTTTTTACCCTTATGTTCAATTTTTGTAACTCCTAAATGTGCTCCATTATTGAACCCTTTTGTTTGAGACTTATCAATTGGCTAAAAAAAGTGTTGCTTTTTGTATCCTCATAATGTGCTGTCAATTCTTTCGTAAAAATTGCCCAAGTGATAATTTGTTTACGAGAGCAAAGCCATTGATACCATACAAACTGATTTGGTTCCAAATATAAAGTTGCAATACGTACCTTTTGTGTGTTTTGCACATTATTGAGATCATAAAATTGCTCCATCTGTAATATCCAAGTTGCGGGATCCTTGCCATCAAACTTCCTCATATCGATTTTTGGAATATGGTGGGTCTTCGATCCATCATTAGAGTCTATGAAATCATGATTAACATTTCTTTTGTTCTCATCATGAGTTTCCTTTACTACCTTTTCACCATTAGTAAGTATTTCTTGTAGAAAATTTGTCAAATTTGTCTTCAAATCTGCCATACCTGTCTTCAAATCTATCTTCAAATTGTCCATCTTAGCTTCCACATCATTCATCTTAGCTTCTACATCTTTCTTTAAACCATCCATCTTAGATTCTATTACTTTTTGTGCAAGTGACATTTGTTGCACTTGGTCTCGTAATTTTGATATATCATGTTGCGTTTCTTCCTCTTCTTCATAAGTCATGCTAGAGCTTTCAGGTGCTTACTATATGTTTGCATTTTCTTTCCTCGGGGAATTAGTTACCAATAATAATGCTCTACTATGCCCTTTGAATTCCTTACAAATAAATTTTCAAACCAAGCTTAAGCGAAAATTTAAAAAAATCTACACACCTTTTTTCACTTTGTAGGAGCTCGATATTGCCTCTAATGTATCTCTATAATTTTGGATCATCCAGTTCTGAAATTGCGACCTGTAGTAGCCCTCTGTGTCCTCTTTCCAATGCCACCATTTTGATCGAATTTAGATTCTCCAAGGAAAAGTTATGCACAATCTCCCAAGATGACCTGATTATAGACCTTTTCAGAAGAGCAAACTTGTAGGAAGTGCCACGTGTCACTGTTTTGACCTTAGGATCTAAAAAATATACACACGAAACTCCAGTCTATCCTATTTCTGTAGCTTCTTACGAAATTTCAATCTGATGCTCAAAACAAAAGTTATGACTATTTTCCCCAGGTCACCTGTTTGGAATGTAATTCGGGAGTCTGCAAAAATGCCAAATTCCTCAGATCATATCTCCGCATATATAGCACAAAAACCTCTGATAGTTGGACCTGAAGTTTAAAATGATTTCAGCCCAAATGGGTTTTTTTTTAAGCATCTGAAATGTCGCAGAAAAAAAGTTATAGCAAAAATTCCACGATGACATGTTTGGAGCAGCGAAACCCTAGAATTCAAAGCTCTGATACCAAATTTATGAAACCAGCTCACAAAAAGATAGAAAAGATAGATCAACGCCTTAGAATTCAGCCTCTTCGAGGGGGAAACCTCCTTTACATTACACAAATGAATTATTATTTGATGATTCAAATGACAAAACCTCCTTTCTATATATAGGAGTCTAAGGAGTCACATTATAACCCAGCCGACCTAACAATAATAATATAAAGGCACAAAAATAACAAAAGGGGGATTCTATGGGGCACAGTAATAACAATATGGGGACAATAGGGGCACAAAAATATTAATAAGTGATACAACTACAATATTAATGGGGTAATCACTAGTATTATAGGGACCTAACACTATGTACATCTGGTGTTGTGTGCATGTGGTGTTGTGTGGAGGTGGTGTTGTGTACATGTCATGCATGTGGTGCTATGTACATGTGTTTTCGTGTACATGTCATGTATTTGTCGCTGTTTACATGTGGTGTCGTGTACATGTCATGCATGTGGTGTTGTGTACATGTGGTATTATGTATATGTTGTAAAAGTGGTGCAGTGTACCTATGACACTGTGTACATGTTGTGTAGGTGGTGTCGTGTACATGTGATGTTGTGCAGGTGGTGATGTGTACAGGTGGTACTATGTACATGTTGTACATATGGTACTGGTGTACATGTGGTATTGTGTGCATGTCGTACATGTTGTGTTGCGAGCATGCGGTACTATGTATGTGCATTGTGTAGTTGTGGTATCATGACATGTGTATTCATTGTGTTGTACTCTATGTACGTATATGTATTGTGTTGTACACAGGATGTAGGTGTTGTTTGTGTTACACACTGGGTGTAGGTGTATGTGGTTTGTTGTATGCCAGGTGTAGGTGTATGTATGTGTTGTGTTGTACACTAGATGTAGGAGTATGTATTGTGTCGTGATGTATATAAGGTGTAGGTGTATGTATTGTGTGGTTTTGTACACTGTGTGTGGATGTACGTGATTAAAGAGAAGCAAAGGCACTGGGTGTATGTGTACATGATTAAAGAGAAGAAAAGGCACTAGGTGCTTGTCGGGTGTGGAAACCGATCTGGTGTGTGTACAAAAAGAACGAAGGCAAAAGTAAGGATCAATTAAAGGATAAGTATCAGTATTTTGTTTTAGTTCTAATTATGCATGTGATCTATGATTCTAACTTATGATGGTTACATGTGATTTATGATTGTGGTTTATGATGATTTCAAGCGATTCGTGATTTTAATTTATGGTGCTTGCGTTTTGAGTTTACCAGATGTGATATGTTTATTCATGATGATTTGATCAAACAGTTAGTTTGACTTGTTGTGACAAGAAGTAGACATAAGTGCAAGTGTATCTTATTGAGGGCCACCAATGAGGCATGATTTAGATTTATTTCAATTCATTTTGAATCTAATGGAAATAAATGTGCTTGGTACATGAGAGTATATTTATGATTTACTTTTGGATTAGGGTGCCCCCTTCATGGGGCCTGCTGTTGCACATTTCTTTTCTTCTTTATTCCCTAGATCATCTAGCTGACATGGAATGGTGCTTTGGAAACCCATCTCCTTGTCCTCCTTTTCTTTGGCTATGTGAATTTCTTTGTTAGCTTTTCTTCCTGTACAACGTGTCCTTCGTTCCATGTCTTTGAATTTCTTGGCGTCTATTTTTTCATCCGCTGAGCTGGCTAATATAGAAGAACTTGTGGCTTCTTTTGGAGAGAGATAATTCTTCTCTTCATCTTCTGACAAGTCCATTGAGTCATTTTAAGAGGATTTAGAAGCACACTTTCCCTCCTTCTTCAAACTAGGAGGAGGATTATTCATTAGGGCTAGCTCAGATTTGTGTGATGCACCTTATTCTTCATTTAAAGCTGCCACCGCATCATACTTATTCTAATTTTATGAGCCTCTACCTGATTGAGTGGTGCCTTCCTTATCTTGATTGGGCTTGCTAGGGTTTGCATTGTCTTTGGATTTCTGAGAAGGTTTCCCTTGTTGGGGAGGTTAATTTTTATTAGGGCCTTTCCTTTTTTTGGATTATTGCCATTGGTCCTCCTGCCCTCCATGATTTTCTTGACTGGTCGTGGTTATGGAGTAGCTTTTGGAAAAATGGCCATATTCATAGCAAGATCTACACTTAAATGGTATTTGATCATAATCAACTTCCTAAATGTGAGTCTAGTCATCCATACACAAGTTTATTATGGTTGGGAGACCTTTTTCAAGATTCACTTCTACACATATTCTGGCACAAGCAAACAATCCTTCTTTAGGCTTTGCACAATTGATGTATTTTCCCAGAGAATTCTCAATGAGTTCAAAAGTAGAATCGTTCCAACAGTCCAACGACAGGTAAGGAAGCTTACCTAGACTGGAACTGTGATTGGGATATCATAGTCTGGGTTAAAGTTAGGGATCCATCTATCCAAATATAGCCCCTGATGCCCCACAAAATAAGGCTCGCTTCTGAAAATTAGATCCATGTCTTCTTTATGCTCAAAGAAAAAGGTGAAGAAGCAATTTCCGACAAAGCAAGAGTCCACCTCCCCTTTCATTTTTGGTTTCCAGTTATTCTTGATCCATGTTATCTTTGATCTTGGGGAGATCCACAAATTGGTAAATTGGACAGTAAACCCCCAATTTGCTAGTTGAAGGGCCCTTGACTGTGCTTGAGGAGCAGAAATTACCACTTTGGGAATATCATCCAATTTCTTTGCAAATTTAGAGGATGATACCTTTTGAAATTTAGGGCCATTGACGACCAAATTAGAGAAGGCTGAAACCTCCCATGCAAGGGGATCTTGGGCCGGACTGGCCATGGGGCCTACCAACGAAGAATAAAAAAGCAAAGGATTTGATCACAAAAGACTTACCAGAAGAGAAGCCCAGTGAAGGAAATGAGAGCCAATCATGCTGAGAGACCCCACTTTGTGCCAACGTGAGCCAATGAGCTGATCGAGGGTTTTAGCAGGGGTCGAACGAAGGATATCCATAGGAGCCAAATGAACCGCTTGGTATCAAACCTAACATGTTACTCAACAAAATGATATAAACATCTAAATACGACATATCAGGCTTTTGACTAGAAAAATATTTGTGGTTTTAAAAACAACCAAGTGTCTAGTCAAACATGCTTGTCAATTTCACTAAATTCCTGGATAGAGATAATCCTCCCTTATATTTAATTCATATTTTCTTAGATTTGTAGTAGAGTTTACGAAAATATACTCCCTTAGAAATGAAGGCATTAAATTTGAGGAATGGCCATGGTGAATCGATAGGTTTATAGTTATTAACATTTTACTATGCGAGAGCTTTAACATATTTTGAAATTCCTTTGCAACTAGTAAACATATGGTGAAAATAAATGTAATTAGGAATTCCTTTAAAATTAGAAAATTTAAACGAGAAGAGAATAGAAAAAACAAGCAAAAAGACTTATGACTAATGAAAAAGCCAAAAAAAAATAAATTCAATTGTTTTATTGTTAAAAATAAGTATGATATTAATTATGGAAAAAATCTTTTACATAATTAATTTATGAGGACACTTGGCAATGATCGTCTTTTTGTTGGTTTTTTGTTTTTTGTTTGTTTGTTTTGTTTTTTGTTTTTTAAATTATGATAAATTGATTTTAAATCACATAAAATTGGACATCCACCAATAAAAATGATTGAAATTGAAATTTTAAAAATTCAAAAAATATTTTTTAATTTCTAAAAAACTAAATATAATATTTAAATTTTCAATTCTTTTTAATAAACTTTGCAAATAGTTTATAAAAATTTGCAAATTAATTAAGAGTAAATGTATTTTGACCCATACTGATTACAATATACTTTGCCTTCTCCAAGTATAAAAAAGGTGTATTTTCATTGATCAAATATATCTGTTTTTTAAGTCAAAAGGTATTCTATAGTCCAATATAAGGGAGATGTTGTCCCATAACGTTGTATTTAAAAATAATAAAATAATGCTTATATTAACAAATTAAAAAATATTGATAACAAAAGTCAAAAGGTACTCTATAGTCCGATATAAGGGAGATGTTGTCCCATAACATTGTATTTAAAAATAATAAAATAATGCTTATATTAACAAATTAAGAATTATTGATAACAAAAAATCAAATGTCGATCATAAATAAACTATTTCAATTACCACTTTAATTTTACATCAACTTATATAGATAGATAAAAGTAAAAAGAGTAATATGTAATTCTTTAAGAGTTGGGAGATCACATTAAAAATAATATTATTGATATTATATGATGTGTAATTCATTCTATGTTCAGTGGACATGTGTGATCTCTCTCTCTCTCTCATATTTCAATGTTAATATTAAATAATATTTATATCAACTTTATATAGAAAAAAGTAAAGTGATTTAAATTATAAATTTTCTTATTATGCCATTCTTAATATGAAATTGACATATAATATTTTAAAAAGTATTAATAATAAAAAAAAGCTTAATGTCTATCATCAATATATATATATATATTATAATATATATATATATATATATATATATTATAATGTTTAATATATATATATAATATATATATATATATATATATATATATATATATATATATATATATATATATATATAATGTGTGTGTCTATATATATATATATATATAGAGAGAGAGAGAGAGAGTAAATACAATATTTCAATGTTAATATTAAATAACGTAATTTTATATCATCTTTATATAGAAAAAAGTAAAGTAATTTAAATCATAAATTTTCTTATTATTCCATTCTTAATATGAAATTGACATATAATATTTAAAAAAATATTAATAATAAAAAAAAGCTTAATGTCTGCCATCAATCAAATATTAAAATTATAATGTGTGTGTCTATATATATATATATATATAGAGAGAGAGAGAGAGAGAGAGAGAGAGAGAGAGATTTCTTATTTTACTTGGAAGATTTGTAAAATTTTTGATGTTTAATAGTCAACACATAACATTCTAAAAAATAATTCAATGTATATCTCAACCTGTATATAAGAAAACAAATTCCTTCGGATGACATGACTCTCGAGATAAATGGGGTGGGGGCACGAGCTGCCACTGCCCCACCTGGCTGAAGAGCCTAAGTATATGGCAACTTATCCCCAAGATGATTAATCATCATGGATAATTTGCAAGACAATTTCATTATGTGACTTAAGATGATTGAACGTAACACAATTGAATGGAGGTGGTGAAAATATGAGTGGTTCTACAGTTGCTCAACTCGTGTGGAGGAGGCTAATAATAAGATACCCCTCCCCCCCCCCGCCCCCCTCTCCCCCCCATATGGATTCTCCATACAAATCATATTTGCTTGTGGTTTGTCATCTCTTGGCCTACAGAGTCTTGTGGGGGAAGGGAGGAAGGAAGTTGGAGTTTTTCTGCAATGGTGGAGGTGGAATTGCACTGGTTCGGGTTATGTTTGCATCAATACAGAGGTAGGCCAACTGTTTCTTTAGTTTGGAGGGTTGAATTTTACTTTCATTTGTCCAGAAAAGCACTAGCATGTGGGCAATTTTCTATCGTTTCTTGACTTTGGTTTATATTATTATTTTTTACTGCCAAGTTTGTTGACACCTATAATGTGCAAGTAAATAAAATAGTTTTTTGTTTCGAGATGTGAGGAGGCTCTATTTTTTGGTCTGTTGTTTTGATACTGATGATGATGTTTGAGGTCCTTGTTGGCATCTTAATCCTTGTGTCTATAATTTTCAATTGTTACACGTCTACTTGAATTTGGGTTTGTTCATTCTGGCTTGGAAAGTGAACTGGCCTCACCTAGTGAAGACTTATTATAAGGCCCCATTTTGGTGTTGCTGTAAGAATTAGAGGGATTGATGTTTTTTTTTTATATCCATTTCTTTTTCGTGCCAACTTATTTGAACTCCTACTTGAGCTACACCCTTCCTGGAATTAGTTGTCTGTATTTTTTTAGTGGCAAAGAGAGGGGCGCTATATTGAGACTTATTGGGACACGAGTTGTGGGTGATTTTAGGAACCCTACCCTTTTACCATGCTTTTCACAAAAAAAGTCTTAGTACATAGTGGCTGGCTATGTAGCTGTGCCCCATTCCCCCTATTGTCTCCTAGATGTTTACATTTTTGGCTGATTGGTTTACGAGTGTAATCTCGCTTCTGTAGGGAAATTCATGGGAAGTGTGTTTCTAAGGGCACCATACTATGTGGAGGAACTGAGATGAGAATATCAAGGCACCACCCTCAACTATGTGGGCTTGGATAGAATTTTTTCTAAGTCATCCATTGCCTAGAACAGAACATCACTCTAAGATTTACGTGGGGTGACATCCTCTCTGGGATTTAGAGCTAAACTACTATCTTATTTCTTTCTTTCACATTGTCAAATAAATCTCCCCCCACCTAAATTCCATGTCAGTAGGCACAGGTTTGAAGGGGGGAAACATATTATCAAGAGCAAGGCTAAAGGGGGCATACTCACATGTACCATCATTTGGAGGACTTCAATGGATGATACCAGGACCTAACACTAGGACCTATTTAGGAATAAATTGCTAGAGCTAAGGGAGAAACATCCACACACATATCCCTCCCTTAGACATTGAGGTATGGGTAGAATGGGTCAACTAGATCCCTGATATAGGGCACACCAAAGGTCTTTTTAATGAATACATGCAAATGATTGACCTATATTGATAGATGAAATTTCTATTGGGGCACACACTAATGGAAGAAAAAGAGCACAGGGAGGATATAATTCATGCATTAGAGTGCCTTCATTGCCACCTGAGAGTTTTGGATCTATAATTTGACCAAATAGAGAAACATCTTGGTATCCCCCTTGTGGTGGGAACTACTCATAAAGGCTCAAAGGAGTCAATTTAGATTGCATTCTCGGATTCAGAATCCTCAGCGTAGTTAATGTTAACACTCTGTAATTTCCTTTAGGCTGAGAAAGGATTACAAAGGTAACCTCAGACCACTTTTAGGCTAGGATCCAATCCTACTAGCCTTGGAGAGGGCTCTCTCACTGGGGTTTTCCTCACTCAACCTAATGATTGAATGATTTTGGATCTTAGGTTGGTTATGAGGATCAGAAGAGCATATTTGATTTATTGTTTTGAAGGCAGGTGAGAGAAGACAGACTCACTCAACATAGAACTAGTCACAACTAATGATTTCAAGTGAATAGGGATAGTGAAGGTGTTTTAGGCAGGGGAAGGATATGCAATTTTGCTGATAATATAAATTGATTTTATTGTAGGGAAGGGTGAGTGCAAAATCATGAGGATGAAAATCAGAGCATCAAATCACATATGAATTCGAATTGCCATTGAGAGGAAAAAGACACATAAATTGTTCAGCTTATATAAAACAGAGCACAATAGTGAATTTTGCAATATTCACTCTTAAGCTAAGACATGAAGACATGTGTTTAAACCATGGAACGACAAGATAAAACCGATAACACAGAGGACACCATACCAACAAAGATCTGACACAAGAATCCCTGTCAAACTCCTTCTGCCTTCTTCTATTCACTTGAGAAATTGATATAAAATACAAAATAACAACCTTCCTTCTTCACACTAACCAACATAAACCTCTTCTTTTTTTTCCACATATTATATATATCAAAATATTCCTTTCCCAGCTAGCAAGGTCTAATTTTTCAAAAGGAAGCTATTCAATCACCTAGATACATCGAACTGTTCACCTACATTGCAGAAAAATAAGAACTAATTAACTAATGCAATTTTTAGCTTAATACATCATTAAAATTAGAAACATTCATCACTAACCTTACCATCCTAAGCAGTGATTCCACCTAATGTTGAATTTTCTAAGTCTATATATTAGAAAATTAATCTGTATTCTTTTGGTTTATTTCTTCCACTTGTAAATTCTGAACAAGTTATTTAAACATTTAAATACCGAAATAAACACAATCCAGTCACAACATCTACAAATAATCATTTGAAAGAAAACAAGCACACAAGTGACACCGTTATTTTTGGACAAATGTCCTCGAAAAAAACCCAATGTGGGAAAACTGGTGCAGCTATTCTGAGGGTTTATTATCATGCAGTACTTCCTTGAGTACAACTGGGTACCTAACCGTCTCACTCGATGGAAAAAAATACACGACAACAATACGTCTATATTCATAAACAAGTATTCAGAAAACCTGTCCCACAAAACCCTCTTCGACGACTCTAAAGCTTAGCGCTGACCCTTCGGGCCTCTACGTCAGCCTCTTGCTGACCTACGCCAGCCTCAGGACCCTCTGCATTAGCCCTTTGAGGCACTGCGCAACCTTTGGGACCATCTGCGTCACTCCAACAACCTCTGTGTGGATGACGCAGTCCCTTTGGCCTCTCTGCTGTCTCTGTTGGGCTCTGCGTGGCCTGAACTGGCTACTGCTCTCGCTCTCCTTGCTTCTACGCTGGTCTCTCAGTACTATATTTTCCTCTCTATCTAGTACTCACTGCCCCTCGTTGTTGATCACTGATTCACTTTTTCTTAGCAACCCTGCTCTAGCAAAATGAATGACTGATCACTATGGTGTGTTCTCCAACTAACCCTCAAGCCTCCTCTTATACTTTTCTTGTTAGTCCTTCAATGGTTGAGATTAAATCTCTAATCAATGGCTAAGATTACATTTGGCTTGATCCATGACTTTTGGAACCTTCTAACCTAGTTTTATATTAATACCCATTAATATTTTATTTTTCCTAAGTTTAGACTTAGGAACTCCATTAAAAATATTAATTATTTTAATATCTCCCAAATTGGGTAGAATCTGTCCAAACCATTGCCGGGTCTTGGAGATCTCATGTGCTTTAGCCACTTCACCAATTTCCATATCTATATCGCATCCGATGCTACCCCAAATCAACATTCCCTCTTAGCGAGGTCTGTGCTCTAGTAATACTCCTTAATGAGCATCACCCTGATTATCCAACACCGGTACGTATGTTGATGCTAGGCCTCCCCGCCCAAAATCCTCTGCATTGCTGCATCCTATACTACTACCCATGGCCCTGCCACTACCACTGCTGCATTTCTACGACATCTCCCTTTGCATCTGTGCTGCTGCTGGTCCATCCTCCCAGCACTACATCTGCACTCCAACGCCCTCTCATCATGCTGCATCGTGTTACTGCATACTTCTACTACACTACAACTCAGCTACTGAGAATTAAGTAACCGATCCACCCAACCTCTGACATCCCTGTCTAGCTAGAAAGACTCCCGATGCTGAAGCTCTCTCTGCCGCTTACAACTGATCTCTCTATTAACCTCTACACTGCTGCAACAACTCCCTGCATCTCACACCGTTTCACACCTCTCTGTGCCATCCTGTACTAGTGGTACAACACTCTCGTGCCTCTCGCATTGTTGTAGCCTGCTAGCCTCACGCTGCCCGAGGACTCCTGCACTGTAACACTCTCGGCCACTTCATCTGCCTCCGTCTCTATCGACATCCACCATTCCCGCTACTACTCTTTGGGGCTCCTGTAGGAAGGTATAATCCAAGAGGTTGTATACCTCAAGGATCCTACCCCTCATCACCTGTAGTCCTCCTAACTACAGCTCGATGTCTCCCCACTTCTTCTTGAGTGGCACATGAGCACTCATGGCACACTCATCATCCTCCTCAAATTCTTTCTCCGCCTTTGTTGGTGTTGCCTTAGAGTCAGAAGCCTCTCCCTTACTCTTCTTCCTCGGACACTGAATCACACAGTGACCCAGTTCCCCACAATTGAATCACTTGACCTTGGAGAGGTCCTTCTTCTTCCTCTTCTCCTGCTTTCCCACAGATGCCAGAGTCACATCCTCTTCCTCTTCCTTCTTGATCCTGACCCATTTGCTGCTACTTCCCGTCTTGGTTAGCCGTCTGATCTATTCTTAATGAAGAGTCTCCGACAGTTCTTCCCAATCTGGAAGACTCGCCCTGCCTAGTATGCTTTGGAAAAATGTCTCCCACTCCTCGGAGACTGTGTTAATTGCGGTCCTCACCATAAACCCTTGATTCAGTGTGGCCCCTATGGAAGTCAGTTGGTTACAGATCTCCTTCAGCCGACCGAGGAAGAGATCTATCTGCTCTCCCTTCTACATCTGGTATGACCTTAGCTGATTCTCCAGGAGCATCTTCCTCTGCACAGAAGTATGCTGGTACAATGTCTTCAAAGTCTCCCACATCTCCTTTCCTGTTTCCTTCTTGGCAATATGTTGGACCACATGATCCTTGACCCCATCAAGGATGATGCACATTGCCTTAGCCAGTGCCTCCTCGTACCTTTCATTAGTGACTGGGTCAACTGGGATAGCCATTACTCTCAAGGCGAAGCCCTTGATACGATGTCTATCTAGAATGGACAAGATCTTGGCCTTCCATAGCATAAAGTTGGACGCTCCGTCCAGCCTGTCCTGATCTCTCAGTCCATTCACGACCATCTCTCTGCTCTGCTTTGTCGACTCCTTTGAGTCTCTCTACTTCACGCCCGGAATTTCTCGGTTCGAATCCTACTGAGTCTCTCTACTTCCCATCTAGAAGTTCTCTTATGGACTCCCTCTGAGTCCTGATTTCCCCCCTGGAAATGCTTCTGCCAACCGTCAAGTTTCCCCTCTTCGATCGTCTGTGAAACTGCAACACTGATCTAGATTCCTTGGCTAGAAATTCACCTCGGTAGCAACTTCCTCTAGTAACCTTGGTCTTGCCCTGTTAGGTACTGTTCTTAGCACAATACCCGACCAGCTTCGCTCCCGCAAACTGCTTACGGCTTCCTTCACCCGAGCAACTGAAGAACTAAACCTTTAGGCTCCGCACAATCCCAACTACAACAAAAATAACTCCCTCAGCCACTACGTCAACCCTTCTGGTCTCTGTGTGGCTCTGCGTGATCCTCTCTCTACCCTCCTCAACCTCTGCGCTGGCCTCTCTCTGGCCTGGACTGATGATGCAGTCCCTCTGCATCAACCCTTCCTCTGTTGCTTCTACAAGGATCAACTGTTATCACTCGAGACAACTGATTCTGCTACAAATGCTCTGCTCAGCTGATGCCTTCAACTTTCCTGTGATCTGCAACCACGCTCTGATACCATGTTGAATTTTCTAAGTCTATTTGTTAGAAAATTAATATGTATTCTGCTGGTTCATTTCTTCTACTTGTAAACTCTGAACAAGTTATTTAAACATTTAAATACCAAAATAAACACAATACAGTCACAACATCTACAGATCATCAACTGAAAGAAAAAAAGCAAACAAGTGACACTATTATTTTTGGACAAATGTCCCTGGGAAAAACCTAATGTGGGAAAACTGGTGCAGCTATTTTGAGGGTTTATTATTATGCAATATTTCCTTGAGTAAAACTAGGTGCCTAACCAACTCACCCAACAGAGAAAAATACATGGCAACAATACCTCTATATTCAGAAATAGGTATTTAGAAAGCCTATCCCACAAAACCCTCTCTGACAACTCTGAAGCTCAGCGTTGGCCCTTCTGGCCTCTACGTCAGCCTCTTGCAGACTTGTGTCAACCTCAGGATCCTCTACGTCAACCCTCTGAGGCATTGTGCAACATCTGGGACCCTCTGCGTCACTCTAGTAGCCTCTGCATGGATGACACAGTCCCTCTGGCCTCTGTGCTGTCTCTGTTGGGCTCTACGTGGCCTGAACTGGTTGTTGCTTTTGCTCTCCTTGCTTCTACATTGGTCTCTCAGTATTGTCTTTGCTTCTCTGTCCAATACTCACTGCCCCTCGCTGCTAATCACTGATTCACTTTTGCTTAGCAACCCCGCTCTAGCAAAATGAATGACTGATCACTCTGGTGTGTTCTCCAACTAACCCTCAAGCCTCCTCTTATACTTTTCCTGTTGGTCCTTCAACGACCAAGATTAAATCTCTAATAAACGACTAAGATTATATTTGGCTTGATCCATGAATTTTGGAACCTTCTAACCCAGTTTTATATTAATACCCATTAATATTTTATTTTTCCTAAGTTTAGATTTAGGAACTCCATTAAAAATATTAATTATTTTAATATCTCCCAAACTGGGTACATTCTGTCCAAACCATTTCTGGGTCTTGGAGATCTCATGTGCTTTAGGCTCTCCACAAATTTTCATGGCTATATCACGTTCGATGCTCCCCCAAATAAAAACCTAACAACATGATTAAACAACCTTTCGAACCCAAAAAGTTCGAATTTATAAGGCAAAATCAAGACTGTGTAAAAAACGCAGTGCCTAATGCAAATCTCCCAGTTTCGCAACAACTTTCACAACATCTCAAGTTATGGATATTTGTAGCCTTCCTCTGAAAAAATGGAGCAACAGGGTAGCATCAAAATATCCATGTGATGGTAATGAAATACTAAAACATCCTTTAAATGGTTTTAGCCCTCCTGAGTGCCTGATCCCCTTGGCTAGCAATGTAGCAGACTTTCACAACAAACTGTCACTTTCGCAACAATTTCAAAATTCTGAACATATGATGATTTCTTCTGATATAAAGTGTTGGATGAAACATATGTGTTTTTACATCCTTATATCACCCCACAAGACAATCAAAACCTCAAAATTGCTCCATCTCATCAACATAAAGGACTATATAAAATGTGCAGCTTGTCCTTGCTGCGTTTTTTCAAACTCTACAAAACTGACCTATGTTTGATTTCTTGAGCAAAAAGATAAATTTTAGAGCTTAGTGGCATCCACCTAATGAATATTTACCTTTTTGCTTCTTCTCCTAGTATAGCTAGCTTACCCTTCTTCCTATATCTTTTGGATTGCTTGGCCTTAGTTAGCTGCTATTTTACTAATCTAAGTCTCCTTTTTAAGACCAAATTATGTGTATACAAATTTCTCACTTGCCTATGCAGAGGAAAGGTCCACTCTAACTTATGTTTGGCCTTGTCAAGGAAAGGTTCAATAACTTGTAATTAATTAAATAAACTCAACTTAACCCTTCAATACTTTTCTACAAGCCAATCTACTTGCTACTGAACTCCTTCAAGCTATTCCAACAGTCTTGAAAAATATTTTTTCTCATCAAAAACCACCTTCTGTTCTGGCTGAATAGTCTCCTCCATTTTCATTTCCATCTTAGCAACATACTTAGTTCTAGGTCTCCTTGATTTCTCAACTGTCACCTGCACATCTTCAACATCTATTATTTGTTTGGTTTTATCTTTAACTACATGTACCAATACTCTCCTTGATGGTTCTCCTTCACTGGGCTGGGCAACTTCTTGTGATATTTTTTGCCCGAGTTCTCTATTTTCTTGCTGCAAGTATGCCACCATTAGATGATCCTTGTCCAACTAATCTTACAGGTCCTTAATTCTCCGATCCCTTTTATTAGCTTCCACTTCTTCATGTGCACTTTCTGATATCTCAACAACTTGAACATGTGTAGGGTCTACAAGAAATATCTTGGCTGAAGCTCTTGTTCTCAATCCCCTAGCCACTTTTTCTACCTCAGTTTAGAAGTGAATTTTCTTGGCACTTCTTTCATCAACTCATTTGTCCTTAATCAAAGGTTTTTTGAGTGAGCCAACTGTTGCAGATGAGGTCTCTTTAATTACAATTGATGGGGCATCTCTCTTAGTCCTTTGGCTATCAGAGGATTGTGTCATCCACCCTAAAGAAATAAAAAAATCTTTCCATGACTATTCCCTCTTGTTAAGTTCTTTTATCACTAGCATCTTAATCAATGAAAAGTGAAATAAACTAGGTTCAATTTGACTCCCCTCTGGTTGAACTCTGTCAGTCATTTTGCTGAGAATCCTACGTAAATAGTAAGGAAGATTCAAAGGTTTCCTGCTTGTAAAATGCATTACAAGTCTAATATGATACTCATAAACATTATTGAACCTCCCTTCACATGTAAAATACCTTTGAATCACCTTCAACAGTTTACTATGGCGGTCCTACAGATAGATCCTCGAGATAGCACATCCATATCCCTCCTATTATTGTGGCTTCAAAAGATATTTGAAATGAGCTAAATCTAATTCCATACCCTTAAACCATTCTTCACTATGTAAAGGGATCTCAGTGGCAACAACTATTGATTGCTCTATGACAACAAACTTCAAATTCACACCTTTTACTTCCTTCCCTTTGAAATTTAGTGAAAATTGTTTAATAAGCTGCAAGTGGTGACCCCAGACTTGAATCTTCTCATAGAATGTGATACAACCAACTTGTTCAAATGATACCTTAATGGAACGGCTAGAGTTCACTAAGCTAAGGTCTTGGGGTTCATATCACCATCAATATCTCCTCCTTTTACTTTCTTCTTTCCTTCTGAGGTCTCCATCATAAAAAAATACAGTTATTACAGTCTCCACAGAACAAAATATGATGCTGTTGAAAAGAAAATGTAGCAGATTGGAGATAGGGTACTTTTGCAACAAACATGGGAGTTTTACAATAGATGAGACAAATACACAACAATAATTGACTAGGGTTTGGGAAGAAACAAACACAAATCTAATTGGTGTCACTCAAATTAAATTCAAAGGAAGAGTATGTATATTTCACAAGAATACCGAATGCAATGGGAAAACAAATACGTGCACAACGAGAGGTGGAAAACACTTTTCGTAGAAATTTACGTAGCAAAACACTTGAAACCTATAGCTTAGGGTAGTTAGAGAAGCTCTAAAAATTTATGATCAGTTTGACACAATAAAGTGTGGCACATAATGTAAAAAACCTCAGAGGAGCGAGATGAATCCATACTCATGACCGGTCTGACAATTCTTTGAAATGCGCAATGATTTCCTCAGTTTCACAGCATCCTCTAGCTTGTGCAAAAATTTGAGCTTGCAGACATGCAATGCTCCTTCCTTCAATCTTCAAAGTGTTTTTAGAGCATGTGCTTCAAATGAGAGATGAGAGTAAGGAAGCACCTTTAGGATCTCCACATCCTACAAAGATTTTCTTTAGGATAATTATTATCCACTTTCTTGATATGGGAAATGATAAGTGATTTTTATAATGATGACAACATGACATCATGACATGATTGACCATAGATTCCCATAAATAACAGGACTAATCTAACTAACTCATGATGACTAAAAATAATCATGACATGACCTCTTTAGACTCTTTCATGATGACAAATGAACTCCATAATGATCCCTCATCACATGAACTTTCATCTCATCTTGCCAAAGAAGCCTTTTTGACTTCATAGACTTTACATGACATTTGATACCTAAAACTTAGACCTGTTATTTACAAAAGACCCCTTTAAACTCTAATACTCATGAAATCAATATTGGCATTTCCAAATTGACCTCAAGTGCATAGAAAGACTGAAATGACTAAGATACGTATAATATAGGATCCTAACATTGGCTCTAATGGGGATGGCATCCTCCCTGTGATGTGCCAAGAACATCGTAGACCAAGTGCCTAATCCATTGCGCTGTTCCCAATCTTGAAAACTTGCAAATTGATTACTGCTCTAATTTGCAACCAATTTATTTTGTAACCAAATGCATTGAAACCAAAATCACTGTACAAAATGAAAATGAATGCTAAAAAGTACCAAAAAAAAACTACTGGAAACTATCACACTGTTGAAAATTTTGCTTAGAGTGTTGAGCTTATTCACACTGCTATCTACTCTAAACTTCTGAATAACCTGCTCACTCAAGTGATACATAATTTCCATTGAAGCTAGGCAAGGAGATGGTCACTCATTAGAATTCTGCTCACGCCCTTCATAAGAAAAAAAAAATTGATACATAATGGAAACTTAAATTCCAGATGAAACTGAAACCCATTCTGTATAAACAACACAAAATATGACTTCATTGATTATTCAAATAGGCTAGCAAAAGAATCTTGAAGAATATGCAAAGTCATCTCTTCATGATGAACAAAAATAGTAAGAGAAGCTTCATATATTATTACTGGTTGTTCTATGTTTTCAGTTTCAAAATCATTCTCAAATATATCAGTAGATGATTCATTTTGACTTTCAAAAGAGTGAAGAGAAACAACTTCTTGCACATGATCCTCCTACATATGTAATAAGCTACCAACAAGGACTAATTCACTGCCTAAATTTTCCATGCAAACAACTTCAGAGATCTGATTTTCGTAGGATTTTTCATGAGACAAAAATTCAGCAGAGGAATGACATGAAGGAAAATTTGAAAAATTGTCTTCATCCCTATTTTGGCCACATGAAAACTGAAAATCTTGCTGCAAATCATCATTAAAATCATGGGATGTAACATGGCTTTCATTATGAAAATTTGATTGGTCTTCAGTCAAGGAAGAAAACATTGTTTGCTAGAAATTTTCTTGTGTATCAAGGCTGCTAAAATCTACTAGTTCTTCCTCCTGATCACTTAAAAACTGACAAGACTGTTGAACATGTTCATTCAACACAGGAGAATAAACATGAACATCTACATCAAGATCCTAATCAACTTCGTTGACAGTTAAGGAAGAAACTACTACCTGCTGAGAATTTTCTTGAGTGTCATGGCAACTAGCTTCTACATTTTGACCTTGATGATGAAAAGGTTTCTCATGCAAAGCCTCTAGTATCTCTTCGTCCATGAACTGATCATATTCATAAAAAATATCCAAATGCTCAATAAATTTTTTAAAATGAGTGCAACAATCTTTAGCCAACAATAAGGAAGGATGGCATTCTTTATATCTCTCATAAAACATTGTATGAAAATCTCTAAGAGAAGATAAACAAGTATTTGGAAAGCTTTCATACCATGATTGTGCATTTCCCTCCAAGGATACCATGAACATCTTCATGAGAAAATATTCATGAAAATCAACCTTTAGCTTACACAAATGCATGTGAAATTTAATTAAATGAAGAGCATCATCTTCCCCTACCTGATCTTTGAATCTTGGCAAGTATGTATGCCAGTCTACACAAGGCACCAGATTTGGAAATCCTCGAATATGATTTCGATTCATGGGCACATACCTTACATATATAGAATTCATCTTGAGGGAGTAGAATCGCTCGTAAAACCCTAACTTCTGGATCCTGATGCAAGTGGACTCTTTGGATCAAGTTGAAACTTGATTGGAGTTGCCAGGTGAATGGTACAACCTTCATGTGTTTGACTGTTGTCCACCATTAGCGATCAAAAAAAAAACTTTGATGATCTTTTTAGGGGAAGATGGAACCTTTCGTTCTCTGACAATGACGCCAAAATGTTAGCACTATGTAATTTCATTTAGGCTAAGAAAGGAGTACAAAGCTAACCTCAGACCACTTTTAGGCTAGGATCCAACCCTAATAGCCTTAGAGAGGAATATCCCACTAGGGTTTTCCTAAGTCAACCTAATGATTGAATTATTTTTGTTCTTAGGCTAGTTATGAGGATCAAAAGAGCAGATTTGATTTACTATTCTAAAGGAAGGTTAGAGAAGAAAGACTCACTCAACATAGAACTAGTCACAATTTATGATTTCAAGTGAATAGGGATAGTGAAGGTGTTTTAGGCAAGGAAGGATGGGCAATTTTGCTGATAATATAACTTGATTTCGTTTTAGGGAAGGGTGAGTGCAGAACCATGAGGATGACAATCAAATCATCAAATCACAAATGAATTCGAATTTCCATTAAGAGGAAAAAGACACATAAATTATTCAGCTTACATAAAATAGAGCACAACAGTGAATTGTGGAATATTTTCTCTTAAGCTAAGACATGAAGACATATGTTTAAATGGAACCATAAGATAAAACCGATAACACATAGGACAACATACCAAAAAATATATGACATAAGAATCCCTGCCAAACTCCTTCTACCTTCTTCTTTCACATGAGAAATTGACATAAAATAAAAAATAACAACCTTCCTTCTTCACATTGAACAACAAAACCCTCTTTATTAGTTATATATATATATATATATATATATATATATATATATATATATATATATATATATATATATATCAAAATATTCCATTCCCAACTAGAAAGGTCAAAATTTTCAAAAGGAATCTACTCAATCAACTAGATACATCGAACTGTTCACCTACTTTGCAGAAAAATAGGAACTAATTACCTAATATAATTTTCAGATTAATACATCATTAAAATTAGAAATATTCATAACAAATCACTAAACATACCATCATAAGGGGTAATTCCACCTAACAACATAATTAAGAAACCTTTGGAACGCAAAAGAATTGAATTTACAAAGCAAAATCAAGATTGTGTCAAAAACGCAGCGTCTACGGCAAATCTTCCAGTTTCCC
The DNA here is from genome assembly GCA_031772625.1 of Pinus tabuliformis. Taxonomy (NCBI): domain Eukaryota; kingdom Viridiplantae; phylum Streptophyta; class Pinopsida; order Pinales; family Pinaceae; genus Pinus; species Pinus tabuliformis. Next base: position 774,384,593 of record CM062817.1, on the reverse strand, counting down.
AACAACTTTCACAACATCTCAAGTTCTATATATTTGCAACCTTCCTATAACAAAATGGAGCAACTGAGTAGTCTCAAAATATCCTTGTGATGTTAATGAAATCTTGAAACATCCTTTAAAATGGTTGCATACCTCTTAATCTCCTAATCCCCTTGGATGGAAATGTAGTAGACTTTCACAACAAACTGTCACTTTCGCATTCATTTCAAAATTATGAACATATGATGATTTATTCTGATATAAAGTGCTGGCGGTAACATATTAGTGTTGTGACATCCTTATAACACCCCACAAGACAACCAAAACCTCAAAATTGCACCATCTCATTAACATAAAGGACTATATAAAATGCGCAACATGTCCTTGTTGCATTTTTAGAAACTCCACCAATTGACCTATGTTTGACTTATTGAGCAAAAAGACAAAATTTAGAGCTTAGTGGCATCCACCTGATGAAGATTTACCTTTGTGTTGCTTTTGCTAGTATATCTAACTTTCCCTTCTTCCTCTTTCTTCTAGATTGATTGGTTTCAGTTAGCTGTTGTTTTACTAATTTGAGTCTCCTTTTTAAGACCAAATTTGTGTATACAAATTTCTCACTTGCCTATACAAATGCAAGGTCCACTTTAACTTATGGTTGGCCTTGTCAAGGATAGGTTCAAGAACCTATAGTTGATTAAATAAACTCATCTTATCCCTTTGATCTTTTTCTGCAAGCCAATCTACTTGCTTTTGAACTCCTTCAAGTTGTTCCAACAGTCTTTCAAACTCTTTATGCTCATAAAAAACCACCTTCTTTTTTGGCTGAATAGTCTCCTTCATTTGCATTTCCATATTGGCAACAAACCTAGTTCTAGGTCTCCTTGACTGCTCAACTATCACCTGCACATCTTCAACATCTATGATCTGTTTGTTTTTGTCTTTAACAACATGTACCAATGCTCTCCTTGATGGTTCTCCTTCACTGGGTTGGGAAAATTCTTGTGATATTTTCTTCTCGAGTTCTCTATTTTCTTGCTACAAATATGCTACCATTAGATGAGCCTTGTCCAACTGATCTTGCAGGTCCTTAATTCTCTGATCCCTTTCATCAACTTCCACTTCTTCATGTGCACTTTCTGATATCTCAACAATTTGAACAGGTGTAGGGTCTATAGACAACCTCTTGGCTGAATCTCTTGTTCTCGGTCCCTTAGCCACTTGTTATACCTCAGGTGAGAAGTGAAGTTTATTGGCACTTCTTTTGTCAACTGATTTGTCCTTAATCAAAGGTTTTTTGACTGAGCCAGCTGCTGTAGATGAGGCCCTTGGTTGCAAGTAATGGGGTATCTCTCTTAGTCCTTTGGCTATGAGAGGACTGTGTCATCCACCTTGAATAAATAAAAAAACCTTTCCATGACTGTTCCCTCTTGTTAAGTTGTTTTATCACGAACAATTTATTCAATGAAAAATGAAATAAACTAGGTTCAATCTGACTCCCCTTTGCTTGAACTCTATTATCCATTTTGCTGAGACTCCTAAGTAAATAGTAGGGAAGATTCAAAGGTTTCCTGCTTGTAAAATTCATTAGAAGTATAATATGATAGTGATAAACTTTGTTGAACCTCCCTTCACATGTAAAATACATTTGAATCACCTTCAACAATTTATTATGGTGGTACTGCAGATAGCTCCTTGGGATAATAGCTCCATATCCCTCTCGGTATTGTGGCTTCAGAAAGTATTTGAAATGAGCTATATCTAATTCCATACCCTTAAACCATTCTTCACCCTGTAAAAGGATCTCAGTGGCAACAACTATTGGTTGCTCTGTGATAACAAACTTCAAATGCCCAAATTTTACTTCATTCCCTTTGAAATTTAGTGCAAATTGTTTAGTAAGCTGCGAGTGGTGAACTTGGACCTGAATCATCTCATAGAATGCAATATAACTAGCTTGTTCAAATGACACCCTAATGGCAGGGTCAGAGTTCAATAAGCTAAGGTCTTGAAGTTCATGTCGCACAATATCTCCTCCTTTTACTTTCTTCTTTGCTTTTGGGGTTTCCATCATAAAAATATAGGTATTATCATCTCCCAAGAACAAAATATGATGCTATTGAAAAGTGGAATATGCATCACATTGGAGGCAGGGTACTTTTGCAGTAAACATGGGAGTTTCACAACAGATGAGGCAAATACGTAGCAATAATTGATTAGGGTATAGGAAGCAACAAACAAATATCTTATTGGTTTCACTCAAATGAAGTTCAAAGGAAGAGTATGTATATTTCACAGGAATACCGAATGCAATGGGAAAACAAAATACATGCACAACGAGAGGTGGCAAATGATTTTCGTAGCAATTTGGACAACAAAACACCTAATAGCTATAGCTTAGGGTAGTTGGAGAAGCTCTATTTTTTTTGAGCAGTTTGACACGATAAAGTGTGGCACATACAATGTAAAAAACCTCAGAGGAGCGGGAGGAACCCTTACTCATGACTAGTCTGATAATTCTTTGAAATGCGCAACGACTTCCTCAGTTTCACAACATCCTTAGTTTCGCAGCATCCTCCAGCTTGTGTATCGGTTTGAGCTTGTAGACATGCCATGCTCCTTCCTTCGATCTTCAAAGTGTTTTTAGAGCATCTGCTTTGAATGAGAGATGAGTGTAAGGAAGCACCTTTAAGATTTCCACATCTTACAAAGATTTTCTTTAGGCTAATAATTATCCACTTTCTTGATATGGGAAATGATAAGTGATTTTTATAATGATGAAATCATAACATCATGCCATGACTGATCATAGATTCCCATAACTGACAGGACTAATCTAACTAACTCATGATGACTAAAAATATTCATGGCATGGCCTCTTTAGACTCTTTGATGATGATAGATGAACTCCATAATGACCTCTCATCACATGACCTTTCATCTCATCCTGCCAAATAAGATCTTTTGACTTTAGAGACTTTACATGACATTTGATACATATAAATTAGACCTATTATTTACAAAAGATCCCTTTAAACTCTAATACTCATGAAATCAAGTCTTACATTTACAAATTGACCTCAAGTGCATAGAAAGGCTAAAATGACTAAGATCCCTATAATATAGGACACTAACTATTAACTCATGTCTATTTTTTGTGTGTCTTATGATGTGTTACTATTTCTAGATGGTGTATCTTATGATTTAACTCCAATTATATTTTTAATTTTGTAGCCCCCTTTTGTTTTTTGGTCTCACTATCCTCTCTACGGAGAGTCTTCTTTTGGTTATGGTCAGGTCTCCCTAGTGAGAGAGTGATAAGGAAGACCTTTCTCTTGATTTAATCTCAAATTTTTGTAGGCAATAAAAAATTCACTTAAAAAAATTATAACAAAAATAATTCTATATATATAATTTAACACACACACACACACATATAGATAAAGACCTATGAATATATGCTTTCTACTTGTGAAAATGGAAATGTAGTAGCATTTAATGTGGAGAATGTGAATACTAAATAAAATATTTCAATGTCAACTATATATATAATAAAATGACTGCAAAAAATATATTTAGTTAAAACATTTTATTGCCAAGACTTTTTATTTCAACTTAAGGTGGCTCAGGATCTATTGACTTTTTTATTTTTTAATACCTAGATTGATTCTCAAGGGAATATGCTCAACATATGCTTGGTGTGAATGCTTATCAAGGGTTGTAGTGTGTTACACAGTTTGTTAGATTGCATTGACTTTTAATAAATTAAAAAAATTAGATTCGCCAAGTGGCTCCCCACCCATCAATTTCCTAGGGATTTGAAATTATTCCAATTCTAATAAGTTCAATAAGTTCCTCATTATTATTTATAATATTCATTTATATATAAGCACATTTTATTTAGCAAAATGGTCCATTACTTTTCATAAATTTAAAACATTAGATTCATGCAAGTGGCTCCTTGCCCACCAATTTCCTAGGGATTTGAGATTATTCCAATTTTAATAAGTTCCTCCATGGTAAGTTTCTCATTATCATTTATAACATTCATTTATATATAAGCAAAATTTATTTAGCAAAATGGTCCATTTTACAATAAGATGTGTAATTCTTTTTTTTCTCAAGTTAAAGTTGATCCATAGCCTTTTTATACATGTTAAATCCGTGCATTGGTATACCATTTTTAGTGTTGCAATAGTTTTTTTTGTTATATTTATGAAGCCTTCGACTATATCAACCATATTAATATTTTTAATGTGGTTGTACTAGTTAGTGTTTTGCTCAAAAGGAACATAGATTCATATTAACTCTAAATATATCAAGAGCCTAAGGAAAACAAATTTCTAGAAGTGCAAATCTTTCCTCAAATTTTGTATTCAAACAAAAGTTTGCATATTAAGAGATTTGATCCTTCACTACTTGAGAGATATAGAATTAAAATAAATATAAAAATCGTTTATATTAATTAACTTTATATTTCTTCTCAATAAAAATAAAGAACGTTTTAAATGAGAATGTCTTTAGGATTAATCACACTTTGGACCTGATGCATCCTTGTTATTTATTCATTTGGATTGATGGATTTTTTCACCTTTGTCTTAAGATGAACCCCATTAATTAGTTTGAAAGGTTAACCAAATCCTAATAATATGATTAATCCAAAAGACATTCTCATTTAAAAAACGTTTTAAATAAATAAAAATATATACTTATTATTTTTAATAAAAATATATATCATTACATAGGAAAATAAATTATAAAATATTTATTAAATTATTTCTTACAATCATATAAACTATTTATTAGTAAAAAATAATTAATAAATATTTTATAATTTTAATTATATTTATTTTATAAATTAATAATAATAATTAATTATTATAAATTACTCAATTTATCTATTCTATCAACATTAATTAATTAATTAATTAATTAATTATATATATTATATATATATATATATTAAATTTTTTATATTAATTATAAAATATCTCGCAATTTTTTTTTTCAAACACAACCATTATTTTAATTATTTATTTAAAAACGCAATCATTTCATTATATAAATTAAAAACGATAACAATTAATTATTATCAATTACACAACTAGCCTTTCTTGTTAACTCAAGTCAAAAGACTGTAAAGTACGTTGAAAGAGTCTTCAACAAAACCAACCTTCACCATATGTGGCCGTTTATCTATGCTATGTTAATTTCTAATTAGAAACAATTTGACTATGTATCGATTTTCATAATATGAATATCAATATGTTTTCTTTTAAGTTAATTATGAACCATCGAATTATATAATGATTTTTATAATATTAATATTAGTATAATTACATTAAAAATATTAATGTGATTAATATAACTAAAATTTTTAAAACATAATTAAAAAACTATTATAATAAGGAAAATATTTTACTAATGTATATAGTGACTATATATAAAAAAGTTATTAGTCAATTTTAATTTAGGGAACAAAATGAATTATAAATGAATGTTATAAATAATAATGAGGAACTTATCATAGAGGAACTTAGTAGAATTGGAATAGTCTCAAATCCCTAGAAAATTGGTGGGTGGGAGCCATTTGGCACCAATATAATTTTTTAAATTTATTAAAAGTAATAGACAATTTTGCTAAATATAATTTGCTTATAAAAAGAAATAAAGGAAATTATTTTAACGTCCACGAGGCTAAAGATAGCCTATGGGACAGATTGCTTCTTCATCTGCTTGATGTATTCGACCATTTTTCTGTGAAGCCTCACAATAAATGCTCGTAGCTTCTCAACAAACCCTTCGCTAAATAGAGTATCCCAAGAGCTAGTTGCTAGCATATCTGCATAACTTTCCTTATTGGCTTTGAAGATCTCACATTCTAAAATAAAATGCTTTTCTGTTTCCACTTTTTCAAAAGAACAAAAAATACATACTCTTTCCTCCCACACTTCTTTTGGCCTTTTCCACCGCCCTGTTTCACAATGGAGTTGATGAGAATTAGTCGTTAACTTAGCAATAAGAATTTTGGCTCTCCAAGAGATATTGACCTCTATGTATGAGTTTGGTTGATGACTATGAGTGGGATTAAACACTTCAATATAGTACTTTTTCTTTCTTCCTAGCTCCTTATCCCAAGTACAATTGTAAGCTTTTATCTCTTTGCTGTTGTGTTCAAGCAAATACACCATTACTAAACCATTTGTTAGTTTGCTACATCCAAGTCTTTTTTCTGTTGCACAATATGTCATTAAAGACAACCTTAGGCCGTCTACCGTCTTCCATTTGCTCAATTTTTTAAAATACCTTATGATTCACACCATAGCAATTGCTTCAATAAGAGCAACCCCTATTTCACTTAACAAGATAGCATAAGGAACTGCACTTTTAATCTTGAATTTGTTTGTAATCAAACGCTTCTGAATTTTTTCAATTTTCACTGCATGTCGGATGTATTGCTAGCCCATAGTTCACAACCATAGAGAATCACCAGAATCACTAGCACCCCAAAAAGAGTTTGAGTGGTTTTCCAATCCCATAGCTCTGCCTCTCTACACCTATTTTGAAAAGCATAAAATGATTTCCAACCCCCCAAAGTTCTTTTCTTTCTACAACCATCCCAACTTAGATTTTTGTTGAAGTCAATTCCGAGGTATTCGTAACCGCGACTTCTTCCAAAATGTTGCCTTCGAAGTACAACTTATGCTCGTTATGTTTTCTTTTTTTAGAGAAAACCACTACTTTTTTTTGTTGATGTTGACTTGCATCCCCACACTCCTACAAAAATGCTCAAGGGACAGTAAGTGCTCTTGCAAACCAAGAGCTGATTTGGCAATCAAAATAAGGTCATTTGCATACAAAAGAAGCCTTATAACAAACTTGCCCAAATAGATACTATCATCCCCTTGCGAATTTAACCACTCCTCAAGCTTGTCGATATATAAACTAAAAAGAGTAGGAGACAATGGGAAACCCTGATATCACTTCTAAAACTTTCAAAAATACCTGCTGAACTTATAATAATGAGGAGCTTATCATGGAGGAACTTATTAAAATTAGAATCATCTCAAATCCCTAAGAAATTAATGGGTAGAGAGCATGTGGCACGAATATAATTTTTTAGATTTAATATACCTGGGAAAAACTCCGTAACACCATGTGCACTTTTTCTCCATTGATGCTATGTGTTAGACGATTAAAACATATGGTTAGATCATCATAACTAATTCATTGGCATCATAACTACATTCGTTGTTCTATTGGTCTTTAACTTAACTGGTTCTGCCGCTCTGGATGCATATGCTTTCTTTAACACCTCTCCTAGCCACTTCACCAAGTCTCTCCTAATGCTTACGTCGTGTCTCCCTGGACGTTGTTTCACTTTAGGCCCTTGGTAACAGAACACTGAACTGACACAGGAATTATCACCAGCAGGGTGAAGCACTTGGGTCCCGTCATATTGCATTACTCTGGTTTCCTATGAGGTCACCTTCACTCCATCTTCTTCTTAGGCTCGTTCCAACTTGCAACCTAAGTGCATCCTATTGCGATGTATGTTGCTTGTGCGCTTACAACGAGCACTGCGAGATCTTGATCTGCGGGAGAATAAAATGGTGGGTGCGTGAAACAAGAAATTACAGTCTGTTACTGCACAAGAACCAGAGACGAGTAAATCTCTGTAAAAATTTTAGTTTATTGTGTTTTATGGAGTTGCAGTTTCCCATGTAAAATTTCTCTACTGATAGCCCAAAGATCATCAATACCAAATATTTCACTAACAAAACTTAATATGATCTATTATGTAAGATGACATACCTTGACTAACAGCGGAAGATGTAATGGCTGCCATCTTCTGTCTTCTGTCTCCTGACAGCTGCTACTCTTCTTCTCAGAATTCGGTTTCTCTCCTCTTGCCCTCACTTCCTTTATGTGTTTCTTGATGGAGAAGAATACAACTCTTGTGTGTGGGAGAGAGAGGACCCAATCATTTATATATTATTTAACTCTAATCTGGTACGTCCATCATATACCAATTCAACGCTTAAGATCTAATGCTTTAGATTAGAAATTGCTTTAGGATAAAATCTAAATGCTTTAAGATTAGATCGGGTCACATTAAGATTAGAAACTGCTTTAACGTTAAAAAGCAATGAGCCTTTTGCTGTTTCTAATAGCAGTTTCTAACATTCTCCCACTTGACCCGACTATTCATAATATTAAGTGTTGAACATCATACCATGATAAATTGCTGAGAGTTATGGCGGTTGTGCATTATTAATTCAATGCATTCCCTTCCATATACTACAATACCAGCAATCCATCAATTCATACTCATAATTTATATAAAACAGCATAATGGTCCACATAATGTCTTATATCATAATGATTAAACATAATATCTTTATAAGACTCTTTCTTGTTTAAAATTACATAAAATACGTATTACTACATTAAAACAAGAAACACATGATTGTATATCAGAAACACATAAAAGAGCTCAGAATGTCACACATCAATTATTATTAATACAACCAAGACCCATTCTTTGAACATGTTCCTTAAATTGTCTTGGTTGTGACCCTTTCGTCAAAGGGTCTGTAATCATAAGTTCTGTCCTGATGTGCATGATTGACACTCTTTGTTTCTGAACCTCATCTTTCACAACAAGATACTTCAGTTCTATATGTTTGGCACCTTTAGAGTACTTGTCGTTCTTTGAGAAAAATACTGCTGCAGAGTTATCACAATAAATTTTCAGCGGCTTGCTAATGGTGTCGACAACCGCAAGTCCTGAAATAAAGTTCCGCAACCATAATGCATGAATTGTGGCTTCAAAACATGCCACAAATTCTGCCTCCATGATATGGCACCTTGAGCAAACATAAACAGGTAACCAAAAGTCGATTTTCTAGTATCGATGCATCCAGCAAAATCTGAATCGCTATATCCAATCACTTCCGATTCATTGGATGAGCATGTAATCTTTCGTTGAGAGAAATTCCTTAGTCTCATGCAATATACTTAAATTATTTGCAGCAAGCAAGACGTCATCAACATAAAGGACCAGATAAATAAACTTGCTCCCACTGATCTTTCGGTATATACAGTGATCAACCGTATTTTCCTTAAAACCAAAAGATGTAATAATGGTATTGAACTTAATATACCATTGCCGGGATGCTTGTTTAAGCCCATATATTGACTTCTTAAGTTTACACACCAATTGTTCTTTACTTTCTACAGAAAAACCCTCAGGTTGATCCATATAAACATCCTCATCAAGATCTCCATTCAGAAAAGCTGTTTTCACATCCATTTGATGCAACTCCAAATCATAATGAGCTACTAATGTCATTATTATTCTTAGTGAGTCCTTTTTCGAAACAGGAGAAAATGTCTCCTTGTAATCAACACCATCTTTCTGAGTGTAACCCTTAGCAACAAGTCTAGCTTTATACCGTTCGATATTACCACTAGAGTCGTGTTTGGTTTTAAAAACCCATTTGCTTCTGACTCTTTTACAGCCATGTGGTAACTCAACGAGATCCCAAACTTCATTATGTTGCATGGATTTCAGTTCTTCTTTCATGGCATTAATCCATTCCTTTGACTCTTTACTTTCTACAGCATGTGAAAACGAAACTGGATCCTTATTGATTCCAATATCATAATCTGATTCTTGCATATAAACCACATAATCATTAGAAATAGCTGACCTACAATTTCTTTGAGGTCTTCTTAATGCTACTTGTTGTGGTTCATGCATATCAGCATTATGTAAGTCATTTCCTTCAGGAAGTACTTCTTCATTTATATGTTGTTCATTATCATCATGCTGTTCTATAACAGCTGGAACAACATTTGGAGTAATAGTAGATGGAGGAACTATTCTAGGCAATGTAACATTTACCCTTGTTTCCTTTATTTCTACTATTTCTCTTCTAGTATGTCTATTTGCTTCATGAAAAATCGTCAATAAAAGTGATGAAATACTTTTCTCCATTAAAGGCTGGAGTGTCCATAGGTCCGCAAATGTCAGTGTGTATTAGTTCAAGAAGCTGGCTGCTTCTAGTGGCTCCTTTCTTATTATGTTTGGTTTGTTTACCTTTAATACAATCCACACATAATTCTAGATCACTAAAGTCCAAATTTGACAAAATTTCATTACTTACTAATCTCATCATTCTTTCTTTGGATATATGACCTAGTCGTTTATGCCACAAGAAAGCAGAATTTTCATTCAACATGCTACGTTTACATCCAACATTATTTACTACATTCAACAAGGAATTCGCATAAGTGTCATTCAGTTTCAATTTATATAAACCATCAATTAGAATACCAGAACCAACATTATCAGTATTCTTATATAAATCAAAACAACCAGATCCAATCATACATCTAAAACCAGAAATATCCAATTTACTTGCGGAAATAAGGTTTCTAGATAATGAAGGTACATGAAGGGTACTGTATAAGTTTAATACATATCCACTTTCTAGAATTAGACAATAAGTCTCTTTTTACAGACACGACATTGAACACCCTTTAGTTCCTTCTTTTCCTCATCCTGCCCATTCTTAGCAGGTGCCTTTTCCTTCTTGAAATGACTTGATTTTCCTTTCTTTTCTTTACCAGCTTTATTACTCACAAAACTTACTGAGTGATTCACTTGATTTTTCAAACGTCCTTCTTCCTGAACAAGTCTACTGGCCAATTCATTAACATTCCACTTATCCTTTATAGTGTTATAGTTAATCTGAAAAGGTCCATATTCAGAAGGTAGCGAGTTCAGGATGAACTGGACAAGAAAGGAATCCTCTACTGTAAGTCCCAGAGAGTTTAACCTTGCTGCAATATTAGTCATCTCTATAATGTGCTCTTGCATAGTTCGCGACCCATCAAACTTCATGGTCGTGAGTTCTGCCATAAGAGTACCAGTGAGTGACTTATCAGCTGAACGAAAACGCTCTTCCACAGACTGCATATATTCCTTAGCACTTTCTGTTTGTGGAATTGTTGACTTGATGTTGTTAGCAACAGTCATCTTAATAAACATAAGGCTCAATCTGTTACTGCGTTCCCATGCTTTATGGTGTGATTTTTCTGCCTCAGTACTATCTCTTGTAAGAGCAGCAGGCTTATCCACAAGGAGTGCCAAGTCAAGATCCTGTATACCTAAATGGAAATTGACTTGTTCTTTCCATTCAGAAAAATTAGCACCAGTGAACAATGTAACAGATGAAGCATGTGTATTCATGGTAACTCCTGCAAATAAAAATTGAAATATCTATAAGCTCATAACTAACGCGATTCAGATGTAGACATAATAGTATAATATAGCACTCCTTTGGGTAGATACTATCTTATACTTAACATAATTAAATACCAAAACATAAGCAGGTAATAAATATATTCAATCAAATAGAACTGACATCTTTGGATGATCAATATTTATTTAATCAAAATATCTATTAAACCTCATCATGTCAACTAGTTATAGAACAAGACTTTCCTTTGGGTAAGTTCTCAGGTTCTATCATTAGTGACGCGAGTTTTAATTGGTATTTTTATAACTGGCAATTTATGTCAATAATCATTATGTCACTTATGCACTAAATGATTATTCTGATTTTGACCACTTTGGTGATTAACAAAATCATAAATCTCATGTGCATAAATGATTTATAACACATACTTGATGCGAAACAATCAGTCACAGAACAATTACTATAGAGATCCATCATTATATGGCAAAACAATCAAACGTCAATAACTTCTATTATCAACGCAATTACTCTGTGGAAAAAATAAATTTCCAACACATTATTCTATAGAGCATGTTCTTGTACAAAATATATAATGGATTATATCAAGATATTTATATGCTGTTATTGATTCCACTATGGGCCAAAATCTTACGCCTCAAGCTAGCAGCAACCAAAACCTTGATTTTTTTTTACCACTCAACCACCACGGAACAACTTAGAGTTTTGCAGATTCCATTACAACAAATACAAAATGATGAAAAAATCACAATACGGCGGTTGAGACAGGACGGCAAGTAATAACGATGGTCACGATGAATTTATTCACCATATCGGCCCCATATCGCATTACTTTAGCTTTAGTATTATTGTTTGGGTGGGCATAAAATTCAATACAGTCAATACCCTTATGTGATTATAGTATACATTTCGATATTGAGGGGATTCATAGTTATTCTCCAGAGAAGCCCAAATTTCAAACAATGCCAAAAGTGCATAAATCTTGCCCTAAAATCCAAAAAACGTTCTAAGAATTCAGTCTTTCACATTGTTTGGGGAAAATCTTGTTATAAAGTATGGTTTGCATACACGATATGCTATGGCTAGGTAAACCTTTAGCTTGAAACCAATCTAGCAGCTCCTGTAAAGTCAAATTACCCTCAATTACCCACCGGTCCCAAAGAAACCGGCTTTGGTCTCAGCGCTTTGAGTTATCGTTATCCACGTAAATCTACTCTGCCCTGCGGGCATGGAACTAGCATATACGACAGACGTTTTTCCCATCAGGTTCAGCGCAAGGGGAAAATGTAAAGGACGTATGTGCTCCATGGGACCAGGGTTTAAGAGTATTTAATTTTGAAAACGAATGACGAAAACGAATACACCATCTTGTGAATAATATATACATACGCGGCAACATTCCAGATTCATGAAAACAGGATCGGACGAGCCAATTTTGGGTTCAAGACAAACCTCCCCAATATCTTAACAAATTCTAATAATAAGTGGGGTTCCATGGCTTTCAATAATACGAACAGAGTCTTAATCTTAATCTACGGATCAAAAGTTACATGCGCAGGACTTACACAGTATACACTGCCGGAGTATAGAATTTAAATAGCCGGAACCGGTGAGCAAGCATAGAATTTAACTAACGTGAAGCGCTTGACTAACAGTATACGAAGACCAATTGCAATCATAGGAAATATTCAGTTATTGATTGTAGCTCCGATACCAAATGTAAAATTTCTCTACTGACAGCCCAAAGATCATCAATACCAAATATTTCACTAACAAAACTTAATATGATCTATTATGTAAGATGACATACCTTGACTAACAGCGGAAGATGTAATGGCTGCCATCTTCTGTCTTCTGTCTCCTGACAGCTGCTACTCTTCTTCTCAGAATTCGGTTTCTCTCCTCTTGCCCTCACTTCCTTTATGTGTTTCTTGATGGAGAAGAATACAACTCTTGTGTGTGGGAGAGAGAGGACCCAATCCTTTATATATTATTTAACTCTAATCCGGTACGTCCATCATATACCAATTCAATGCTTAAGATCTAATGCTTTAGATTAGAAACTGCTTTAGGATAAAATCTAAATGCTTTAAGATTAGATCGGGTCACATTAAGATTAGAAACTGCTTTAACGTTAAAAAGCAATGAGCCTTTTGCTGTTTCTAATAGCAGTTTCTAACATCCCAATCTCATACTCATCATTTTCATGTATTTTTCCTATAAAGATCGAATTAAAAATTTATATTTTCCTTGGTGTTCAAAAATCTTCAATGGAGTTCAACGAAAATCGTCCTCCATCTACTTTTCCTGGTTTTGTAAGTAAAAAACATATTCAGAGCAGAGTATGTATCTTTTTCTCCAAGTCTATTTCCTCCCAACTCTCATTCTGTGATGCCAATGAGGCACCTTGAACTTCATCAATGATTTGTTTGAGCTTCAACCAATAAAATTACACATCATGGCTATTAAGCTGATGGCTATCAACAACTTAATAATACTAACTGATATGTGTTAAAAATAATGATACTAACTGATATGTCACTAAAATATTGAAGCCTATTACCATAATAATGGCCATTGAATTCTCTCAACATTGTGGTCTAAATCACTTTGTCCAGGGAACCTAGGGCTCTCCAACATGACAAGGGCATAACACAAGTGGAAGCCCTTTTGTCCACCATAATCCTACAAATGGGTGTTCCTCAAAAGATACCTACATTTGAAACAAAACATAACGGAGAAGTCTATACTTGTATCGATCCAATTCAAATGTTATGGAAGTATTCCCCAATATTTTTCACCCCCAATAGAGCCTATGGACTAGAATGCAAATCAACAAAAATGTCTACAAAGGGGTCAACTAGCTCAGTACTGGAAGAGGATGACTCAGGTTCTCCCACATGACGATATTGATGATCCACCCTTGTTGATTGTTCTAGAAGAGGTTTGTAACAATAAAGGTCTGTAATCAATGTCATACCATCATATCAAGACTCTTTATAGGGAATATCTCAAATCCAAGAGTCAAACATGTAACTCTCAATCTGGTTCAAGTTCTTTGAACCCCATTTAGGAGTGCATACACAATATTTCAAACATCCCCCCAAGATGGTCAAGGAGGATATAAAAAAGGGGAGTCAAACATGTAACTCTCAATCTGGTTCAAGTTCTTTGAACCCCATTTAGGAGTGCATACACAATATTTCAAACATCCCCCCAAGATGGTCAAGGAGGATATAAAAAAGGGACACAAGCGCTTTAAGACCTTATCCATTAAGATGGAGAAAAGTTAGTCAACTCATGGAAAATCATGCCCTGCTCAACCCAAAAACCCCTAAAATTTTCATCTTGAATAATTAGAGAATAATTATGTTCATGTTGTAATTACTATCATTATTAGTCTCTGACTGTTTATTATTGTTTAGCAAAATTACTAGTATTTTTTCTTTATAGTCCAAGATTTGTAGTCCCTTGATGATAAACATTTGTTATTGTTTATTAAATTTACTATTATTTTTTCTTTATAGCCGAAGATTTGTATTTTTTCTTTATAGTCCAAGATTTGTAGTCCCTTGATGATAAACATTTGTTATTGTTTATTAAATTTACTATTATTTTTTCTTTATAGCCCAAGATTTGTAGTCCTTTGATGATAAACAATAGTTTTTGGACTTTGAAAAGCTAGGTTACATGTGATTTTCTCTTTGATTAATGAAAGGGTCTTCTAATTCTCTCACACACATAAAAATTATTAATATAAAAAAGATAGAATATAACCAATTGAATTGGATCTATTTACTATTTTTAGTACTTTTCACTTTTTATTTATTTTTTAATTGAGCCTACAGCTCTCCCATATTACATAAAGATTTAAATGTTTACATTTATTTACAACCACTCCAACATCTACTTTATATTGGGTTTTAGAATATCTTTGGAAGCAACACAAAGTGCATCATATGAAAAAGAAGTATGAGAATGAATTCTTTTGCTTTAATGAAAACCTTAGATTTATGGTATCACTCTTATATTGGGATGTAGAGCATATTTGGAAGCAACACAAAGTGCATCATATGAGATGGATTTATGAGAAGGATTTCTTTTGCTTTAATTAAAACTTTAGATTTATGGTCATCCCATTAAGATTATCACAAATGGATGGGGAAGAAGGGGAAGAACATGAAATTTCATATCATTATTTATTTTATTGTGCCATCCATTCTATGGAGGTGTGTAATTCTGACTATAATAATAAAAAAACAATGAATATTCATGTTTGTTAGTTTTGATTAAAATAGTTATGAAACATCAATATCCTCAATTTCATCATGTTCCCCAATATGAATGAATTGTGGTAAAATTATTTCACTCACATCCTCAACCAGAAATAAAATATTTGGATGCATAGAAAATTATAACATGCATCGGTCAATGCTAAATTAATAGTGGTTGATAATAGGTAGATCCCATCCTATAGTCTTGTTTTGCTATGAATTAATAAATTTAAATGTGAAGTGGATAAATACAATGACTTGTGGGCCCATAATTTTTAGGTGGTTGGGATTGGAAGTGGAGGAGAGCGGAGCAAGTACGACTATGCTTGAGTAGTATGGCCTGAACGGGGGTCGCAGAACGGGGTTGCAGGCCGGCATCGGTCTTGCAGCCACCCCCGATACCGTCCTTCCTCAGGTCTCGTGCCTGTGGTTATTCTTTTTTTACCTCAAGATCCGCGGTTTCCTTTTTACCCTTTCATTTCTCACCCCTATTTGGGTTTTATCCCTCCGCTGATCGTCGTTAGGGTTTTGAAGCCGCGCTCAGACAGCTCACGGCTGCCCCCCGTCGTTTTCCTCCCGCCTGCTCGACCCGGACGGTTTACAGCTGCTCCTCTTTTCTCGCCCTTCGAACGGCCCTGAACGGTTTCCTTGCTGTCGGTGCCGGTCCCCGACGGTTACCTGGTTCCGAGGTTACATCCTGTTCAAGCAGCTGGCGTAATGGATCTTGACGAGGTGGACTACTCGGACTCTCCGCTGGCAGAAGGCTCCATCTGGCGCTCCACGTTTACGGCCTCTGGAGGCCTGTACAGTGAAAGCTTAACTGCCAGCTTTGAGGACCTCACACAGTCGACTGATCCGGCTCTCTCGGCCTCTCTTCAGCCTGTCGAACCCTCCTCCTGGGCGCCCTTTACTGTTCCCTCCCCGACCTCCCTTGGCTTTCTTGCGGAATGTTTCCAATCCTCTCCTATCGAAGCCGGTCCCTCGAAT
This sequence comes from Pinus tabuliformis, assembly GCA_031772625.1. Lineage (NCBI taxonomy): Eukaryota > Viridiplantae > Streptophyta > Pinopsida > Pinales > Pinaceae > Pinus > Pinus tabuliformis. The sequence goes on along the minus strand of CM062817.1, from coordinate 774,368,065 downwards.
CTGCTGGGTCTTCACCCCCTCCCGCTACAACCTGAAGCACCCCCCGAAGTCCCCCCTCCTTCGGCTCCTCTCCCCCTTGGCTCCCCCTGTCTCCTCTGGTAGCTACAACGCTATCCCCCGCCTTCCGGAGGCTATCCACTACAGTACTGGTCCGAGGACATCTTCAAGAGAATCAGCAACTCTCTAGGCACCTTCATGGAATCTGACAAATCTTATCTCACGATGGGGATGATGGCATACACCAGGGTTCTAGTTCATCTAGATACAAGAGGAGGCTTACAGGAACACATCACTATCCAATGGAAATCCTTCTCGAGGAAGCAGAAGCTTGACTACGAAGGAATCCCTTACCGATGCAGAAGGTGCCATCAAGTGGGTCACCTTTACAAAGACTGCCCCCTCCTAAAAAAGACTCAGCAAGAAACCGGGATTCAGGACCATCCCCCCGTAGCAGGAAATCCAGCTCCTCCGGCCGCGGCAGCACCAAGAGCGGAACAAATCAAGACCTCAGACACGGTGGAAGCGTCGCTCGCACCTTTGCAAAAAAAGAAGGGCAAGAACCCGATCAGGCCTCCATCTCCTCCTCTGACGTGCTCAAGGGCCGCAAAGGGAGTCGTCTTTTCATCGGGTACGTCTCTCCCTCCTATTGTCTCTGATTCACATCTCTCTTCTTCTTGTTTATCACTCTCCTCCCACTTGCCCCCTCTGGTCTTGATTCCTGCCCCCTCATCCCCATCGGTTCTCGACCTGGTTGCGGATTCCCGCCCCCCTCTACCCCCCTCATTGACAAGCCATCTTTATATGACCTGCCCCCTCCCAATGCCATCGGCCATCTATACTTCATGCTCCCTCTCATCCGTCCCTGCCTGCTCCCTTCAGTCGCCCTCCCCCTCGGTAAACTCCACACCGAGGTACTCCACCCGCTCGACTGCAAAGCAGAAAGAGCCGGACGCCATAGGGCTGGCCGTTGCCCCTCCCATCCTCTCGCCCAAGCAGGGTAGAGGCAGACCTTCCAACATCCACAAGGCAAAAGAACAAGCAGGGGACGAAGTGATCCAGGGAAAACAGCACACCATTGAAAGGGTTCTTAGAGCAAAGGACACCCTTCCCCACCCCCCTCCATGAAGATCTTGTCCTTCAACTGCAGAGGGCTGGCCAGCCCCGAGAAAAAGCTGGCCCTGAAGCGTCTCTTATTATCTGAGTCGGTTGACATTATCTTTTTACAAGAAACCCTTTGCAAGGCGGATTCGGTCATACCTATCCTTTGCTCTTGGATGCCTGGATGGTCTTTCCAAGCTCTCGATGTCTCGGGACGCTCTGGGGGCATTGCAATTGGATTCAAGAATTGCACTATTAACCTGAAGAACATATGGGGGGAGGGGGTTTCCTAGGGGCGGACATTTATTCCAAGGATCTGGAGGAAGAGCTGAGAATTATAAATGTCTATGGACCTTGCCACAACAGGGAAATCTTCTGGCGAAAACTTCTCAGCTCCCCCCTCCTCCTAGCTGGAAATGTAATCCTAGGAGGAGACCTGAATTTCTCTATGGGCTTCTCAGAATCCTGGGGACACATGGCGCAGATTGACCCGCTTTCTGATTTCTTTGAGCAGCTGCTTGAGAATTACCTCTGGATTGACATCCCCTCGGCTAAGATTCAGCATACCTGGAGGAACAACCGGTCAGGTGACCAAAGCCTAGCCAGGAGACTGGACCGCTTTATTATCAAAGAAGCCTTTCACAACAGCCACCCCAGATCAAGGCAATGGGTCGGCAGTGGTGGTATGTCGGATCACAGACCCATTTTTCTAGAGGTTGGAGAAATGCAACAGAAGCACAAGGCTCCTTTCAAGTTCAACTCCACTTGGCTCCGGGACCCCTCCTATATCAAACTAATAACCGATTTCTGGAAATCACACCCGATCTCTGAGGAGGAGGATCCAGCTAAATGCTTTGTTAAAAACCTCTCTGAAATTAAGGTGTTGTCCAGAACTTGGGCTCATAAGAAAAGGGAACAGGATGACCTAATTATCTCCCAAGCAGAGCAGGCGATTGCAGACCTTGAATCTCACTCGGAGGGAACTTTCAACTCCCCGGAACAGAAAGCTATGTATGAAACCCTCATCAATCAGAGATCTCAAATTCTCAGAGACAGAGAGGCAAGCTGGAGACTAAGAAGCAGAGCAACCTGGCTCAAGGAGGGGGACGAAAACACAAAGTTTTTCCACCGTTTTGCAAATGGTCGGAAAACAATCAACACAATCTGGGAGCTGCAAAATGATTGGGGGCAACAAATCCACACCTCCAGAGAACTCGCCTCACTCGCCACCTCACACTTCAGGAACACATATATGGCCCCGAGGGAAGCCAGTCTCATAGAAATCATGCGAGTGGCCGAGCATTTCCCCAGGTTTGTGGATGAAGGGGAAGCAGAAGACCTTACCAAAGAGGTTTCGTTGGGGGAGCTTGAAGCCACCATTCGGGGATTCCAAAAAGACAAAAGCCCGAGACCTGATGGCTGGTCCATCGAGTTCTATCTTGCTTTCTTTGACTTGCTGGGTCAGGACCTCCTCAAAGTAATCAATCACTGTAGCCACTCAGGGAAAATCCCCTCGGCCATCAAAGCCACCTTCATAGCCCTCATCCCCAAATCCGACAAGCCAGCCTCTTTCAATGACTTTCGGCCCATCTCGCTCTGCAACTGCCTTTACAAGATCATGGCCAAAATCCTAGCGAATAGACTCAAGCCCATTCTTTCGGCACACATATCCTCTGAACAGTTTGCTTTCCTACAGCACCGCCAGATCCACGAAGCCATTGGCACTGCACAAGAGCTTCTACACTCGGTACAGAGCAAGAATTTGAAAGGTATGATCCTTAAGGTAGACCTTTCCAAAGCTTTCGACAGGGCAAGCCTGCTCTACATACGAATGCTCCTTACCCATCTGGGCTTCCCTTATATGTTCATCAAAAGGATAATGAGTTGCATTTCTGATGTGCCTTACAGTGTCCTCCTAAATGGATCCCCCACTCCCTTCTTCACAGCCGAAAGAGGTCTCAGGCAGGGGTGCCCCCTCTCCCCATTACTTTTCTTGCTCATCATGGAAGGGCTAAGCAGATTGATAGGGACAGAACACAGGAGGGGCAGGATTGCTGGTATAAAAATCACGGAAAACTGCTCTCTCACTCATCTCCTGTTTGTAGACGATGTGCTCATTTTCTTAAACGGCAGCATGGCCGACACCTCTGCCTTGCAGCTTGTTTTCGACCTCTTTCAGAAGGCTACAGGCATGATCATAAATGTACACAAATCCACCCTCACAGCTATAGGCTGCTCGCAACATGAAGTTTTTTTCACTCGACACCGTTTTCCTTTCCCTACACACCCTATGGAGGAAGGGTTGAAATACCTAGGCTTCCGAGTGAAACCCGGGGGATATAAAATCGCTGATTGGATCTGGCTTATTGCAAAAGTGGAAAAGAGATTGAATATGTGGTACAACAGGTACCTCACACGGGCTGGAAGACTCACCCTCATAAAAGCAGTGCTGGAAGCAACCCCTGTATACTGGATGTCATTGGCTTGGATTCCAAGAGGAATCCTAGCCAGATTACAAAAGATATGTTGCAGATTCCTATGGAAGGGGAACAAGCAGGGGAACCTTTTCGCTTGGGTAAACTGGGATACTATAGCGAGGCCTAAGAAATGGGGAGGATGGGGTATAAAAAGATTGGACTTATTTGCAAAAGCACTGGCAGCGAAGCTAGGATGGCAGCTCATTACCTCACACAGCCTCTGGACAAGAGTAGTATATGAAAAATACATTGCCCCGGAAAACATAATCGGCTGGATATGCAGGGAGCACAGGGTGAGCGGAAGGCATTCCAATATATGGAAAGCTGTACTCAATTCCCTCCCCCTCATACGAGAAGGCATAACATGGAGGATACATCAAGGAAATGCTGTTCGCATAGGAATGGACCCCTGGATCGGGTGTGGCAACGCCCATCGACTTCCAGCACAGTTGATCGCTCATCTACAGGATCAGGGTGTTTCTCATATTGCCCACATAGCAGATCAAGAAAACACCACTCTTCTCCAGTAGGCCTGGAAGACAGCACAAGACCTCCTCATCCCGGGACATTGGAGGCATGATTGGGAGGATTTCACAGAAGCTCTCACTCAAGCACACATCAGGATAACGGAAGAAGAAGATGAGATCGTATGGGCACATGCAAAAAATGGAACATACACCCCCAAGGAAGGCTATTTAAAGCTCATGCAACAAGTTCAGCCAGAGAATATACAACATTGGTGGAAAGCACTATGGAAGCTCAAAGTAGCTCCCAGGACGCGAATGCTTATGTGGACCATCCTTTTCAATAAAATCCCCACAGGTGCAAATCTGATGAGGCGATCCTTCCATGGGCCATTCTGGTGCCACCTCTGTAGGAGCAATGAGGAAGACACTGCCCACTTATTTCTGTCCTGCCCTATTGTCATCGAGCAATGGTCCCTCATATCCTCATCCTCTCAATCCCTCAATCAATGGCAAGGCCAGTCCCTAACAGAGGCCTGGCTGAACTGGCTAGAGAAACACAAAGGTCGCGATAGAAATCTACCACTCCTTATGTGCTGGGCTATCTGGACGGCGAGGAACCGAGCCATATTTGACCAAAAGGACCCCAATTGGCCCAACATCAGATCTCACATCCTTGCCGACTTCAGACTCCTCCCTGATGACCTCTCTCAGCTCCCCCCTAGATCCATCCACCCTGAACTCATTGACAAATCTTACCCCTGGGCCTACTTTGACGGCTCAGCCCAAGCAGAAGGTTGTGGGGGTGGGGCCCTCCTCTACCTAAGGGACGACCATTGTTACAAAATTCAGATGCACCTGGGAAGAGGCACAAATAACTTTGCCGAGCTATCTACAGCCAAACACCTCATCCACTTTGCACTTGAGAAACGCTGCACAAAACTACAACTGTTTGGGGACTCAAAACTTGTCTGCAATTGGCTCAATAGTACATCTTACTGCTCTGCTTATTCTTTGAGACACATTTTGGATGAGGCACACAGGCTTATAGCATCTTTTGAAAAATTTGTTTGTCAACACATTTACAGGGAGCGCAACTCAAGGGCGGACCTCCTATCAAAACAGGCAGCGCAAAGGCAGGAAGAAGACTGGTTGATATAGGAAGAAGTGGATGGAATTTTCCACCAACATTACCACAGGCCTTTTGTAGATCTGCACTCTCTCCGGGAGACATAACTATACTGCTATTTTCATTCTATAAACACAGTTTTTTTGGGGTTTTTTGACCCACTGGCTTCTTGTAAGCTGCTGGGTACTTGCTGCCATTATCACTTGGTACATAAAATAGTCTCATCACAGAACTATCCGACATACAGGATTTTTTGAAAACTCCGGTTTCTTCTGGTTCTTTTGATACTTACCAGTTGTCTCCCTACATGGAGCACACTCTATCAACATGTTTACTTATGTTTTTGATGCAAAATCTCTCCGAGATCATATGAACTCCCTGCGTGGAGGCACAAAACTGCATATATTTTTGTACATGGCTGTAGTTAAACTGTCATTTTGCTACTATCCGGGAGGCGACCAGCCTCATTATGCATATGCCTAGGCATTTACAGAATGTAATTTCTTACGATCTAATAGAAATTACGACTTTTTCCATGGGAAAAAAAAATACAATGACTTGCATAAATTTTGGTGGGTATTGACCACTAATAAGTGTACACATTTATAGTTTTACTCCTACATAAGTGTTAAGGAAAATATAAATGACGGTAGAAAGTAATTATTCACATCTTATTCCTATTTATTTTTTATGGAAAGACTCAAATTATTTGAATATCCATGTTAATTAATTACACTGTAAGGCATTCCTCTCGGAAGAACTCCCCTCATGTGACAACATGTGCCCTTTTCCTCCATTGATGCTATGTGTTAGACGATTAAAACATTTTCGTTGGTAACATTTTTTGCAAGCACTTTTGAATTTTCAAAAAATACCTAGCAAAAGATTCATCATTATACAATTTCAATCATTAACATTCACCACCAGAATACAAAAATGAACAATAGATTCATATTTGATTAACATTACATAAGATATTTAATATCAATGTGACAATATATATCCACCATGCTATACATAAATGATTAGATTGAGTCTATGAAAATTGGTAAGATCACTCAAACAAATGACATGAGATAAGATAAAGATAAGATAATTTTAATGTCTAAACTATGTTTGACACTCAAATCAAGAACATAATGAAAAATTCCTAGTGGAAAATACATTTGGGTTATATTTAGATCACAATAATATATCACATCTCTCCTCATATATGCTCTTCTTCATTTGGGTTATATTTAGATCATAATAAGATATCACATCTCTCTTCATATATGCTCTTCTTCCATATGCTACCGACTTACAACTTTTCTTCGCAACATCTGGTGTAAATGCTAGTTAAAAGTCAATGCAACCTAACAAACTCTTTAATACACTACAAACCTTGATAAACATTAAGATTAAGCATATACAGAGCATATTCTCTTGAGAATCAATCTAAACCCTCAATTAAAAAAAAAATCAACATATCCTCATCCACCTCAAGTTCCTCAAACTAAATAAAAAGCCTTCAACCGTTAATATTTTTTAGTTCTGGAAAATAAATAAATAAATAAAGACATGCATTTTGATAAATATAGCTTTTTATTAATTATTAATCAAACCCACATGGCATCATAATTTTATTTTTTAATATACTTTTTAATTTTATAAAAATATCAAAATCACATTAAAAAAATATAATTTTATTATTTTAAATTAATAAATATTGAATAGGGGTGGCAGGATGGGGTGGGATTCTCTAATTTCAAATGAATAATTGTTGATAAATATGCGCGGGGTTTGGGAAGGAAAACTAATAATCAAGCAAAAGCCTATGGACTCTATTTGGGTCTTCTTTTAGCTAAAAAAGAGGAATCAAGGACATCTTCAGGGAAGGAAAACCAATAATCAAGCAAAAGCCTATGGACTCTATTTGGGTCTTCTTTTAGTTAAAAAAGAGGAATCAAGGACATCTTCATCTTGGGAGACTCCCTTTTTGTAATCCTAATATTGAGAACATACTCTCTTTCTAGAGACAATGTGCTAAGTTTGCTACTTCAGTGAATCAAAGGCATCTTATTTTCCTTCTCTTCCTCACAACCCTTCCACATTCTAAGGACCCACAATGCAGATGCAGACCAAATGACCAATAAGGCATGTTTGCTAGAGGAAGGTAAATTTGACATAAATGGCGAGATGGACCAATTCCCTATCCCATAATGTTATCTATGAGTATTCACTATCCCTCCTCTTTACATTATCAAACCCATTGCAATTTGAATTTAAGGAAAATTCCCACCTCACCGCCAACCTCCCACTCGTATCTTCCCCTCCTCATCACCTTCTTCCTTACATAATCATTCAATCATAAAGTTTAATGATGGTTCCAATATGGATCTATCATGCTTGCTGGCGTGCGATGCTATTGACAGGCTCACCATGGTGTATCACAAGTTTCAGATTCATGCAACTCCAAGTTGTAGCGGCTCTGTTCACGATTCACATAAGGCGAAATTGGTTGTATTCAACGCGTTGGAACTTATCCAAGGTGATGTATTTAATCTCTCAGGCAAGGAATAGACGTCCGGTTCATATGAAGGCTAGGCTGCATGAAGTAAGAGTCATTTCAAACAACAAAACGACGATGAATTTGCATTGGAACCCTGGCAATTTTGCAGAGGCAATTCATCCTTGTATGTTCTCCCTGCCTGGAGAATGGAATAAATGAACATCATGTTACTTCGTTTGCTTCATTCTAGAGGTTTGGGAGGAGTCTGGGCCTCAGCTGCTGACCGTGTTGTAGTGGGTTTCCAGGCTCAATGGTGTCGAGCTCTCTCGAAGGAAAAGGGTTTTCAGTAGCATATGTCGCTTTAGGAACACACCTTCGTTGGCCTTTTTTGATTTCGGTTCTCAAGTAACGATGCTATTGCAATTATTCAAGAAAGAAAGGTTGAGTGTTTATTTATCCACATCAGAAATTGCCACTCTTGGCTATGGTAGAGTACACTAGCTTCCCTCTCGTGATAACACTCTTCAAAGAGCTTTGGTTGCCGTGGCGAGAGGGTCTTGGGGTTGTCGACAACAACGCACTAGACGTTCAGGAAGGGAGCATACAATTATTAAATCGAAGGGTGGCCCATCAGATTCTAGCCCTTGGGCCCCTGACACCTCTAAACAATGCAGAATGGAACTTGCAGAGATGAAGGACGATATAAATGACTTTTAGGTGATGCTCCTTCAGGAAATAACCTCTCGGAGCAATGCATAAAACACCGTGGAGAGCCAACGTCAGAGGGTCTCTCGCTTGGAGGATGAAGTGGAGGCACTTCGTAGTATCGTGGCCAATATTCAACCTCACCAGAATGAGTTGAACAACCCCGTGGCATAAGTGAAGCGGAATATTGATCTAAACAATCCAATCAACCCTATAGATTAAGTTAATAAATGATTGAGTTTAAATGCTTATTTCTTCTGGCTAAGATGTATACTAATAGTTGGCTAAGATGTATACTAATAGTAAAATAAGAGTACTTGTCAGTCCTCAGGTTTTGGATATACTGCTACAACCAACATATGCTACTCAAGAAGCTCAAAATTTCTTTTGCATTGTAAATCTCCCAGGGTTTTGCGCGACCGAGCTCAAATTTAACGAAAAGTACTCATTCTGGTTAAAAAAATAAAAATTAATAAACATTGAATAAATTATTTTATAATATAATTAAAATAATTTTTATGTTATTTTTAACTTTTGAAAATAAATTTATAAATTAAAATACAATTAATAACATTAAAAATGATTTATAATTTTTGATTTCAGACTTATTTGATCCATGTTGTTTTTAGAATATTTTTAGAATTAATCACATCTTTAGTTGTTGGTTGAGGTTTTGGTGTTAGCAAGTTTGTGAAAATGTAAAGTAAATGCACAAAATCCCTTGTCCAAATTCTAGTTGTTTATCTATAACCACATAATAAAAAATTTGAATTCTAATTAACTACAATACACACGAACAAATATAACAAGTGTAATATGCAACCTTGCTGCTTAGTACTTGTGTCTTAAACAAATATATATATATATATTTTTTAAATTAATATAATATTAAAAACTAATATAAAATTTTAATATAGTAGGAGCTTCTTCAAAATCTTTTGCAAGATCAAATTTTATCTACAACGAGATTAAAAGTTTATATATATCAAACTTTATTTTGGATTTAAGTTTATACTATCCAATTTTATTTTAAATTAAAAAAAACCTAATCTTTCATATCATAGAGGGGAAATAAACGCATGGCCTAGAGATTTTGTACCTATTTGGTCAAGAACTTAGTGAATATAAAAATGTTATAAAATTAAATATCTATAAAATATTTTGATTTTGAAATGAGTTATGGTTTTTGGGCAAGGGGTATTGATAAGCCATGATACTGGTCCATGGTATTGTAACAAAGGTATTGCAACAAAGACTATTTGCCAGGTAATAATATCCATGGTTAAGAATATTGTTTTTTTTTTGTCATTCAAAAGCGCTTTCATTAGATTTTCAAAATAGCATAGCTTACAAAAAAAATCTTAATAGTCACCACTCTCTTGGGACATACACACATAGTGAGATTGGGGACTAGAGCATACTAGTGAGGACAAATTACATACATTATTTCTGATAAGTACTAAGGCCTTAGCCTACTAACATTAACACAAAAAGAAGCTTGAGTTGACAACAAAATGTTAGGGAGGGGGTGGGGAGACATTATAGGGGAGTTGCGAAATATCCAACATGGTCATGGATGTGGAAGTTGATGTGCTCCACTTGAGCTTCCAAGCTACGAAGATGGTCATTGGTACGTTGCTACTACGCCGAAGGTTGTCCAGTTGCTCCAGGATTTCACTATGACTGTATTGAATATCTCTCAGCTACGCCACAATATCATTGCGACCCTCATACCTGTGGTCCCTGAGGATATCGATATCAAGCTGAAGGTGGCACAACTACTCTACTATAGTGTCCAATGAGGCCGAGGCTACAAGGTTGCCTAGAGAATTAGCTGGAGAAATATCCTTAGCGTCCTCTGTTTCTCGACTAGACGAATTGGCGGAAGATGAAGAGCTTAAAGTGCCCAAGCTCGAGACAACCAACCTGAGCTGGATGTACCCTCCCTTGGCGAGGATGGCCCCGTTGGTGGGGCATGTTAAAATCAATAGTAGAAGATAGAAAACAATAAGAGGAAGCCATAGAGGACATTGTATCCCACCTGCAAAAGACATAACCAAACCCAAAACCACAGGGCCATTGCCTTACTACAATATAAACTTCCAAATTGCCACCAGAACCCAAAGAGGCAAACGAATTTAAGACCTCCCAAACCGAAGCACAAGATGGAGAACCCTTCGCAAGAAAATTCAAGGCATACCACTAGCCGCGAGTGCAACCCCGATTAGGGGAGAGGAGAGTGAAACTTCCTGAATGCAAAGGAGTAATGACATAACCATGAAACCAAATTCCCAGAATTAAAACACTATTCGCACACCTGAAAGAACCTAGAGGAGCTTGCGTGGACGAGGGAGGAGCCAATAATGGCCACGAGTGCTATAGAAGCATTTGAAGGTGAACCACGACTGTCCAGGTTCTAGGGTTCCAAGGGTAGACCAAGAGGCAGTATACAACCCACGCTTGGAGGCAAACCAAAGCTTCCTTTCTCCTCAGCCGAGACCAACGACCTAATGGGATGCCATGACCTCAGAACGAAGCACCTTCATAAACCTTCAAACCCAAATTCATCTCTCGAATTTCCAAACTGAGACGCATAGGCTGCCTACCGGTGAATTTAAAGACTAGCTATGAGGACGGACTCATCGTGCTACAACAATGAATGCAAGTGCTGAGTGTCCATGCTCTATCAATGCCCACATGGAGGAGGAGTTGGCCCCGGAGGCCTCATATGAGACAGATGGGAAGAGCACCCCCATTGGGGGTGGTTAAGAATGTTGCTATATTGTAATTATTAAGTTTTAATTTAAAAAATGTTATAAAATTAAATTAAAATAAAATATTTCTATTTTGAAATGAGTTATAGTTGTTGGGCATGTGGTATTGATAAGTCATGGTATCGGACCATGGTATTGTTACAAAGCCTAAATTATTATTACACTTGGTGAATATATATATAATTCTTACATTTCACAGTTCAATTTAAAACCACATAAAATAGTCATCAACCAATTAGAAAAAAATAATTTATATTTAAAAAAAAAATATTTTTTCATTTATAAACTTTAATAAACTTCATAAAATTTGTTCAAAAATTTAAAAACTAATTAAAAGTCAAAGTTTTTTTACCAAAGTAAAAAACAACATAACTTGCCTTTAGCAGGTATAATAAAAAATACCAATATATATGTTAAAGACAAGTAGCAATTATATCAAGATCAATAACTGTGATATAACATAGTCCCTGCCTCTACCGCTAATTAATTGATTAAGGCAACGTGAGGTCCCATTTCATCGTTAGCATGGGGTCAACATTTCATCCTTTTTCGAGAATGCTTTATGCACTCGCAATATGTCATTATTCCTGCCTCTGTATACGCACAACGAAAGCCACTTCCAAACATCTTCCTCTGTTTCCGCACAATGTCCTCTGCACAACTAGTTGTTTTGTCGTTCATTCGTTATTAACTGCTAACCATTTTTCCTCTTGTTCATAATTATTATCTTTTTTAATTAAGATGATAACCTCGTAAAAAACAAATAAAATTAAAGTTGTGCATTAATAAATTAATAACAATTCATGATATAGTGCAAAAGAATCTCATTGTGCGGAAGTGCAAAGAAGTGCAAATCATCTGCACTTCTTTGCACCTTCACACAACTAGCCATCCTTTGCATTACTATCCTTTGCATTGTTTGCATGCTTTCGCACTAAAGACTTTGCTCTCTAGGTTCTATTTTTTGGAACAAGTGTGGGAGTTCAAAGTTTTGTTTGAGCTCTCACTTCGCACAAAACACATAACCAAAATTAATGAACAAAGTAAAATAAATCTAAAGATGATCATGATGAAAAATAGCACTTTTCCCCATGGTATTCCACAAATTCTCCGGCCAGAAGCTTTAGTTCTCTAGCTACCGCTAACCATTTTCATAATTATTATTTGTTTTAATTAAGACAGTTAATATTTTCTGAAAATAGGAAAATACCAAGCTAACACCTCTTTAAAAACAAATAAAATTAAAGTTGTGCATTATTAAATTAATAATAATTCGTGATACAGTGTGGAATAAGCTCATTGTGCGGGAGTGCGGAGAAGTGCAGAGCATTTGTACTTCTCCACACCTCTGCACAATAATCCGTCTTCCGCATTGCTATCCTCCGCATTGTTCGAATGCTTCTGCACCAAAGACTCTGCGCTAGTTTCTTTTTTGGAACAAGTGTGGGAGTGTGTAGTTTCATTTGAGCTCTCACTCCGCACAAAACACTTCCAAAAGATGGAGCCAAAATTAATGAACAAAGTAACATAAATCTAAAGGTGATTACTACAAATAATCCTTTTCCCCATGGTCTTACACATATTCTTTGACCACAAGATCTGGCTTTCCGGCTCCATTCAAATTCAACACGCAGAGGAGTAATTCCCACGACCACAACTTCTTGTGTATTTTCTTCAAGCAGGAGTTAGTTGTCTTTAATGATGTTTCTTTGTATATCGTAGCTCCATGGAAACATTTTCCATGGGGCCATCTTCCAATTCGAATCAATTGAGATCCCCATCATAATGCCGGCTATAGTTGCGCTCACATATTTTACACTAATGCTTATTATCAAATCAATACAATGTTATGATGGTCATGGGAGACAAAAATTGCAAGAGAAGTTTATTATTGGATGCACTTTTAGGCTCTTTTGCGGAAGTGTGCAGGAAGTCCATTGTGTGGAGAAAGCTTTTTTGTTCGGACCTCTGCACTTCGCACTAAAATATTTTATTGCTAATATTATTGGTAATATTATAATTATAAATAATGCATATCTCTGTATTCTCTTTTACGTGAAGACCCTTTAGAGATATTGACACATTTTTCTAATATATCTTCAATTTTTTTATCAATGTGGGTCTTCTCATAAGTATGCATGCATCAAATGAGTCAATTGAGTAAAGGTTGTGCGTAGTGTGGAAAAAAATTTGTACAAAACCACATTTCATTGAACAAAAGCTTCTTTTATGATTATGTTTCTGAAATTAGGGAGATGTGTGAAAGTGCGAATAAAGTTCATTATATGGAGGAACCTTTCAAGTTTTCATTTTGCGCAATAACATTGTTTATGTTTATATTATTGATAATATTTTAATTGCAAATAATTCATATATTTGTTTTTCTGAATATATTTTTGTTTAAGGTTATCTTTGTTAGATTTGGCACATATGCGGAAGTGCAGACCCATGCAATATCATTGGTAATATTTTAGTGATCAGTAATCAATTGAGTAAAGGCTCTAGCGAATGTAGTCAAAATTCTGTAAAAAAACGCAACAATTTTCATGTCATTGAACATAATCTTTATTTTTTGTTATCTTTTTGAAATTAGGCACATGCGCAATAGTGCAGAGAAAGTCGATTGTGTGGAGAAAGCTTTGAAACATTCATTGTGCAGATCTATATACTTCACACTAAAGGATTTTATTGTTGATATTTTAGTATTAAATAATCCATATTTTCTGTTGGCAAGTCCAATTCTCATGTCATTGAACAAAAGCTTTGTTTAGTGTGCTTATGTTCTTGAAATTAGGCAAAGGAAGCTTTCAAGCTTTCATTATGCGTATGTTCACACTCTGCACCAAACACTTTGTTTTAGTGCAGAGACTGAGTATGGAAAAGTTCAAAGTTAATATACAATACTGCACAAACACTTCATAGCCAATATATAATATCAAATTTCATTCATCAAATTTAGTATTGCATATTGTACTCGTTATTTTTGCAGTATAACATTAGTGTCATATGCAAAAGCATGTGCGAAAACATAAGTGTATTATATGTAAAAACTCTGTCGAGACGATAATGTTTACGAAAATGTGAAAACATTGAAATCACACTTAGCATTGAATAGATAATTAATGTAAACGTTGAACCTATATGATATTATTGATAATATTTTAGTCATAAATAATGCATATGTCCGTATTGGCTTTTGCTGGAAGAGTACTCCATATTATTATATCATAATATATAGGTGCTAAATGATTATCAAACACATTTTTTTCACATCTTTGAGTAGAAGCTTTGTTTATGGTTATTGCTCCAAAATTAGGCACATGTGTAGAAGTGCAGAGAAATTCCACATTATCAAATAATCATTTTTACAATTGGGTCGGAAGTTAGTTCTCTTGTTTGGAAATGATAACATAATGGTTTCAAATATGTGCGGAACGATGATGTGTGGAATGGAGAACATAAACATTTGCACTCACATACTTCCGCAGTTCGACATGGATTATTTGCTAAGATATCTCTGTATTGCGAATGAACATTAGTTTGTTTGCATATCACCTGTGTATTATTTGTATTTAATGATAATGCCATGTCAACCACCCAATTTACATATGACTTGATTTTCTCTTCATAATATTGTTATACTTGTTGATATTTATTCTCTATCTACACACAACCATGAATAGAATAAAATTTGAAAGCCTTGTTTCATTATACATGCAATGATGTAACTAACCATTCAAATATGGAGAATTAGAAACACATATAAATAGTAAAGATGTTAAGGGTGCACATTAACCTGCAAAAAGTTCTTCATTGTTATCTTTTTGTCATATTATATAAAATATATCATATCTTTAGAATGTCAAAACGTAAACAAAAGTACCAATTAATAATAAATAATGCATATTTCAGTAGTCAATTTGCATAGAGTTGTGAATATAATTCATCATTAAATAAATTATATTTTGTTATAAAGTTGAATAAATTTAATTTATATCTATAATTTTTAGATTTATACTTTTTTAAGTAGGGAATTCCTTATGTAGAGCTTTCACTGTGCGGAAAAATCTTGCTTTGAACAATGAAACTTTTCATTGTGAGCTTTGCACAATGACAACTCTGTACAAGGGACTAAAAAAGAAAGTCTTTGCTTATCAATTGATTTAAAACTCGAGTAACGCAAAATTAGCAAATGAAGCTCATTAAATGATTAAAACTTGTAATGGCACAATCAAATCTTGACTCAAATGAATTGAAATTAGTGATCTAAATTGGAGGAGAGGTTCTCCTTCCTAAAACGTGATCGTTCTCTTGACGCTTTGCAATGAAAAATGGGTCTTATGACAAAACAAGTTTTCAAAGGTATCTTCAAGGACTATGAGTTGGTTCTTCATGTAAACTTGAAACATAAGCAACATCTCATCATTTAACTCATACATCCATTCATGAAGAGAAACAACAAAGAATTTGGTGACGGAGTTTACCTCTCCTGGGCTACATCTCCAGGCATGCCAACATAGCTAGACCGCTCCATATATTTAGTGAAAAAGAGTACATAAAGTTTGCTGATAAAACACATGGCTAGTTTCCCCTTCAAGGAAACATTGTATTGCAAATAACTCTCACTATAAACATCATGACAACTTATAGTCAGTCATGAAACCATCAACAATAAAAGGTGTCTCCTACAAAGACCCAATACTCCATCTGAAAATGAGCATACAAGTACTTGAATTCCACATTAAAATATAAAATAAAGATTTCCTCAACAAGACAGTGTGAGAAAAGAATGGATGAGCTGAACCCTATAAGTAACAACTATTGCAGTAAACATCTGAAGGTAAGAAAACCCTTACAAGGCCTTCTCCATGTTCAAACACCTTCAAGAACTGCTTCAAAACACTTATTGATCCATACAACCATGGACTTGAACCTGTGAACAGTATCTTCAGATGTGCTCTAATAAGAAAATAGAAGTTACCATTAGATCCATAATGTCTAAAAACCCCTAGATAGACTCTTCCTAAGCTCCAAAATTCCAAAAAATCTCCAAGTTATGGCTTCCACAAGCTCTCTCCTTAGTTTCTTTGTTATCCGTCCTACAAATCAGACTAATAGTATAACTGTCCTATAAATTCGCCCTGTTTTTTGCTATGGAGGTGACAAATTCACCCACAGAAGGTGTATTTTGTTGGACAATTAAATTGCCCAATAACCCTTAAGTGTGGAATATTGAGGCCACATGGGCCATGCGGCCGAGGCTAACCGCTTGCCCCCGCCGGCCTTGGTTCCTCAAATTTCAGGTCGTGGTTATATTAATATCCACGGGGCTGAGGGTTAGGCTGACAACCCGCCCTTTTCGTCGAATCCCCCTCGCTTCAGCTGTCGCATTCATGTGGGCGCCATACGCCTAGAGCCTGGAGCTTATCGTAGCGCCGTCTGCCTAACGCCTTCTAGACTCCACCTGAGGTCCTGTGCAGGTAACATGCGATCGAGGCCATGGGCTAGTATGAAGCCCCCTCCATTGCTGGCACTTTCCGGTTAGTGTCGATGGTCTTGCGGGAAACCTGTGACCAAGAGCCACTCTAAGTTCCCGAGCTCCTTAACCTTTTTGCCCAGGGTTATATGCGGTGTGGTGACTAGGGGCTGGGGTTGACCGCCCTACCCCTCCTCCCATATATGCGTCAATGAAACTTTATAAATTATCGTGGCCATTTTGTGTTAAGTAACACTGTATAGGAGAATTGGATGAGTGCTTTAATGTTGAACTGCAGGTCGGGGGTTTGATCCCTGCATAGGCCATCCAAACCCTTAACAAATTTTGGCTTACCATGGGGTGCCACATGGCAGCCTGTGGTTGGGCCATGTGGCACACCCTAATTGGTTCACCACGATAAAAAAAACCCAATAAAAACATAATAAATTCGATTAATATGAGGCTATCACTTGGCTGAACCTCATTGGTCTATACCTGCACATTCACCCTGGATAATGTCAGTAGTACGGTAGCCCACTCAGCCGCCCACGCAGCAAATTTTCTCATTTTTTAGCTATTGGGCCAAATGATTAGAACACGATAACTTGAGCATATGATTTCGAATTGAGGTGAAACGAATGTTGTTGGATTTAGAACAACGAACACTTCGAATTGATGTAAGTTTTGAAATTTTATAGGAAATTTCATTTTTGAGCTAAAATTTGATCACCAGATCATACCTCCCCACTAGGAACCTTTGGACTCCAAAATTTTACTTCTCCTGGTAAATAAAATGAGGTTGAAAATCAAAATTACCCAAAAAGCAATCCATATTGCTTTGTTTTCAATTGGTGCCCTGCAAGCTCTAATCAAGGCAGTTCACCTATCTTCTTCATGAAGACCTACTGTCTTGTTAAGAATTGAGCCAAAATTCTTATCAATGATGCAGGAACAAAAACATTGATGAGTGGAATTTGAACAGTCTCTTTAAACTCATCTTTCACGACTCAAACAACCTCATCTTGAAGTTCAATTGTCGAAGACAAACTTGACTTTCCATCTTGGAAATTAGAAGCAATACAAACTTGCTTTTATCATCCTTAAACTAAGCTTGTACATAAAAGTACACTACTGCAAAAATTCAATTACACCATTGAATTTGCCTACAAAAATATAGTCATCTTGTACAATCTTAAACAAATATTCTATTCACAACAAGTTTCCTTTTGAATAATTGCATCGATGAGTACATGACAAAATGTAGACAAACTTGGACAACAAACATTATACATTCCAAAAGTCCTCAAACATTTGGACTTAT
Organism: Pinus tabuliformis; assembly: GCA_031772625.1. Taxonomy (NCBI): domain Eukaryota; kingdom Viridiplantae; phylum Streptophyta; class Pinopsida; order Pinales; family Pinaceae; genus Pinus; species Pinus tabuliformis. Next base: position 774,350,130 of record CM062817.1, on the reverse strand, counting down.
AAACATGCCACCAACATAACATGTCAATGAAAAATACATACTCATCGTTCATATTTATTATTATTGTTCACTTTACAATGATACCCAAAATAGGTAAACAACAACAAGCTTTTACAATTTACAAAGCAAAAACAAACCATACAAACCGTCTACTCAACCTTTACCTCTCTTAGGGTTATGGGTTCTCTTTTTGCATCAAATTTGCCTTGAATGTTGCCTTAGGAACACTGTGAGTCCTCTTTTCCACCTCTTTCTTCCCTTGCATTGGTTTGCATAATCTCTTTTCCCTTCTTGGAACGAAGCTTTGGATGTAGTTTCCAACATCGATCATTCCAATGCCCATGCATCTAGAAATGGGTACAAAAGTACTTTCTCTTGCTTGCCAACAAGGAAGTACTCAATTGTGGAGGAGATTCATCATGCTTGATGCCAAGAATATGATCCATTCTTTTGACCATTAACATGCGTTGCTCATAAACAACCACACAATGGTCAAATGCAACACAAAAAGTGCAAGGATACATGTTCCACAAATAGTCAAAATTAACATCATTTGGAAAACAACCATGAGATTTATATCTTTCCATTGGGATGTATCTTTGACGATGTGGAGTGGACGATGAAATGCAAGGTACTTTAAAGAATTCATCTCTCTTAGGAGACAAATGAACATTGTCACCACCATCTTGGTGTGACATATCATCCTCTGATGACTGATTTTCCTCAAACTGTTTAGAGCATTATACAAAATCTCTTTGACCATATCCCAATCCTTGATATTTTTGTCTCTATTGTACCATGATTGGATTTGTGATCCCTTTTCCATTAATGCTGAGGCCTCCTCCTTCATAACCCATTTTAGATAGCAGCTTCATACCAATGCTTCTAGTGTGTTGTTCAAAAGCCGCAAAAGAGTTGTTATGACCATAAACAAAAGGATTTGAACTTGAGATGCTTATTATCTCCTTGAAATTTCCATACACCTTTTATCCACCCACTCTTACCAACCGGCATATGATGAGAATCCATGAGATGCTTACAAAATGCACATGCATCATTTCCCTCATAAGGTTCATAACCTTTGTTTTAACCATGCCCACATATTGGCTTCACTTTGAAGGATTCCTTTACTATCAATGGAGTGGAACTTTCAGCAACTTGTTCCTCAAGCACATGCTGCAACTGAAGGTGAATATGCCTCTTCTCCTCTTCAACAATTTCTAGCATTCTTCTCAATTCAATGTTCTCCATTCAAAGAGACAAATTCATCTCCTCTAGCTGTTGGAGACCCTTCTTGCCCATTCTTTCAACTTGGTCAAACCTTGATATGATAACAATTTGATCTGAAATTGGAGGAGAGGTTCTCTTTCCTAAAAAGTGATCGTTCTCTTGAAATTTTGAAAGGAAAAATGGGTCATATGACAAACAGATTTTCAAAGATCTCTTCAAGGACTATGAGTTAATTCTTCATGTAAACTTCAAACATAAGCAACATCTCATCATTTAAATCATACATGCATTCATGAAGAGAAACAACAAAGAATTTGGAGACAGAGTTCACCCATCCTAGGCCACATCCCCAAGCTTGCCAACATAGCTAGACCGCTCCATATATTCAATGAAAAAGAGTACATAAAGTTTGCTGATAAAAGAAGTGGCTTGTTTCCCCTTCAAGGAAATATTCTCCTGCAAAGAACTCTCACTATAAGCATCATGGAAACCTACAATATTTCATGAAACCATTAACAATAAAAGGTGTCTCCTACAAAGACCTAGTACTCCATCTGAAAATGAGCATACTAGTACTTCAATTCCACATTGAAATTCAAAAAGAAATCTTTCCTCAACAAGACATAGTGAGAAAAGAATAGATGAGATGAACCCTGCAAGTAACAACTGTTGCAATAAACATCTAAAGGTAAGAAATCCCCTACAAGGCCTTCTCCATGCTCAAACACCTTCAAGAACTGTTTCAAAAGACTGATTGATCCATACATCCATGGATTTGATACTACAAAAATTCTCTTCAGATGTGCTCTAATTAGCAAATAGAAGTCACCATTGGATCCAAAATGTCCAAAAACCCTTAGATGGACTCTTCTTGAGCTCCAAAAAGCCAAAACATCTCAAATTTATGGCTTCCACAAGCTCTCTCCTTAGTTTCTCTCTTATCCTTCCTACAAATCAGACTAATAATCTAATTGTCCTACAAATTCTCCTTGTTTTCCACTGCGGAGGTGACAAATTCACCCACTGAAGGTGAATTTTGTGGAAAATTAAATTTCCCAATAACCCTTAAGTGCGAAATATTGGGGTCACATGAACGATGCGGCCAGGGGTTGGGCTAAACTCCCGCCCCCACCAGCCTTGGCCTCTCAACTTCCAGGTCATGGTTATATTAATACCCATGGGGCTGAGGGTTAGGCCAACGACCCTCCCTTTTCGTCAGAGCCCCCTTGCTTCAACTGTCATGGTCATGTGGGAATCATATGCCCAGAGCCTAGAGCTTACTGCCACGCCCTTCGCTTAGCGCCTTCTAGACTTTGCCTGAGGTCCTGTGTAGGTAACATGCGACCGAGGCCATGGGCTACTCTGAATCCCCCTCCATTATTGTCGCCTTCTCGTTAGTGCCGATGGTCTTGTGGGAAACCTGTGACCAGCGGCCGGGTTAAGGTCCCGAGCGCCTTAACCTTTGTGCCCAGGGTCATATTCAGTGTGGTGACCGGGGGCGGGGGTTGACTGCCCGACCCCTCCTCCCATATATGCGCCGATGAAACTTTATAAAGTGCAGTGGACATATTGTGTTAAGAAACACCATGTAGGAGAATTGGATGAGCGTTTGACTGTTGAGCTATAGGTCAGGGGTTCAAGCCTTGCCTAGGCCATCCGAACCCTTAACAAATTTTGGCCTATCATGGGGTGCCATGTGGTGACCTCTGGTTGGGCCACGTGGCACACCCTAATTGGTCCACCACGAAAAACAAGAGCAATTAAACCATTACGAGGCTGCCACTTGGTAGAACCTCATTGGTCCCTACCTACACAGTCACCTTGGACAATGTCAGTAGTACGATAGCTCATTTTTTTGTTGTTGGGCCAAATGATCAGAACGTGATAAATTGAGCATACGACGTCAGATTGAGGTGAAACAAATGTCATTGGATTCAGAGCAACGAACAATTCTACCTCACACCAGTTTCAAAACTTTCTGGGAATTTTCATTTTTGAGCTAAAATTTGATCACTTAATCAATTAGTAGTTGTATTATTAAGAGAACTATGTCTCAAATGAAAAACTATTGTGAAATGTTAATTTTCATTTTAATCAATAATGCAATATCAAATATAAAACAAAGTCTCAAAGCATGCATTTGAGCATAAATAATATACATTATCATAAAATCGATAGATTCAAATAGTTTTAAATGGAAAATAGTGACTGTAGTTGAATTTGTAAATAGCGAATAGTTGAAAGCCTATTTAGATTCAAGTCATAGGCATTAAAAGCAAACTTTCACAACAAGATCAGAACTAATTTAATTTAATTTATATCTATGATTTTTAGGTTTATACTTTTTTAAGTAGGACATTCCTTGTGTAGAGATTTCACTATGTGGAAGAAGCTTGCTTTGCACAATGAAACTTTTCATTGTAACCTCTACACAATGAAAACTCTATAGAAGTAACTAAGTAATAAAGTCTGTCATTTCCAATTGATTAAATGTTTTAAATAACATAGAATTAACAAATGAAGCTCTGCTTAATCAGAACTGTAATACCGATTGTTATTTTGTTGTATTCAGAAAGGGTGTGTCATAACATTTTAATTAATTAATATGCATAGGTGTAGTTAAAGTAAGATTTGATTGTGCGGTATGTGGTAATGTAGATCAACTATAATGAAAAATTTCTCTGGATTTTCATATTCCGTGGAATGAAGTATGTATAGTTTTGAAGGCATTGTGCTAGTATTATATTATTAATAGATATATGTCTAAAGATGAAAACTATTGTCAAATGTTCAATTTCATTTAAAGAAACAACACAACACTGAATATAATAGAAAATATGAAAGCATATCTTTGGAAATTTATAGAAAACATTATGATAACATTGATATAGAGTCAGATTTAGTAAGAATTGTATTCAGAATAAAATGTCAATGACCATAGCCATAATTCAGATATGTACAAGATCATATTCAAAACATAGTCATAATCAGAATTATGCAAGGAAAACTGTAAAGTAAATGCATTAGTTCTAGTGAAAACTGGGAATGTGCTTCCTTGTAAGACATTTGCAACCAAAAAGCAATACTTTTTGTATATTAATTATAAAATATTAGCATAACATAATCATTAAAGCTAAATTATCTTATGTTAGCTAACATAAAATCGAATGTTGAACAATTTGATAATACTCTAACTATGCAAAATCATTTGTCATGACTATGCTTTTGTTAAAAGTGTTACGAGTCAATGACTCATTAAACAAATACGTTCATTGTATTTTTGATGTAATCCCTGTCGAAGGCAACTACAATTTCCATTTTCATGTTTTAGTGAAAATCTATTTTTCAATTTTCATAGCTTCTTTTTGCACCTCGACAACTGACTGAAAGTTCTAATTATTGAATTTAGAAAAAGTAATTAGCCATGTGTCAATGTGTTCTGTAGTAAAATCAATGATGCTATCAAAATCCATTGCCATTTTTTGTTTTATCAACTCCAATTCAACTTGTAACATGTCGTTTCGAATTAATTCAAAACCTTATAGGATGCGTAGACCATCTAAGCATTTTATAATATCTATTGTGATAACCCTACCTAAGGCTCTATCATAAAGGAATTGTAATCACACTCTGAATATATGAGAAAAACAAAAAGAGAAAAGAAAGGGAGATGAGTCAAGGGACATAGATTCCAGAGCTGGGATCTTTTGAATTGGTATAAGAAATTTGGAGTTGCTTGGACAACCATTAAGATTTTTGGTGCATGAAATTAATGAATCAACCTTAAAAATTGAATGAACTACAATATAAGGTACACAACCCTTAACCCATGTTGCTTGAGCAAGGGTAATAAGGAAAAGAGGACGAAAATACAGGTCCGGGAAAAAGGAGTTGTGAATTACAAGGCAATGGACACTTTCTTTAGAGGAGATAAAGGAATCATTCGAGGGGGGGAAAGAAAGTCTCAAGAGCATTCAAAGAGGAATTCAGAAGCGGACAATGTGACCACATTATCCTAGTTCAGCTGAGACAATAAACAGAGATGGCTGAAGAGAAGAGAATGGGATTGATTCTCTGATTCCTTGGAGGTTGTGGGTTGAGATGCTAGTCTCTGGAGCATTGTAATGCCTTGGGGTCCTTGGAGGTTGTGGGATGAGATAGAATCCCTAGATCCCTGTAATAGCTTGGGTCCCTAGAGACTGTGGTTGAGACAAAGGTCTCTGGATCCATATAAAAACTTAGGTCCTTGGAGGCTATGTGTTGGGATAGAATATCTAGAGCCTTGTAACAGATTGGGTCCCCTAGAGGCTGTGGGTTAAGATAACTATCTTTAGATCCCTATAATAGCTTGGGAAGAGACCATCCTGAAGTAGGTAGACTTGGTTTAAGACCACGATGATAGTGGATTCTAGACTCGTGGTGTTATAGACATTTTTGTGCCTTACAGCTATAAGCATGAAATGTCCATAATTCAAGGGATCCAAAGTCCCTAAAGATGTTGTTACAACTCCTAAAGGAACAAGGTCAACCAATGAAAGCTTCTCCCAGAAGTTCTCCACCAAAAACCACTCAGAAATAGACAATTCAGGATCAATTCAGAGGCTCCACTAGCTGCCTGCATTGAAATGCAGAGTCTACACTGGCTAGGTGCACTACAACGCAGGTGGAAGCACTACCAGGGTGCGTTGAGCGGGAAATGACAAATGGCAAGCTCATTCAACGAGGTGGAAAGACCCTGGAAGCTTCCAGAATCTTCTCCAATGACACTTGCCTCAATGAATTCGACTAGTGATGAGTAAGAGGCTCTCAACCTCCAAGTGGAAGCAAGAACTGACAGAGAGAAGCCACAAGTCAAAACATAAGCTGACTCATCCTCTCTGCTTACATCTATATATGGATCTCTCACCCAGAGGTTCAGGAGGCTGGAATTTTGTACTTTGCAGAGAATTGCTGTTGGTTTGAGATTGAGATTAGTACATTGGGTGATTTATGCTTTGTTGGAGGAGAGGAAGGAATTCCTTTGGTGGGAGGTAGATGCTGGATCGGAACTCACTTGGTTGTATCTCCTCTTGGACTTTATTATCATATCAATAAACTATTTGAGTTTCTCCTACATGCTGTGTACCAATGATGTTTTGTTATGCTTACATGTTTAGCTTAATCTGATCTTGAGCTTTTTATGAATGTATATCTATACCTTCGTGTAGTTTCTCTCTCTTGTGATCTTGCAGGAATTCGGTGAAGCTGGGCCGGTGAAGGAGCAGGAAGCTGGGAGCTACTGAAGAGAGGAGTGATTTGGATTGACAAACTAGCGGAAGACACAGGTTAGTTAGATCCTTCTTCCTCATTTACATTTCATAAAGAAGAATACTCAATTAGTTTACCTCGTTTGTTGCTAAGGCACTATCACACCTTAGAGTGGGATAGGGGCATTCCGAATTGGATACTTTTCCCAACAACACGTGGAAGGAGTGAATTTCTGTGTGTTTACATTCAGGGTGAGGTGGAGCACCTCTGGACCCACGATGTTGGTATAGGATGAAAGACATCTATTGGGATTGAGGAAGGAGGCCTAGTGGAGTCCTTGCACTTGTTGGCAACTAAAATCCACCTCCTTAAGTAAGCATCCCTCACATACTTTGGAATCTGGATCAGGGATGACAACAATAAGTAACTGTGGTTGCATCTGTCTATGGTTGGGTGGAGAGTCCTTGTCCCAGATTCAGTGCCCTACAAGAATTAAAGATAATCATTTATTATCTATTAATGAATTATAATGCATGCTTTGTGTTGGTATTTCATATATATATTACTTAACATGTGAATTTATGCTTGTAGATACACCTTAGTGTTGGGCATGTTAGGTATTGCAGTGTATGTGAGTTGCTTACTAAAAACAACGGTATTGATGAACAAAGATGGGATCATGAGCCTCGAACCGAGAACTATTGTTGTGTGAGCATCTTGTTTGTATTCCTATGATGAAACATTTTATTGTATTAACATATAGCAGAAAACAAGACATTAAATAATATGATGCAATCTTGAATTTTATGATATTTTAAACAATATGCTTAAGTGCTTAAGGATAACACATCTCTAAACGAGAGGTAATGGGCCATAAGCTGTGATGAAGGCCTTAGAGGCTTGAGTGTTAGCCAAAAATTAACAGAGGGCTCACATACCCTTTTTCTTAATAATGAGAGTAGTTACAATAGACAATCCCATGTAGGGAGGGTTTGAGTGATGTAAAGCATCCTTAGATATTTATATTGAACCAGAGCAATAAAGAAAAAGTTTGGTTGATTGAACCTACTATTCCTGAGAGAGGAAAATATAAGGCCCCAGTAGGAAGGCATGTCCAACCTTGCATCCTCAACAAGAAAGGAATCTACTGTTGGCATATTTGCATTGACGATGGGGAACCAGAAGGTTCTACACATTGCCATGGAGCCTCTTGTAGTCCCAAAAAGGATTTTGGCACCTTCGGCGTGTGGTAGGAGAGGTGTAACCCCTTCAAGAGTTCAACCTAAGCCCTTAGTAAGTAATGGCTGTAGGAGCGCTTGCGCCACCATGCCTGGAACTCCTTGTCCAAGATTGGGGAAATCAGGAAGGGATGAGACTTGTTGCAACATCCATTACCCAAGCTTAGTAGGGGTAGCACCACAATGTAGGTTAATGACCTCTTACTATTGGTACCAATTGTTTTGGAAAGACAGGAGGCGTGCAGGACCTTTGAGTCTGCACCAGAACTGAAGAGATTAGATCGTGCTAATTAGCATAAGGAGGAGAAGCAGTTCTTTGCGGGATAAGTGTAGCCTTCCAAGATGTATCATAGATTGCTGGGCTGAGGTCCTTGAGTCGAATCATGTCGAAGGTGGAGAGCTTCTTCATTGAGTAGTAGAGAGATGCAACTCACCCTTAACAAGTTGAAACCTTATCCAATTAGGGAAGTGAACCCTAAGTGAGAAAACCAATGATTGGTTGCCCAAATATTGGCCAAGTAGACTAACTTCGCAAAGTGATAAAGTCAAACGGTTAAAGGTTGGGTGGTGAGTGGCTGTGGAGAGGGATCCGATGAAGGAAGGCTAATGCTAACCCCAACTAGGTTGGAAGTCAGGGGTTAGGCTGTACAAGTAAAGGTGAAGGCAAGAACATGGTAGGACCAACTCTGATCAGGACAAAGCTCGAGGTTTGGATGAACTGATGGGAATATGCAGGGTAGCTTGATCCTCCACACACTCAATCTATCATGTGGGCCTATGGCAAGATTTCACATGGTAGTAAGAAATGGGGTAAAGAAGGGGTATTTGTACTATGGTTTCTAAAAAAAAAGAACAAGAAAATGATCATAATAATAATAACATAGAGACAGGGAGATGATCAAATTTTTTAAGGTATCTTTACCACGACTGTATTGTGGAAGATGGAATTTCATAGTGATTGTCCCTTCTATTGGGAGAAAGTGGGTTGGGTGTGTTACAGAGTGGTATCAGAGCGAAAGTTTGAAACTTGGATTGGATGGGCTTAATCACTAGCAAGTGATGATTTTGAGACCCGGTGAGTAACTGTTTAGATGTTGAAGTTGGCTTGAATTGTCGACTGTTGTTACTATTGAATGGATGGTTATTTATTTGATGGAAATGTAGGTTTAAATGACTGCTGCATTCAATTGATATATATATATATATATATATATATATATATATATATATACACACACACACACACACACACACACACACATATATATATATGTGTGTGTGTGTGTGTGTGTTCACATTAACATGGATTTCCCTATTATAGTGTAGAATTCCATGGACGAACCATGAATGTTGGACTTAGAGTCATTATTGTGTGGCTAAAAATGTGTGTGATTGGAAATACTTCACAAGCATTGAAAAGTTCAAGGAAACACAACTATGAGGAAAAAAGTGGTTGAATATAGTTACGATCAATCACACCATGGAAGTGATGGGAATAGAGCTCATGATGAGGAAAGATAGATTGGTCAATGGGAAGGGAATCACTTCCCAGACTGGATGGATACCTTGAGAATCCTAAGGTGGTGAGAAGCGTTAAAGATGACAATGAAAGGCTAGTGAAATCTCAAGAAAGGAAGGCAAAAATAAATGCAGTCATTCTGTAGAGTCTCTCTGATTGGAAAAGGCAAAGGCAGTATGAGATGAGAACCAAATGTAGAGATAGGAAAGACCCTCATGACTCACGAGAAAACAATAATGGAGAAAATGGTGGCAAATTTTGAAAGAGACACAAGCAAGGCAGTGAGGGCACTGTGCTGGAGGATTTACCTTTGCGCACCCCAAGGGGAAGAACTAGTGCACAACTGCATTATTCCAGAAAACCATCTAGTTTTGTTATTCAAAGGCACTGCCATTCTCACTATCATTGTTGTCTCTCATGAAGAAAATAAAATGATCACTCCCCGAGGAGTTCAAGAAAGCCAAACCACCTACATTCAAAAGGGATATGAAGAAAACATAATATGTAGAGTCTTGGCTATTGGGATGAGCAAATTCTTCGGGATACATGATTATTCTGAGAACATGAAAGGTAGAGTTTCTACCTACAACTTAAGAGGAAAGGCCAATAACTGGTGGGATGAATTGGAGAATGTAAGGGTTATTGATGTGCAAGAACTAGCCTGGGAGGAGTTTGAGAAGATCTTCAGAGAACATTATTTTTTCTGAATGCTACTATGATGGAAAATCCATAGAGTTTTATGAGCTTAGAATGGGCCAGTTAATCAGTGATGAATATGTCACTAAGTTTTTAAAAATATTGAGATATGTGTCATATATCAAGGATGAAAACCCCAAAATCCAAAGATTTATTAGTGGGTTTCCTGTGGCATTCCGAGACAAAATTGAATTGCCAGAGCCACAAAATATGAAGGAATCTATCAAGAAGCTAGGAAATTGCTATGATAAAGCTCAATGTATGATCCAGGTGTATATTTGTGGCCACCCGCCTATTCCACTTGGACCCCCACTGTTGTTTCTTTTCAGTTTCCTTAATTGTAGCACAACTTACTATTTTTGGAAAATTTTCGGGTCCTAAACTTCCGAAGCCATTTTGAGGGACTAAAAGATGTTTTTAAGGAAAACGGAGAGTCTGGAAAAGTCCCAAACAAAAATTGCATGCCAAAGTTACGACCCTGGGAAGTTGATGTACCAATTTACCCAAACAGATCCCACAGTTTTGGTGCTTCATCTCCTAGGGTTAGGTTTTTTGATGTTTAGGGTTTTCCATTGTTTCTCAATAATAAATAAGCCTTTGAGCCTCATTGTAACACAGTTCAAAGGCATGTAGCCACCACATCTCTTCTCAGAGATAAGCTACCATCATCTGAGTTAGTTTATTTCCATTTCTATATGTAAGCATATTTTAGTTCTTTGATATTAATGAAATGAAGTTTTGTTTCTGTTGCATCTCTGTGTTTATGTGTATAACTGTATTTTGTTGCGTTCCTGCATAAGTCCGGATTAGTGGTATCGGAGCGGTCTGCTCTTTCTCTGCTTTTCTTTGCATGTCCCCAATGAGGTCAGGGTATAAGGAGTTTGGGCTCGAACTAGTTGAACCTTTGCAAGACCAACCTCGCAAAGACCGACAACCTCCGATGGCGGAAGAAAAGACAAATGAGGGGGCAGGAGATCCTTTCAAAATATTTCTCGAGGAGTCCATCGATTAACAAATGAACATGATGATGGATAAATTTGCCCAGATCCTTTGGCGGCTACCCACAGGCAATGCATATTCATCCAACAACCACTTTGGAGGTGCCACTCCTTTTAAGGTACAAGTTAACTTTGACATTCCCATATTTGAAGGTTAGATATATGCATACGCCATAGATATATGGTTAAATCTATTGGAATGATATTTTCAGTTCATGAATTTTCCAATCAGGAAAAAGATTACTTTTGCACTCCTCAAAGCTGCCCCACATGTCAAGGACTGGTGGGAAACCTACTGTGAACAAATGGATGAGAGGGAATCCTCACTGTTTTCAGCAACACCCACTTGGAATTCTTTTTGAGACACCATCAAGGAACAATATTACCCTGTCAATAGCTATGAAGATAAATAAATAAAGTGGACCACACTACAGTAGGGAAGAGACCAAGATGTGCCGAAGTTCACAAATTTTCCATACCCTTCGCACGAAGTTGGGTATCAAAGATTCTGAGCGGCATTTAATACTCAAGTATCGCAACTGCCTACACAAGTACTTCTAGGACAAGATGGAGTTCCAGGACATCTCCTCGCTTGGCGTGGCCTATCTATACACTATAAAGATCAAGAAGAAATTTAAACAGAAGAAGCGAGTCTTTGGATCTACGAATATGAAGTAAGGGAAAGGCACCCCCAATTTGTAGAACAAAGGAAAAAGCCAAGGCGGGGTGACCCAAGACAACCTGTTGAAGAGAAAGAAAAACACCACAAAGAAAAAGAAGGACATAGGGAAATGGTGTGAGTTCCATAAGAGCCCCACTCACAACACAAGTGAGTGCAGAGCCAAGTAGTCACTGGTGGCTGATATGAAGGCTTCCGAATTAGATGCATGTTTTGACTCTGAGTCAGAAACCAACAAGGGGAATGATAAAGGGAAGAGGATTATCAATGCAGAGATTAGTGCCACCATTTCCACCACCAAGATCCAGAAGGATGAGCCTAATGATCTAGAGGAGGGGGAGCGACTCTTCCACTCACAGATGTGGGTGAAGGGTTCTCCGCTACAGTTCATTGTCGATAATAGGAGCCAAAATAACCTCATTTCAGTAGAGGTTGTGAAGCGGTTGGTCTTACCAACCATACCACACCCACATTCATACACCATCAGGTGGCTTCACCAAGGGTGAGATCTCTACGTTATCCAACAATGCTGCCTTCGCTACAACATCAAGCCATTCACAGATGAGGTACTATGTGATGTTGCCCCTCTTGAAGTTTGTGATGTATTATTAGGCCAACCATACTTGTGGAAGCAACATGTTGTGTATGAGTCTAGGCCTCACATTGTTATTATTACTTTGGGCAATAAGTTGTACAGGATACCGGAGGTAGCATCATCTATCACCATTTCTTTGATCACTGTGAAGAAATGCAGTAAGGTCATTTACTAGACCGGGAAATTTGTTTTCCTTATGATTCGCCCTCAGGGAAAGAAGAATATTGTGGCTATGGACTTTAGATAGGGCTCCTCTGCATGACAACAACAGATGGACAAGGTTTTAGAGGAGTACAGGGACATCTTCACCTCACCCCAGGGGTACCTCTACATTCTTAGGTCAAGCACTCCATCAATATGACCCCGGGCACGCCACTACCCAATGGACTGATCTATTGATGCTCTGTTATGGAGAACGATGAAATCAAGAGGAAAATTCAAGAGCTGTTGTAGAAAGGGAACATCATGCCAAGTTCATTGCCTTGTGGGAGCCCAATCGTGTTGGTACAGAAGAAGGACAGGACCTGGAGACTTTATATTGACTATCAGGAACTGAACAAGATAACTGTCTAGAATAGGTATCCAATCCTATAGATTGATTACCTTCTGGAAGAGCTCAAGGGGGCCAAATATTTCAGCAAGATTGACTTGAAGGTTGGTTATCACTAAGTACCAAGCAAACCCTCCAATGTGTGGAAGAATACCTTCAAATCCAAGGAGGACATTTTTGAATGGCTGGTCATGAGTTTCAGGTTGACGAATGCCCCCAGAACCTTCGTGAGGTTGAAGGATGACATCTTGCGACCCTTCACTAACTAATTCAAGGAGGTGTATTTGGATGAAATTTTGTTATTCAACCATAGTTGGGAAGAGCACCTCCACCATATTCGACAGGTCCTCGAAACCCTGTGGCAACACAAGTTGTGTGACAATTTGGAGAAATGTACTTTTGGTATGACCCAGGTTCAATATCTAGGGTACATCATTGATGAGCGGGGTGTGCATGTGGACGTAGCCAAGATACCAGTCATTTGGGATTGGCTAGCCCCAACCACTCTAACAACTCTCTGCAAATTTTTGGGTCTTGCCAACTTCTACCACAGGTTTGTGTTGGGGTTCTGTCATATCACTTGGCCTTTGAGTCAAGTCACCAAGGGAGGAGCGAAAGCAAAGTTATTTTGGTTTGAATCCCAACATAAGGCAGTTGTCGAGTTGAAGCATCACCTCTGATCTGCACCAGTGCTCACATTACCATACCTGCAACAACCATTTAAGATCAATACAGATGCCTTCGACTATGCTATTGGTGCAATTCTTACTTAGTAGGGGAATCCCATGGAATATCACAATGAGACACTTTCAGGAAATCCAAAATTATCCCACCTATGACAAAGAGATGTGTTCCATTGTGCAAGCCTACCGATCATGGAAGCATTACATTCTAGGAAAGAAAACGATCATCCACACAGACTATTGACCCCTGTAGTTCATATCGACATGGGGGAAGTTGCAGAACGTTTGAGATAAAAAATGGTCCACATACTTGCGACAGTTCCATTTGAACATTGAGTACAAGAAGAGAAGCACCAACAATGTTGCAGACTGCCTCAGCCGACCACTGGTAATGGTGCTGACCACTGTGCTCGACTCTTGTGGGAATGAGACTACGGGGTGGCCGCACCTTTACAAGAGCGATCTAGAATTCGACAACATATACCAGAGGCTCATGGAAGGCAAGCAAGTTCCAAATTTTCAACTCCAGGATGAACTATTATGCCACCTGGGACACCTATGTTCCTTCAAGCGAGCATGCCAAGATGATTTTGGAGTCGCACTACAGTCGGGTCACTAGACATTTTGGGGTAGAGAAAACAGTGGCAGTGCTGCAGAAGTATTTTTATTGGCCGAACCTTTGATAAAATGTTGGGAAGTACATCGGATCTTGCACTACTTGCGCCATTGCCAAACCAAACATCAAGAAGCAAGGCCTATACACTCCTTCACCTACTCCTATTCGACCATGGGAATCCATCTCCATGAATGAATTTCAGGCCTTCCTTCTACTAAGCATGGCAATGACTGCATTTTTGTGGTCATCGACAAATTCTATAAAATGGCCATTCTGGCAGCCTGCAAGAAGAGCATCACAACGTAAGCCAATGCTCAGGTCTTATTTAAATGAGTGTGGGTACACTTTGGGATCCCACACATTATCTCAGATCGAGATGACGGGTTCCTAAGTACATTTTGGTCAAGTATCTAGTTGATGATGGATACCAAGCTCACTAAGTCCACGACTTTCCACCCCCAAACTGATGGCCAAACAAAGGTCGTCAACAGGATGATCATACACATTCTGTATATGTAAAACTCGAAGCATCCACACACATGGGATGATAGCCTCCCCTATGTCTAGCACAACTACAATGGATATTTCCATAGCTCAACTGGACACAACCCCTTTTAGGTGGGGTTGGGATTTTAGCCACTATGTCCCATTGATGTGGGCATACCATTTGCATCAAATCAGGAAGATTCGGCTCATGTCTAGTCTAAATTTGGCAGTGCTAAAAAATTCATTGATGGAATTCAACACATCCACTAGTAAGTCCATGACATATTGGACAAAGCCAATGTTGAGCACAAGCAATGTCATGATCATCATCGGGTTCCACACAAATTCCAGGTGGGCGACAAAGTTTGTTTACATTTGCAGTAGGAACACCTCGTTGGGCCCCATCGAAAGCTTCACCCACTCCGATATGGGCCTTACACCATCAATAAGGCTGTAGGGGACAATTCTTTTGAGCTCAACATTCCACCATTCCTTGGCCTGCACCCAATGTTCAATGTGGACCACCTTCGACCATACTTTCCACCATTATTAGACACATCAGACATTACAGAACAAATCACACCAACAGAGTTAAACCTAGACTGCGTGGAACATGCCACAAATGATCGGATCATGAAAACAAAGATCAAGAACACTCGCCACCAGAAGATGCAACTGTATCAAGTTGTCAAAGATGGCCAACTCTTGCACCAAGGCAAGTGGCTCACCAGGGACTAAGTTCAACAGAAGTTTCCCAATCTCATGGAGGCACTCAACGCAATGGGGACAATTGCTTCCTAAGGGGGGAGGACTAATCCAGGTGGATATTGGTGGCCACCCACCTATTCCAGTTGTAACCCCACTGTTATTTCTTTTCAGTTTCCTTAATTGCAGAACAACTTACTATTTTAGTAGTTTTTAGGTCCTAAACTTCTGAAGCCGTTTTGAGGGACTAAAACATGCTTTTAAGGAAAATAGAGAGAATGAAAAAGTCCCAGAATTACTTACCCATTTGTTTTCAACCCCCTCTTTGAGATATTGGAAACAAGGCATTATGATTGCCAAATGTAGATCACATGCCAAAGTTACGACCCCGGGAAGTTGATGTACCAATTTACCCAAACATGGCCCACAGTTTTGGTGCTTCATCTCCCAGGGTTAGGTTTTTGAATGTTTAGGGTTTTCCATTGTTTCTCAATAATAAATAGGCCTTTGATCCTCATTGTAACACAATTCATAGGCATGTAGCCGCCACATATCTTATCAGAGATAAGCTACCATCTTCCGAGCTAGTTTATTTCCATTTTTATATGTAAGCATATTTCAGTTCTTTGATATTAATGAAATGAAGTTTTATTTTTACTGCATCTCTATGTTTATGTGTATATCTATGTTTTGTTTCGTTCCTACATAATTCTGGATCAACATAGGCCTGATACTAGAGTCAATTACCAGGCCAGGGGTAATGTTGTACACAAGAGAAATTTGCTTGAGAAAAGCTCAAAAAGCTGTTGTAGCGGCTACAACCACCCTCCAAAATTTTGGCCTACACCCAATTTCAGGGCCTCACTTGAGAGTTTCACCTGATGACTGCACACACTTAGGTTCCCTACCTGAGCTCGTGTGAGTCTTCCTATCCACCTTGCTTGTTCATTTCACCCAAGTGTTTGCATGTTGATGTCAAAGTCATGCTTGCGACCATGTTCTAGTCATGCTCAAGGTCTTCACTTCATGTGTACATGTTGTGTTCGCTATGAAAACATCTGTCACACTCACACACAAAGTCACATTCACTGTCACGCAAGCACCGTCATGGTTGACCAACAATCAATCACAAGTCTCGCACTTGTCGCTTACACTATCGGTCAATCATGTTGAGAATGTGTGTCTGGATGGTTTGAGTCATCTCGTCATCGAGTCCTGCAAGTGTGTGTTTGCATGATCACATATGCATCTTTCACTCACTCACACACTTAGTCATTTTGCCGAAGTTGTGATGACCAGACTCCTCCTTGATAACGAGACCATCACTCCATCATCGACTTGATCGACTGTCAACCAGAACAACGCAGAAGCACCAAATAAGCCATTTCAAGTTGTGCTACCCGCAAGCAAATCAATCAACCTTCATGCTGGTCAACTGGAGTGTTTGACCCGACAGCCACCTCGGGACTGACTCCCCTAAAAAATTGCGTAGAGGCTGCAGAACTTGCCCACTCCATTGAGTGAGAAATTGTGTAGACATGCCAGACAGACACCCAGTGCCTATCCCTGTCTCCCTCAAAAAATTGCGTAGTTTTTCCAGCCAGTCCTCCCGACAGTCGACCGACTGCTCACCAAGAAAATTGCACAGTTTTCATGAGCAAGCCCTCTGCTGCCCAGCAGTCCGCTCAACTCAGAAACTATGCAAAGGTGATCAGCAGGCCAACCTCCTAGCATTAGTGCATGTTTTCCTACCAGCAGCTCCCGGCAGCTGACTGCCAGTTCCCTCCAGGAATTCCACAGATTTTTCTACTAAGGACCAGCAGCTAACTGCCAGTTCCCCTCAGGATTTGTGTAGTTTTTGATGCCAGTGACCCAGGAGTTGACTGCCAGTTCCCTCCAGGAATTGTGTAGTTTTTGCTGCTAGTGTTATGGTAGCCAACTGCAGTTCCCTCCAAGAATTGTGCAGTTTTGGCTACCAAGCTCCCACTGCCCGCTCGTTCCAAAAATTACATAGATTTGGCCTGCCCATCCTTCTCACAGCTCTGACTGTTCCTCTAAAAAACTGCGTAGTTTTATCCTCCAACTGAGCCAAACCCCACGAACAATCAGTGTCGATCTGGATTTCCCATCTTCATAACCCAGTGACTCTTGTGCAGTTTTCATCAGCAGTGCCCAGAGCCTCCATCCTGCCTCACAACTTTGTTACCTCTCCCGGTCACCTGCATCTGAAATGATCATGTATCATGGTAGACAAGGAGGTTTTTGAATTTGATTTCATCTCGTCATGAATGACTGCATGTACATGTACACAAATAAACATGGAGTGACAACGAATGGGATGAATGAAGGGAGCACATGCAGAAGGACAGGTTCACCAACAAATGAACAAACAATACATGCAAAGATATGTGCTCGTGAACGGATGAACATGCAAAGATGTGTTCGCAGAGAGACGAACAAGCAAACATGCAAGATGTGCTCACAGATGGACAGACAGATGAACATGCACCTTTCACAAACAGATGCCTGTCAAGCCTTCCAACATACAAGAAAGGAGCAACGTGCAAAAGCAACATCAAGCAAACCAACGACCATCGAAGGCTCCGCGCACTTTGCCATGTGGAGGTGAAGCTGTGAAACATCATGAGGACATCCATCACCCATTAGCACTGCAGATAGACATGCACACTAGCACCAGCACGAATGTACTAGCACTGTCATGTCGAGTCATGTCATCCACATCTCTACCGTGGGCCGTACTGTCAATCAATGTAATGTAACATGGAAGTCCAAGAGACCCACTTATTGTACAAAGAGTCATGTAAAGTCGAAAAGTCATGGAAGTCAAACAGTCATGAGGGTAGTTGAACAACCACAAGGGTCAGTTTCACCCTTGGTTATAAATACCCCCTCATTTGTACATGCAAAGGACTTTTTCACCTCAACTCCTCCCACATAGCCTTGAGAGTCTATAATATTTTCTTTGAGGAGTAAGTAGTGGCTCCAATGGCCTGTACACGAGGTTAGTGATGTATGGTGTAACGATGTGTCTTGGAACCTTCGCTTAATATAGAAGCCTGCTAACATGCCAACACGTTTTCACACATGTATTATAACTGTTGTAAGACCAATCTTGAACATTTGTAATGCATGTTGCTTTAACCTGTGTTTAACACTTGAACTCATTTCACTTGTTGTAATACATATATGTTAATGAAAATGTATTGTATATGCTATTAACACTGTCTCGCCCATGTTGGCTACCCTCCCGTGCATCAGATAGAACTTTCACGTAAAATTGCTATAATGACCATCGCACTTGCGCGAACTCATCTGCTGTGTGTTGTACGTGTTATCTTTCCTTGTGTGTTGTGACTGCCACATCTGTGTGGATTTCTCCTTCGGAAGTTGTGCACGTCCTATTGTGTTGTGTGTTCCTAATAGAGTTTGGACTTCCTCCCATCCGACTTGGGACTCACTCTCACCCTCTCCCTCTGCGGTGAAAGAACCATTGATGTAAGTAGCACTAGCAATCACCAGGCATGCAAAACTTGCTACTCGAAGACAAAGTAGACCACTCTCCTGGGCTGACAAGCAAGAGATGAGGCAAACATTTAAGATAATGGAAACTGGGCCATCGTACCAGATGGGACTCCTCCACCAAATGGTGTGAGGTCTAGTTGAACTTCATACTGGGGAGATCCCTTGATGTTGGCGGGTCCAGCACCATCAACAACACCCAACTCAGCTGAAATGACTTAAGGAGAAAGCCAATGTCGTTGTTAGAAAAATAGTGCAACACCTGATGGAAGCACCACCCAAGTTCGAAGTCCATAAGCCACTTAAGTGCTATAATTGTGTTGAGAACCATAGAAGGAGAGACTATCCACATCAACAGGACACTAGACCAGATATTTACAGTACTCAGTAGGCGAGCACAATGGGTGAAGTGGCTCAGAGTATACCCAAAATTTACACCATAGTGGATATCCGCTAAGAAGATCACTAGACATCCATCATTGAGATGGAAGGTAAGCTGCAAGAAAAATTTGTTTCCATTTTAATTGATCTAGGATCTAACTATAGTTATTCTATCCCAAAGCTCGTTGAGAAATGAAATCTAGTCAAACTAGTACATGAAGAACCTTGGCTAGTTTAGTTGGCAACTGGAACGAAGTGAAGGATAAACCATTGGATAAGGTCATGTGAATTTGATCTCAGTGACATGCCCACTACAACCCACTTTAATGTACTACCTTTGGGTGTGTATGATATTTTACTGGGGATGTACTATTTGTACTTACATGAAACCAAAGTGGATTATCATGGAAAAAAATTGAATGCTTGAATGAGTGGAGAGCGAATACTATAGGGCAGGGAAAATCCAATTTCAGCGAGGTTAATTACTATTTGAAAGATAAACGCAACAGTTGAAAAGAGTGCATGTTATTTACAATAATTTCCAAGGATGAGGAAGTTGACCAAGCCATTGGAGGTGAGGAAGCTGAAATGATACAAATATACCTAGTTTTGTGGCAATATGCAAATGTCTTTCCAGTAGAGGTTCCTGGATTTCCTCCTCATAAAGACATATTTTTCTATCAAGCTAGTTCCCAGGGCAAGACCACCATCTAAGGGGCCATAAAGAATGAGCACCCTAGAGTTGTTTGAGTTGAAGTTGAAACTGAAAGACATGCTTGACAAAGGCTACATAAGGCCAAGTGTGTCCTCATGGGGAGCACCTGCATTATTCGTGAAAAAGAAAGATGGAAATATTAGACTATGCATTGATTACAGACAACTAAGCAAGGTGACTATCAAGAACAAATATCCGTTGCCAAGAATCGATGACCTATTTGATCAATTAAGGGGAGAAACAATCTTCTCTAAGATAAACTTGAGATCAACATACCATCATATGAGGATCAAGGAGTCTGGATATTAAATAAAACCACCTTCAGAATGAGATATGGGACTATGAGTTCTTAGTGGTAGCTTTTGGACTTACCAACTCCCCTGCAACATTCATGTGCCTGATGAATAGTGTGTTGCGTCCCTATTTGGACAAGTATGCCATTGTGTTCATCGATGACATATTGGTATCCTCAAAGTTAGAAGAAGAGCACGAGATGCATCTAGCTACAGTATTTCAACTATTGAGAGAGCATAAGCTATATGTAAAGTGTAGTAAGTGTGATTTCTTCCAACCATAGTTAAATTATTTACGACATATCATCTCCATGACAGTAACCCCAGTTGACCCTGAAAAGATCAAAACCACAAGAGAGTGGCAAACTCCAAAGAATGTGGATGAAGTTAGGTCATTCATGGGATAGGAAGGCGATTACAGGAGATTTTTCAAAAATTTCTCTAAGTTGGGCCATCCCATTTTGACATTGTAGAGAAAAAGGAAGAGATTCGAATAGACTTCACAATGTGCAGAGAGCTTTGAAAATCTAAGGCGATTACTTACTACTGCACTAGTACTGAGAATTGCAGATCTTGACAAGGATTTCGTAGTGTGCACAAATGCCTGTAAGGAAGGACTTGGTGGAGTTATAATGAGATAAGGGCAGATAGTATGCTATGAGTACAATAAGCTAAATGAGCATGAGGTGAATTATGTAACTCATGAATTAGAATTAGCTGCATCGTTCATGCTCTGAAAATGTGGAGGCATTACCTCCTTAGCAGGAAATTCATGCTCATGACCAACCATAGTGGATTCAAGTATTTGTTTGGACAACCAAAGTTGAATGTTAGGAAAGAAAGATGGATGACCATGCTCAGTGAATTTGACTTTGAAATGAAGTACATAAAGGGTAAAGAAAACAAGGTCGCCGATGCCCTGAGCATAAGAATATAGACAAACCACTTAGCAACGGTGACTTTTTACATGACGAATTTGACAGAAAGGATCAAAAGTACTCGACTTTAAGATGAGAAATATCTACAATTAAGAGAAAGGTTTCCAAAACATGGTGAATATGAAGAATATAGCCTCAATGAGGATGGTTTAATTAGGTTCAAAGGCAGGGTTTATGTGCCTAATAACGATGAAATGGAAGGACTGATAATTAGAGAATTCCATGTTAAGCCTTATTCGAGTCATCCGGGATACCATAAGACCCTTACAACCATTATAAAGTCCTACTATTGGCCAAATTTGAAAAAGGAAGTGGATGACACTGTGGCAAGATGCATAGAATGCCAATAGGTAAAGGTTGAATGCAAACACCTGACAAGATTGTTAGAGCCTATCCCCATACTAGAATTGAAATGAGAGGTAATTTCGATGAATTTTATTACACGATTGCAAAAAACATCTAGGAAACATGATGCAATTATGGTAGTGGTGGAAAATATGAGAGAGGTAAATCATTTCGAAGTAGTTAAATCCACTAACTCAACTAGTGATATCACATAGATATTCATAAAAGAAATTGTGAGGTTACATGGCATTCCCAAGAAAGTTATATCAGACAGGGATGCCAGATTTACTTCCATATTTTGGTATGATTTGTTCACAATATTGGGAACATAATTGGAATTTAATATAACCTATCATCCACAGACATACATGCAATCATAGAGGACCAATAGATTCCTTGACGACATGTTACGAATGTACATGATGAACCAACCCAAGTAGTGGGAAGAATACCTTCCACTTGTGGAGTTTTCACACAATAATGGTTACAAAGAATCCATAAGGATGCACCCATTCAAGGCGTTGTATGGCAGGAGTTTCAATACTCCTATTAGTTGGAGTGACCCAGTTAACAAGATCCATGTTAGGCCAGATATGCTTAGAGATATGGAACAATAGGTTCAGATAATAAAGCATAACCTAAAGGTGGCATAAGATAGATAGAAAATATATGCAGATCAACATATAATGCACATAGAGTTCCAAGTTGGGGAGCATGGCTATTTGAGATTTAAACCTAATAAGATTTCCCTGAGAATTGGGACATGTTCCAAGTTGGCACCACGATAAGTGGACCATTTGAAATCCTAGAAAGGATTGGCCCAGTGGCATACAAACTCGCTTTATTTCCTTCACTTAGAATTCATGATGTTTTCCATGTTTCTTTACTTAAAAGATACATACTGAACTCTAATCATGTGATTGATTGGGCTATGTTGTAGGTGGAAATAGAAGGATATTTCCATCCATAACCAATGTACATTCTAGACCGGAGGAGTCTCAAGCTCCAGGAATCGAGCCATAGAACAAGTCAAGGTGTAGTGGAAGCACTTTGTGTGAGAGGAGGCAACATGGGAAAGGGCTCATGCCATGAAAGAAGATTTCCCTTTCTTGTTTACTATGTAAGCAAGTGTGTATGTATTGTAAACACTCTATAGAGTTGTGTATATAAAGCTCCATGAAACAATGTGTTGCATTTTAAAGTTCTTTTTTTGGGCCTATGGTTGAAAGAAAACCGAGGGCGGTGTTTTCGCAAGGGGGAGGGGACTGGGAAAACCCTACTGGAGGCTCTATCATAACGGAATTGTTTCAATCAAGGGACACCAATTTTAGAGCTGGGAAGGAGGATGACTCGCTTGGGATGTTGTGAATCGATATAAGAAATATGGAGCTGCTTAGATAGCCATTAAGATTGTTGGCGCATGACATTAATGAATCAACCTAAAAAATTGAATGAAGTACAATAGAAGGTACACAACCCATAACCCATGGTACTTGAGCAGGGGTAACTGTTATCACTCCAGAAAACTCCCCAAGGTTGTAAATCGGAGATGCCCGGTAACATATGATCTTTAATATTGTTCTTCGAACTATTGGAATAAATGATGGTTTGGAACTATTGGAATAAATGATGTTTATCTGGCTTGATCCAAACCATCATTTATTCCAATAGTTCGAAGAACAATATTAAAGATCATATGTTACCAGGCATCTCCGATTTACAACCTTGGGGAGTTTCCTGGAGTGATAACATAATTGGCGCCGTTGCCGGGGAACTGGAAACTGAAGCTCAGCTTCCCTGGGAAACGACACAGACCCAACTTTGATGATAGACAAATTCTGGGCACGTTTTTGGTTGTAATCATCTATCTGGCGACTCTACTAGAGGCCGAACCTCTTGGCGACTCCACTTCATAATTCTGGCTCAGTTTGTGAGGCATACTCGGAGAAATCCTCAGAAATCGCAAGTTGACCCAGCACCTGACCCGGGAAGGACCATCAAGGAGAAGAAAGTATTGCAGAAAGGAGCATCGGGTTTAGGTAAACCTAAACAATACTCTATATCTCTTTAGCAAGATCCTGCAATAGAACAAATACAGGTTGAGAGTACAAATTCAAATACTAGTAGTGAAGAAAAGCTCTCAGAAATTCATAAAATTCCTTGTTCTTTAGCTTCTCCTTTTGTGGTTAGCCTAAAGGGAACCCCACCTCCTATTCACCATACTCCTTTGGTCTTACCAATCACTCCTCTCGTCTTCCGTCTTTCAGACTCCTGGTACCCTTTTAGCCACCACAGTTATGGCAGGTCCGCAAGCACCCACCAAAATGGAAAGAATCATAGCCACTAGGTATGGACCTCTAATACTTCCCACTCTTTTGAATGCTATGCCCACTGGAGAATATCAGAAGTATATGCCTAAGTTCACTGGGACTGAAGGTGTCACTGCTGAAGAACACCTTGAGTCATTTTATAGCTATGCTGATAATCTGGATATTAGTGAAGATGATGTGTGGATGAGAGTCTTTGTCCAAAGTCTAGATGGGGAGGCTAGGAAATGGTTTAGAGAACAAGCCCCAAGATCTATAGCAGATATCGAAGCTTTAGATGATACATTCCTAAAACATTGGGGAGATAAAAAGGACCTGCTATACTATCATACGGAGTTTGGAAACCTGAAGAGGGAAAATGGGGAATCCTTACATGATTTTAATAAAAGATTCAACCGTATGTATAGTAAGATACCAGCTGAGGTAAAACCTACCCCCACCTCTGCCAAACTTGCCTACGCCAGTGCCTTTGACTCTGATTTCTGTTTGTTGTTGAGAGAAAGAAGATGTGCTACCCTAGCTGAAATGCAGGATGCGACACTATAGGTCGAATCTAACATTATGGCTGCAGAAAAGCTCAAAAGTCACGCTGATAGAAGGAGGTAGAGAGGCGAGGCTTCTTCTCCCTCTGCTTCATCCTCAGATACCAAACTTGATAAAATGACTAGAATGATCGAGTCATTGTCTGCTAAAATTTCTAAGCTGGAGGTTGAGCAGAACTCTGGGAAGACAAGGCTCCCAGGCACATTTGCACCAAGAAATCCGAATCCATTTAGAAGAACAAGCGAACAATCGCAAATCATTCAGAGGGGTAAAGAAAGTAATGAAGATCAAAGAGTTAAGGCTCCTTTCCAAAATGTGGTCATGGAGGAGGAACAGATTGAAGATGAGGATGAAATTCTCTGTATGGAAGATAAAGGCAGTGATGCCTTTTTGATAGTGGCTGCATACGAAGAGTCTTTGTTGCATGAGCAAGACAGTCAAAGGTGGGACAGAGAGGCTGTTCTACAAACTAGGGAGCAGCAAAGATATAATCTAAGGTCAAATGCAAATAATATCAAGGAGAATCCTGCCCAAAAAGCTGCCGTCCAAACAGAGACCCAGAATAGCAGACAAAGAAGACCAGCAGCTGATCCAGTCACCCTCAAAGCACCAGGTCAAGAGGTAAAAGGTCCTGACAAGCTACCTCTCTCTTTCAGCTTCGAATCAGAAGTTTAGAAGTTAAAAATAACTGTGCCTCTGGCAGAACTAGTGAAGAGTGAAATGTTTAGAAAGCCTATCCTTGAGGCTCTCGAGCTGAAGATCACACAAACCTCCACTGACTTTGTCAATTTGCAAGACGATAGGCCTGCAGTTGTGCTAAGCCCAATGACTTAACCTTCCAATGATAATTCCCCATCTTTTTATGTCTCCTTGACCATTCATGACAAAATTCTCCACAACTGTCTCCTAGATACAGGTGCCAGTCACAATCTGATGCCTAAAACTGTCATGGAAGAGTTAGGCCTTGACATCACCAGACCATATCATGATCTATTCTCATTTGATTCAAGGAAGGTGAAATGTCTGGGATTGATTAAAGATTTAGCCATTTCCCTAACCCAGCTGCCCATGAAGAGCATAATGATGGATATTGTGGTGGCAGATGTCCCTCCTAAGTTTGGCATGCTGTTGTCCAGAGGGTGGATTAAGAGACTAGGTGGGACGTTGCAGAATGACCTATCTTATGCCACCGTCCCAGTTTTTGGAGGAGAAAGCAGGAGATTGTATAGAGAAGCACAGTTGGCATACATCATCAGTGATGAAAAGAATCCTTCTAATCATCCCATTTATGCGGTGGACACTGATTTTGGAGCATGTATCCTCCAAATTGAAGAATCTCAGAAGGCCTCGTTACAGCTCAAGAAACCAATGGTTCAGGCTGAAGGGAAGCAAGCAAATTAGGTTTGGGAGATGTTCTTTGATGGAGCATGTTCCAAGGAGACTGCAGGAGCAGGGGTGGTGCTGATATCTCCAAAACAAGAAAGCACACAGCTGTCTTTTAAGCTGGCCTTCCAAGTCACCAATAATATAGCAGAGTATGAGGCTCTAATACTGGGCCTTAATGCAGCAAAAGACAGAGGAATCCAGAATCTAAAAGTATTTGGAGATGCTGATTTGATCATTCAACAAGTAAATAAAACGTTTCAAGCGAAGCACCCAAGGCTGAAAGCATACAGAGATGAGGTATGGAGGATCAGAGACTCTTTTGATTATTTCTGTATTTCATATATTCCTAGAGCCCAAAATCAGCTTGCTGATTCCCTTGCTGTGTCTGCTAGTCTATTTATCCCTCCCATGCCGCCCAGGCTGGTTCACGAAGTCCAAATGAAATATAGGCCATCCTTGCCTGATAATGTCCAGCATTGGAAAGTTATTTATAATGACGATGAGATAAATAGGTTCCTGCAAGTCATTGATGAATTTTCCAAAATGAAAATTGACCAAGAGAACGAAGCCTTGCAAGAGACCCCCCAATCCCAGCTCAGAAACAAAATTGGCAAAGATAGCATTGTTCAGCTTCCCAGCAATCATATTCCTAAGGGTCTAATTCCTCTAGAAAGACTGTTTGACCAAAACGATGTACCCTACAAGGCTGCCCAAAAAGAAGATCCATCTGAAGTCTGTCAGCATGATATAGGGAGTCCAGGTTAGCCTAGATATATAAAGCTGTCTTCTCATCTATCTGCTGACCAAAGTTCTGAATACTGCAAATTAATGAAGCATTTTGCTGATGTCTTCGCCTGGGAATATAGTGACCTGAAAACCTATGATAAGAATATCATCCAGCATAAAATCCCTTTAGAGAAGGCACCATACCTTTCAAACAGAAGCTGAGGCCAATAAATCCTATGCTTATCCCTCTGATCGAAAAAGAAATAAAAAAGTTGCTGGCGACCAAAATCATAGTTCCTCTCAGATATTCCAAGTGGGTAGCCAACCTAGTAGTGGTGAGAAAGAAAAGTGGAGAAATCAGACTTTGTGTTGATTTCAGAAACTTAAATAAATGCTCCAAGAAAGACAATTATCCTCTACCCAAGATGGAGCACTTGCTGCAGAAGGTCTTAGAAGCCAAAGTGATGTCTTTCTTGGATGGATTTTCAGGGTATAATCAGGTTGCTGTGCATTCGGATGATCAGGAGAAGACTGCATTCACCACTCCTTGGGGCACCTTTATGTATTCCAAGATGCCTTTTGGGTTGATGAATGCTGGAGCCACCTTTCACAGAGCTATGGATATAGCATTTGTGGGAGAAAAGGATAAATTTGTCCTTATCTACCTAGATGATATAACAGTATACTCCAGCAGCCATCAAGACCATGTGCAACATTTGAAGAAAGTGTTTTTGAAGTGCAGAAGGTTTGGGATTTCAGTAAATCCTAAGAAGTCACAGTTTGTGTTAGAAGAAGGCACGTTGTTGGGACATATTGTTTCTGCTACAGGTGTCCGAATTGACCCGGAAAGAGTAAGAGCGATACAGACCTTGTCTGTCCTGAGATCGAAGAAGGACATCCAGTCTTTTCTAGGCAAGATTAATTTCGTAAGGAGGTTTATCCCAAATTTTGCAGAACTTGTGAAGCATATTACCTCTATGTTGAAGAAGGGGTCAGAGATTAAGTGGAATGGTGTAGTGAGAAAGTCATTTGAGTCCATTAAAAAGGAAATTATGGAGGCTCCCACTTTAATCAGTCCAGATTATAGCAAGGAGTTCCACATATTTTCTTTTGCCTCTGACGACACCCTTGCAGCAGTCCTATTGCAAGCAGATGAAGAAGGCTCAGAGCATCCGGTGGCATTTTTCAGTAAAACCTTAAGGGATGCTGAGCTGAGGTATGATATTATTGAGAAACAAGCATACGCTCTTATCAAGTCTTTGAAGGCTTTCAGAGTTTATATTCTGCATTCCAAAGTAGTTGCATATGTACCCTCTGCTGCAATAAAAGATGTCTTAACACAGCCTGATGCCGATGGAAGAAGGGCTAAATGGATCGCGAAATTAATTGAATTTAATATAGAACTGAAGCCCACTAAGCTTGTCAGAGGTCAGGGTCTTGCCAGACTATTAGCTGAAGAAAATTGCAGAACATTGGACATGAACCTCATGTGTTCAAATTCAGAGAATGGTCAAACAGAAGAGGAGGAAGCAACCGAACCAGGAGAAAAGCAGTCATTGACAGAGAACCTAGCTTCTTGTGATTGGTATTCCGCAATAGTTAATTTCTTGCTGAAGTTAGAAATCCCTCCAGGCCTCACTCAAAGTCAGGCCAGAACTGTTAAACTCAGGGCAGCAAAATATTGCATCCATGAAAATTTGCTCTATTGGAGAGACCCATCTGGAATGCTTTTGAGGTGTTTGAACAAAGAACAGTCAATGGAAGTTATGCAGCAGCTTCACTCCAGCATGTGTGGAGGACATCATTACTGGAAAACTACAGCCCACAAGATCCTCAGAGCTGGGTACTATTGGCCCACCTTATTTTCTAATGTCTTCTCATTTGTTAAATCTTGTGACAGGTGCCAAAGATTTGAAGGGAAACAACAATTGAAATCCCTGCCCTTAAAACCAGTGCATGCAAAAGGACCTTTTCAGCAGTGGGGCTTGGATTTCATTGGAGAAATCAATCCGCATTCCAGTGGCCAGCACATATGGATATTAGTAGCCATTGATTATTTCATTAAGTGGATTGAAGCAATCCCTACTAGAAAGGCTGATCGTAGTGTGGTCATGAAGTTTTTGATTGAGCATATCTTCACCAGGTTTGGTTGTCCACATAAATTAGTCACAGATAATGCAGCAGCCTTCAGAGCAAAAGAATTGGTGGAAATGTGTAACTCAATGGGCATTAAACTGGTTCATTCCACCTCATACTACCCTCAAGGAAATGGTCTAGCAGAATCTTCCAACAAAAGTCTGATAAGGATAATTAAGAAGCTGTTGGAGGACAACAAAAAGAATTGGGATTCTAAGCTCAAATATGCACTTTGGGCTGACAGAGTGACCATTAAAAGATCCACAGGAAATTCTCCATTCAAGCTGGTGTATGGCACCGAAGCTGTGTTCCCAATTCAGTTAACTCTCCCTGTGGCAAAGTTCCTGCAACAAGAACATGATGAGGAAGAAGGAATGGCAAAATGAATCACTGATTTAGCAGAGGTACATCAGATTAGAGAGAAGCTGGTTGAAAAGTCTGTAGCACATCAGAAAAAGATCAAGGAAGCCTTTGATAAAGGGACAAAAACAAATAATTTTCAAGTTGGAGACATGGTCCTTAAATGGGATGCACTAAAAGAAAAGAAAGGCAACCATGGAAAGTTTGATGCTTTCTGGACAGGGCCTTTTATCATTTCTCAGGTCCAAGGGAACAATACCTTCATGCTGAAGAGCATGGAAGGGGAAGCAGTTTTTGACGGCCTAGTCAATGGGCGTTTTCTGAAAATCTATGTGATTTAAGGTCTTTGGGCCTTAAAACTGTAAATATTTTATTTCATTAGTTTTAGTATAAGCAAAGTAGACTCCATGCCCAATGGAACACTAGGAAATTTTGGCTAATTTGTTTTCTACAGGAAAGGCATTGCTCTGAAAGTTCTTGAGACCTCACAGGGAGGATCTCATCCCCAGAAGGAGCCAATGTTAGCTCTGCTATACAAAGGGATAAAAAAGGATCCATGTATGCCCCAGAGTCTGTAAACCCATGTAAATTTATGCCAAAGGATCCATGCATGCTGTTGAAATCTCCAAGTTTGGGTTAAAGGCCTTCCACCGATCAAAACCATCACAAGAGGAAAGCCCTTGGGAAGGTGGAAATACACTATTGGGAGGCAAAGAACACTCCAAAACAGTCAAAAATCAAAATCGCAGGCTTAACATTCAAATTCGCGACAGTCGTTGGATCTGGCCGATAAACAGTCCAGATCGCATCGGCGGGTTGCAATCGGCGAAGGTAGGCAACAACAGCGACGCGGGACACCACCAATCAGCGATCGCCGATGATCGGATCGGCGGGTCGCAATGGAGGACTTACAAGGAGGTCGGGGCCTCTATATCTTGCAATATGCGATTGCGATTGCATTGCATTGGCGTATCTCTATCGGCGCTTTCAAAGGGTCGGGCCTTTTGGCACATACATATTGCCGATGTGATAACCGGACCTGACGGTTATATATGATCTATTGTATATTTTTTCAGTTCCGCCAACGGCCATTTTTCCCGTATTTGCAATGTTTTTTGAGTATAAGTCAAAATGTATCGCATCGGTGGATATCACATCGGCGGGTCGCAAGTCAGCATTTCGCTATCGCCAAAACCAAAGGGGTAGGGCCTTCGCTTAAGATATGCTTGCGACCTGGTGAGTCGGACCCGATGGCGCTATAAGTGATTTTTTATAGAATTTTAGGTCCGCGCTTAGGCCACTTTCAATATATTTTTGTGTGTTTTCAATGTATAAAGGACATACAAAGGAAACCTTGGCGAGTGCCGATAGCGATGAAGCTCGGACCCGAAAGGGTCCGGGAAGTGAAATATATATATATTCAGATCCGGCAGAGGCAATTCTTCATGTTTTTCAGTGTTTTGCTTGTATTTGTAAATAGAAGGAAACAAAGGATCGGCCGGCTATCATGTGCGATTGCGACCCAAATGGTGGACTCGATAGATGATTGAACGAGGCTTGAGGACTTTTAAAGTCCAAATGAAGCAGAAATGGGCGGGATTTAGCAGTATTGCAGCGTTTTCGCTGTTTATGACCCAAACAAACACAATAACAGGAAAGAAACATTTGCATCTATTGTCTAAAAGGGACCGGTGGAGGGATTTCACAGGAACGATAGCCACTCCATTGCAGGTTCAAGCAGCAAGACATCCTTAAAGAAATCGTGCAGTTATGATTACATACCAGAAGAAGGATTCGGCAGAGGGACAGCGGCCGACAAACAGAACCCCGAAGGGGAAGGAGAAGGGCCACTACACGCCTCAACCCAAATCAAATGAAATCATGGAGCTTAACGACCCTGCCAGTGCAGCGGTCATCCTAACAAACATGATGGGGCATCTTTGGCACGAGGGAGCTCCCATGCATCACAGCAGGCCGCCCAAAACATCTGAGTATGGTTATTCCTCTGTCAGAAGAGGAACCTCCGAGCCATGCTTGCCTATTTAGGGAATCAAATGGTTATGGGACATATCAGACAAGTTTAAGACTCCGAGCCTTCTAGAGAGCTCAGGAGCATTGTAAAGGGCCTATAAAAGGCAGAAAACTAAATGTAACAGGGGTTCAACTTCTGGAGACTCATAAGACTTTGCCATTCAAGCTTCTCATCTTCATTTTTAGTAATACAAGCTTCTCTTGCTGTTATATGTTTAATGTCCATTTCTCTCCTGTTCTATGCTTGCACTTTGAACAATTTGTTCAGAGTTTTTTGTGTGTTCAAGGCCAGATAACTGTCATCTTATCTCTGCTTTAATACATTAGATTTGCAAGCTTCGTTGCTGCCTATGGTTAGCCATTTATATGTGTGATTATATGTGCATCTGCCAGTACAGTCAGTAAGTCCATTTGCTGCCTGTAGCTAGCCATTCATATAGGTCCATGTATGCAATCTGCTGGCATAGTCAGTGTTCTCCATCTATCCATTAAATCTAAAAACTATTGAGCATTAGCAGTCTAAAGCCTTGTGTTATTGGGGGTGTTCATGCATGTCTTGGGTAAAAGCATAGCTGAAATGTTTATCTGGCTTGATCCAAACCATCATTTATTCCAATAGTTCGAAGAACAATATTAAATATCATATGTTACCGGGCATCTCCGTTTTACAACCTTGGGGAGTTTCCTGGAGTGATAACAGTAACAAGGAAAAGAGGACGAAAATAGAAGTCTAGGAAAAATGAGTTGTGAAATTCAAGGCAACAAGCACTTTCTTTAGAGGAGATGAATGAAGAATTTAAGGGGGGAACAAGAGAGATTAGATAGGATTTCAAGGGGAAGTCAAATTTGGACAAAATGATTGCATTATCCAAGTTCAACTGAGACAATCAGTGGAGATGGATGAAGAGAGGAGAAGGGGATTGGTTATGGGATTCCTTGAACGATGTGGGTTGAGTTGCTAGTATCTAGATCCAAGTAATATATTGGGGTCCCTGGAGCCTTTGGGTTGAGGTAGAATCTCTTGAGACCTGTAAAAACTTGGGTCCCTTGAGGCCGTGGATTGAGACAAAGGTCTCTGGAGCCTTGTAATAACTTGGGTCCCTGGAGGCTATGGGTTGAGATAGAATCTCGGGAGCGCTATAACAACTTGGGACCCCTATAGGCTGTGGGTTGATATAGCTATCTTTGGAGCTCTGTAAAAAATTGGGAAGAGACCATCCTGAAGTGGTTTACAAGGTATACTTGGTTGAAGACTGTGGTGACAGTGGATTTTGGACTCCTAGAAGGAGTGAATTTCTGTGTCTACACTCAGGGTGAGGTGGAGCACCTCTGGACCTGTTATGTTGGTAAAGGATGAAATACAACTATTGGGATTAAGGAAGGAGGTCCCATGGAATCCGTGTGCTTGTTAGCAATTTAAATCTACCTCCTCAAGCAAGCATCCCTCCTAGACTCTAGAATCTGGCTCGAGGGTGACAACAACAAGTAACTGTGGCTACAACTGTCTATGGTTGGGTGGAGAGTCCTTGTCCCAGACTTAGTGCCCTAAAAGAATTAAACATAAGTGTTTATTATATGTTAATGAATTGTAATGCATGCTCTTGATTTGTGTTGGTATTTCATATATGTATTACTGAACATGTGAATATATTCTTGTAAATGCACCTTAGTGTTGGGCATGTTAGATATTGTAGCATATGTGTGTTTCTTACTAAAAAGAATAGTATCAATGAACAAAGATGAGAGCATGAGCCCCAAATCAAGAACCATTACTGTGTGAGCGACTTGTTGGTATTCTTGTGATGGAGAATTTTAATGTTTTAACATACAATAGATAGTAAGACATTAAATAATAAGATGTAATCATGAATTTGATGATATTCTAAGCAATATGATTAAGTTCTTAAGAATGACACACCTCTAAATGAGAGGCATTCGACCACAGACTGTGATGAAGGCCTTAGAGGGTTGAAGAAGAGCTTGTATGGCTTAAAACAGGCTCCAAGGCAGTGATATCTAAAATTTGACAGGTTTATGTCTGAACAAGGTTCTGATCATTGTGTTTTTATCTCAAAAGGCAAAATGATGGCATCTATATTATATTGTTATTGTATGTAGATGACATGCTTGTTTTAGGTTCTAACATGTAGGAAGTAAATGTGCTCAAAAGAAAATTGGAAAACTCATTTGCAATGAAGGATTTTGGTGCTGCAAAACAAATCCTTGGTATGGGAATAACTAGAGACATGAAGAATCGCAAATTAACATTGTCTCAGAGTGAGTACATACAAAAGGTGTTAAAAAGGTTTAATATGCATAATGAAAAACCAGTTAGTATACCTTTGGATAGCCATTTCAAAATAAGTAAGGAAATGTGTCCTAAGACTCAGGAAGAAATGTATTATATGTCTAAAGTTCCATATGCATCAACAGTTGGAAGCTTAATATATACAATGGTCTGCACAAGGCCTGATATTGCACATGCAGTGGGAGTTTTAAGCAGGTACGTGAACAATCCAGGAAAAAAAAATTGGATGGCAGTGAAGTGGATTCTCAGGTATTTGAGAGGTACCACAAATAAATTATTATGTTCTGGTGGTTCAAACATTGCTCTACATGGATATGTTGATGCAGATATGGCGGGTGATAAAGATAATAGGAGGAGCACCACCGGCTATGTGTTTACTGTAGGTGGAAAAACTGTTAGTTGGGTCTCAAAATTGAAAAGTGTTGTTCCACTCTCAACGACGGAAGCATAGTATGTTGCTGCTACGGAGGTTAGTAAAGAAATGATTTGGTTACAAAGGCTTCTGGATGAACTGGGTAAGAAGAAGGAGTTGGGCAGGTTATACAATGACAACCAAAGTGCCATACATCTTGCAAAGAACTCTGCATTTCATTCCAATACAAACATATACAGCTCAAGTACCATTTCATACGGTGAGCATTGGAAGATGGATAGTTGAAGTTGGAAAAGATACACACTAGCCAGAATCCTGCAGATACGTTAATAAAAGTTGTAACCAGGGAGAAACTGAGATTTTGCTAAGTTTCAATTGGTCTTCAAGTATGATGAAGAAGATGAGAAACAACCAAGTCTTGTTGTCACTGCAAATTTTCTCTATGCCAACAAAGGGGGAACTAACCCAATTGCAGACCCCAATTAGATCTGCTTTCATTTGGAGTGGCTAATTTCGATGGGTTTTAAAGGATCCTGTAAACTATTATAGGTGCTGGAAGATTGCTTCCTAGAGGAAGACTACAATTAGATCAACAAAAGAAACAACTAACCTATATGCAGCATGCACTATCTAACCTATCCTACAGGAGCGTAATTAAAAGAGATTAAACATCATATGTGAATTCCAAGTCCAAATGAATCAATTAATGGGTTCATTGATGAACATGGTTGTGTTTAAGCTTAATTTCAATCTAATTACTCATAAATAGAATACACATTACATTTCATATAAATAAAACTTGCAACTGATGTTTAATATTGCTTCGAGTAAGAGACAACTCATGAATTGACCATGCTAACGAATTACATTTAAATAACAGAGACTAAGCATAAACTCTATGCCATTACTGTGCATAAAAAAAAAATCCATATCTCCTCATGCGAGCAATAGTGCTCCCATTCCAAACATGTAAACAGAAACTGCGAAAGGCTGGTTCTTGGCTGACACAGTTCTCTTTATTAACACAATAAAATCTAACTCTGTTCTGCCAAAAAAAAGTCCTCTTTTCATATCCAAAAGCAATACTTATACAGAAAGAGAACTGACCACAGGTCTTCCATGACCTTTGGCCTTCCCTGTTCTATCAAAATTAAATTTAAAATATACAAAATGAAATGGTTAGTGAAACTGCTGACACATTCAAGCCCTTGCTGCTGGAGCGTTTTATTTCGTAAAGAAAAATGAATGGATGTCGATAGAAGACGAATGACTGCATGCTATCTCTTCGCGCACATATTGATTGAATGCTATTTCTTTTTATTTCCTGAAGGCAAATGAAGACAATGCACTCACTATCCAACATCTGGCTTGATTTAAGATGTACCTGGAGGTAATAATAACTTGATGAATCTGCACTATCAGGAGTACCTCTACTTAGCATAGAGCGTGCCTCCATTATACAACGTGGTGGTTCCAGATCCTTTTCTTGCAGAGTATTTCCTTGCAATGTCTGCATCTGAGATGCAAAGGTATCATCCAGAATCCCCAAGGAAAAACAAGAACCCTTGTACCAAGATCTGTTTTCTTTCCTGTTTTCTAAGAATTTTAGGACCTCCTGCCCCTTTCTATCCCACAAGCCACGAAAAATGGCAACAAAAGTCTAGTTGGTAAAGATATCATGCAGACAAGAAATAGTGTCCATGTGCTAATCATTTAAGGGCTGCATTCTTTCTCGAATTTCATTATCACCTCCTGCTTCCTTTGTGTCTTGAAGAATCCTTTTGAGTTTAGTTATACGTTGTACATGTGTATTATCTAAGAGTTTCTCTACAATAGCTTGCAAGAAAGACTTATACTTAGTTCTCAACATGACAGTTATCCCATTCATTTGCTCTCCAAATACCATCTTCCTATCTCCAGTTGCAGGTGTAAGCAGGAAAGATGCCCAGGACCTGAGTTGTGTCTCAACTTTAGGACGCAACACATCAAGGATCCTCTTGATAGTGTTCCAAAAAACAATCCCAACTGATTGGGAACACTGTAAAGACATACAAAATTGCCTCTGGTTAACTTTTTCATGTACTAAAGGCCAAATTTCTTTGGTATCATACCATCTCTCAAAGGAATCAAGACCTTAGAATACCGTTTCTTCAATGCTCTCACCACTGCCCTCTCTATTATTGTGATT
This sequence comes from Pinus tabuliformis, assembly GCA_031772625.1. Taxonomy (NCBI): domain Eukaryota; kingdom Viridiplantae; phylum Streptophyta; class Pinopsida; order Pinales; family Pinaceae; genus Pinus; species Pinus tabuliformis. The sequence goes on along the minus strand of CM062817.1, from coordinate 774,314,298 downwards.
GGATTTTCCAAATCAACCGAGCATTCAAGCTAGCGATTAACAATGACTTCGTACTCATTCAGAGTTTCTTTGATATGTTCATACATTTCCTCAACAGATTGCGAGGTAGAGTGTTGTGTGGTTGTTTCCGTCCATTGAACCTTATCAAACTTGCACAAATCAAGCAAATGAAGGAGTTTTTCTAGGATCCAAAGGACAATGTACATATGAAACAAATCCTTTGAGTCCATACCTCCTTTTATTGGATAGGTATTCCAGGATGTAAGATCCCTTTGAAAGTCAGCAGTTGCAATTAAAAAGCTCTGTTACAGGAGTGGAAGGGCTAGAGGGAGGACAAGCAACAAGAAATTGCCGTAGTCTGTTGCATAGCTCCACACTGTATACGCCTGCAGTTATATTTGGTAGATTTATGTCGCTTGGAAGAATGTGTTGATTGTGAATTTTAATATCAGTATGCACTTTATTGCCAATATTCAGGCAAAGTGCCTTCATTTTGAGATAAGCTGTTGAAATGGTTAAAGAATCCATCGAAAAACCTTCTCTGTTGCTTGTCATAAATTCCTCCGTTTCGGCCATGTGTCGCTTGCATCTTTTCCTTGCAACCATTCCTAATGCTTCTGCATTAGCTCGTCGAACTCACTTTTCTTCTCTTGGTCCTAGCCTGTAAAAATGATTAACATTAGCTATAATCATGAAAGATATGAAAGCAACGCCCAAAAACAAACCTTACCTTAATCAAAACTTTCATAAGGAGACAGACTCTGTAACTGGGGAACTCTGTGAATCCTTCGGGCTCTAAATCTCAAGAGGGAACGATAATCCTTATTTATACACGGCACAATGACGGCTCGAAACTTGATAAGCTATGTTTTAGGGGAAACTGATGATTAAATGCGAAATGGACAACCACGCGGTGAAATGATTAAAGTCTTTCTGCGCGATGGGAACGCATCTCTTTCGAATTTTGTTTTCATTTATTCACATTTGACACTGTAAATTGAGAGCCCCCAAGAAATGTCCCCGAAATCTAGAATTCTGGCATCAGGGGAAGAGATGACACAACGACAGAATGGCGGAGCTCGAAGCTGAGTGGGATTGGCAACATTTCTGCTCACAACTTTGGAGTCCGGAACCTCAGAATCAAAGATCTTCGGAAAACTGCGAAATGCGCTGGATTTTCTCTCGGACTCCTACTATCTTAGGCAAAGCTTTAATGCCAGACAAGATTCAACCTTCAGGAACCTTTGAGTTAATCCCACAGATTATAGCATCAAGCACTTCATGACATTCTTCAAGCATGCAAAGTCAAAGTTTCCATTTTAATCTCAAAACACATTACAACCATAATAATTAAACCATTAAACCATTCATCTTTGAAAACATAATTCCATCCAAAAACTCCAGTTATAATTCAAAGAAACAAAAGATCAAAATTCTTAGGGGACCCATTCAATTTTTCCCCAGAGCAAATTTTAATAGGGTGGTGGTTGTGGACACAGAAAATGGCGAACCATTGGGTGGACCAGTTATCTCTATTACCAAATAAAGCTTGGACTAGTAGAACATCAGGGAGTTAAAGATAAACTTGGAATGCAAACTATATAGATGGATAGGCATGGGTTCCACTTAGCATTATTCTCTTTTGATATGATAAAGACAAATAGCTCTACTTACCACTAGGGTTTCGACAGACATTCTCCAATGGTCATGTTTTGGGATTCATTAACCATCCTTTACCCACTTTTCCACTTTCAAAATCCTTTTGGGGCCATCACTTGTTTGTCAACATCTGCTTAGGTGTGTACCTCAACTCTTTATCAATGCATCAAGCTTGATATATATATATATATATATATCTATATATATCTATATATATATATATATATATATATTTTTTATGAGTGTTATACTTTCATATGATTGAATGGGGCATAGTCATGGGTTACACCATAGTTTTAAAATGCTGAAGCAAGGTTGGGGCTTCCTGTGTCAACCGGTGCTCTAAGTCTAGCAACAGTCCCTACTCCAACCAGCTTCCCAAACAACCTGTTCTTCTAGATTGGCACAAGGACTAGAGCATAATTTAATTTGCCATAGGATATATGACAGTGAGCTTAGCCCATGAAAGGAGGTTTACTTGCAGATGATGGATATTGGTAATTTTAGTGTAGTGGGTGGAACCAATGGAGAATAACTGAAAACCTTATAGCAAGTATAAGCTATGTCTAGGTAGGATCTTTCAAAATGCAGCGTTCAGCCATGCCATTCCAGCTGTGGTTATACATTCTTCATTTTATAAGGATGTCCCTACATGCTCAGGGTGTCTAGGTTATCAACAGAGTCTACATAGTTCCCAATAGTTGCCAATGAGTGGTTTTGATTTGAATTTTACCCCTGATTTTTCCAACTTTCAAAAGCTCATCAAAAGGTTCATTTGCAAAGTAACAATGAATTTAAGATTTGCAGACTCATCAACAGGCTAGTGAGAGGAGAAAAAATGCTGAAGATGATGAGTGAGGGAAATCGAAAGATAGCTATAAAAGGAAAAAATGAAACTAAAAGACCAAAATCAAATGGTTGAAAGAGACTGAAGTTCAAAAAAAAAAATAAGATAAAACTTTGCATATATATATATCTAGGCTAACAACAAATAAAATAAATCCTAACCTACTCAGGAGGTAACCACCATGTGGTTGCTACTGGAAATACCTCTTAAGATGCTGGCCATTAATAGGGAGATTTTCGGTCTCTCCCTGTAAAGTTTTCAATCTGTAGGTTTCCTGACCAATTTTTTCCTCAACTTGGAACGGGCCCAACCATAAGTGTTGGAATTTCGTGTGCTTACCTTTCGGGTCACTCAACTTGTCCCATTTCAAGACTAGCTCTCTGACTTGGTAATCTTTATTTCACGCCTAATGGCGATCAAACCATCTCTTCATAATAATTTGGTGGTTCCTGAACTTATTTATGGCATTATCTCTCAATTCCTTCAACCTCACCAGTTGGTTGATCCTTTTTTGAAGTAAGGTTGAAGGGGTCCCTCTTGAGGCTTGGGAGAGTTGTAAAGAGGGAAGGGAAACATTGGGAGGTAAGATCACTTCTTGTCCATAGACGAGGAAGTATGGGGAGTTTCTTAATGCTACTTTTGGGGTGACTCTATTGGCCTAGAGGGCATTTGTTAAAGTGTTGTGCCGATTTCTCTGGTTGTCTGCGACAGATTTACGGATTATGCAGATGAGGATTTTATTTGATGACTTTGCAACTCTGTTTCCTTGGGGGTAATAGTTTGCAGCATACCTTATGCGAATTGATTTATCAATAGCAAATTCAGTCAATTTTAGTGATGAAAAGTAAGAATCATTATCAAATATGAGAGCATCAGGAATACCAAACCTGTTGATAATGAATTTCTCAATAAAAGATATTACCTTGTCTTCGTTAACCTTCCGAAGCGGAATGGCTTTGGTCCATCCATGAGAGATCTCACCTATGACATCCAGGCCCCATTGCTGGAATGGGCGGTAAATCATAACGGGCATGAGGGGAACGACTGGCTTTCTTTCTTGCCCTGTGGCAATTTGACATACCCTGCACTTCTGAGCGTAGGCATGTGAGTCTCTGAACACTATGGTCCAATAATATCCAGCTCTTAATATTTTGTGAGCAGTGGTCTCTCCACCGTAGTGACCACCTGTTGGGCCATCATGCATTTCTTTCAAGACATGATCTGCGTCACCCTTTTCCAAACACCTCAGCGAAGCTCCATCATAATTTTTCTTGTATAATATGTCATTGGCCAAGTGGTACTGATTAGATTTTAATCTGAGCGCTCTTCTTCTTGATGCATTCATATGCTTAGGACATGATCCTCGGGCTAGATAAAAATGTATGTCGTAATACCACGAATCAGAGTCCAATGGGACTTCCAATATTTCGCGCTCATACATCAACATCTCGTCGTCCCATCCAGAATTATTCTTGCGCATCCTGCGTGCACTACGCTTTTGGTTCCTCCAAAGTTCCTTCTTTATCTGCTAAGGCTTCCGCTGCAAGCTTACACAATCCCTGCCCCTGAACTATCTTTGCCAGCTTAATCTCAAGGTCATATTCTTGAAGAGCAGTCATCCAATTCCCTCTTCGTTCTCCCATTTCCCTCTGTATGAAGAGGGTTCTTACAACAGGGTGGGGAACAATTACCTTAGTCCTAGCCTTTAGTAAATAGGGGTGGAAATGTTTCACGACCTTAAAAACCACAAAACCGTGTTTCTCCACATTCAGGTAATTCAGTTTTGCTCCTTGGAGATTAGAGCCCATACAAGAAATTAGGACTTCGTCACTACTACCATTCTTTTGGGTGAGGATTGTGGCATATGAAGTATCAGAAGCGAAACTATACAGGAAGAATTATTTCTCAAAATTGGGGTTGACCAACGCAGGAGCCTCTGCGATGGCCTCCTTAATTCGCTGAAAATATCTCTTAGCTTCATCGCTCCATCTATACACAACATATTTCTTCATCATTAGTTGAATGGGATGCACTATTTCTGTGAAGCTTGAAACAAATTTCCTTACGAAATTAATCTTCCCGAAGAAAGATTTCATCACCTTTTTATTTACAGGAGGTTGGATTCTCATGATGGTCTCTATTCTCTCAGGATTGATAATAATCCCTTCCTTAGAAAGGATATGACCCAGTAGCTTCCCTTCTGTAACTGCGAAAATGCTTTTCTTGGGATTCAACAAAATCCCATACCTTCGGCATCTTTCAAAAATCTATTTCAAGTGATAAATATGATCCTTTTTGCAATACGAATACACAGTAATGTCGTCCATGTAGACCACTACTGATCTGTTAATCAATCCTCCGAAAGCTATGTCCATAGCTCTCTGAAATGTGGCGCCTGCATTAATAAGACCAAACGACATCTTATGATAGTGTTGAAAGTTGTCTTAAGATGATCTCCATTCGACACCAACACTTTATTATATCCCGAAAACCCATCCAGTAAGGACAACATTTCAGATCTAGAAACACATTGAAGAATGTGTTCCATGGAAGGGACAGGATAGTTATCCTTCTGTGATGCTCTGTTCAAGTTCCTGAAATTGATACATAATCTGATGTCTCCATTTTTGTTTCTTACTGGCACGAGATTGGCCACCCATCTGGTGTGCCTGATCGGAAAAATGATTTTAGCGTTCAACATTTTCTTCAACTCTTTCTTTACCAACGGTTCCAGACTTGGATGCATCTTACGAAGCTTTTGTTTGTAAGGCTTAATATCCTTCTCCAAAGGAATCAAATGCTGCATGATGTCGATATCAAAGGTTTTTAAGTCACCATATGTCCATGCAAAGACATCCTTGTACTCTTTAAACAGCTTGACAAACACAGCCTTTTCTTGTAGAGAGCCTCATAAGCCCAAATTAACATTTTTTGGGTCTTTTTCGGTTCCAAGATTGACCAACTCATACTTCATGGATGAGCTATGCGTTTTGGAGTTAGTTGGCTTCTTAAATTTATCATGCAAGTCATAAAAGTGCTCCATCTTGACAACCGATTTGGGAATTATATTGGACTGATTTTTTTCCCCATTCTTACTATCATTCATAAACCCGTCATGCTATTTTTCATCAATGAATGTGTTTTTGAATGTCTTTTCGCAATGCAAGAACTCAAGGATTTGCTCATCACCTTCAAAAACCTGCCAATTTGAGATGTTATTAGGTACGGATGGTCTGAAAATCAATTCAACGTAATGTTTACTCTTGTTTAATCTAAGATCAGGAAAAAGTTTTGAATCCATGCAAGCCATCAGATCAGTATCTTGGTTTTGCTCTCGGGGTATGTATGTGATATTAAAAGAATCAAAACTGTCAATTAAGCTCCATACCTCATGCTGATATCATACCAGGTGTGGCGAATTGCAATGTATCCTTTTCCTTACCTGGTCGACGATTATCTGCGAGTCACCGAAAAATTTAAGATTTTTCACCTTCATGTCAATGGCTTTCTTGAGGCGCTACAGTAAGCCTTCATATTCTGTCGTGATGTTGGTGCACGCGAACTCCAACCGGCTGCCCATCAAATGTTGGTTCCCTTGTGGGTCTATGAGGATGCTCCCAACACCTGCACCCTCCAGGCAGTTAGAGCCATCAAAGTAGAGAGTCCAAAATATAGAATCTAATGCTACATCAATTGAACTACTTTCTACGAAATTAGTCCTACCACCTACTATATTACAGGGTAGCTCATCAGTTGGACTACGAGGGAGAGCTTGCAACTGTGTGTTTGTTGCAGTTTCTTCAATTGTCTTTGCATGGAATTATCCAAAATAGGTTTCCATGGCACAAATGTCGAAACTATAATTCCCAAGGATAGAGTTGGTAAACATTACAAGCTCATTGGGGTTGTTTAGTTCTGTGACTACATACTTCATGTATCTTTCTCGATCACCTCTCAGCATATCACCTTTTCCTTTTTGAGGCAACAAGAGATGGGACCAATCAGTTGAGAAATATCCATTTAGATTTGCTGACCAATCCCTACTAAGAAGCCTCCCATATGCCCCAGGTATGTCGACTACATCTATGTCAATTACTTGCTTGTACTGTGGTTTGGTAGTCATATGATTCAGAACATCTTTCAATTCCCCAATCACTTTTACAATCGTTCTGTCTAGTTGCATAATTCGAGTTCCAGTTTTCTCAGGAACTGCATGGAGTCTTTTAGCAACAGTGTAAGACATAACAGTGGATGAGGCACTAGAATCTACCGGGCAATTGTGTACGTTCATAATGAAGATTTCAAATGTGATAAGGAAAGGCAGAGTCATGGACTTTGATTTCTTTCTTATCATGGTTGCACTAACATCTGGGGGCGTTCTATTCATTTTTGACAGAGTGGCTTCCATAGCTGGTGGCATTCGAGATGTACTGGGGGTACTAACGGGTTTGGACACCGAAGTTTTGGTTTGGCTATTTGAATTGGTGGGAGGTTTGCAATTCCGTTCATTCATAGCTTTCAAAATAAAATCTCTTTGCTGTGATAATTTTAACAAATCGAAGTATGTGATATTGGCTTGAGATTTCTTAAGATCATCCACAATGTTGTAATAAATGTTATAAACAGGGTAGGGTAGAGTAAACATACCCGTTTTGCCATTCTTAGGTGGGAATTTACCATTTTGAGTCACTTTCGTTGCACTTGGTGATGTAGTATCCTTCTCCGAAGAGCTAACCACTGGAGTACTCTTAGAATTACCACTGGGTTTATTCTTCTCAACAGGAACCTTGGGAGTGGATGCCTTCAAGGGGCGAACGTCTTTCTTTGTTTGGTCCACCAGCTTCATCACATCCACAATTGGTCCTTTACTTCGTGTGTGGATTTCATTAGTGTGAATTTCTTCTATACTGTCCTCTTCGTCGTCATCATTCCCATTTGCGTAGAAATCCCATAGTACATTGATTTGAGATACTTCATCACTGGGCTCCTCTACTTCGTAATCTTCCTCATCTTCCTGCTCTTTCTCCAGATTTGCTATAGGTTCCTCTTTGGTGAGAAGTGATCCGATAAGAGCTAGGTCTTCCATATTTAAAATCCCTTCATTAGGTGGAGCGAGTAATGGAGGTTGACCATGAACACCTTATGTTTTCTTACGATAGAAAGGTTTGAAGGACTTTCTGTTGTTATTATTTCCTCCATTTCCATTGACACTTTCTCCAAAATTCCTCTTCATATCAATGACTGTGTTCATCAATTTATTAATGATCTAATGCAAACCCTCTACATCGGTGGTATCCTTTTCTTTGGTCTCAACCAATTTATTATCACTCCCATTATTCTTCTTTGATGGCTAAGAGGCTTTCTTTTCTTCGGCTGCAGGAGTCCAGGTCAAAGCCACATCCCCATCCATCTCCTCCAGTGAAAAAGGAGTAGGATTGGAGTTTGCAGTGTTAACTATAGATTGATAAGCAATTTCAGCTGCAGACATAGGAAATTCTATTCCACCCACTTTCCCCTCATCTAATGTGGTGGTAGAAGAGGGTAAGGGCCAAGGATCCAAAAAATAATGAGTTCTAAAGAGATCTCTTCAAGATGAGGACGTGGTATGTCGTCTATTCCTTTTACTCTAATTGGTGTAGCATCCACATGGTACTTTAGCTTGAGAATAGGATCGATCACTTCGTGGGATGCTTTTCAGTGGGCCTTCATAGATAAGTTTGGTGATGATAAGAAACTTGCAGCCTTGGTTTTAGAATTATCATGTTTAAAAATGGAAACCAAAGAAAAGGTCAAGGATTTTAACATCCGGTTCAACACTTTGTTCAACAGAATCCTAGCTAACGCTAGACCTACTGATGATGTGCTCATGGAATTTTACATCACTGCTCTTCCTATCCCTACCGCAATGTGGCTACCCCTAACACGCACACAGATAGGAATAAGGAGTGAATATGGTTATCGACTATGTCTCCCCGCTCAAGGTCGAACTTGGGTAATACTCTTTCTATGTTCTTTGGTAAGGCATGCTGCTTCCCAGGTACTGCCACAAAATCCTGTGCAAGCTAGGGAGGGATTCCTCCCGGAGGGGGTGGGGGTTGATTCCCACCTGGAGGAGGAACGTTAGACATATTATGATTTGGGAAGTTCTGGTTGAAGGGCTCCTCTGGGCGTTCTTCGTTAGGATCTTCCAAATCAAGACAGGGATGCCTGGTTCCTTGATTTTCCGAATAAAGATTACCTCTAGAGAGGGGATCCTTAGGAATTTCCTCCCAAGGAGTGTCGATGCTTCGCAGGGGCTCTAGCACGATATCTTCAAGAGAAAGGGTGACAGATGTCTCTTTGTTTATGGGAAAGATTCTTGGCTTTCTTTTAGCTGTTAGAGGTAAAGAATGAAAGATGGGGAGTTGAGAGAGGGAACACGCGTAAGCACGAGTGAGTGCTCTGACTGGTTGTTCCTGAGTGACAGGATACTCCCACAGTCTCTCTTCCTTGGGTAACCCAAACACAGGACTCAGAGGGACATCTGTTTCTTTGAAATGTGGCTCTTCCAAATGAGAGGAAGGATCTTTTCAACCTTTACGATCCATACACTAATATTTTCGAATCCATGTGCAACATTTATAGATGAAACCCTGAAAAGCTGTGAAAGGGGGCGACCCTCCTTCTAGCGCCAATTTGTTGTCACTGCAAATTTTCGCTGTGCCAACAAAGGGGGAACTAACCTGATCACAGACCCCAATTAGATCCGCTTTCATTTGGAGTGGCTAATTCCGACGGGTTTTAAAGGATCCCGTAAACTATTATAGGTGCTGAAAGATTGCTTCCCAGAGGAAGACTTCAATTAGATCAACAAAAGAAACAACTAACCTATATGCAACATGCACTATCTATACTAATTCTACCTGCTTATGTTAATCCTAACTATTCTAACCTATCCTGCAGGAGCATAATTAAAAGAGATTAAACATCATATGTGAATTCCAAGTCCAAATGAATCAATTACTGGGTTCACCGATGAACAAGGTTGTGTTTAAGCTTAATTGCAATCTAATTACTCATAAAAGGAATACACATTCCATTTCATATAAATCAAACTTGCAACTGATGTTTAATATTGTTTCGAATAAGAGACAGCTCATGAATTGACCATGCTAACGATTTACATTCAAATAATAGAGACTAAGCATAAATTGTATGCCATTACTGTGCATAAAAATAAAATAAAAATCCATATCTTCTCATGCCAGCAACAATGCTCTCATTCCAAACATGTAAATAGAAACTGCAAAAGGCCCCTTGTTGAATGAAACAATTCTCTTTATTAACACAATAAAATCGAACTCTGTTCTGCCAAAAAAAGTCCTCTTTTCATATCCGGAGGCAATACTTATACAGAAATAGAATTGACCACAGGTCTTCCACAACCTTTGGCCTTTCCTGTTCCTATCCAAATTAAATTTAAAATATACAAAATAAAACGGTTAGTGAAATTGCTGAGACATTCAAGCCATTGTTGCTAGAGTGTTTTATTTCCTGAAGAAAAATGAATGGATGTATATAGAAGGATGAATGAATGCATGCTATCTCTTCGCACACATATTGACTGAATGCTATTCCTTTTTATTTCCTGAAGGCAAATGAAGACAATGCACTCACTATCCAACATCTGGCTGGATTTAAGATGTACCTGGAGGTAGTAATAACTTGATGAATCTGCACTATCAGGAGTACCTCTACTTAGCATAGAGCATGCCTCCATTATACAACGTGGTGGTTCCAGATCCTTTTCTTGCGGAGTATGTCCTTGCAATGTATGCATCTGAGATACAAAGGTATCGTCTAGAATCCCTAAGGAAAAACAAGAACCCTTGTACCAAGATCTATTTTCTTTCCTGTTTTCTAAGAATTTTAGGACCTCCTGCCCCATTCTATCTCGCAAGCCACAACAAATGGCAACAAAAATCTGGCTGGTAAAGATATCATGCAGACGAGAAATAGTGTCCATGTGCTGATCATTTAAGGGCTGCATTCTTTCTCGAATTTCATTATCACCTCCTGCTTCCTTTGTGTCTTGAAGAATTCTTTTGAGTTTAGTTATACGTTGTACATGTGTATTATCTAAGAGTTTCTCTACAATAGCTTGCAAGAAAGAATTATACTTAGTTCTCAACATGACAATTATCCCATTCATTTGCTCTCCAAATACCATCTTCATATCTCTAGTTGTAGGTGTAAGCAGGCAAGATGCCCAGGACTTGAGTTGTGTCTCAACTTTAGGACACAACACATCAAGCATCCTCTTGATAGTGTTCCAAAAAACAATCCCAACTGACTGGGAACACTGTAAAGACATACAACATTGCCTCTGGTTAACTTTTGCATGTACTGAAGGCCAAATTTCTTTGGTATCATACCATCTCTCAAAGGAATCAAGACCTCAGAATACTGTTTCTCCAATGCTCTCACCACTGCCCTCTCTATTATTGTGATTGCATTTTCCAAATCAACCGAGCATTCAGGCCAGCGATTAACAATGACTTCATACTCATTCAAAGTTTCTTTGATGTGTTCATACATTTCCTCAACAGATTGTGAGGTAGTGTTGTGTGGTTGTTTCCGTCCATCGAACCTTATCAAACTTGAACAAATCAAGTAGACGAAGGCGTTTTTTTAGGATCCAAAGCATAATGTACACATGAAACAAATCCTTTGATTCCATACCTCCTTTTAATGGACAGGTATTCCAGGATGTAAGATCCCTTTGAAATTCAGCAGTTGCAATTAAAAATCTCTATTACAGGAGTGGAAGGGCTAGAGGGAGGACAAGCAACAAGAAATTTCCGCAGTCTGTTGCGTAGCTCCACATTGTATACACCTGCAATTATATTTGGGAGATCTATGCAGCTTGGAAGAATGTGTTGATTGTGGATTTTAATATCAGTATGCACTTTATTGCCAATATTCAGGCAAAGTGCCTTCATTTTGAGATAAGCTATTGAAATGTTTAAAGAATCCATTGAAAAACCTTATCTGTTGCTTGTCATAAATTCCTCTGTTTTTGCCATTTGTCACTTGCATCTTTTCCTCGCAGCCATTCCTGATGCTTCTGCATCAGCTCGTCAAACTTGCTTTTCTTCTCTGGGTCCTAGGCTGTAGAAATGATTAACATTAGCTATAATCATGAAAGATATGAAAGCAACACCCAAAAGCAAACCTTACCTTAATCAAAACTTTCATAAGGAGATAGACTCTGTAACTGGGGAACTCTGTGAATCCTTTGTTGGCATTATGATTCAAGTGTTGTCCTTGATGGCAACTCTCTCAGAGGATGGTACAGGTGCTCAGAGGTTGGTACAGGTGATGGCAACTTAATCAGAAGACAGATCTCAGTACAGCATACCAAGGAAGCTCATACACGCCGTTTCGTTAAGCCCAAGTCGCGTGTACACGCAAGTTCGATTCATAAAAAGCGCGTGTATGTGGAAAGGTTCCTTTGGTCCATGGTGGTTAGTCCTTGGAAGTTGTGCCTATGATTTCGGACCATTGTGTCTCGACGGGCGTGTCGATCCCTAGTTTTGAAGTTGATGGTATTGTGTTACTATGGTTTTGGCTCTTGGTATTGAGTTAGGACTAAGACTATATAAGGAGAAGAAGATCATTAGGCAAGATCATCTTTCGACAAGGCTTGAATATCTAAGAAAGAAAGAGATCTGATATGCAGGTTCTGGGTTGCTTGATCTAAGCCAAGGAGAGATCACATCGGTTGATGGAAGACTAGATCTAAGGATAGATCGGGATCTAATGGTTTGAAATGCACTATCATGATATGGTTGATTATGCATATTTCTAGATCTGCATATTGTCGCAATGTTACGTTTTGGATCTAACTAATGTCTGGTACAGCTGCAAATTGAGAAAGTTTATTTTTAGATCTGTACGCAGGTTGGCTTCGGTAAAAGAGCGTGTATACGCGGGTTTTGCTCATTGAAGTAGCGTATATCTTTTGAAGCTTGATTTTGGGTTTACAGTGGGGTCTGACTGTTATTGCAGAGTTCTGTAGTCTGCTCTGTGTTCTGGTAACTGGTGATTGACAGGGTTCAGTGGTTCAGTGATTCAAAGTTTGGTTGTTTTATGCTTCAATGATCTGTTGTGGAAATTGAATGATTTGTGGTCTTCAGATTGTAATGTTGTGCTTCAGGAATATCCAAGTCTGAAAATGTATGAAAAGTGATATCTGAAAGAAGGAAGATTGTAGGTCAGCACCTACGTACTAGTATCTTGGCTAGTACAAGAGCAAAGGGGGTTGGAGCTCCCTTCCAAGGAAGTTTGGAGAACAAGAGAAGGTTGAAGCCTTCTGCAGGTTGTAGCCTGCGTACTGGTATAAGGCTGCACCAGTACAAAAGATTGTAAACTGAAGTTTCATATTAAAGAAAGATAGAGACAACTTGCAGCAGGTGGTTTTCACCCACATTGGGTTTCCACCTTATATCTTGGTGTTCATGTGTGTGGCTTTTTATCTGTTCTGTTTTACTGCACATGTTTACTGTTAATGCGATGAATAATGTCCTGATGCACTTAATTGAAGAAAAAGCTAACTAAATTGTGAGTTTTCTTCCTATACGCTGTTTTACTTCGTCACAGTAGCGTGTACACGCTGGTTCACTTAACTGAAGTAGCGTATATGTTTCTGAGCATTTAAAAAGTTTGATTAATCAGATAATACTGATTCACCCCCCCTCTCAGTATTATTTCCAACAATTGGTATCGGAGCCGGTCCTTCAGAGAAGCTTGATCGCTTGAAGGAAGATCATTCATCATGAGCAACTACGAGAAAGAAGCATCAATCAGGCCACCGGTTTTTGATGGAACAAATTTCAATTATTGGAAGGTAAGAGTTACTGCATATCTTCAATCTCTTGGTACAGAAGTTTGGGACATTGTAGAAACAGGCTATGCTTTTCCTTCAGCTACTCCTACAGATCCAGCTGAGAAAAAGGCATATGAAACAAATGCAAAAGCAGTCAGTACTCTATTAGGAAGTATATCTCAAACAGAATTCATGAAGGTCATGCACTTCAAATCAGCAAAAGAGATATGGGACAAAATGATCACTAGCTATGAAGGAGATGAACAGGTAAAGCAAGCTAAACTTCAAACTCTCAGGATTCAATATGAGACCCTCAAGATGTATAATGATGAAAGTGTGGCTAATTATTTTCTTCGGGTAGATGAGATTGTTAATTGTATGAAAAATCTGGGTGAAGAAATAAAAGAGACTATAGTAGTTCAAAAGATTCTAAGATCATTATCCCCCAAGTTTGAATCTAAAGTATCTGCAATAGAAGAAAAGGAAAATCTCAAAGTTCTCACTATGTCTCAGCTACATGGAATTCTAACTGCTTATGAAATGAGAAAGGGAGGTCCATCAGACAGAAGGGAAGCTGCTTTTAAGGCATCAAGAAAAGAAGATTACTATGAAGCAGGCCATGTTCCAGAAGAAGAGGAAGAAGAATCAAACTTTGTCAGAAATCTTCAAAGGGGTGCTGGAAGGTTCAGAGGTAAGCTACCTTTCAAATGCTTTGCTTGTGGAAGAGTAGGTCATTATGCTGCAAAATGTCCTAATAAGGATAAAGGAAAAGAACCTGCTAGATGGAATAAGAAACAAAGTGCAAATAAGAAAAGCTACTACACCCATGAAGATAGTGATGGCTTATCAAACAATGATGAAGATGAACAAGGTAATAAATATAAGCTATTAATGGCATTTGAAGATGATGATTATGAGGATGCTGTAGATGTGGATAATCTCTATAATGAAATTACTAGACTCAAGAGATGCATAGAAGAAAAGAGTGTGATCATTGATACTTTGCAATTTCAAATTGATGAAAAGGAAAAACATCTTGAAAAACTAGAAGGTGAAATTGTTGGTCTCAGAAAAGAAATTGAGAAAACAAAAACTATTAATCTTAAGTTTGTCAAAGGATCTGAAACTTTGGATGAGATTATCAATGTGCAGCGGTCTCCTCTAAACAAGACAGGTTTGGGCTATAATGGAGAAACCTCTCAAGCATCCACCTCAAAAAGTTATCTTGATGCAGCAAGAAGAAATGAGCAGAAGAACAATGAAGATAATCAGATAAAGCAGGGACGAATTACAAACAAAAACTATCAGGGACAATCCTTCTTAAGGGTGAACAAAAGCTACAACCAACCACAGGTAAAATCTTCTTAGTTTGGCACAAGAATAGATGAAAATAGAAATTACAATCAGTTGGCTGGTAGATTCAATAACCGCAGAAGCTTCTTCAATGGACAATGCTTTTCTTGCCATAACTTTGGTCACAAAGCAGCTCAATGTGTTGCATATAAAACAATCATGACTAGGGAAGCTCAAAAACAAAGAAGTATGACAGGGATTACAAAGAGGACCTATAACAACTTTTCAGTTCTTGAAAATGAAGTTGAATGTTCTATTTGCAATAATTTTGGTCATAAAGAGTCTGAATGCAGGAGCAGGTTTCAGGAGAAAAAGGAACAAGCCACGAGCACCAAAAAATGGAGAATAAAAGAACCTCAGACAGAAAGATGTGGGATAGCGTTTTATGCAGAAGGACAGGAAAATCTATGGTACATTGACAGTGGATGTTCGAAACATATGACAGGTGATAAAGAAAAACTCGAATCTTATTCTACTTTAGAAAAGGGAAAGAAAGTTTCTTTTGGAAATGATACTCCTGCAACTATAAAAGGAAAAGGTATTGCTCCTTTGAAAGAAAAGGTTAAGGCTGGAAATGTTTTGTATGTTGATGGATTGAAGCATAATCTTCTAAGTGTCAGCCAAATGTGTGATCAAAAAACCGAGGTTATTTTCAGATCGAATGGATGTCTTGTTCGTGATCTTGATACAGGTAAAACAGTTCTCAAAGGCAAAAGAACTCCAAATAATCTGTACATATTTGAAGAAGGACAACAACAATGCTATCTTAGCAAGGATGAAGAGCACTGGTTATGGCATCGAAGGTTGGGACATCTAAGCTTCTCACAAATAAGGAAAGCATGCAAATATCAGGCAGTTCGCGATCTTCCAGATATCAAAATTCCAGACAACACCATATGCAAATCTTGTCAGTTTGGAAAGCAAACCAGAACTAACTTTCCAGAGAAGGAAGGATCAGCTAGCTTGCCTCTTGAGCTAGTCCATACAGATGTATGTGGTCCATTTAGGAAAAGGACACCTCGAGGAGAAGAATATCTGATATTATTCATTGATGATTTCTCAAGGTTTGTTTGGTTAGGGCTTATGAAGCACAAAGATGAAGCATTCGAAAAATTCAAATCCTTCAAAGCATTGGCTGAAAATGAATCAGGACACAAAATTAAGTGCCTCAGATCTGACAGAGGTGGGGAGTTCACATCAAATGAATTTTTCGATTTCTGCGATGAACATGGGATAAGAAGAGAATTCTCTACAGCTAGAACTCCTCAGCAAAATGGGGTTGTGGAAAGAATGAACAGAACTATCCAACAAATGGCTCGTGCTATGCTCGATGAATCAGGTACTCCTGCAACCTTCTGGGGTGAAGCTGCACATGCTGCTGTTATCATTCTTAACAAAACAAATGTCCGAGTAAACAACACTCAAACACCTCATGAGCTTTGGAGTGGTAAAACTCCTTCCGTGAAGCATTTCAAAATCTTTGGGAGCAAATGTTATATTAAGAACACTGATGAGCAACTTGGCAAACTTGAACCTAGAGCAGATGAGGGCATTCTTCTTGGTTATTCTCCACATAGCAAAGCATACAAGTGCTACAATAAAAGACTTGGCAGAATTGTTGACAGTATTGATATAGTGGTTGATGAGAAGGGATATATTCCTAGGCAAGTTCATCATGAAGACATTGAAGAAGATGAAGGTTACTCTCAAAGGCGAAATGATGAAGAAGAAGAACCTCAAGAAGAAGAAGAATCTCAAGAAGAACCAGTGGAGCAGACAAGAATAGAAGAAAGACTCCATCCAGATATGTCCAAAAGAATCATCCAGAAACTCAGATTGTGGGGCAGAAAGAAGCAGGAGTACAAACAAGAAGGACACTTGCAGAAGCTTCAAGCTACTTGGCTCTACTCTCCTCCATTGAACCACAAAATGTGAAAGAAGCATGCAAAGATGAATGTTGGGTCAAAGCAATGGATGAAGAACTTGAGCAAATCGAAAGGAACAACACTTGGGAATTAGTTCCTAGACCAAAAGATAAGAATGTAATAGGAACAAAATGGGTCTTCAAGAATAAGTTAAATGAAAATGGAGAAGTAATTAGAAACAAGGCCAGACTTGTTTGTAAAGGGTATGCACAGCAAGAAGGAATAGATTTTGAAGAGACCTTTGCTCCTGTGGCAAGACTAGAGGCCATCCGAATGTTCCTTGCTCTCTCAAGCTTTCAAAACTTCAAGGTATTTCAAATGGACGTGAAATCAGCCTTCCTGAATGGAGACTTAGAAGAAGAAGTATATATTGAGCAGCCAGATGGTTTCATTCTTGGAAATGATCCAAACCTTGTATGCAGATTGAAAAAGGCACTCTATGGGCTCAAACAAGCTCCAAGGGCTTGGTACTATCGGTTGGACAAATATCTTCACCAACAAGGCTTTTCAAAAGGATCAGCAGATAGCAATCTCTATATAAAAGTTGAAAATAACAAATTGCTAATTCTTGTTGTTTATGTAGATGATATTATTTTTGGCAGCAATGAAGAGACCATGAGTCAAAACTTTGCCTTGGTTATGCAGAAAGAATTCGAAATGTCACTTCTTGGAGAATTGACATATTTTCTTGGATTGCAAATCCAACAAAATGAAGGAGGTATCTTCTTGTCTCAAACCAAATACCTCAAGCAGATCTTGAAGAAGTATGGCATGGAAGAGTCAAAGCCAGTATGTACACCCATGGTTACAGGATGCAGCCTCAGTGCAAATGATGAATCAGCAGCAGTCCACCAACCCACTTATAGATCCATGATTGGGAGTTTGCTTTATTTGACAGGTACTCGACCAGATATTACACATGCAGTAGGAATGGTTGGAAGATTTCAAGCCAACCCAAAGGAAACTCATCTTCAGGCAGTCAAAAGAATCTTCAAATATCTTCAAGGGACCCAAAACTATGGCTTATGGTATCCTAGAAATACTGATCTCACTCTTCATGCTTACACAGATGCAGATTGGGCTGGAAGTGTGGATGATAGGAAAAGCACAAGTGGAGGTGCTTTCTTCATGGGTTCCAGATTAGTATCTTGGTTCAGCAAGAAACAAAGTTCGATTGCCTTATCTACAGCTGAAGCAGAATATGTGGCTGCAGCATCTTGTTGCACACAACTTCTTTGGATGATGCAGACCTTGCAGGACTTTCAAATCACTTGCACTCCACCTGTCTCTATCTTATGTGATAATACAAGTGCAATCAGCATTTCAAAGAATCCTGTCATGCACTCAAAGACCAAGCACATACCAATCAAGTACCATTTTCTTCGGGAACAAGTGCTTGAGCAGAAGGTCAAGTTGGAGTATGTTCCTTCTAAAGAGCAAGTTGCTGATATTCTCACAAAACCACTGCCCAGAGAAACTTTTGAATATCTCAGACAAAAGCTGGGAGTAGTTGATGCTTCATCCTGTTGTTGAAGTTTGTTTGTTCTACAGAAAAGTTGGTATACGCAGGTTACAGAAGGGATATGAGCGTATACACGCGGATTCATGTTGGGTAAGTCGCGTGTATGCTGGACGCTTGTTGCAGAAAGAATATCCGCGTACATACGCTGTTTTGTACAGGATAAAACGCGTATATGAAGTACTGAACAGCAAGGGAAAACTCTGAAGTTCTGAACAACAATAGGAATTTCAGAATTCTTCAGGCACAGTTTCAGGGAGTGCAACAGGCACAGGTTCAGGGGGAGCAGCTCAAAAGTCTCATAAAACTTTGTTGGCATTCAGATGTTTTGGTTGTTGGTTTCAGGAGAAGGAGCTCAGAAAGAAATTCTGGTTGCTGATCTAACAAGATGTTTATCAGATGCTGCTGGTGTCTTTCCTAAGTCTTGGTCTAGATCTGTTGTCTCTATGTCATGTATCTCTCTTGTCATATCTCTTTTATGGTATCAAGGTCATGTAACGGCCTTTGTTGGTTTCCCCACTATGCCTGGGATGAATGCTGTAATATAATTGGTTGTTTCTGTTATGTCCCCTCTTGGTAGGGAGTATGGATGTATGTATTGAGTCTTTTGGTGATAGGAAGGTCCCTTATGGTGTATAAGTCTTGGTTCTTGTTGAAGAACATCTTTTGCAGATCTGGCCTTCGGTCAGGGGGAGCACAAGTCAGCACAGCCAAACAGAGATATCAGCATGTCCTCAGGGGGAGCACAGCCCTTTGCCCTTGATGTCAAAGGGGGAGAGTGACTTGGTGTGATGGTTGCCATCAAGTCCAAAGGGGGAGATTGTTGGCATTATGATTCAAGTGTTGTCCTTGATGGCAACTCTCTCAGAGGATGGTACAGGTGCTCAGAGGTTGGTACAGGTGATGGCAACTTAATCAGAAGACAGATCTCAGTACAGCATACCAAGGAAGCTCATACACGCCGTTTCGTTAAGCCCAAGTCGCGTGTACACGCAAGTTCGATTCATAAAAAGCGCGTGTATGTGGAAAGGTTCCTTTGGTCCATGGTGGTTAGTCCTTGGAAGTTGTGCCTATGATTTCGGACCATTGTGTCTCGACGGGCGTGTCGATCCCTAGTTTTGAAGTTGATGGTATTGTGTTACTATGGTTTTGGCTCTTGGTATTGAGTTAGGACTAAGACTATATAAGGAGAAGAAGATCATTAGGCAAGATCATCTTTCGACAAGGCTTGAATATCTAAGAAAGAAAGAGATCTGATATGCAGGTTCTGGGTTGCTTGATCTAAGCCAAGGAGAGATCACATCGGTTGATGGAAGACTAGATCTAAGGATAGATCGGGATCTAATGGTTTGAAATGCACTATCATGATATGGTTGATTATGCGTATTTCTAGATCTGCATATTGTCGCAATGTTACGTTTTGGATCTAACTAATGTCTGGTACAGCTGCAAATTGAGAAAGTTTATTTTTAGATCTGTACGCAGGTTGGCTTCGGTAAAAGAGCGTGTATACGCGGGTTTTGCTCATTGAAGTAGCGTATATCTTTTGAAGCTTGATTTTGGGTTTACAGTGGGGTCTGACTGTTATTGCAGAGTTCTGTAGTCTGCTCTGTGTTCTGGTAACTGGTGATTGACAGGGTTCAGTGGTTCAGTGATTCAAAGTTTGGTTGTTTTATGCTTCAATGATCTGTTGTGGAAATTGAATGATTTGTGGTCTTCAGATTGTAATGTTGTGCTTCAGGAATATCCAAGTCTGAAAATGTATGAAAAGTGATATCTGAAAGAAGGAAGATTGTAGGTCAGCACCTACGTACTAGTATCTTGGCTAGTACAAGAGCAAAGGGGGTTGGAGCTCCCTTCCAAGGAAGTTTGGAGAACAAGAGAAGGTTGAAGCCTTCTGCAGGTTGTAGCCTGCGTACTGGTATAAGGCTGCACCAGTACAAAAGATTGTAAACTGAAGTTTCATATTAAAGAAAGATAGAGACAACTTGCAGCAGGTGGTTTTCACCCACATTGGGTTTCCACCTTATATCTTGGTGTTCATGTGTGTGGCTTTTTATCTGTTCTGTTTTACTGCACATGTTTACTGTTAATGCGATGAATAATGTCCTGATGCACTTAATTGAAGAAAAAGCTAACTAAATTGTGAGTTTTCTTCCTATACGCTGTTTTACTTCGTCACAGTAGCGTGTACACGCTGGTTCACTTAACTGAAGTAGCGTATATGTTTCTGAGCATTTAAAAAGTTTGATTAATCAGATAATACTGATTCACCCCCCCCTCTCAGTATTATTTCCAACATCCTTCGGGCTCTAAATCTCAAGAGGGTGCGATAATCCTTATTTAGACATGACACAATGATGGATCCAAACTTGCTAGGTGATGTTTTAGGGGAAACTGATGATTAAATGAGAAATGGACAACCACACGGTGAAATGATTAAACTATTTATGCGTGATGGGAACACATCTCTTTCAAATTTTGTTTTCATTTATTTGCATTCGACACTGTAAACTGAGAGCCCCTAAGAAATGTCCTTGAAATCTAAAATTTTGGCATTAGGGGAAGCAATCACACGCCGACAGAATGGCGGAGCTCGGAGATGGGCGGGATTGGCAACATTTCTGCTCACAAATTCGGAGTCCGGAACCTCAGAATAAAAGATCTCTGGAAAATTGCGAAATGTGCCATGCATTAGATTTTCTCTCGAACTCCTACTATCTTAGGCAAAGCTTTAACTCCGGACAAGATTCAACCTTCAGGAACCTTTAGGTTAATCCCACAGATTATAGCATCAAGCACTTCATGACATTCTTCAGTCATGCAAAGTCAAAGCTTCCATTTTAATCTCGAAACACATTGCAACCATAATAATTAAACCAATAAACCATTCAGCTTTGAAAACATAATCCCATCCAACAATCCAGTTATCATTCAAGGAAACAAAAGATCAAAATTCTTAGGGGACCCATTCAATTTTGCCCCAGAGAAAATTTTAATAGGGTGGTGGTTGTGGCCAAAACAGGTCCAAATTGGAGTCATTATCCATCAAATGAAGCAGCAGTGGAATTGCTATAATCAGTCTCCAAGTGGGAGATTGTAGGGTGTGGAGCCTGATTATCTTCTTTATTTAGAGGTATCGCCACATTGGACCCAAGTTTGTAATGTGGAAAAAACGCTGCCCGTAAAATGTACGCTACAAGGGGGGTCCAGGGGAGAGCCCCCCCTTGGTGGGGGATCAAGGGCAGTGCCCCCGAAGCTAAAAATAGATGTAAAATTGCCTTGTAAAATGTTGTAATTTCGTAGTCAATTTGGGCCATTCATTGGGCGGAGATCTGAAGGTAGAAGTTATGTTTAATTTAGGATTTTTTTCCCTAGAAGGAAACCCCTCGCTACATATGAGGGAATTGTATTGCGTCTATGTAGATATGTATTCTGAGTGAGAAAGAGATATGAGATTGTGTGAGAGCGAAGAGGGAATTATAGCAGATTTGTTGTAGGTTGTATCTCTTCAGTTTGCTGGATAATATAAAAGAAAGGACTAGTTGTTTCTCCGTGGACGAAGCTCAAATTGGGTGAACCACGTATATCTGTGTGTCTCTTGTTTTATGTGTTTATATTTCTGCAATATATTTTATGTGTTCCATTCCTTTGTAATATATAATTTTCTAACAAATGGTATCAGAACCAAAGGTCTATTTGGCTGATAAACTTGCAGGAGAGAAGGGTTCCTGGTTCGAGTGGGAACAATGACGGAAGATGGTAGGTTTAGGGTTGAAAAATTTAACGGCCAAAACTACGAGCTGTGAAAGATGCAGATGGAATATTATATGTATCAGAAAGATCTGTACCTACCATTGAGCGGAATGACAAAGAAGCTGACAAGTATGACATACACATAATGGGATATTGTTGACAGAAAGGCACTTGGAACAATACGGCCATGTCTAACAACGTCGGTAGCCTTTAATATTTCAAAGGAAACGATAACGGAGGGTTTAATTTTGGCATTGGCCAAACTATATGAAAAACCCTCGACCTCAAATAAGGTATTTCTTATGAAGCGTTTATTTAATATGAAGATATCAGAAGGTGGATTTGTTGCTGATCATTTAAATGAATTTAATACAGTTACCAGTCAATTAAGTTCTGTAGGAGTTAATTTTGAGGATGAAGTTAGGGCTCTGTTATTTCTATGCGCATTTCCATAAAGTTGGAATGGTTTAGTTATGGCCATTAGTAACTCTGTCTCTGGATCTAGTACTTCAAATTTTGATGATGTTGTCGGTGCAATCCTTAGTGAGGAAATGCGACGGAAAAGCTTCGGTGAGACATCAGGTAATGCTTTGACTGCAGAGACCAGGGGAATAAAAATGGAAAGAGGAAAGAGCCCAAGATATCACGGTAATTCAAGGAAAGGTAGATCCAAGTCCAGATCGGGGATAGTGTGCTGGAAATGTGGGAAGAAAGGACACTTGAAGAAAGACTGCAAGTCTCGGAAGGAAAAAGAAGGAGATGCGCAACAAGAAAACAATCATGAAACGAATGTTACAGGTGATGTGTTGCAAGATTCTTTGATTATTTCATTAGAAAATATTATTGATTCTTGGGTGGTAGATTTAGGGGCCTCATTCCATGTCACACATGATAGGAAACACTTTCATGATTATGTTCAAGGAGATTTTGGATAGGTTCGATTGGGTGATGATAAACCCTGTAAAATCATTGGAATGGGTACAGTTTTCATAAAATAGCAGAATGGAAATCAATGACTATTGAAGGAGGTAAGGCATGTTCCAGATCTGAAGAAAAATATAATTCAACAGGGCAGATGGGAGGTGAAGGTTGTGTAACTACTTTTACAGATAAAACCTAGAAGGTCACTAAAGGAGCCCTGGTAATAGCAAAAGGAGAAAAGGTTGGTACATTGTATTTATGCAATGGTATTTCTAATTCTATTAATGCTTTAACCTCTACAGGAGAAGATACAACATTATGGAATCATAGGCTCGGGCACATGAGTGAGAAGGGGATGCAAATTCTTCACTCAAGAAATTTGTTGCGAGGTTTGAAGCGTGTTGATTTAAAATTCTGTGAAAATTGTGTTTATGGAAAACAAAAGAGAGTCAGATTCCGCAGAGTTGGGAAAGAAAAGAAGAGCGAAAAATTAGAGCTTGTGCATACAGATGTATGGGGACCTACTCAGTTATCATCTCTCGGTGGCTCTCGTTATTATGTTACTTTTATTGGTGACGCAACTAGAAAAACCTGGATTTATTGTATTCGAAATAAATCTGATGTATTTGATACTTTCAAGAAATGGAAAGCTTTGGTTGAAAATGAGACAAGCAAAAGGTTGAAGTGTCTCAGCTCAGACAATGGAGGTGAATATTGCAGCAAAGAGTTTGATAGGTGTTGTTCAGAGAATGGAATTCACAGAGAGAAGACAGTTCCAGGAACACCACAAGAAAATGGTGTGTCAGAAAGGATGAATAAGACAATCATGGAGCGTGTAAGGTGCATGAGATTGCATGCAGGATTGCTTTTGTAATTTTGGGCAAATGCTATAGATACTGCTATTTATCTAATAAATAGAGGGCCTTCAAGTTCCTTGGATCGTGGTATTCCAGACGAGGCATGGACAGGTAAAAAGGTAAACTACTCATTTTTAAATACTTTTGGTTGTGAAGCCTTTGTCCACATTAATAAAGAAAATAGAACAAAGTTTGAGGAAAAATCAAAGAAATGTACCTTTATTAGATATGGTGTTAATGCTTTTGGTTATCACTTTTATGATTATGAAAACACAAAATCATTAGGAGCAGGGATGTCATATTCAATGAAAGGGTTTTGTATAAGGATTAGATGCAGGAAAAGAAATAGGAAAAAGAAAACAGAGAATACATAGTGCTTGATGAGATCACATAAAAAGTGAAGGTGCCTGAAAATCATAATGATCAACAGCTAGAACAACAACAAAAACCACAACAGCAACAAGCACCTCAAATGCTTGAAAGTGGTGTTAGAAGATCTACTAGGATAAGTAGACCCCCTGAACGATACTCTCCTTCATTATATCATGTATTGTTGGCTGACTCTGGTGAACCAAAATGTTATGAAGAAGCAGTGCAGGTAGAAACCATGAAGAAGTGGGAGTAAGCCATGAAAGAAGAGATGGAATCCTCAGCACATAACCAGACTTGGGACTTAGTCAGGTTGCCTGCAGGTAAAACAACATTGCAGAATAAATGGGTTTACAGGTTGAAGGAAGAAGATGGAGGTAGAAAAAGGTATAAAGCTAGACTTGTGGTGAAGGGGTTTGCACAGATAAAGGGTATAGACTTTGATGAGATATTGTCTCCTATTGTTAAAATGACTTAAATCAGAACTATTTTAAGTCTAGTAGCAGCTGAAGATTTGCATCTTGAGTAGTTAGATGTAAAGACAACTTTTCTCCATGGGGATTTGGAGGAAGAGATATATATGTAGCAGCCACAAGGATATGAGGTAAAATGGAAGGAGAAACTAGTGTGCAAGTTGAAGAAGAGCTTGTACGACCTAAAACAGGCTCCAAGTAAATGGTGTCTAAAATTTGATAGGTTTATGTCTGAACAAGGTTATACTAGATGTCACTCTGACCACTGTGTTTATCTCAAAAGGAAAAATGATGGCAGCTATATTATATTGTTATTGTATGTAGATGACATGCTTGTTGCAGGTTATAACATGCGGGAAATAAATGTGCTCAAAAGAAAATTGGCAAACTCATTTGCAATGAAGGATTTGGGTGCTGCAAAAAAAATCCTTGGTATGAGAATAACTAGAGACAAGAAGAATCACAAATTAGCATTGTCTCATAGTGAGTACATACAAAAGGTGTTAAAAAGGTTTAATATGCAGAATGAAAAACTAGTTGGTATACCTTTGGCTAGCCATTTCAAACTAAGTAAAGAAATGTGTCCCAAGACTCAGGAAGAAATGGATTATATGTCTAAAGTTCCATATGCATCAGTATTTGGAAGCTTAATGTATGCAATGGACTACACAAGGCATGATATTGCACATGCAGTGGGAGTTTTAAGTAGGTACATGAAAAATCAGGAAAATAACATTGGATGGCAGCGAAGTGGATTCTCAGGTATTTGATAGGTACCACAAATCAAGTATTATGTTATGGTGGTTCAAACATTGCTCTACATGGATATGTTGATGCATATATGGTGGGTGATAGAGATAACAGGAGGAGCACCACAGGGTATGTGTTTACTATAGGTGGAACAACTGTTAATTGGGTCTCATAACTACAAAGTGTTGTTCCACTCTCAACAGTGGAAGCATAGTATGTTGCTGCTACAGAGGCTAGTAAAGAAATGATTTGATTACAAAGGTTTTTGGATGAATTGGGTAAGAAGCAGGAGTTGGGCAGGTTATACAGTGACAGCTAGAGTGCCATACATCTTGCAAAGAACTCTACATTTCATTCCAATACTAAACATATACATCTCAAGTACCATTTCATACGGTGAGCATTGGAAGATGGACAGTTGAAGCTAGAAAAGATACACACTAGCCAGAATCCCGCAGATATGTTAAAAAAAGTTGTAACGAGGGAGAAACTAAGATTTTTCTCAGTTTCAATTGGTCTTCAAGTATGATGAAGAAGATGAGAAACAACCAGGTCCAAAGTGGAGTCATTGTCCATCAAATGAAGCAGCAGTGGAGTTGCTATAATCAATCTCCAGGTGGGAGATTGTTGGGTGTGGAGCCTGGTTATCTTCTTTATTTAGAGGTATCGCCATAGTAGATCCCAGTTCATAATGTGGTAGCAAATTTGCTCGTAAAATGTATGCTGTAAGGGGGATCCAGGGGGGGACTCTTTGGGAGCGCCCCCCCCGGCAGGGGATCGGGGGCAGTGCCCTCGAAGCTAAAAATAGATGTAAAATTGCCTTGTAAAATGTTGTAATTTCGTAGTCAATCGGGGCATTTCATTAGGCGGATATCTGACGGTAGAAGTTATGTTTAATTTAGGGTTTTTTGCCCTAGAA
The DNA here is from genome assembly GCA_031772625.1 of Pinus tabuliformis. Classification (NCBI taxonomy): domain Eukaryota; kingdom Viridiplantae; phylum Streptophyta; class Pinopsida; order Pinales; family Pinaceae; genus Pinus; species Pinus tabuliformis. The sequence continues at coordinate 774,288,083 of CM062817.1, read as the reverse complement.
GGTAACCCCTCACTATATATGAGGGAATTGTATTATGTCTATGTAGATCTGTATTCTGAGTGAGAAAGAGATAGGAGATTGTGTGAGAGCGAAGAGGGAATTACAACAGATCTGCTATAGGTTGTATCTCTTCAGTTTGCTAGATAATATAAAGGGATGGACTGGCTGTTTCTCCGTGGACGTAGCCCAAATTGGGTGAACCACGTATATTTGTGTCTCTCTCGTTTTATGTGTTTTCTGTGTTTATATTTTTGCAATATATTTTATGTGTTCCATTGCTCCATAATATATAATTTTCTAACACCCTACAAGAATGAATTTGCAACCTTACATCCTCGGTAGGAAAGGAATGTATCGTTGGAATTTTTGCATTAATGACGGGGAACCAGAAGGTTCTGCACAACGCTATGGAGCTGCTTGTAGCCCCGAAAAGGATCATGGAACCTTTGACATGTGGCAGGAGAGGTGGAACCACTTCAGGAGTTCACTCCAAGCCCCTAGTAAGTAATGGATGTACAAGCACCTGTGCCACCATACTTGGAACTCCCTGTCCAGGATCGAGGAAATTAGGAGGGGCTAAAACTCGTTGCAACATCCATTGCTTAAGCTCAGTATGGGTAGCACCGCAATGTAGGTTAATGACCTATTTCTATCGGTACCAAGTGCTAGTGAAAGACAAGAGGAGTGCGGGACCTCTGAGTCTGCTCCATAACTGAAGAGATTAGATTAAGCTGATTAACATGAGGAGAAGCACTCCTCTTTGGGGTAAGTGTAGCATTCCAAGATGTATCATAGACTTCTAGGGCGAGGTCCTTGAGTCAGATCATGGCAATCGCAGAGAGATTATTCGATGAGTAATAGAGAGATGCAACCCACCCTTAAAAAGCTAAAACCTTATTCAAATAGGGAAGTGAACCCTAAGTGCGAAAATTGATGATTGGTTGTAGAGATTACGTCGTCGAATATGAACCAAGTAGAATAGATTTGTAAAGTGATAAATTCAAAGGGTTAGAGGTTGAATGGTGAGTGACTGTGGAGTGGGATCCATCGAAGTAAGGCTAACATCAACCCTGACTAAGTCGGAGGTCGGGGGAGGGGCCATCCAGTAAAGGTCATAACATGTGCGCGGTAAGGCTGACCCCGACTAGGTCCTAAGTTGGGGGTCAGGTCATCCAACTAAAGGTGAAGGAAAGCACGTGCTAGGACTAACTCCAACCAGGATGGAGCTCAGGGTTCAGATGGACTGATGGGAACGTGCAGCGTAGCTTAACTGTCCATGCACCCGATCCTGTCATGTGGGCCTATGGTAGGCTTCCACGTGGTAGTAGAAATGGGTAAAGAAGGGGTATTTGTACTTCGATTTAAAAAAAAGAACAAGAAAATGATAATAATAATAATAATAATAATAATAATAATAATAAAAGTAGCATAGAGACAGAGAGATGATCAATTTTTTTTTAAAGTCCCTTTCCCACAACTGTACTGTGGAATATGGACCTTCATAGTGACCGCCCCTCCTACTGGGAGAAAGTGTGTTGGGTGTGTTACATCTATTACCCATAGATAGGCATCACCTCTCCTATTGCATAGGACACTACAATCAGAATTGATATTCTCAAGTGTAGTTGTCAGTCCCCATAATTGTTGTATCTAATGCATCATTTTTCCCATATGATGCCATGATTATTCCCTTGTTTTACTAGTTTTTTCACTTTTATCTTGTACTTATACATTATCTTGATGAAATAACGAATATTTACATTTGGTTTGTATTTTATTTAAATAATTCCTTCGTTAGATGCATTTCTCAAGACTAATGTTCCTTAAATATTGTTAATGCAGTTCATGCACTTTATAGAGATCCTATACGAGAATAGAAGTATATGGGTATCACTTGATCATATGAGCTTGCCACATAGGAAAATTATAGATGACATTTGTTCAAGACTATATTGAATCCTATCTGACAGTCAGAGTCTTGGGTTCCTGCCTGCACCAAGTGTTGTGCTTGCATTGATTTGGGCGCTCGATGAAAAATTGAAGGTTTGATGCACTTTCAGGAAAAAGAAAAGATGGTTTTTATCTAAAATAATATTTGAACCACTCCACATGATTCAGAATGTACCCAGGTCCCACGCATGGGTTTCTAGAAGAAAAATAAACAAATTTGCTTAAAATTCGCACAATTTTGAAACTACCAACTTCAAACTCGATTTGCGTGCAAATGGAGGTGAATCTCAAAATTATGGCTTGATGGTTTTTTTTTCCTAGTATAGTAAATTGACTAAAACCAAAACCGTTTCCAAAAATTCTCAATGGTTAGAGAGATACAGAAGGATCTTTAAGGAAGATTTGTAAAAAAATCAAGTAAAACCCAAAATTGTAAAAGTATCCAAATAGTCAACTTGGGACACAATTTCTGAGACAATTAAGTTAAATTAGAAAATTTAAAGAGATGTGTTTGTTGAGAAAATGGAAAATTAGGCTCCCTTTCAACAAGTTTCCAAAATTCATCATGGTTTGGGAGCTACGCAAGGTTCTTTGAGGCCAATCGTTAAAAATGTATAATTTTCCAGAATTGAAAAATGGCTTGTTAGAGCCTAAATTCGGAATGTAATTTGTATAAAAATACAAACCATGACCTGTGGAGGGGGTATGTTAGTGTAGCTTCATATTTCTGGTTTGGAGCTTGATAATATGGCCTTAGATGTAAAAGGCAGATTGATTTTTAATACAAGACCTCTAATGTCAGGTTTCTTTTTCCATATCCGTGGTTTTTAATGATCCTATTCGATCTGTAATTTGGTTTATTTTAAGAGGCAACAAGCTGGTTGGGAGTGACCCCTAACCCAACTTTTTGTCCTCTCATTCATTTCCCTCATTATTATACATTTTATTTAACTAGATTCCAGATCTAATCACTAGTGTTGTGTGATTTTGTGTGCAAATCTGTGTGTTCAATTTTAGATATAGAGTTTCTATGTAAATATATATACTCTACCTCTTGGAAATTTACATAAAATTTCAACTTGTGAAATGTTTGGTATCCATATATGGAAAATTGAGTTATATGTATGCTAGATCTTCTTCAAATCATTACATACATTTGATTATGTGAACAGAAATCATAAACTACAATAATATGTTGTCATATGCTCAAGGGTGATTTGTCTTACTATAGATCTGAAATATCTTCATACAATATTAATACAGAGACGTATTAAGTGATATCTCTCGAATCCTAAAGTAGATCTATGAGCATTATAATCCTTTCATTTGAATAGTATCTTAGGTTATAAATGAAATACCAAGACTTTGTGTTATTATTAAAGAAGTCAACAACCTTGTCTAGATTTGACAAGTGTTGAGGTCTAATTCATATTCATATGATTTGAAGCTTGTTAATGATAATAAGAACCCTAATTACAGTAAGTTGAAAAGTAACCTGTAACCACCATTTGAGTATAGTTGCAAACATTGTGATCACATTTGATCTACTTTGTATGGGCAGAAAATAGAGTTTCTATATTTGATTCTATTTGGTTGCACGATATATCAAGTTTACACAATCCCATTTTGTTGTTCATTTACTCATAAAGCTTGCATGTTTAGCTCTTTGCAATTGTGGCTCATATTTCACATTTATAACCTTGATGAACATTGAGTGCAAGGAGAGATATCACTTGAGCTTGAGTAGATTTTGTAGAATATTGGGTTGCAAAGCACTTTGCCTCTAGTTTCTTCTTTGCATGTGTCTTGGCAACATGAGACAAGTTATTTGTTGAAATGTGATTACAAGTTTGAGAGAACTTTAGGATAGAGTGAGGTTATTTTTTTATTTATGCACACAAATATTACTCACATAGTTAATGTATTCAAGTGTTAAGAAGAATTAGAATCAAATTCACGTTATGCTCTTATTATTTTGATTGCACATAGAGTGGAGTGGAGATAGAACCTAGTGCAAGATCATGATAAACTTAGTGGTTAATTTATTTTGTCTTGCTCTTCAAAAATAGTCTTTACATTTTCTTGGTTGATGCTCAAGTTTCCATCTAATTAGTAGCTAGGGTTTTCATTTTGATAGTTAGGGCTTTCTCTCTAAATTTCCTTGTTCCTTAATTAGGATTTGCTTATTGATTACCACAAGTTAGGGTTTGTTCTTTAAATTGGAAATAATTAGAGTTTGCTTCCCAATGTTGGTTGTTTGCAGGATTAGTGAATGGTTTAATTTCTAAATATTGTGTTTGAGTGCAGGATTAGAACAAGGATTGATTAGTGCAGGAACTCAAGGTGTGACCGATTTTTGGTCAAATTAGGGTTTTGTTTTGCAGGTTACCAAAGTCTCTCTCTAGGATTTCTAGTGTTCTGTATCGAAGTCCACAAACCCTGGATTGAAATTAAATGTTGGTCCATTAATCCACTATATGCTACAACCAACAATACTAATTCTCTCTGCTGATCAGGTGCTCAAGTTTATGCTCAAAAATCAAAGTGTCATAATCTTGTTAAACTCAACTTTAGATGAAAGAGCTCATCATTCTAAATCCAATGATGTGAATGAAACTCAAACCTGAGTTCGTATATAGAAGTTAGAGCAAGTCGAAGTTCAAGTTTGACTTGTTTACATGGTAGGATTGGATGACATGGAAAATCCCTTCACTGAATGAGGAGGCGCTAAGTGGAAGGCTACCATTGGCCTCCACATATTGTAAATCGCAGTCACAAGTAGAAAGGTGTAGAAAAGGGTGTGTTTGCGATGGCTCTGGAAGTAATCACCAAATTGCGATTTGTGATGGACTGCCCGGATCCGATATTTTATATGTTGCAGTTTAATACTTCTGTTGGGTTCGCGATATCACTATCGCAACATCGTAGTCGTGTTAACAAGACCTTCAACCCAACAAACTTCATTGATTGCGATTTGCGATACGACTGACATAATATAGCCCACAACGCGGTAAAATATGCGCCCAGTTAGCAGATTTTGGAGCGAATTTGTGGGATTATATCGGCTTTGGAGCAATTTGTGGAACAAATAGTGGGAGAACTAGGAGAAGTCGTAACTTATTCAGTTCTTATCCAAATTGGATGCAAAAAGAGGCTAGATAACCATTTTTGAGCATTCTGAACTCATGGAGATAGGTTTTAGAGGCATTTGAGCATTGTAAACACACTTTTGTTGTAATTTTGAGCATAATAGTGAGGCCCAAGCGTTGGAAGTTGGACCAAGGAGACGCATCCCAGAAGGGGTGAACTCCTTATCAAATATCTATGTTGTGTGTTGTATTTTGATGTTCTTTACTGTTATTTTTTTGCTGTTCAACATATGTTTGATGTTAAATTGTTTATAACATTTACATAAGAAACTCTCATGGGAATTAGTTAATTAAGAAAACATGCTGAATCCTTAAGCACTTTATAAGAAAATGATAAGCATCTTGGGTTTTATTCTGAATGGGGAATTATCAAAGCATTACTAATCTGCTCCATTTCAGATCAAGTTGGTATTAGAGCACTGGTTTTTGCTTACTAGGTTTTGCTTTGTGAAAGAATGATTTAATTGTTTGCAAGTTTATGTCATGCTAACAAGGTTAAAACTCAAAAGAGGAGAAGGGAAGCTGGTTGAAAGCCCTATAATTGTCTCAAGGTTAAGAAGAGAAAGGTTGTCAAAGTCCTCTACACCAGTACATCCTCAAGTTGCAGAAGTTACAGTTGAGTCTTCAGAGACCATGTCTCATGAAGAAGAACCTACCATGACAGAAGATGAGAAGACCTTCAGAAAGGCTTTCTTTGATATGACAAAGATGGTGAAGGTCCTCTATGAAGATAAGAATAGCAGATTACGAGGAGAAAGTTCCTAACCTCCCAAAGGAGAAGGCTCTTCAGGAGGAGGTAATGAAAAATGTGGTAATGGGAATGGAGACAAGCCTCCACCCTCTCCACCATATTCTTCATATTCTACTTCACAAGCATCTTCACACTCTTCCACTAAAACAACCCTTACTCATACTCATCATCATTCTGCAAAAGGATTTGGTAAGTCATCTTTTCTAAAGCTTGATGTTAAATCCGAGTTGCCGATGTACAATGGAGAAGTTAACGCATACAAGCTGGATAACTGGATTCATTAGTTGGAGGTGTATTGTAGAATTCATAATATTCAAAAGGATGATATCAAAATTTAGTTGGCTTCATTGAGAATGGAGGGTGCAACACTCATTTGGTGGGAGGCAATGACTCAAGACAAGATCAAAAGTCATGGTAAAATATCTATTACTTGGTCTGATTTCATTGCTGCTATAAAAAGAAAATTCTACCCTTTAACCCATATGCATAAAGCTATCATGAATTGGAAAAATTTCAGACAGTTAAAAGGTAAAAATGTTCAAGAGTATACTCAAGATATGAGGAGAAGAGATCTTATGCTAGGAGTAGACTTACAGTCACAAGATACATTGTTGAAATACATAGGAGGTTTTCATTAATATCTTAGACACACCATTCTGATGTTTAATCCCACGAATCTTGATGAGGTATGTGTTCAAGCTACACACCTCGAAGCAAGAGGGAAAAATGTACAAGAAGAAGGTAAGAAGAATCCATTCTAGAGTGGTGAAAAAGGAAAGAATTCTAAAGGAAAGCAGAAGAAAAATGCTTCTGTTAAGAAAGAAGGGGAGAAACCCATGTGTCAGAATTGTTCCAAAGAGGGCCATGATGAAACACAATGTTGGAAGCTTCATCTTGAATTACGACCGAAGAACTTTAACAATAAAGGGAAACATAAGCCTAATGATGTTGTACAACAAGACTTGGGTTCTGACTCAGGTGATGAAACCAAGATTGCAGGCATAGTCACTAAAGGAAAAGACGTGGAAAAAGCAAGCAAAGAGGAAGCCGTGGCAAGCACCAGCATAGCAAATAACTCCAACAATGTTTCAAATGAGGAAAACAGAATTGAGTTGTTCCACATCCGAGTTATTTCCAAACACACCAAGATTGATACGCTGTTTGATAGTGGATCCTAGGAAAATTTAATTTCTATAGATTTGGCCAAGAAATTGAATTTGGAAATCGTGCCTCATCGCAAACAATATCCGTTGGGTTTGATAACCAAGGATGCCAATCTTCGAGTCACATAGAAATGTGTTTTTAGGTTTACAATTACTGCCAATTTCGTTGATGAAGTCAAATTAGACGTAGCACCGCTGGATATTTCTAGAATTGTGTTGGGAAGCCCGTATCTGTATGATAGGAAAACCATTTTCCATAGATTTGACAAAAAATATCATTTGTTCAAAGATGGAGTGGAGTATATTGTTAGAGCCCATCGTAGGAAGCTTAATCTGTCTTTGGCAAGTGTAGGGAAAATGAAGTGACTGGTGAATTCTAGCAAGAGTCTTGTGCTCCTTATGATCAAGAAAAAGAATGACACGGAGCATGAATCCTTTGCAGGCTGTGACATGAAGCTGAAAGCTAAATTTGTTGATGTGGTCAATCAATATGGGGACATGTTTCAAAAACCAAAGGGATTTCCACCAAAAAGGGGAATTCAACATGAAATTCAGCTACAACAAGGCTGCCCATTCCCAAACATCGGTATGTATCAAATGTCAATTCTAGAAAGTTTAGAAATTAAGAAACAAGTCCATGAATTGTTAGAAAAAGGTGTAATTATTCCCTCTACTTCGCCATGTGGTTCACCAATTGTTTTGGTACCCAAGAAAGATGGAACCTGGCGCATGTGTGTAGATTATTGAGGTTTGAACAAAATTACCATAAACAATTGATACCCACTACCCAAAATAGATGATTTTCTAGATCAGTTGAAGAATGAAAAATATTTCACTAAATTAGACTTGAGAAGTGGATATCATCAAGTTATAATAGCTGAGGAGGATATTTGGAAGACTGCTTTTAAAACCAAACATGAATTGTTTGAGTGGCTGGTTATGCCTTTCAGTCTTTGCAATGCTCAAGCTACATTCATGAGAGTTATGAATGATGTTTTAATATCATGTCTTGATGAGTTTGTAATTGTCTATTTAGATGATATTTTGATATTCAACAAATCACAAGAAGAACATGTCAAGCATGTGAGGAAAGTGTTGGATGTCTCGAGGAAAGAACAATTATTTATGAAGATGTCTAAATGTGAATTCAGGAAAACTTCCTTAGTGTATTTGGGCCACATAGTTGGAGGATGTGAGTTGAATATTGACCCCTCTAAAGTTTCGGTCATTGGGAATTGGTAAATACCCAAATCAGTCAAAGAAGTAAGGAGTTTTCTAGGAGCAACACAATATTGGAGGAAGTGCATTGCCAATTTCTCCTCCATAGAAAATCCACTACATGCTTTGACCGGCATGAAGGTTGTCTTCCAGTGGGGAGGCAAACAGAAAAAAGCATTCGATGCTTTAAAACAAAAGATTAGTTTAGAACTAGTTTTAGCATTTCCGGATTTGAAACAACCATTTGAAATACAAACAGACCATGGGTGTATTTCTTTTATAGCATGGTGATCCCATTTCATTTCATTCTGAGATTTTTAATGGTGTTGTTATTAATTATCCTACATATGATAAAGAGCTTTACTCATTGGTGCAAAGTGTGAATAAATGGAAGCATTACTTGATGGGAAAATAAACCATTATTCACATCGATCATCAACCTTTGCAATTTCTGCAATCTCAAACAAAATTGCAGCAATCAAGGCACTTTCGTTGGATGGAATTCTTACAAAAATTGGTAATCAGGCACAAGAAAGGCATTTATAACAGAGTTGTTGATATGCTTTCTAGACCAGTTGTTGGTGTAGCCATTTTACTCAAGAATAATTCTGTTTTGCCTGAAAGTTATGTAGAACAATACGCACATGATGCTGAATTTCAAGAGGTATATTCAAACTTGAGTCAATGCCACCAAGTTGAGGAATCAGACTACCATGTACATGATAATCCATTGTATCATTTGGGAAAACTTTGTGTTCCACAGGGAGAGAGAGTAAATGTCACAAGGGAAGCACACACTTCTCTTATTGCTGGACATTTCGGTGTAAGTAAAACAATGGGAAATCTTCAAAGGTATTTTTACTAGCCTCGTATGCTTGAAACTGTGTCATGTTTTATCAGAGGTTGTTCATTATGTGTAGTTAGTAAGCCTAGTAATAGGAAACTAGGATTGTGCACACCACTTCTAGTGCCTTCACGTCCATGGGAGAGTGTTTGTATGGATTTTGTAAGAGGTCTTCCTTTATCAAGAAAAGGTCATGATTATTTGTACGTAGTTGTGGATAGGTTCAACAAGATGTGCATATTAATGCCTTGTAAGAAACAAATTATAGTTGAACAAACAACACACCTTTTCTTTCAAAATGTATGGGTTCATTTTGGATTACCTACTTCTATCGTAAGTGATTGTGATTCCCGATTTGTTGGGAATTTTTGGTCAAGTTTATGAAACTTGATGGACACCAAGTTGAAGAAAAGTACAACCTTCCATCTGCAAATAGATGGTCAAACTAAAGTGGTTAATAGGACAGTTATTCATTGCCTAAGAGGATATTGTAGAAAACATCCTAAGTTGTGGGATGAACAATTGCATTATATTCAACATTTTTATAATCGAGAAAAACACTCTTCTACTCTAACTTAATCTTTTGAGGCATGTTTTGGTTATTTTCCTAAGTTACCTTTGGATTTCATCTTTGAGAAAGATGTAGCTATAGATAGACATAGTGACATAGACAAAGCAAAGAAATTCATTGAGCAAATTCAGTTGATTCACCAAACAGTTCAAGAATAACTAGAAAAGAGTCAAGGCAAGTATAAGGTAAGGCATGATAAGCATCATGTGGATCATTAGTTTCAAGTAAGTGATGAATTTTAGCTAAACATTAGCAAGGAAAGGCTTCAAGGTGAAGGTAAAAAGATGAAACCAATCTGTTATGGTCCATTTAAAATTCTGGAAAAGATTGGTAATAATGCTTTCAAGCTTGATTTTCCTTCATATATGCAAATTTATTCCATTGTTAATGTTGAAAATTTGAGATTGTATGAGCCTCCTTTGATTGAAGATCAAGGAGAAAGTGTACAGATTCCATCAATTGAAGATTTTTCTCTAGAATTTCTTGATGAGCTTCAGCAAGAAACCATACTTAATAGAATAATGAGGTCATTAAAGGGGAAATTTTGATTATCTTTGAGTGGGTATCAAAGGTACAAATCCATCAAATGCCAAATGGATTGAAGAGGGGAAGGTGAGGGAACAATACCCTCATCTGTTCAATAACTGAATATAATATTTTGGGGTCCAAAAGGCTTCCACTGGGGAGGAGTGATTAGGTGCTCAAGTTATGCTGAAAAATCAAAGTGTTAGAATCTTGTTAAACTCAGCGTCAGATTGAAGATCTCATCATTCTGAATCCAACGGTGTGACCGACATTGAAATCCGAGTTCGTATGCAGAAGTTAAAGAAAGTAAAAGTTAAAGTTTGACTTGTCTACATGGCAGGATTGGATGATATGGCAAAGCTCTTCATCGAAAATCGCAGTCGTAGGTGGAAAGGTGTTTGAAATCAGCCCCGACATAGATAGGTTGCGATGCGATTTAATCGTAATCGCATATCACAGGTGGATAATAATTGGCCCCCGACGAAGCCCTATTGTGATGCGAATTATCACATATCGTTTTGGAAAAAAAGGTTGTGTTTACGATGGTTCCAACAACAATCACTGAATTGCGATTTGAAATGGTCTGCTTGGACGCGATATTTTATTACATTTTAATACTCCCATCGTGTCCGCGATATCACTATCGCAACATCGCCGCCGTGTTAACAAGATCTTCAGTTCACCAAACTTCGCCGATTGCGATTTGTGATACGACCGACACAATATAGCCTGCCACCCAGTGAAATATTCGCTCAATTAGCAGAGTTTGGAGCGAATTTGTGGGATTATGTCAGTTTTGGAGCAATTTGTGGAACAAATAGTGGGAGAACTAGGAGAAGTCATAACTTCTTCAGTTCTTATCCAAATTGGATGAAAAAAGAGGCTAGATAGCCATTTTTGAACATTCTGAACTCATGGAGACAGATTTCAGAGGCATTTGAGCATTGTAAACACACTTTTGTTGTAATTTTGAGCATAAAAGAGAGGCCCAAGCATTGGAAGCTAGACCAAGGAGACGTATCCTAGGAGGGGTGAACTTCTCATCAAATCTCTGTGTTTTGTGTTGAATTTTGATGTTGTTTGTTGTTATTTTGCTGCTGTTTAGCATATGTTTTATGTTAAATTGTTTATAACATTTACATAAGAAAATCTCATGGGAATCAATTAATTAAGCAAACATGGTGAATCCTTAAGCACTTTATAAGAAAATGATAAGCATATTGGGTTTTATTCTGAATGGGGAATTATCACAACATTACCAATCTGCTCCATTTCAGATCATCCACCCATCCAAATTCCAATTGCTTCATTTGAGAAATGTTTGGAAGCTGCTAGTTTTGCTTTTGATATTAGACAATAGTTCTAGTCTCTGGCTAAAGGTAGTTAACTCATTGTAAACATATTTCATTCTTCCTTGAGATTTCTGTTAACCAAATTCATAAATGTCACCATTTTCTCTTGCAAATGCGTTAAATCAAAAACTGCTTGCCATGCACCATCAATAATTTCTAATCTTGGGCATATGTTGTCAAGGATATGTGACTTCAGTGTATTAAGCATATTCATAGGATGGTTAAATGTTTGCAGTGTTGCGGCAACAAAAATTGACAATGAAGGTGATCGTATTAATAGTGGAGTCATTAACAGAGGAACTGGATTCACAATACCTTGTAGTTCTTTTAATTTCCTTTTCAATGCGAGATTTTCTGCAAAGCACTTTGGTAATAGAATCAATAACTACATCATTGGTAGATTGATGCAATGTCATGAACTCCATTATCTCAATGCTAGACAGATCAATATCCAATTGTTCTTGACGAATATTTTTATTTTCAACTTTTACCTTTTCAACTCTCAATGTTTTGTTTTCTTTGTTGTCTTTGTCATATTTTTCATTTTGAAATGTTAAAGGACGTTCATAAAAAATAATGTCCTCTTCTGTAATTTGCTCTATCATCTTTGAATTATCTGCTAAACGAGTAGTAACCTAGTTAGGTGGTACACTACTGTAATTTTCTATGTCTGTATCCATTGACTGCTTTCTCTATTTACGACACTTTTGGACTTTGTTGTTTGAACTGTATGCATTTGGTTTGGAAAGAATTTCGAAAAATTATCTAGCTCATCTTGAAGACTTGTTGGCTCACCAATAACCATTTTTCTAGAACCATGATGTAAGGTTTAGGGGTTTTTGTTTCTATCTGGCTTCCATGTTAATGTTGGTTCCTTGAGCTACTCTTTGGGCATCCATTGTCAATATTTGGTATTTGGTTGTCTGCAAATTTTATAAACTATGTGGTGTGTAAACCTATTTTGAATGAGACAAATATTTAGAGACACTATTTTATTGCACATTATGAGATGAAAAATTACGTTGGTTCTTTGTTCGGATGCAATTTTGGTTATTAGGACAAAGAAAATGCAAATAGCAGAAGAAAAAGAGAAAGCAATAATAAATTGATAAAATGGAATGTGTGTTGCATGTGATACATTTGATAAGATGTAATGAGCATTGCATGTGTTGAAACATTTGTTAGAGTTCTTGTGTTCATAAACTGTGAAAAGAGCAAAAAAAATCCTTAAAATTATTGTGTAGAATAAGAAATACGTTGTAGAGAAAATTGTCAAAGAACTTGATCAATTGACAAAATGAATTGTTTAATAACGTTGAATTTGCCTAGTAAAATATTCACTACTGCAAATGTATTTGATTCTCTTCTCTTTCTTTGGCAGATTCAAAGACCATTTGGTTGATTGTATAAGTAAAAATAACTTGTTTCATTTATCTGGTATTTATGTTCACTTCCAATGTCATGTAAATTCACAGTTTTCCGCTCCAATCCCAATTACCAGTTGTTGCTATTATTTGCATGGAAACTACCACATATGACACTCTTAATAAATAACAATTGAAAATATCAAAGCCAATGTTTACGAGAAGTAATGGAAATAAATATCAATATTGCAAAACCATCTTGTCCACTTACTGCACATTTATATCTTGATTTAATATCATTGGAATACGTGTCATTACAAACAGAGATATGCAATACAATATAAGGTTTTTGTTTATCTGTGCTAGGTTTTGAAACATTTTCTAGTGCATTTTTTAGTTTAAATTACTCAAAATCTGGCAAGAATTTATTGCAATCCCGACTTTGGGTTGAAATTTCTACGTAATCTAAATATTGCACAGGTTTTCGAAAGAACTAAGTGCAAATGTGTAGTAATAAAGCTCATTTTAAATAACATAAAATATGATTTTTTATTTTTTATTTTGTCATTATGGAAATTAGCTTTGATACTTCCAACAATAACTGCAAATAATCGGGAAGAAAAGAGACGAAAAAATGGCGAGCGCAAGGGTTTGCAGAGATCTGATGCGAGATGCAGACGGATCAAAGTCTATTGCAAAGGTTGAAGGAGTTCCAGGGCTTGGAGACACGGTGGGCGTTCTCCTTCACGGTGTTGGAAGGATCTTTTCCGAGGAATGGCGCAGGGAAAGACTCAAACCCCTTCCAGAAAACTGCGGTATCAAGTTTGGGGATTTCGCTGTCTTACGGTTTCACGTTTCTCTGGTCTGGAAACGACAGAAAACCCCCAGGATCAGTGCAAAAAGTGATCTGTTTCAAAAATCCGGCCAGATCCAGGTTGTGGGTCCTTTCTCGATCCAATCTACAGCTGAAGATGACAAGGGTTATGACATGCGGGAATTTTCCTTACGGCAAGGACGGGATCAAGCCGAGAACCCCAAAATGGCAGCCCACCTCCGTGCATGGCCAAATGAGGAGGTCTTCGTGGTGATTAGCTACGCTCTTGAACCAAGACGACACCATGCAGCACTGAGTTTCGAGGAAAGAACGCGCATTCCCCAGATCGAACAGAGAAATGGCAGAGGAGGTCTGCAGGCTGCAGATCTACTCTTTTTTCAAATGCAGTGGACAAAACTTTGCAGATCCGGCCCAGATCTTCCTGATCCTGCCAATATTCTAGTCCCCAGACAGCAGATCGATGGCAGTCAGCACAGATTGAGCAGAGGCGATGGCAGCAAGCACAGACCGAACAGAGGGGTTGTAGAACGAGGCATGCAATCCAATACGACGCCAGATCAGGAAGACTATTTAAAACCAGAGCAGGTAAGATCAACCTTTTTTCAGATATTTATTAAAACCCCGGAGGGGAAAACACGACTAGTGTGGGTTCATGCAGGAGACTCCATCTTGCAGTTAAAACAGCAGATATGGGCAGAGATGGGATATCCAGTCCACACCCAACATCTGATCAGTGGTAGGTGGTCCCTCCAGGACTGTAAAACCATGAAAAGCTATGAGATCAGCTCAGGAACAATCATTGTTCTAAACCTGAGGCTGAGAGGAGGGGCTCTGCCTCAGGGACAGCCAAGTTCTTCAGGGGGAGTCAAGGGGAAATCAGCACCCCAGAACCAATCTACAGGCAACTATCGCGAAGCAGCCAAAGGGAAAGAATTTCCAAAGAGGAAAGAATCCACAGCTGCCAATATACCTCCAGGGCAGTATATCGTGGATCAAATGCCAGAGAGTCCCTCCATCTTGCTGGATACTCCAGAGGTAAAATGTATATTTTCAGATCTACAAAAAAATGCTGTTATATGTAGATTTAACGGTTTTTGGCCCAGAACGGATGATTTGTACCAATGGATTCACTCGGTCTGGACAAAAAATTGTCAGATCCACCTATGCTCGAAGGGTTTTTTCATAGTAGTCTTCCTAGAAGAAGGAGAAAGGGAAAAAATTCTCAATGAAGGACCATGGTTCTGGGGCAGTGCGGGATTGTTTGTGACCCCATGGTTCCCGGGTTTTGATGCAAATACTATGGTGGTATCAAGGATGCCAGTATGGGTAAGGTTGCATAACCTCCCGATACATTTTTGGCATTACAAGACCTTATCAGCCATAGGGAATACCCTTGGAAGAATGTTAAAGATTGACTCAGAGAGACACTTAAAAGGTATCTTTACTTTTGCTAGGATATGTGTCGAGGTAGACCTTAGCCAAGGATTACCCGAAAGCATCATTCTGAATTTCAACAATCTTCAGTGGAAACAACCTTTGGACTATGAGAACACAGCATTCAGATGCAGGGGATGTCAACAAACAGGTCACCTGTTCAATGCATGCAAAAGCCTCAACAAGAGCAAGCCTCAACAAAGGAAGCCCAAAGGATGGCAGAACATAGATGATGTTATAAAGAAGAGAACCCCTTCGGTAACAGAAGACGAAGAAACAGAAGGAGAAGAGGACGATACCACCATAGAGGAAGTTGAAATGGAAACTCAGAAGGAAAATATAGCAGACAACAAGGCATCACAGTCCCACTCAAATCAGGCAGAGACACAGCAAAATCAGGGAGAGATGATAAGCGTTGATCAAAGTATGGGAGGCATCAAACGGCATCATCACTCAGATACCTCAGACTCAGACAAAGAAACAGGGCCTTCGAATGCATCAACACAGATAGTCATTGTTCCGACCGAGCCCACTCAAGGAGAGTGGCGCAAGGTTGAAAAGAAAAAGGGGAGAAAAACTTGAAGCTCCGGGTTTCAGTTTCTCAACCCTTTTCTCCTTCTCTTTTCTCTTATCTTCTCTTATTCTTTGAGCACGTTAGTTTTCTAACGTTGCGTAGGGTGCGAAAGCACGTGAGCCCATGTGGCAATTACTGAATGCTTCAATGCATCTGCTAGTGTAACTTTTCATTAATTCTTTAATAAAAGGTTACCGCTTTTTTCCTTGGAAAAAAAATAACTGCAAATAATCGTAAATAAATATTATGTGCAGACGCACTCGACTACTTCTTTCATGAATTGATTTAGTTACTAAGCTAGTCCCCACCACCAAATTATTGACAATTCATTTTATTTTGATACTGGAGTATGAAAAATGCTTAAGGAAACTTGATTTACAAACACTCTAATACATGATTTTCAAGATCACAGTACAAATATAATTTCCATAATGCGTTCCCGCTGGCTACCTGCACATTTTCTCATGATTTCTGACAAAGGATTTCATTTATTAAAGCTATTAATCATGAACTAATAGTCCAATTCCAGTAGTTCTTACTACCATTTTTTTCTTATTCGATACCAGATTCAAATATGATGTATAGATTTATCGACACATTTAACAATTTCAATAAATAACAATTGAAAATACCAAAGTGAACATTAACAGTAGGTGGTAAAATAAATCTCGTAAATAAAAAATTATTTCCATTCTTACTTTTTTGAAGGTTATTTCTATAATGTTGTCGATATACGTGTACTAAATAAGGGATATATGAAATACAATAAATACAAGTTCATTGTGAACATGTCCATTATTGTACATATATTCAATAGATCGGTACAAAAATATTGTGACACAATCACTTAACATTAAAAAAAATTGATTCCATGGCTATGGTAATTTTCTATACGCAACGTCAGTTATCTCTAACTATTAATGAGATAAATAGAAATGGCTAATACTACAACTAGCTTAGAAGCAAAGCTGCGAAAAATGCGAAATTAATCAGCTGAAAAAATGCCAAAAACAATTTACGTTTAATCTTGTAATGAAAGCCCTTAATTAATTGTTTTATTGACACTAAAGCATATTGCCAAACATTGGCATACAAATTTCTCTATATAGCAGTCAATCATTGACATTTGAAGCTATTATTAATTGATGTGGTTCCATATGTTGTGAGGAGGAAGCAATGCTTGTGAAATATGTTACTAAATAATAATTAAAAAAGATATTTGTATATTCATTATTTTGATAAATATTAGACAAAGCTTTCGACAGAATAAAATCTTTGCCGCACATGCATTTGTTGTAAAAAATGCACAACCATATATGAACAACTTCTTTCGTATTCAATAATGTCCTTTGGTGGACACAGTCAAAGAAATGTGCACACGCATTTGTTCTCTACATACAATTCCTCCGAACAGAACCTAGGTCATCTGGTAATCTTGGTGAAATAAAAACACCTTCGCACAACTTCCTACACATATGATAGTCAATATTATTAAATAATTGTTGTTTCAATTGGATCAAAAGTCGGTTCTATTGCTTCAAAATGACAACATAATCGTTTTAAATATGTGCGAAAGGATGGTATGTGGAACAAGGAACATAAACCTCTACACTCATATACGTCCGCACTTCGATGTGGCATATCGCTATGTCTACGATATTATTGATAACATTCATTGGAAACATAATAATATTATTTCGATATGTGTAGATTTTTTTTTGCATAGGCACATTTGTTAGTGAACACTTCTTGTAGTGTAGAAAAATCAAGTTCTTCTGTGCTCAAGACTTTAGTAATCAAGTGATTAAAGAATTAAACATATATGCATGATTGTATTATTGAAAATATTTTAATAATAAATAATGCATAGAAGTTGACTATGTGACTTTATATGTTATCTTTGAAGTTTTCGGCACTCACTCTTCGCACCCAAACAAAGCTCCACACTCACGCACATCAACGGTAAATCTATAGAAGTTCACTAATTGAAAAGACAATTAATTTGAAATAAGATCAACCAGTTAAATATTCGTTCGAACAACCCTCTTCGTACATGTACAACCATGTTCGCGAAATTTCTTTCATATAAGCACAACCACTTCTGCACAAGTCCCTTTGCACTGCTCTGCACAACTATCTTTATGCATGCACTACCTACGCGCAATTTCTTCCACGTAGCTAGTTGAAGAAGCCCTCAAGCTTTCATGGTTTAGAGTAATTATTGTAAAATTAATTATTATTGTATTGTAAAGTTTCTTTATATAAACGTGCATAAAATTATAAAGGTTCATTAGGTACTTTTACTTTAGTTAGTTTTAATGTTTTGTTTTGTTTGATTCATATGAATGTGGCATTTAAATAAAATAATGCTTTCTTGTGCAAAATTCCATTTCGAATTTCATGCAAGAAGGTAGTGTAGAAGGAATATTATTTTGCGGAAGGAAGTTCAATGTGCAGAAGTTCAGCTCATTGTGTAGAAGGAATATTATTTTGCGGAAGGAAGTTCAATGTGCAGAAGTTCAGCTCATTGTGTAGACCTTCGCACATTGAACTTCCATTGACACTTGCAAAAAAATATAAGTCCACGATTTTTATAATAGAAATATAACTCTTACTTGTTCCAACTTTTATTAATTGTACATGTAAAACAAAGTGTACAAATAAACCCGTTGATATTAGTGCTATCATGGTTTAGAGTAATTATTGCAAAAATAATTATTATTGTATTGTAAAATGTTCTTTATATGAATGTCCATAAAGTTATAAAGGTTCAATAGATACTTTTACTTTAGTTGATATGCAGAAACACGAAAACACGCAAAAATAAAATCGAGAGAAGAAAACTTAACATTACCCTTTACTATTTGGTTGAAGAATTTGACTATTGTCGAATAGATTTTTTTGGTTGATTGAATCATTGAAATTTGGTGTAAGGTTATAATTGGCAATGTCCGAATCTATGCAACTGCACAATAGTGATTTCTCCATTTTCTCGTAAAATCATCTTCTTCCACACCAAGTACTATGTTTTTTTTTTTTTTCTAAACATGTAAGAAAGTGCAGAGTTTTGTTTGAATGCAGACAGTAAGTGCGATAAGATAAAAGCCATATACAATATCAAATCTCATTTATCAATTTTAATGTTGCGATTTGTAGTGGTTTTTAACGCAATTTAATATTAATGTTTATAACATATTATATTTGATAATCATTATAATGATAGTAGGCAACATACAAACTGTTGAAAGAATTATCTACATTCCCATTGCAAAAACTTGGTATTTGCACTTAGAATACAAGAATTAATCAATGTTAAGTACTACTATTAATATTCATTCAGTAAATCCACACACAATCATGTTATCGCAATTATTACTGCTAGTTGCAAAGATATTGATAAGGCCATATCTATCAGTATTATAAAATAATATTTTTGATATCTATTCAGTGAATTCAAGTATATATAGTGCTTTTAAAAGATCAATATTTAGGATTCCATTAAGTCGTCTTGGATTAGAGAAAAATCTATGAGTTTCGTCTAGAAGTGCCGGTGTTGCTGGTGCTACTAAGGAGTAGCTTTTATCTATACATGAACAATGAGAGAAGTTAGTCATAGATGAAGGACATGTGGAAAAAGTACAACTAATGAGTTAGAGATTAGGCTAAAGACCACATGGTGTTTATGCGAATGGACCTGCTTCTGTTCCTTGCATCACAAATTGAACCTATTTCCCAAAATATTTTTCGACTAAATAGTTTGAGACTCATTTCTATTATGTTGTGCTAATATGAGGATGCAATATGGAGATGGATGGTCAACTTTCTTGAGTTTTCAGTTGTAGATTACTATTTGGTGTTAACTTCTTTAAAAAACTATGCGGAGGTGGTTGTGCATGTACAAGACCAGTGGTTGTTTTATTATTAATAGATTGTGTGAAGTGCGAAGGTTCATACAATGAAAATTCAAGAGATTTTTGCACATTATGGATTTTCTTTGCAATTCCGCACTTATGCATTTATATTATGCTGAATATTCTTTTTAATTATTATTTATCAACATATTTTGCATCCAAAAAAATAACTATGCAAAGGACGCTGTGTAGGAGTGGTTCTGCGGAATTGGTTTTGCGGAGGAAGCGTGCATGGAGAACAAATGCATGTGCATAAACATAAAGAGCTCTACATATGCCACATTTTCAAAGTTCAATAAACATGCCTCAATTACAATGTTAATTATAGCTACAATGTTTAGTTTCAGAATTGCTAATGTCTAAACCATTTGGAATAGTAACCTTTTGCAATTTGATTATGATACTCATGCTTTTTGATACCAGAGCTTCATTCTGCAAATATCGCATCATAACCTTTACATAATTAAGTTGTTATTATTTATCTGAAGAACTAAGTTCGTTTAATATTGAATGATACGAGCACAATCGAAAAATGTGCAATTATCTAATTCATAATTGGAAAATAGAAAAACAATTTTACATAGTGAATGTCTTGAATACGCGTTAGTTCAATGAATAAATGGAAGGAGTAAAGTAGTTGCAGGTCCTTTGCAAAAATGGCAGGGGGGGGGGTGGGGGAGAGTGGGGGAGGTTTCAAAGAAAAGATTTCATTATGCGAAGTACAAAATTATTTCAGACATTAGATGTCAATTCCTATTGTCTGTGAAAGAAATTTGTTAATGCTCATTTTCTATAGTCTACAAATACCAAAACATAGCGATTTGCAATGATTGGCCAAAGCTACATGGAAATATTAAAACTAAAATTGGACTCTTGTTATATGCATTTGTCATTAAATAGGTTGGGTTTTCAATTCATGTGACAAAGAATCATGTTGTGGTAAAACGAATGTGCAAAGCATACTATGAATGAGTCAATTAAGTTCCAATTTTGTATCAGAAAATTGCACATAAATGGAAAATTGATCTAGGCTTAGAACAAAGTAATCATTATTTGTGCCTAAAAAGTATTGAACAATAACGAAAAGAATTATAGTAACAAACATTGTATCCAGATTCAAATGGTAGTTATCATAGCTATGATTAAAATAAATATAAAACATGAAACAAATTTTCGACAATAAAAAACAATCATTGAATACTCATTTTCATTCTGATCAACAAAAGAGCAATCATCTTTGAATTGTTCACAAAATAGGTAGACAATGTTAGAATTTGCACAAAGAAATCAAATTTTAAGAATAAGGTATACAATTGGAGTAACAATAATACTATACTCATAATAGATATTTTATCCATAGCAAGAATTTTTATGATATCTAGGTTCACTAGCATATTCACGCTGCAATTTCAGTTTTTTTGTCTCTTTAACTTTGCGCGCCTGAATTTGAGAAAAATAGCAAGAATTGTTCCACAATCAATTAAATACATGTAATAAATGATAATGTAACTCTGAAACAAAGCTATGTGGAAAAAAAATCCATGTGCAAATGTAAACCACTTCAAAAATTTTGGGTACAAAAAATAACACTCGATTTCTAAAGAGTTTATCAAAATATTTATACCTAGCTGCAAAAGTAAATGAATTGGACTCCCACAAACTATTCTATGAAAAATTTATTTGCAATGAAAAGAAAAAAACTGCATCCAAAGATAGACTCAGTTCATAATAATATATATAAAAACCTGAACATTTAATCACCAATAAACAAGAAAACAAATATTACAAGATTTAAGAAAACTTACAATATGTAAAAGCATATGTCCTAATTATTTTTGAGGTGGTTCATGAACATTGGGTGGCTGCTACATCCACAATCTAGGTAGATTAACTCGAAGGGATCTACCCATCGGCCAAACAAGCAGGGCCTAACCCTAAGGGTGTCGAGGATATTTGACCCTTGACCTCCCAACTGGAAAGGTACTTAGCAACAAGAACTTGACCAATTGAGCTAACCCTTGGGGCTTAGCATATGTCCTAATTTTTTTACTGTTAATTGTTTTTCAAATTTGCGTCTTCTTGAAGCAACTTCTTTAACTTTTCCTGTATGCAATATTTCATAGGAGAAACTGTAATTTGTAGTTTGACACCTTGATTGAATATCTCCTTTTCAACTTCCCTGGCTTCTCCTTACAATTCCGCAGCTAAAGTAGGGTTCTGTTTATTAACATTAACAAAACTAATTAGCCATTCCCTATTTTCATGTGTACTGAAATCATCTATATCATAAAATTCTGTTACTTTGGACTGTTTTAGCTTTTCCAATTCAACTGTTAACATTCCTCTTGAAATTAATCTAGAGTCACATGTGATATATGGACTGTTCAGATTCTGCACAATCTGTGTGACTTTGACATATACATTTTCTCTTCGATTCTCTATGTTTTCATATTTAGAAATAATTTTCTCCATTCTTTTGATTCTTTGAGACCATGCAACTTTGAGTTGCTTCACGTGATTAGCAGTTGGTAGTTTCCATCGTTTTCTCTCTACATCAGAAAGCAAATCAAGTCTCTAGTTGAAAGCAAATAAGTCATTGTTCACGAAATACTCCTTTGTAGAAATTATGGTGTATATTTGCAACTTATCATGAATTTTTAATCAAAATCACAAGAAACAAACCTACTATACTGCTATGTGGGAGTTAATTCACAATTTAGAACAAAAATTTCATACATGCAATAAGAAATAACACACATGCACACAATATTTTTCCTGGGGAAATAAATCTGCTAAAAACCCCAATGCATGCTTGCAATAATCTGATGAGTAGAGATGTATTACAATTTCTTTTCTCAATTGAGTACACCTTGAAATTAAATAACTTATCTATCTTCTCACTGAGAAGATTTGACCTAGACTTGGTCAATTTATGCCTTTGCTTGAGCCCCTATTTTCTTGTGCAATTCCTTGAGAAATTAGGCCCCTATTATTTAGGAATTTCTCCAAAATGGACTGTGCAATTCCTCATATTGATCATCAGGTTGCATGCAACACCTGTACACTCCAAAATAGTCTACAACTGATATTACATTGCCTTGGAATCTCTGCCTCAACTGGGTAACTCGAATTCTCTGCATGCACTATATATTTTGGGCTAATTGATTAGTTAACTGGATGATCATTGAGTTTGACTGAAGTCCCACTACACAACTGACCTTCCATTAGTTCCTCCAACAATTGGAACTAGTTTAACTGAAAACAACTTGAGATAACTAACTTTGATTGCTACAAAATAACATTCACACATGATTAACTGAACTCTAACTCCTCCAACTCGAATTTACTATGTAAACTGGGTGGCACAAGCCATGTCACACAGATTAACTGCATCCAAGTTGTCTGCTGATGTGGAAATTTGAATTTTCTCAATTTAAACAAGGCAAAATCAAATTGAGAATTTCTTGCTGCATTTTTCAACACACCCTCTCAAAAATAAAAGGATTATCAACCACCCATATCCTTCACATGTGGAACTCAAACTTCCCTCTTGAAAATGCATTTATCAAATGCCAACATCTTGTTCCTTTGTCAGAATGTACTGAATCAACATTATCCGCCTTTGCACATAGTCCCATAAATGGTGATACTAGAAATATATATGCTTGGATCGATAATGAAAAACAATATTCTCATAGAGCTTGAACTCTGATTATCACAGTATATCACAATTGGATCCATCATCCGACCAAATAGTCCAACATGTATCTTTCACATCCATATCGCCTCACATGCTACTTGACTTGCAACCATGTGTTATGATTTTTCCGAGTTGAGGCCATAGATCTTTACTTCTTGTTGTACTAGGAAACAACTGCAGACCCAACTCTGAAAATTGCACTTGATGTACTCTTTCAGTTTGATGGAATCCACACCCAGTTTGCATCTATGAAGCCACACATCTTCACTCCCTCTATTTGTCTATGCCATAGTCCAAATTGGGTCGTGCCTATGAGGTGCTGTAAAACATGCTTAACTGCCTTCCAAAACAATTTCGTTAACATAACCATATCTTAGCTCATCTGGTTTAATGCATAACAAATATATGGTCGTGCATTTACAAGATACATGAATGAACCCACTAGCTATTGAAAAATGATAGCATCCACTTCTTCACCTGAAGTGGCATCCTCCTTCCTTCAGTTGGTCGCTATAGATGTCTCCAAGGGTTTGAAACTCTACATGCAAACATTTTGTAGTATCTCAATTTCATACTTTGCTTGAGAGACAAACAATTCCCCATCATCTTTCCATACTTCCAACCCAAGGAAGTAGTGCATGAGCACCATGTGCTTCATTTAAAACTCCCTAGCAAGGTCCTCCTTGCAAGATTTGATCAGATTCTCATCACTAGTTAAAATCAAGTCATCAACATATAAGAAAATAATAATCAATTTACCTTATACAAAGATATTATAGAGGTTTTCAGCCACTTAACTTTTGATAAAGCCCTAACCGGTGAGATAGCTATCGATCATGGTGTACCAAGCACATGGTGCTTGTATGAGATTGTACAATTCTTTCTTGAGTATGCACACATGAGGCTCTCAATCAAGCGTCTCAAAGCCTTTTGGTTGCTTGATGTACACCTCCTACTTAATAAATTCATTGAGGAATGTTGTTTTTACATCCATCTGGTGGATCTTCCACCCCATCTGCAAAACCAATGCAAGAATTGATCTAATGGATGAGTACATTGCTACAAGAGAAAAGGTCTCATCATAGTGAATTCCTTTAACTTGAGAGTACCCATTGGACACCAATCTAAGCTTGTACTTCTCTATGCTTCCATCTACTGCATGCTTAACCTTGAAGATCCATCTTAAACCCACAACTGATTTATATTATGGTCTTGGTACCACTTCCCAAACACCGTTCTTTACAATGGATTCATATTCCTCCACCATTGCATCAACCCACAAATTTTTCTATATTTATTCCTCGAAAGAGGATGGATCAGTCTCTACAAGCTTGGGCATTAGATCCATGTAGCATTCTATCGATCATGTGACCTTCTGTGTTTGTGCTGATTTGAAGGAGCACTTACATTCTCCCTTGCATCCTGCACAAGTCTTTCAACTTCCCTGGTTATTTTTCTGCCTTCCCTAGATGGTTCTACTTGAGTGGTTGTCTCCACTCTCTACTCGTCAGTTTGTGGCTTCTCCACAACTTCCAGAGGTTACTCCTTTTAAACTAAAATCTCCTCTTCTGGTGGGATCCTAATCTCCCTCTCAAGAGAGCACCACATTGCTTTCTCCTCATAAAATTTTACATGCCTTCACACAACTATCATTTTGAGGGATGGAAAGTACACACGATAATTGTGGGGAGTTTTTGTGCAACCCACAAATACCCCCACCTTTGCTGTAAGCTCAATATTTTTACTTGATTCTTTGGAGACATGGCAGTAAACAGAGGCTCCAAAAATCCTGAAGTGCGACACATCCAACTTCCTCCTCAAGAAATCCTCCTCCAGTGTAAGCATGCCCAAAATCCAATGAGGACTCCAGTTCTACAAACAGACTGTTGTGCTGCATTCCTCAACCCACAAATGTAGAGGTAGTCCTTGGTCATGCAACATCACCCTCGCTTCTCCCACAATGCTATGGTTATTTCTCTTAGCCACCCTATTCTGCTATGAGTTGTGGGGTGTTGTCAACTCTCATCGAATGCCTTCTTCCATAAAAAAATTATTGAATTCATTTGACGCGTACTCACCTCCATTATTGCTTCTGAGATCCTTCACCTTCTTGTCGGTTTCTAACTAAACCAATGCCTTGAATTCTACGAATGTGGAGAATGTATCATCTTTATTATACATGAAGAAGATCCAACACTTCCGTGAGAAGTCATTAATAAAAATGAAAAAAAAATTGTGTCTGGTAGTGGAGGCTGTTGAGAAAGGTACAAATAAGTGGATCCTTTTAAGGACTGAATTTTCTTTGTTGTCTTGATCATGGAAATTGGATTTTGTGTAATTCCCCAAAGTACATCCTTTGCATACATCCTACTGCTCAAGTGATCCTTTGCGGAGGACTGTGGTTATTTGCTGCATAATCTTTAGGGCACCATGATGCAAATGTCCAAGTCTTATGTGCCAAAGTTCACTGGCATCATGACTCTTCACCTTATCTGACTTTGTGCTTAATGCAACAAAATCTTCCACATATAACTTATATAGGTTCTTCACACGAACCTCGGTCTTCTTCACTTGTCCTGTGTCTATGTGTCTCAAGAATTGTTTCCTTTGCTAAAGATCACATCATAATCATGGTCTTCCAAAACTACAACAAAGATGAGATTTTTCTTTAGGCCCAACACGAACATGACATTCTTGACCCTGAGAGGGGAGCCTGACTCCTTTTGAAAGGTGAATGTACCAATCCTGGTCGTGTTGTAGCTTCCTTCGTCCCCCAACTCAATGTGCATCTATAGGTATTTCTCCTCCAGGTCACTTAAACCATATCTGCACCCTGTCATGTGGAAAGATGCACCTGAGTCCAATTACCACACGTTCCCCATCATTGTGTTGGCCATGCATGCAATAAGGGTAAATTCAAGCTCAAACTCTGAAGCCAAGGCTTCACCTGTTGCTCCTCCTGAGTTCTTCTTTCTTTCCTTTTTGTGTGGACACTTCGTGGCATAGTGCCTGGATTCATGAAAATGGAAGCATTTAATTTTGGAAAAATCTTTCTTCTTGCCCCCTTGGCTAGATTCTGGTTTGGATTGAGATTTATTCCCTTTTCCCTTCTTTCCCTTTCCAAACAATGAAAATTTTTCATCGTCCTCACCCTTGGATGAAGTCTCGTCTCTGGTATCCTACCTTATTTCCTCCTGTACCAAATTAGACCATAAGTATTCCCAATTTGGTAGTTTCTCTCTCCTGTTCACTAAATCTTGATAACTATGCCAACTCTTGGGAAGGCCTAGAAGGGCTAGGCTTACCAAGTCCTCTTCTGCAACATTAACACGAACCCCACGAAGTTCATCACGACATTGTGTGAACCTGCTTAGATACTGCGGAATAATGTCTTTCTTCTGCATCCTGATACTTCAAAGTTTATCCTTGACTGCCAACTTCATATTGTCACTACTGTTCTCGAACAATTTTGTCAGTGCTTTCCACATTGCGAACACAATATTATTATTATTATTTTCTTCTTCTTCTGTGGATATTTGAGACAATGTGATCCCATACTACCTCCAAGATTATTCTCCTTGCCTTAGCTACATCTTTCTTCCATTGAGCAAGGTTTTGGGCATCAGATGCTTGTGGTTTTGTAACATTTATCTTGATGTATTATAGTAAGCCATTGTCATCCAATACCACCTCCATGTGATAAAATTAGAGGTGCCTTCCAAGGCATACTCTAGCCTCAACCCATTGAATGTCATCTTCTCGGCTCTGAAGAGATCTTGCTGCATTGAACACCAAATTTGAACCTCCTAAGAAACAACTTCAAAATTTCTTCTCTAGTGTGAATCCTTCTCTGATACCATGTATAAATTATGGTGTATATTTTCAACTTCTGATGCAGTTTTAATCAAAATCACAAGACACAAACCTACTCTACTGCTCTACGAAAGTTAATTCACAATTTAGAACAAAAATTTCAGACATGCATTAAGAAATAACACACATGAACACGATATTTTTCCTGGGGAAAGCAATATGCTAAAAATAGCAATACATGTTTGCATTAATCTCATGAATAGAGATGCATTACAATTGCTTTCCTAAACTGAGCACACCCTGCAAGTGAATAACCTATCTCTCTGCTCACTGAGAAGCTCTGACCCAGAATTAGTCAATTTCAGCCACTGCTTGAGCCCCTATTTCCTTGCGCAATTTATTGAGAAATTAGGCCCTTATTATTTAGGAATTTTGCCAAAATGGATTGCAAAATTCCTCAGGTTGATCATCAGGTTGCATGAAACACCTGTACACTCCAGAATAATCTACAACTGATGTTACACTGCCTTGGAATCTCCACCTCAACTGGGTAACTCAAATTCTCTTCATGCACTAGCTATTTTGGGTTGATTGATCAGTTAACTGGATGATCACTAAGTTTGACCAAAGTCCCACTACACAATTGACCTTCCACTAGTTCCTCCAATAGTTGGAACTAGTTTAACTAAAAAAAGCCTTGAGATGACTGACTTTGATTGCTACAAATTAGAAATCACACATGCTTAATTTAACTCTAACTCCTCAAACGCGAATTTACTGAGTAAATTGGGTGACACAAGCCATGTCACATAAGTTAACTGCATCCAAGTTGTTTGTTGATGTGGAAATTCAATTTTTCTCAATTTTAATCAAGGAAAAATCAAATTGATAATTTCTTGTTGCATTTTTCAGTGTCCTTCAAGATCACATTGAATGCACTCAACAAATGACTTAGTTCTTTGTAATAAATTCTTTAGCTCTAATGTTGCTTTCCATGCATGTTCAATGCTTTGTAATCATTGGCATATATTGATGATAATATATGTTTTCACCGCATTAAGGAAATTGATAGATTTAGAAAATCTATATGATGTGCCACAAGTAGTAACTGCCACCATTACTGTCCGTATTTCCGATGGAGTCATCAACAAAGGACCTAAATTTAGATCATCTTCTAGGTCATCTATTCTTGTTTTTTGTCTCAAGATTTTTGCTTCCTGTTGACTAATAGAGTCCAAAAATACGTTAACGGTAACTTGATGTAGCTCCATGACCGATGTGGTTGCAACTCCAGACATATCAACATGCATTTCTGTTTAGTCTAAACCTTATTGTTGTGAAGCTTTACCTTCCGAATCTTCATTTTTCTACTATTGGTGTCATACTTTTCATTGTGCAATGTGACAAAAACGTCATAAAAAATAATAGATTCCTCGACAATTTGTGCCATTGTTTCCTGATTTTTTGCAAAACAAACACTAATCCAATCAGGTAGCATAACATTGTCAACTTCTACATTTATAGTTTCTTCAACACTTCCTATTTTCATAGGACTTATGGAATCGGACAATTCACTAGTATATACTTCCGCTGAAATACAACTCCATTAAGACTCTTTTTGCTTCTCGCTACCTACTAGCTTGTCATGAATTAATTTCATATTTACAGTACCTTTTGTCCTATTTTCAGTTGACACAAATTCACATGAGTACAGTTTATCCAACATACAGATTTCTCTACAGAAGTACTGATACCTGATTCTTTGGTGATATCTTCAACATTGTGATTAACCCTTGATTTACATGAGTATCGTTTATGCTACGTACAAATTGATCTTCAGAAGTACTAATACTTGATTCTTCGATGATTTCTTTAGCATCTATGGTTACTCGTTGGTTTTTGCCGATGCATTTTGACACTCTTCGTTCTTCTATCTAATTTATGGGAACAAGTTTCCGTATCCAGTTGTTTCCAAGTGTGCGCGAAATAGACCCTCCTCATCAAAGGCTTTAATTGCTCCAACTTCACTTAAGTTAATAGGATGCAAAGTCTCTGTGAGCTCTATAACGTGAGCCACATTTTTCATTGTGATTTTTCCAACAGTAAACAATAAAGAAATGTATTGTTCTGTCATTTTGCTTTGAAATATATTTACTCAGTCAAAATATTTCTTACAAACTTAACCAACAAAATACGTGTCTATAATTTTTTTTGGCAATAGAAATGGCTTACCTTGATTTCCATATACTCGAATTATTGTATTACTTTCTCTTTCTTCATGCATACCTTTTCCCTAAAGGAAAACTTGTGCCTGTCCAAATATACGATGAGGCTATTGTCTAGTTATCATATAATTGACTTTCCTTACAAAAACATCTTGAATTAGAAAAAAGTTTAAAGAAGCATTATGCTTCCATAGTATAGGATACCAAAATTGCATTGGTTCTTGATTCACATTGAATTTAGGATTGCATGAAAAACTGTGAAATCCATCGCTAGAAATCAAAGCTATTATGAGATACGCCATCATGAAGAATCTATTGGTCTTAGATAAATTGGTTAAGTGAGAAGCTAATTCATTAGAAATTATATCAACCCAGTCGAATACACAATCCTTTTTGTATGCGTGATAAAGCATATAAAGAACAAATTTTGGAACACTTGTTGTAGTTTCTTGGCCCTTGACACATGCACAAAGCCAAAAAAGGTCCCTAAACGATTATTTAACAATGAAATTTCTAGAATATAAATATCATAAAGAACTTGGTAAGTTGGTGAAAAGAAATCTCCAACAACATTAGCCTCACCTGCTTCTAATATCGCAAAACTATTTGCTTTGGACAATCCCAAACGAATATTAGTTCCGATAACTTGAATATCATTATAGGATTGTATTTTAGATTAATCACGTCATTGAGTTCTAATCGATATTTCGAACCATCTAATGTGGTTCATCCTCAAGACAAAGGTGAAAAAATCAATCTATCAAGATGTTTAAATAACATAGATGCATCCAATTCCAGAATTAGCCATTAGGAATTAACTGTTAGGAGAGATAAAATAATTTAAATATATATATATATATATATTTTAATTAGCTTATTATTATTATTTTTCTATTTATTTATTAAGGCTAGGTTAAAAAAACAGTTAAAAAAAAAATTTAAAAAATAAAAATATGCTACAATTGTAATAATAATGTAAACAATGATCAAAAAAATAAAATAACAAGTAAAAGGGGGAATATTTTCTAAGAGATGAGATAGAAAAAGGATGAGAAAAAAAGGATTAAATTAATATTTAATTATAAAATAAGAATTATATATTTATATATGTGTATTAATCATTAAAAATAAGTTTAATATTATTCTTCCATTCGTTTTATATATTATTATATAAAAATATCAGAGAATATTTTATAAGGATAAAGAGAAGGTAAAAAAGGATTAAAGAGAAGGTAAAAAAGGATCAATTGTTTCAATAACTATTAGCTCTGCGTTTACATGTGACAACTTTTTTTCATTATGCTTTTGTACATCCCTATTTTTGTGAAATAGGTATGGAAACAATGGATCCAATGGAGCAAGCCTATAGCACTTATCATTTATATATTTTATATCTTCATCGTATTGTTGATTCACTCACATTTTGTTAAGGATTTCAATGAATTTGTTATCTTTTTGATGCGTTGTCGCATGCAATTTATAACATTTGACTTCGTCTTTCCAGAAATCATATACTAGTTTTATGCCCACTAAAATTGGTTACTCAAAAATCAAAGAATCTTTGATCGGTTGCACTTGGAACAAGTCACCTAAAAATATTACATCAATATTCCAAAATAAGCCAACAAAGTATACTTAATTTCGAGTAAGAGTTTGTCGACATAGTATAATAATGTCGAACCTATTAATAACGCCTCATCAGTCAACATAACACAAAGTTTAAACATCTTTCGGTATATAATCACATATGAGATTTTCGTCGACACGTTTCAAACCATTCAGTATGGTTCATCACCAGGACTAGATACAAAGCCAGATCATGGTGTCAGATTAAATAGCGATAAGGAGAGCTAATTTTTTTATCGTTATAGTATAACGACTAGTTTGACTAGATAATAAACTAACTATGAATGTTAAAATATTAGATTATAATAATCCCTATGAAAACTAAAATTGACTACCTAATTAACTAACTACTTATTAAAATATAATTAAACAATAAAGGTTGAGATTACTTAAATAATAAATAAATTCTAGAACCAACCAAGAGAATGAATAATTTAGAAAATAAATATTGATTAAATTTTTTAATACGAAGGTTAAATTATTTAGAATGACTAAATAATACCTAATAAATATTTAAAACAAACTTCTTATGACTAGAAAAAAATGTCTAAAGAATTTTGCCTAAACAATAAAAAGATAGGACCAACTAAAAATAAAATAATAGAATAAATAATTAAATAAAATAAAAATAAAATAAATAAATATTTATTTATAAGAACAATTTCTATTTTATTTATGAATAACAACAAAAGGCCTTGCTAGAAAAAGATATAAAATTAAGATCTACTCTAATAAACACCTAAAGAATGGAGACATAAAATCTACCCCTTAAAGTGAAAAAATAATAACAACACTAGAAAATAAAATAGGAATAAAAATAAGAAGAAAACCTAGAAAAATGACTAAAATAAAAAACTAGGAGGAAAAGACGGGGACCCAACACCTACTAACCTTCCAACCATCATCACGATTCAGATTCCAGGCATCTTCTCAATTTTTATCACTTCCCTAAACTTATGGTGATGGAAATGATCAGTTTTAGCAAGGACTCGGGCATCCTCAATGCAAATATGATGCTTTTTATTTTCCGCATGTTCATCCAAAGCTGAAGAATGTGTCCTTCCATGTTTTATGTCTGCTGCATGTTCATGAATCCTCTGATTAATGGATTGGCCAGTCTCACCAATGTAGGGAGTACCACAGGAACAGGGGATGAGATAAACACCTTTCACATCCTTGGGGCCCACTTGGTCCTTCACCGACCTGAGGGAGATCTTAATGAAATTTATAGGTATAAAGGTCGAAGAGACATTACATTTCCTCAGAATTCTAGCAATCTTACCAGTGGTCCCTTGGATAAACGAAAGATGAACCCCTAAGGCCCTGTCCTTGGGATCTTTTTTAACCTTAAGACCCTTTCCAACTTTAAGGGATGCTTTAAGACATTGATCCCTACTGTAACCTGACATTGATCCCAAGGACAGGTCCTTAGGGGTTCATCTTCCGTTTATCTAAGGGACCACTGATATGATTGCTAGAATGATGTGGAAACATAATGTATCTTTGACCTTTAGACCTCTAAATACCATTAAGAGCTCCCTGAGGTCAGTGAAGAACCAAGTGGACCCCAAGGATGTGAAAGGTGTTTATCTCATCCCCTGTTCTTGTGGTACTCCCTACATTGGTGAGACTAGCCGATCCATTAATTAGAGGATTCATGAGCATGTGACAGACATTAAACATGGGAGGATGCATTCTTCGGCTTTGGCTGAACATGCGGAAAATACGAAGCATCATATATGCATTTAGGATGCCCGGGTCCTTGCTAAAATTGATCATTTCCATCACCGTAAGTTCAAAGCAGCGATAGAAATTGAAAAGATGCCTAGAGATCTGAATTGTGATGATGGTTGGAAGGTTAGTAGGTGTTAGGTCCCCGCATTTTCCTCCTAGTTTTTTTTTTTTAGTTATTTTTCTAGGTTTTCTTCTTATTTTTATTCCTATTTTTATTTTCTAGTTTTGTTATTATTTTTTCACTTTAAGGTGTAGATTTTATGTATCCATTATTTAGGTGTTTGTTAGAGTAGATCTTAATTTAATATTTTTTTCTAGCATGGCTTTTTGCTGTTATTCATAGATAAAAGATAAAATAGAAATTATTCTCCTAAATAAATATTTATTTATTGTATTTTTATTTTATTTTATTATTTTATTTTTAGTTGGTCCTATCTTTTTATGGTTTAGGTAAAATTCTTTAGACATTCTTTATTAGTCATGAGAAGTTTGTTTTAAATATTTATTAGGTATTATTTAGTCATTCTAAATAATTTAAACTGCATATTAAAAATTTTAATCAATATTTATTTGTTAAATTATTCATTATTTTGGTTGGTTCTAGAATTTAATTATTATTTAGTTTGTCCTAACCTTTATTGTTTAATTATATTTCAATATGTAGTTAGTTAATTAGGTAGTTTATTTTAGTTTTCATAGGGAATATTTTATAATCTAATATTTTAACATTCATAGTTAGTTTATTTTTTGGTCAAACTAGCCGTTATACTATAAGGGTCGGAAAATTATCTCTCCTCATTGCTATTTAATCTGACTCTGCATCTAGTCCTAATGATGAACCACGCTGGATGGTTCGAAACGCATCGACAAGAATCTCGTATGTGATTATATATCGAAATATGTTCTAACATTTTTAATTATGGATCACAGAAGCCTAAATTCAGAAAATAAAACGAAGTTGTTTGCAATGTTTTGTCAATATCTAATTTTTTACCTTTAAGTGAAAGATATTTCAATTTGTTAAATGGTAAGGGGAATCTAGAATGTAATGTTATACCACTTGCATTGAACACCGCTTTCCCTGTATATGTGGTGATGATTCCTTTTAATTGAGATGGGTCATATCCAAACATGTTTTTGTATAAGCGAATTAGAGACTGGAATATTGCTATTACAGTAAACGTTTTTCCAATGCCCGCACCACCTATTACAAGTACGTACAATGGGTCATTTCGATTTTTTTTCTTTCTCATCCACTATTTCTTTCACTATCTTTACCTATCTTGGGTTAATAATTCTCATGATTTCATAGAATTTTGTTTCTTCTAGTACTTGTGGCTGTTTTACAAGTTGATAAGGTCTCTCAACAATTGATTTTGCATTTCTAGCCTTTTGCAAATATTGAAAATCTGACTCGATATCGTATTCTTGATAACATTTTTCACTATCTAATTATTCACTTGGAGGTAAATTTATTTCAAACAATTTTCTCTCTTTGTTTTCAAGCTCAACAACTATGCTATGAAAATTAGTTCACGTTGTCATTGTTTCGTTCGTGAATTTTCACTCGTTACATTTTATGATTTTCTTAAATAAGAAATATGCATTCTTCTAACTTGAATATTTTTTTTTAAATATGTTCTCATCAATATGATATGGAACATACAACATTAATCATTCTATATAATAGTTATCATCATCAATATGTTTATTATACTTTATAACACGATGACAATTTCTCTAAACATACATCTTCAATGTTTTCTGGCTGTTTCACATAGAGTTCGATAATTGATAAATATGGTATGTTTTTTGAATCATCCGGTTCACGTTTGAGGTCTTTTGGTTTCTTTAGTAAAAATGTTTGATCATCTATTGCCAAAGTATTAATACATGTACATTTTCTTGAACTAGTATTCAGTGGCATTGCCAACACTATATATACAAATTATTGTGCAGACATTTGCTGTAAGTTAAATAAATCTTTTCCAACTCTTGCAATTGTTTCTCTTACATCACCACCATTTTTTTGACACTCACTTTGCACACGTTTAAACATCGATGTCATTGTTTTATCTAGCTTTGTCATATATGAACTATAATAAATAGATGTAGCATATGAGTCAATTACAAATTGAGCATCAATATTTGCACCCTAAATTAATGGAATATGCCGAGAAAAGCTATTATTCCATAGGTCTGTTGGTTATCTTTTTAATAAAATTGTTCTTCATTTTAGAGTACACTAAATTGCATGGATATAATTAGATTCATTTATACCCATTTTTTCAAGAAAACTATCAAATGTATATGTCTCATCATGTTCCATACACTGCAGGGCATCAAATATTGCTCTTGCATTCGCCTTTTTTTTGCATTGTCGAATTCCATAGGCTCAAGTATTTGTTTTCTTAGAATTAGTGGTATTGGAAAATTGAACTTGCAATGCATTTGATTTCCTTTCCTACAAGTGCTTGCATGACGATGATGTTGAACAATTTTCAGATTTGCAGATAGTTTAGTTGAATCACAGGACAATTAATTGTCAACGTAGTTTTCAATTTTAGTATTAGTGTTTGTTCCATATATGGGAGCATTTTTAATCCACATCAATCCA
This sequence comes from Pinus tabuliformis, assembly GCA_031772625.1. Classification (NCBI taxonomy): domain Eukaryota; kingdom Viridiplantae; phylum Streptophyta; class Pinopsida; order Pinales; family Pinaceae; genus Pinus; species Pinus tabuliformis. Next base: position 774,252,727 of record CM062817.1, on the reverse strand, counting down.
TGTTTATGTTGGCTTTCTCAATTTTGGAATTTTGTTATAAATAAATAGTCAACAACATCACCAAAGTACTTGGAATCATGTGAAATTAACCGGCGTGCAACATTCATTCTGCTACTGTAATATCGTACATAGGTAATGGGGTCATTTCTTATCAAGGTATCAATATCATCTTCATTTACTTCATTTTTAGTCGATAGTTTTTTTTTCTCGATGTATTTGTTGCAAAGCCTTTACTAAAGGCTCCCATATATGTTTAGTATTGCTAAACGAAAGAAAGAAAGTGGGTGGACCTAGCTGTCAGATCATTGCATATAAGTTCTTGTACAAATGCGAAAAATAGTCTGATGATCTCTCTATACGTCTAAGATCCATATAGGAAATGTTCGATGCAAGAATGAGTTTCAAATTCACTCTTGTTTTAACGTCCTTAGCTATTAGTTTTTTCCCTTTTAACTGTCAATTTCTTATATGAATCCAAATACAACTAAATACTTGAGTGAGGATAATTCACACTGTTTTGTAAAACAAATTCACTATATGATACATAAAATCATGATGAAGTTTCTCATAACACCGTATAATTGTTGTTTTCTATAAAACAACGTGGAAAAGCTCATCTATTCCAAATACTTATCTTTGAATATTCCAAACAAACTATAGCCTTCACTCAGAGTAATTTTTATTTGATTATTATGAAGATCATAAATACTATATGAATCACGAAATCCATGTAATAGTGTTTTTATTACCGGTTCTTGATATCATTGCTTTATGTATTTGCATCTGTCTCACATGCATATGCATCTTTGTTTTGATCAAAGACTTGTTTCTAGTTTTCGTTTATTCTAATATTCTCTAGTCTATAGAGTGGAGTTTTACACAATCGTCTCAATTCTTTCACGACTTTATGAACATGTGTTCGTGCAACAAAAAATATGCCTTTAAACACTAAACACATTTTAATTTCCATGACCACAATACTAGATTCATTTATGTCACAAGGAAGTGCAATTTGTATTTGAGATATGTTAACAAGTATATTGATTAGTCCACCAGTCAATGCCGATTGTGGTTTTGTAAAATGTTGTCCAAGTTCTCATATTTTCAAAATCGACAATCGTAATGATATCAATCTTTCCTCTAATTCATAACATTTTTTCACTATGGAAAATTTTCTATTACGACTAATTTTCTATGGAATTGCAAATTTGATAATTGCATACACACTTAATTTTGGACACATTGCAGATTTTTTTCTATGACATCTCTTTTAAACCAAGTTTGATTGTAAATTTCATAGTCATAAACAAAAACATCTTGTGTTTTCTTAAAACATTGCTGTTCAAATATTGTTTCAAATGTATAATCAGACATCTGTAACGATTCTTTATGTTCATTATCAAATATGCTATCATGTATTGAGTTTCGCCACTTCGATTGTCTTGTAATCCAACTTGTTTCGATAAATTTTTTGTTTCTTATGTATTTTTTGAGTTCATGCAATGAAGAATGTGGTATTTTTCTTATATTGACAGGCTTTGTATTAAATTCCATAATATCTTCATCAATTTCCATGTTATTAGATATAGAATTTAATGGCTTGCATAGTTTTCTAAGAACACTTGTTTCAGAAACATCCTTGTTTCTTATATGTTTTTTGAGTCACGATATCTTGCTTGCATTGATAAATTTTTTGTCAATTTATGATCGGATATTCACCCTATGAGTGACATTAGTTAAAGATTTATTAAACTAAGGTATTACAGACTCATGTGTTGGTGTGTGTTCTATGTTATTTAAGCAACGGATCGATCATATTGCCAATACACAGACACTTAAATGGAAAGACAACAGAGAAATATAGTAAGCAAACATAAAGACACAAGAAATTTTAATAAGGAGTTCACCCTATTCTCTAGGGCTACGTCTCCTGTCCAGTTCTCAGTGGTGGCCTTATTTTATTGTGTCTTTAAGCAGAGAAATTATAATACGGGGACTCAATGTGAGTTCTCCTGAAGCAGGTTTTGCTTGGTAGGGTGGTTCTTGGATTCCCCAAGCCACTTGAGTACACATACTTCTTCTTCCTACCAGCTCTGAGACCTTCTGGTCTACAGGGGGAGCCCAATATGGCGCTCAGCCCGGATAGATTCCTCTATGGGAAGGCTTGAATCTTCAAGCTCTCTGGTGCTTGATGCTACCGCTGGTCAGCTCAGCCCTTTGTCTCTTCTGCTTTTCTTTACTATTCTCTGTGTTTAGTCCTCCTCTTTGGGTTCATTGTTCCACTTCTTCGTCTCTCGACTTTTTGTTGTCTTACTTCCCTTCTCAAGTGACTATCTTCTTCCTCTGTTCATGGCTTTAGCCATTCGACCCCTATGCTTGTTCGGTTCCTCTTCCGCCTCTGTCTCTTCACCTTCTGTAGCTAAGCTTGGAGTTCCCTATTTAGCGTCATCATGAATGCTCAGGGAGTGGCCACTTGTCCTCCTCTAAATGGTGCCAACATGTTTCGTCGATTCATTTCTTCAGTTACGTCGTGGATGTATTCTTCCTCCACCGTGGTGGTCAAACTGATTCCAAATCCCTTTAGAACATGGCTTAATTCCCTGTCGATTCCACTTCCTCCATTGGGCGCGATCTCAACCATCCAATCTGGGCCCTCCAGATCCGACGCCATATGCATGTTTCGCACGGTTGACTTGCTCGACTGATAGCGCGTGATCAACGACGATTTTCTCTCACCTCCACTTGCCACACGTCGAACGTTGTATGGAATCACTCCGCTCTCGTCCAAAACCTCTTACCATTTAAGGGCGCCCCGATTACAACCGTCGGTTTCTAGAGCGAGGGTCCCGCCCTTTATACGTTTAGCACTTTTACCTTTTCAGCCCATGGTTCTTCGACTCTTGATGCGACCGAGTGCTCAGGATTCCCCATTTCAACCCTGTTCCCCTAGTGAATCGCGCATCAAAATCCACCTCTGTTTCCCGATCCGGGGCTCCCAGGGGCTACTTTGGCCTCCTGGGCAGTCTCCATGGGCCTCGGTCAGCGCGCTTTGACTGAGGTCCTCGTCATTCCACGTCGACTACCATTGCCACTGGTTTGGGGTGTTTTTGATCACTGCTTTGGATTTCTTTAGAGATTTGTTCGACCTGATACAGTCATGGTTCTTTGACAGTCTTCTATGGATCCGATTCGGATCACGGCCTTCCCACTGAAAAAGCTTTTTGACCACCAAAATTTGGTTTTCAAGCATTGACTAAGTGAGGATATTGTTTCTTCACTTGTCCATTCTCAATCCACTTTGCACTGCTCGGATTTGAACCTTTGAGCCCAATCCTGAGGTACTCCACATTTCCCCTGCGCATCGTCCTTACCTTCCTATCCAACACTGTGTCTTCCTACAACTCATTGAGATATTCAGATAGCAGGTCATCGAGAGAAGGCAATTGACTTTGCTCTTCAGGGTCCTCAATCATTGAAGGTTCAAACAATCTCAAGAAATCTGCATTTACGATTGAGTAGATGTGCATGTAAGCTGGTAAATCAAGGCGAAAATCATTTTCCCCAATCTTCTCAAGTATCCTAAAAGGTCCATACTTGATAGGATTTAGCTTTTTACCTTCACCTTGCATCCTGTCCTTGTTGATATATAGCCAGATTTGGTCTCCAACCTGAAAACTATGCTCCATCCGATGCTTGTCATGCCTAGCCTTGTACTTAGCTTGGCTCTTTTCCAGCTATTCCTGTACTGCCTAATGGATATCCTGGATCTATTCAATGAACCTAGTTGCCTTGTCCACATCACTGTGTCCATCAACCATGGTATCTTTACCAAAGACAAAATCTAAAGGAGACCGTGGTGTGAAACCAAAATAGGTCTCAAAAGGAGATCTTTGTTTAGAAGAGTGCTTGGCTCTATTGTAAGCATGTTGCAAAAAAAACGTGTTCATCCCAAAACTTAGGATGTTTGCTGCAATAACCTCTCAGTAACTGGATCACTATCCTGTTTACTACCTCTGTTTGGCCATCTGTTTGTGGATGAAAAGCTGTGCTTTTCTTTAACTTGGTGTCCATCAGTTCCCACAGACTCGACCAAAACTTCCCCACAAATCGGTGTCTCGATCATATGCAATGGAAGTGGGTAATCCAAAATGAACCCATACATGTTCAAATAACAATTTTGCAGTCTGTTCAGCTATGATCTGTTTACTACAAGGTATCAAAATACACATTTTGTTCAACCTATCCACAACAACATATAGATAGTCATGACCTTTCCTAGATTTAGGCAGTCCTCCAACAAAATCCATGGAAACACTTTCCCAAGGGTGAGAAGGAACTAGAAATGGAGTGTACAAGCCTAGTTTTCTGTTGCTAGGCTTGCTTTTAGCACACATGGCACACCCTCTTACATATCTAGAAACTGTCTCGTTCATTTTCGGCCAATAACATAACCTTTGCAGCTGTGCAACTGTTTTACTTACCCCAAAGTGACCTGATATCAGAGAAGTGTGTGCTTCCCTAATTATTTTTACTCTCTCGGTTTGTGGAATGCAGAGTTTCCCACAATGGTATAAGAGTCACTCCTTCATATGATAGTCCAATTCTTCTACTCTTTTGCCTTAAAGTCCATATCCTGAGCATATTGTTCTATGTAGCTCTCATGTAGCACAAAATTATGCTTAAGTATGGTAGATGCATTTATAATGGGTCTAGATAACATGTCTGCAACCTTGTTATGTAAGCCCTTTTTATATCTTATGACCAAATGAAATTGTTGTAGAAAACCCATCCGTCTGTAATGTCTTGATTGCTACAACTTAGTTTGGGAGTGTAGATATTGAAGTGGTTGGTGATTAGTATGTATTACTGTCTCTTTGCCCATTAAACAATGTTTCCACTTTTTCACACTCTGAACTAATGCATACAATTCTTTATCATATTTAGGATAGTTAACTACTGTAGGATGAAAAGTCTCACAATGATAACATATGGGTTTACCATGCTGTGTCAACACTGCTCCCATGGCATAGTTGTTGGAAATAATACTGAGAGGGGGGGGTGGGTGAATCAATATTATGACATCAATAAAAATTTTTCATTTCCATATTCAGATTCATATATGCTACTTCCACAACTTCTTATGATTCAGTTAGTTGATCCTTAATGAGTGCATTAGAACATTATCAACCATATTAACAGTAAACAGGTGCAGTAAAATAGAACAAATCATCACACATAAGCCACACACATGAACACCATGATATAAGGTGGAAACCCAATGTGGGAGAAAACCACCTGCTGCAAGTCATCTCAATATTCTTCTTAATAAGAAAATCCTTTTACAATATTTATGTACTGGTGCAGTCTTATACCAGTACACAGGCTTCTACCTGCAGAGAGCTACAACCCTCTCTCGTTCTCCAGTCTCTCCTGGAAGGGAGCTACAACCCCCTTAGCTCTTGTACTAGCTAAGATACTAGTACGTAGGCGCCGGCCTACAATCTTCTCTCCTCCAGGTACCACGTTTCATACATTTTCAGACTGGATACTCCTGAAGCACAACACATAATCTGAAAGGCCACGTTTCATCCAATTTTCATACTGGACCCATTAATATCATTGAAGCACATAATCAATCAATCTTCTGAATCACCCAAACACCAGATCAATACATATACAAGGATAATATATGTGTTAGCACCCAGATCTAGTCCATCAGATCACATAAATATGAGTCATTATGATCCTAATCCAATATTAGTTCTCATCCATCAATACTGAAGCTAAACATAATCAACCAAACAGGATATGCAGAATATTGAGACCTTTAAACTGTCATCAGAACCCATCAACAACCAGAACCACCTGTGACTTCAAATATCATAGCTCAAATTGTATACGCTACTACAATGAACCAAACCTGCATATATACGCGCTTACACCAAAGCCAACCCACGTACAGATCTATAAATGTTCAAACATGACTTGCAGCGATTTCAAACTTAAGTTATACCCAGTTCAGATCAATATACAGATCTAGAATAAGCATAATCAAATATATAGAGATAGTTCATTTCAAACCATTTGATCCCGATCTATCCTTAGATCTTGTTCTCCATCAACCGGTGAGATCCCTCTTTAGCTCAGATCCAGATCTGCACCATAACCCAATCACAGTATTCCAGATCTAGCACTTTATCAGATATTCAATAATGCAGATAATGCTTTGCCAAATGATCTCCTTCCTCTTTTATAGCCTTAGGCCTTTCACAATACCACGGGCCAAAACCATAATAACACAATACCACGGACCCAATACTTGGGATCAACACTTTTGGATGCAATACCACGGACCAAAACCATAGGATCAAAAACTGTCGGACTAATACCATGAACCAATCATGAAAGTGCGTGAACTTTTCTCTTGCAAGAAGGGAACTTTTCTCTGCATGAAAGTGCGTAAACTTTTCTCTACATGAAATAAACTTTTCTCTGCATAAAAGTGCGTGAACTTTTCTCTACATGAAATAAACTCTTCTCTGCATAAAAGTGCGTGAACGTTTCTCTACATGAAATAAACTTTTCTTTGCATAAAAGTGCGTGAACTTTTCTCTACATGGAATAAACTTTTCTCTGCATAAAAGTGCGTGAAATTTTCTCTACATGGAATAAACTTTTCTCTGCATAAAAGTGCGTGAACTTTTCTCTGCATAAAAGTGCGTGAACTTTTCTCTACATGGAATAAACTTTTCTCTGCATAAAAGTGCGTGAACGTTTCTCTACATGAAGGAAACTTTGTTGCACTATAATTTATCAAATAAATTTGCTGCACTATAATTTATCATTTGTGTGATTTGCCATCAAGGACAACACTTGTCTCATAATGCCAACAATCTCCCCCTTTGGACTTGTCATACTGAGAATTGTCATCTGATATCTCTTCCGTAGATTCATCTAGATATATATAAGTGAGTTGATCTTCTATGAGTTGTTTGCCATCAAGTACAACACATGCATCATAATGCCAACAATCTCCCCCTTTGGACTTGATGGCAACAACACCAAATCACTCTCCCCCTTTGACATCAAGGGCAAAGGGTGAACCAATATATTTTCTTTCCTAAATAAACATTCTGCTGTCCATACTCCCCTTGAGTACCTGCTGAAATCTCTGAATGAGCTCCCCCTTTGTATATGCCAAGGTGTACCAATCTGTTCATGCTACATGCTGAAAGCTCTGCTCTTTCTGAATTGTGTTGTTCATGCTCCCCCTGACTGTAGGAAAGATCTGCAAAAGATGTTCTACAAGAAGTACATGACTCTATACATCATAAATGACCTTCCTATCACCAAAGACTCATACATACATCTATCTCCCATCACAATGGTGATATACCAAAAGTTTACAGATAACATAAGAGAATAACATCATTCATCCCAGGCATAGTGGGGAAACCAACATAGGCCGTTACATGACCTGAAGAGATCTCATCAAATGACTACAAAAGATAGAGACACACTATTACATCATGAGTCTTGATATGACCTTTACATCGAATGATATACATGACATTTATATAGAGACCAAACACCTAAATAAGATCATGATAAACATCAGCAACGACACTGTATGATCTGCTCCATAGTATCTATCATCATATAGGTAAGAACTCATCATCATCATGTCTCCAACAATGCAACATTGAATAATCATCCATGTATCCAGCCAACAATCCTCATCCATATATGTGCCAAGAACAATAGGAATCCTGCATCATAATTGTAATATATGATCTTTATGCATATGACGACAACAGCATATGAGTGACTCATCATCAAGTAAAGAAGATGTGAATTCAAGCTATGTACTTCTCCTTATCCTTATGAAGATCACCATGTAAGCACCATTAGAGAATCAACCACAAATCTGATCTAAATATCAACTATGTAACCCCAAGAATCATCTGAACAACTCATAACCATATCATAGCAAGATGAATCATTTATCCATATAAGCATCATCACCAAGGACTATTAACCATAATGCCAACAATGCATTAAGAGCATATGCTCCCCCTAAACCTGTGCCATCTGTCAGATCTGATCATGCATATTAATAAGAAGTATCAAGACATCAGCAATATCAAGTTAGAACCAAAATACTTCTAACCATCATATCCACACATCATTAGCAAAATGCAACCATTATCGATTAGAGCAAAACTAATCATTTTCTTGAATCTGTCCCTACTGCCTTTCTTCAAACAATCATATACGCGACTGTGCAGTAACAAATTCGCGTATATATGTAACTTCCCTTTATCAAGCTTGCATAGGAGATTGAAGTTTTACACTTCTGGCTCCCTCTGTTATGTCTGTATAATGTGTTGTGCTGCCACTTTCTGACTGAACTTCCTTTTTCTTCCATATCTTCAAGTGTGATGATGTTTTCTCCTTTTGGTGTGATGTCCATGCTTTGTTCCTGCATTCCTTTGCTATATGTCCAAGCTTGTTACATGCATAACATCTTACATGTTTCATATTCCTTTTGTAGCAATCAGCAGCTTTGTGACCAAACATATTGCAAGCAAAGCAATATCCATTAAAGTACCTTGACTGAGATGATCTGTTTGTTTGATGATCTTGAACCCTTCTTCTTCTACATCTGGCTACAACATGTCCAAGGTTATGACATACATAACATTCAACATTATTCATAGGAGGAGTAAAAGATTTTCTTTGAAGAATTTCTTTCCTTGGTTGATGATGAGATTGACCTTTCATCTCTCTTATCTCCTTGTTGATCATTTTAGATTTCTCTTTAGAGTTCCTTGCCTCACCTTGTGAACTAGATTCACCTTCAACAGATTCATGAAAGCCAAGACCAGTTTTGATAGCAGGAGATCTTTGACTATTAAGAATATCATCCAAGACTTTAGTACTATCTTGAAAACGTAAGAGCTTATCCTTTTCTTCTAATTTACTTTTCAAGATATTTACCTCAACCTGAAGTTGTTCTTCTTTTTCTAGATATTGCTTCTTCATGTCTTCTTCAGCTTTCCTTTCTTCTTCCAACTGATGCTTTAGCTTGAGAATCTCCTTTTCTTGTTCTTCATTCAGATCCTATTGCATTTGACGAATTCTGAAGGCACATTCTAGCTGAGATTTTAAGCTGATAACTTCGTTTCCCTGTTTTTCAATATCTTGGACTAGATCTTTATTCTGCTTCTTTGATTCTTCAAGATCTTCCTTTAGAGAGCGGATCGTGGCTTCAAGACTTTCATAGTAACTGGATCTATCTCTGAGTTTCTTGATGGTTGTGTTCTTTTCATTGACTTCATTTCTTAGAGATGTTGCTTCAACATGCAACTTTTGATATTTCTCCATGAATAACTCTCGTTGAGCCTTTTGTCTAGTAACAGTTTCTTTGAGGGCACCACTCTTTATGTTCAGAAGTCTTTCTTGTTCACTAATTTTGTTTGTCAGCCTGTTAAATTATGCTTCTATTTGATATCCTTCTTCCTCACCCATAAGAGCACATTCAGTTGTTTCGTTATCACTTCCATCTTTTCCAAATGGATAGATAGCTGGAACATCAGAGGATAGCAAATTCATACCTGATAGTTCATCTTCATTCTGAAATGATTCCGAATCTGAATCTGAATCTGAAGAGCTTCTTATACCTAATCCCCAATCGATTCTCCCACTGTCATAGTTCTTCTGAGATGTTTTCTTATTCTTATGAGCTTTCTTCTTAAGCTTCTTTCCCATTGTTCCACGGATCTCCTTCAAGCGATCAAGCTTCTACCAAAGGACCTGCTCTGATACCAATTGTTGGAAATAATACTGAGAGGGGGGGGGGGGTGAATCAGTATTATCACATCAATAAAACTTTTTCATTTCCATATTCAGATTCATATATGCTACTTCCACAACTTCTTATGATTCAGTTAGTTGATCCTTAATGAGTGCATTAGAACATTATCAACCATATTAACAGTAAACAGGTGCAGTAAAATAGAACAGATCATCACACATAAGCCACACACATGAACACCATGATATAAGGTGGAAACTCAATGTGGGAGAAAACCACCCGCTGCAAGTCATCTCAATCTTCTTCTTAATAAGAAAATCTTTTTACAATATTTATGTACTGGTGCAGTCTTATACCAGTACACAGGCTTCTACCTGCAGAGAGCTACAACCCTCTCTCGTTCTCCAGTCTCTCCTGGAAGGGAGCTACAACCCCCTTAGCTCTTGTACTAGCTAAGATACTAGTACGTAGGCGTCGGCCTACATTCTTCTCTCCTCCAGGTACCACGTTTCATACATTTTCAGACTGGATACTCCTGAAGCACAACACATAATCTGAAAGGCCACGTTTCATCCAATTTTCATACTGGACCCATTAATATCATTGAAGCACATAATCAATCAATCTTCTTAATCACCCAAACACCAGATCAATACATATACAAGGATAATATATGTGTTAGCACCCAGATCTAGTCCAGCAGATCACATAAATATGAGTCATTATGATCCTGATCCAATATTAGTTCTCATCCATCAATACTGAAGCTAAACATAATCAACCAAACAGGATATGCAGAATACTGACACCTTTAAACTGTCATCAGAACCCATCAACAACCAGAACCACCTGTGAATTCAAATATCATAGCTCAAATTGTATACGCTACTACAATGAACCAAACCTGCATATATACGCGCTTACACAAAAGCCAACCCACGTACAGATCTATAAATATTCAAACATGACTTGCAGCGATTTCAAACTTAAGTTATACCCAGTTCAGATCAATATACAGATCTAGAATAAGCATAATCAAATATATAGAGATAGTTCATTTCAAACCATTTGATTCTGATCTATCCTTAGATCTTGTTCTCCATCAACTTGTGAGATCCCTCTTTAGCTCAGATCCAGATCTGCACCATAACCCAATCACAGTATTCCAGATCTAGCACTTTATCAGATATTCAATAATTCAGATAATGCTTTGCCAAATGATCTCCTTCCTCTTTTATAGTCTTATGCCTTTCACAATACCACGGGCCAAAACCATAATAACACAATACCACGGACCCAATACTTGGGATCAACACTTTTGGATGCAATACCACGGACCAAAACCATAGGATCAAAAACTGTCGGACTAATACCATGAACCAATCATGAAAGTGCGTGAAATTTTCTCTTGCAAGAAGGGAACTTTTCTCTGCATGAAAGTGCGTAAACTTTTCTCTACATGAAATAAACTTTTCTCTGCATAAAAGTGCGTGAACTTTTCTCTACATGAAATAAACTCTTCTCTGCATAAAAGTGCGTGAACTTTTCTCTACATGGAATAAACTTTTCTCTGCATAAAAGTGCGTGAACTTTTCTCTACATGGAATAAACTTTTCTCTGCATAAAAGTGCGTGAACTTTTCTCTGCATAAAAGTGCGTGAACTTTTCTCTACATGGAATAAACTTTTCTCTGCATAAAAGTGCGTGAACTTTTCTCTACATGAAGGAAACTTTGTTGCACTATAATTTATCAAATAAATTTGCTGCACTATAATTTATCATTTGTGTGATTTGCCATCAAGGACAACACTTGTCTCATAATGCCAACAATCTCACCTTTTGGACTTGTCATACTGAGAATTGTCATATGATATCTCTTCCGTAGATTCATCTAGATATATATAAGTGAGTTGATCTTCTATGAGTTGTTTGCCATCAAGTACAACACATGCATCATAATGCCAACAATAGTCAGTGTCATCAGTTTGGATCTCAAATGGTCTTTGTAAATCTGGCAGTGCTAGTACAGGTGTTGTACTAATTATCTCTTTCAAGGTGTCGAAGGCTTTCTGATGTTTTCTTCCCCACTGAAACACCTTATTCAATCTTGTTAAAGCATGTAAGGGAGTTGTAATTGAGGAGAAGTTAGAAATGAACTTCCTCCAATATTGTGCTGCTCCTAAGAAGCTTCTCACTTCTGTAGTAGACCTGGGTTTAGGCTAGTTCACAATGACTGTCACTTTAGAGGGATCTATTTCTAATTCACCTCCCACTACTATATGACCCAAGTAGTTTAAAGATGTTTTGCAAAATTCACATTTTGAGAGTTTAACATAAAGTTTTTCTCTTTTCAAAACATCTAATGTCTACTTAACATGCTTTAAATGTTCTTCCCACGTTTTACTAAAAATCAGAATGTCATCCAGATACACAATAACAAAATCATCAAGAAAAGGTCTGAGTACATCATTCATTAATCTCATGAAAGTAGCAGGAGCATTAGTTAAGCCAAAAGGCATAGCCAACCATTCATACAATCCCTGCTCCGTTTTGAAAGCAGTCTTCCATGCATCTTGGTCTGAAACTCTGACCTGATGGTAGCCACTGTGCAAATCCAGCTTGGTGAAATAAACAACTTCCTTCAATTTATCTAAAAGATCATCTATGCGAGGAAGGGGATAACAATTTTTTATTGTTATCTTATTCAGTCCTCGGTAATCAATGCACATTCTCCAAGAGCCATCTTTCTTTCTCACCAAAACGATTGGTGACCCACATGGTGATGTGCTAGGCCTAATGAAGCCCTTCTCGAGCAACTCCTGCACCTGCTTCTTGATTTCAGCATTCTCTAAAGTAGGCAACCTATACATCCCAATGTTAGGCAAAGGAACCTCTTGCTGCAAAATAATATCATGTACTATTCCATTTTTGGGTGGCAGACCTTTATGTTCTTGAAACAAGACATCATACTCTGAAACAACCTTTTCTATATCATCTTGCTGTTCAACATTACAGCCCTCAAGTACATCGGTTTTATCAGGTTTATTTTAGTTTATAACCATCAATAATAATTGTTTACATGAATTTATCATTTTTTTCATCTGTCCTGAGTTTATGAGAGTATAATTATTCTTGAGCTTATGAGCTCTTACAAAGTATTTGATTCCATATTTAACAAGTAGATACTTGTTCTCAGCTCTATAGAAAATAGCCTTTCTATCATACAAGCAAGGACTTCCTAAAACAATTCCACATATATCCAAAGGAATTATGTCTAACTCAGCCTCATCTACAAATGCTGACCCAAAATAAAACTTGAGTTTGCATTGTCTAGTCACTTGTAGTTGTGCTTTATCATTCAACCATCCTAATGGGTATGGTTTCTTGTGGGGTGTAGTTACTAATCCCAATTTCTTTACAATTGCTTCAGAAATCAAATTTACTTGTGAGCCACTATGAAACAAAGTATCAATTTTTTGATTTTTGGAAATAACTCGAATATGGAAAAGCTCATGTCTTTTTCTCTCATTTTCTTCACCAATAACAGATTGAGCAGAATTACCAATAGATGCTTCAGAATTCTTACCTATTATACCTGTGGCTACTATAGTTGTTTCATCTCTCAATTCTGACCCCAAAGCTTTTTGAATAGCTGCAATTGTATTCTTCTTCTTGCCCTCGGACTTCTTAGGTCTCAACTCTGGATGCAGAATCCAACAATGCTCATCATCATGCCCCTCCTTTTTACAGTGAGTGCATGAAGCTTTGGCTTTCTGTGCAGTGTTAGCCATGCTTTCTTTCCACTTCTGTTTTCTCTTCTCCTTGCTCTTGCTTATAGTGGGTTGGGATGGTCCCCCAACTTCTGGATTTCCATTCTTTCCTCTAGCTTCTATATGAGTAGCTTGTACATATACCTCATCTATACTAGTGGGATTAAACATGAGGATGGTATGCCTCATGTAGCTGTGTAGACCACCAATGTACTTCAAAAGAGTCTTTGGTGAGTCTAATGAGATAACCAATATCAATGCTCTCTTTCTAAATTCTTTAGTATACCCTTGCACACTTTTCCCTTTCAACTGTCGAAGAGTTTGCCAACTCATCATGGCTTGCTGCATGTAGGCCAATGGATAGAACTGCTTTTTGATTGTAGAAACAAAGTCACTCTAGACAGAGATGGTCTTACCATGTATTTTTATATCAGCTTGGGTTCTGCCTTCCCACTAAACCAAGGCAGTGCCTCCTAAGTGTAGGCTTCCCAGCTGAATCTTACTCTTGTCTGAGTTTGTGTTCTGTACCTTGAAATACACATCAATTTGTCTAATCCAATGGTCCAACTTTTCAGCATTTAGCTCTCCATCATATATAGGCAAATCAAATTTAACATCTAGCTTAATCAAAGATGCTTTCTTATTATGCACAAGGCTATTAGGAGGTTATAAGTAGAACTTCGATGTAAATCACATAAAGAGAGACAATTGTTGACGCGTTTCGAGCCAACCAGTGTGGTTCATCATAACTTGTCCTGATGATGAACCACACTGGTTGGTTCAAAGCGCGTCGACAAATGTCTCTCTTTATGTGATTTACGCCGAAGTTCTACTTATAACTATTATGGATCACAAAAGCCTCAATTCAACTATTAGGAGGTGAGAGAAAGCTTTCCTCTTTCCCCTTTCCTTTTGAGTGGTCATGGCAGTGAGACTCATCTTCTTCTTTATCTTGTTTAGAACCTGATGAATCTTCAACCTTTTTCTTTCTAAAGTCTCTGTACATTTCTTCTACCATAGACTTTATAGCTAGGAAACTCTCTATGAATTGAGGGTCTAGCCCTACAGAACCTTCCTCTGACATTGTCTTCCGAGAATAGACTCTCCCAATTTCAGGATTAGTTTCCACCAACTCTCCTTCTCTTAATTTGAGCTTTGATCTTGTGAGCATTCATAGCTAAACCAACACAAGCTTGTCTAACCTTATAGCCTAGAGCTCTGATACCACTTGATCTGATAGTCACCCTATGAGTGACATTAGTTAAAGATTTATTAAACTAAGGTATTACAGACTCATGTGCTGGTGTGTGTTCTATGTTATTTAAGCAACGGATCGATCAGATTGCTAATACACAGACACTTAAATGGAAAGAGAGCAGATAAATACAGTAAGCAAACATAAAGACACAAGCAATTTTAAAAAGGAGTTCACCCTATTCTCCAGGGCTACATCTCCGGTCCAACTCTCAGTGGTGGCCTTATTTTATTGTGCCCTTAAGCAGAGAAATTACAATACAGGTACTCAATGTGAGTTCTCCTAAAGCAGATTTTTCTTAGTAGGGTGGTTCTTGGATTCCCCAAGCCACTTGAGTACACAGACTTCTTCTTCCTACTAGCTCTGTGACCTTCTGGTCTACAGGGGGGAGCCCAATATGGAACTTAGCCCAGACAGATTCCTCTATGGGAAGGCTTGAATCTTTAAGCTCTCTGGTGCTCGATTTTGCCTCTGGTCAGCTTGGCCCTCTGTCTCTTCTGCTTTGCTTTACTATTCTCTGTGTTCAGTCCTCCTCTCTGGGTCCACTGTTCCACTTCTTCATCTCTCGACTTTTTGCTGTCTTACTTCCCTTCTTAACTGACTGTCTTCTTCCTCTGTTCATGGCTTTAGCCATTCGAGCCCTATTCCTGTTCGGTTCCTCTTCCACCTTTGTCCCTTCACCTTCTGCAGCTACGCTTGGAGTTACCTGTTCAGCGTCATCATGAACGCTCAGGGAGTGGCCACTTGTCCTCCTCTAAATGGCGCCAACATGTTTTGTCGATTCGTTTCTTCAGTTACATCGTGGATGTGTTCTTCCTCCACCATGGCAGTCAAACGGATTCCAAATCCCTTTAAGGTGCAACTCAATTCCCTGTTGATTCCACTTCCTCCATCGGGCGCGATCTCAACCATCCGATCTGGGCCCTCCAGATCTAACGCCATACGCACGTTTCGCGCGGTTGACTTGCTCAACTGATAGTGCGCGATCAACGGTGGTTTTCTCTCACCTCCGCCTGCCACGCATCGATCATTGTATGGAATCGCTCTGCTCTCGTCCAAAACCTCTTATCGTTTAAGGGCGTCCCTATCAAGACCACCGGTTTCCAAAGCGTGGGTCTCGCCGTTTGTATGTTTAGCACTTTTACCTTTTTAGCCCGCGGTTCTCCAGCTCCCGATGCGACCGAGTGCTCGGGCTTCCCCATTTTAGCCTTGTTCGCCCAGCTAGGCGCTAATCGCGCATCAAAATCCACCTCCGTTTCCCGATCTGGGGCTCCCAGGGGCTACTTTGGCCTCCTGCATGGTCTCCATGGGCCTCGGTCAATGCACTTTGACCGAGGTCCTCGTCGTTCCATGTCGGCTGCCATTGCCACTGGTTTAGGGTGTTTTTGATCGCTATTTTGGATTTCTTTAGAGATTTGTTCGACCTGATATAGTCATGATTCTTTCACAGTCTTCTATGGATCCAATTCGAATCAATTTATATGCCATTTTCATTCACAATCATGTTTTTGAATTCATTCCTATTAACGTGACAATGTTTTTTATTGGATTTCTCTATACATTGCTTTTTTTTAATTTCTTCAATAGGACGTGAAATATTTTTTTGTTGTACTATCTCTTTGATAGGTTCATAATGAAAATGATCTACTTTCGTATCAAATTACATAACATGGAATATTGTTCCGGCTTTCTTGAACCCATGAAATTCAGACAAAATAGCTAGAGTGTTAGTGAACCATATGCAATAGTTATGTCCAAGATATACCGTATCTAGTCATAAACAAAAAGGCCGCTGTCTATCTTCCCTTTTTCATATGGCATTGCTAGTTGTACAATATATCCTTGCCAATTTACTATTCCATGAAATTGCTTAATTTCATGTTTGTTCATGTATTTTTCCATGTAGTTCAATGCAAATGAATCATTACGCATCATTTTGTTGCAAAAAGTCTGTGCAATTATACATCATAAACAGGGAACATCATAATCATTATCCATCAATTAGTATATTGTTTCAAAATAGCTTTCATCATAAATACTTCTGAACCTAGAAAATCTCTTAAACATATGTCTTCCGATGTTTTTTTCTATCTACATCCATCCATGTTTTGTTTGTTCATATGTTGTTATATTTATTATAGGTTCATGATTAGTTCCTATTGAATGTTTTTTCTTGCACAAGAGTGGTTAAAAATGTTCGAGAATTGAATTATTGTCTTGGAACAATATGTCATAACTTTCTTCACACAAATTTGAATTAAAATGCAAATAAATTTTCATTATTGTCTTTGACCAAAGTTTTATGGGAATTTTTAGCCAGTTCGATAACCAATGTATACAAAACATGTCCCCCCAAAGTCCTCGTTCTTCCCCAGCAATAATGTTTGAAGTTCATTTTTCCATCATTTTCAAGTAAATATCTAGGCTATTTATACCATGCTTATGTATTAATGCATCTATAATAAATTCACATTCATAAGATAATATGGGTTTGACCTTCCCTTCATGTAAATAATTCCTGAAATGTTCTATTGTTCCTTCATGCAATTTTGTTGACGTGTATCTAAAATGAAATAGAGTTCACATACTATCGAACATGCAATCTCCCACAACATATGCAAAATTTTTCAAACGAAATAGATTATGTTGCCTTAGTATTGCATATGTACCATTCTTTTCTATAGTAAACAAATGCTTCTCCATTGATGCTTTAGCAATCACGCTTCAAACATGCTTGTTCATTGATGCTTTAACAATCATGTTTCAAAAAATATTACATTCACTATGAACTATTGCTCAACGATAAGCACAACATAAATAATGTATAGGAAAATGAGCAAAACAATATAGATACAAATGATTCACATAAAAATCTTGTCTATGAATGAGATATAGAATCACAAAACAAATGAACCACAATGTACTTGATGCATATATCGTAAAATCTATATCTGTTTCCGAAAACAGAAGTTGTGTAGAACTATTATGCTAACGAGCAAAACACACAATTATCAGAACATAATATCTGATCAGTAAACTGTTGTGGATATTCCATGGACGGTTTGTCAAAACAGATATGATAATATTATATTAAAAATATGAGATTCTACACTATTATAGTTTTATTTAATTTCTAGATCTGTAGATTTTACTGTAATTAATGCATGCACATAAAAGTAAATCAAGAAAAAAAGTAGAGAATGAAAAAATAAGCTCACATACACATAAGACACAAGATATGCTCTCTAGGAAACCCTTTCGGGAGAAAACCAAGCTGGAATAGGAGGTTGCTTCACTCTCTTTCTTTGTCTACAAATATGTCTGCAGATACAAAGAAGTAATGCCTTTGGCCCATGGGCTGCTACAATACAAAAATCCTTTGTGTGTGTTATACCTCCTATTTCTCCTGGTTATCTTTGCTCAGCTATGGAACAAAATTCTCTCGAAAGAATGGAATGCCTCTTCCTCCTAGTGGCCCGGTTATAACACAACCCTATAACCTACTAGTGGTTAAGTTTGACTACATCAACTCTTATCTAGAGTTACAAAATTGACTCTTCTAGAGTATTTTACATCATAAACATGTGGCTAGCCCCTTTTCCATGAATAATGGGGGCTAATGCAATATTCTCCCGAACTATAGGTGTGAAAACAGGAAGGTTAACTTCTGAATGGCATAACTTTTTCATACAGACTCTGATTGACGGGCTTCTTGCGTTGTTGGAAAGGTCTTTGTGTGTAGAAAAACATAAAAAGGTGCTACACTAGAGTGGAAAAATTTTACCCCCAAAAAATGTCATTTGATGCCTCAAAATGCTCCCAGAAGGTTTCAGACCCTATTTCACCAAACTGGGCCCCGCTAGTAAAAACGTTCCCGTGAGCTGATTCCTCCAATTTTTTCACTCCAAATGCATCAAGATGGATGAAAAACAATATAATGATCCAATTCAGATCAATATAAATTTTGAAAACTATGAGAAAAACTATTCATAATGAGCCTCCCCTAGAACTATGAAATATACGAATATGCATTGACAACATGCATGATCAACACCTGGCCAATGCAACTATTGACACATTACTTGTTAAAATTATGTCACAAGAGCTCTTTAAAACTTAGAAAATTTGATTTTTTATTCTTAGGCTAATGAGAAAAACACAATGACACGTTACATGTTAAAATTATGTCATAACAGTTTCGTAAAACTTAGACCCTTTGACAATAACAAACACAATCTTTCTATGGAAAAATTGCGTACCTTTGAATTCACTTCCCCTCTGAATAGTTCTCCGACACACTTTCTTTCCGCATAATACTGATTTTTAAACAATGAAAGCCACTTAATATCAGTCACTCCATACAATGCATCACACAATTTCATATTTATTTAATTTCCTACATTTTTATGATTCACCATGGATATGTGTACATGATCTGTCTTGTCTAAAATGAATTACACATAAAATAGTTACACATGTTCATTATACATGGAAATGATGTAACAACCTTGGGTTAAAAATACATGCAATAAAGTTAATAAAGGTGAAATAATACCAAGGTCATGGGACACATATTCCAAGTTGAATGTTGGGTGAAACATCCTAGTGGGTGTTCATTTAGTTTATTATGGCTAAGGGAAATTGGAAAAAGCAATGGAAAAGGCTTTGGAAAGGAAAGATGCATTAATTGACATTTTATTTATGAAAATAAAGGAAATTAGGAGGAAAATAAGGTGAAAGGTCACAGGTTGCATGTGGGGAGGAAATAAGGAAAAATAATGAAAAATGAAGAAAATAGAGGCCTCATTGATAAAATGGCTTATGTGGATTAGTTCACAACCTTTTGTCAGTTTTAACTGGAGCTTTCTTTATTATCTCTACTCTCTCATACTCTTGCACACTTAGAGCATTCTTGGAGCACACTAGCATTGGAAAAAGGGAGGCAAAGGAAGGACATAAAGGCAAAGGAAAGCAAAGATCAAGCAAGGAAGAGTTGGATCAAGCAACTACAATGAGATTACTTGCAGGTATCGAGTTGCATGTATGATTTAATTTCTATGCATGTGTGTATTTGGTTCTCTTGCTATTATTGCCATGGGTTTTTCCAAGTGTGACAATGTTTTCAAACTTGCCCCGCCATTCCAGATAGCCATGGTGTGATGGCGTTTCTCTTACTTGGTTGAGATGGATTTTTGTATGGTTTCAAATTGAGTGAGGTGGTCTTAAAAAAAATCACAAGGCCTAGCAATCCTTGGAATGGTAAAGGTGGGATTGCAGTAAAACCTGGTTGTGTATACCCTTTCTGGGCCTAGGAATCCGCGACTAATAAATGGCGGGATATATGGTAAATCTTAGAGGGTGGAGACAAACAAATTTCTCATTGTTTAGGTGGAGATATTTGGAGGTATCCATGCTTGTATAGGCCTAGTGATCCCTGGACTAGTATGTGGTGGGGTTTTGACAAATCCTAGTAGTGTGTTTATTGTTTGGGACTAGGAATCCCTTGGTGGGATATACAGTAAAGCCTAGTTGTATAGATGCTTGCCTTGGGACTAGAAATCCTTGATTGATTCTGGAAGGATATTCAGTAAATCCTGAGAAGCATGGTCAATTTTGTTGTGAGTACCACATTCATGGTTGGAATATGGCACGGGGGTGATTGGCTGAAAGAAATATTTGGTTTAGCCTAATTTATGGTTGGGTGGTACATGGAAGTCCCTGACTTGGTTGGCTTTTGCATATGTTAATAAGATCTCTTTTCCTCTTGTGTATTATGTGTAAATGTACTTGTTATTATGTGGCTTTAATGGTTGTTCTATCATTGATATTTCTCTGGTTATATGCTGGTTATAAGCATGGTTTTATGACAGACTTGAGTAACGAATATCATCATGTTTTTATTAGTGAATGAATGGATAATGAGTGAATGACCTAATAGATTATAATGAAGCTATTGTGAGATGACATCAAACCTTCTTTATGATTCTTAGATAAGTATGAAATCCCTATGCTCAAATGTGTATTTATGACCTGTACATTGAATGTTTATGATGTGTTTGACAAAATGTCTATCATGGTTAGGATGAGTTAGGTTAGGTCCTTGTTCAAGTTTTGCATTACAAGAACTGAATTCCTTTTATTTATCGCTTCTAATTGTCTCATCAAGTTTTGGGTAGAGGCCTGAGTCCTAACCCTAAAACATAGCTCGGATTTCGAGGTCACTGGCACAAAAATGCCTAAAATAGACTAAAATCACATGGCGACCTTGTTGTGGGAGTGTCTTGAGGGTTACAGTCACATGGAGGGCTTATCAAGGGTGCGAATGGGGGTCTATTTCTATTAAAATACAAGTTAACTTAGGGGTTTGGCATCTGGAGTGTTGGTTAGCCTCTAGGGGTCCTGTAGCTCCTAAGGAAGGTCAGTTTGGTTTTGGTTTGTCAATTCCACTTCCTTAACTATACTTGGGGAGTTGAATCACATCATAGTAACTCTTTGTCGCATATTTACCCTCGAATATCAGTTTGCTTGGTTACCTGTGGGAGGAGGGTGTTATAAACGAGAAATATAGAGTTAGGCGACATTGAAAACGTCACTGATTAAGAAAATACTTTTAACTACAAAATGTAAATGACTAGAAAATTTCTTTTTGCACAATGCATTTAGAAAATGAAATTATTTTTCGAGTTTCTATTTCTTTACATGAGATTTAATCTCCAAAGGGAAACCTTGAACATAAAGCAATACAATATAATTTTTCCTGATTTTTGACATGTTTTTCAAGCCTAGTTGGAGATCGAGTATGTTTTTTACAATACATCATAGATATGAAAGTGTTGATAGTGCTGGACCAACCAACATTAAGGGGATCTCCCTGATATGAAATTCCAATCAGACCTCACACCATTTGGTGTAGGAGTCCCATCTGGCATAAATGCCTAGTTGCTGAAAGCTTAAATATTTTCCTTGGCTCTAGCTGTTAGCACAAGAGAGTGATGCAATGTTATCTTCGAAAAGCAAGGTGAGTGTGCTTGGTGAGTGTGCAGCGCAACTGTGTCTAGGTTCTCTCACTGTGAAAAGGGGGGGGGGGGGTGGGGGGAGTGAGCCTTTAAGTGAGAGGTAACCATACCAACAAGAAGCGACACACACGAACCAAAAGCGTATGTCTAGCATCCAACGGAATAGTCTACAGTAGACACGACAATTGTTACAACCAACAAACAATGGAAGAATCATCTACCATCCAACAGAATAGTCCACAACAGATGTGATGGTCAAGATAACCAATAAGCAAGGAAATATTTGTCTAGTATCCCACGGAATAGTCTACAAGTATGGGACAACAATAACAACCATTACAACACATTCTCAACAAGATAAACACTAAAATAACTGAAATAGTTCAACTATATTAGTACATGTGAAATAAAACATGAAATATAAATGTCCATAGAATAGTATTACAAAGATTCATATGTCATGCATGGAGAATGTGTTGGCCTTAAAAGGATTTTGTTATTAAGGAAAAGTTCCAAGACACATATTTACATTGTACATCACTAGCCATAGAAGTGGAACATTGGAGCCACTCCTTGCTCCTCAAAGAACTAGCTAGTCTCTTTAATGCCTTGTGGGAGGAACCAAGGTGAAACGTCCTTTGCTCATAAAATCAGGGGTTATATATAACCAAGAGGTGATGCATACCCCTTGTGACTCTTTGAATACTCTTATGATTGTTCAACTTCCTATGAATTTTCAACTTACATGACTCTTCATATTCATGTGTATCCATTGGACTCACACTTTACAATACATTTGATTTACAAGATACATGGCCCATAATAGTGATGTGGCATATAAAAAATCATGACAGGACTTGACATGACACTACTGACATGGACTGGCTTGATGATGTTGCAATTCAAGCTACTATTGCTGGTGAGTGCTAGATGTGTTCATAGATATGCTTTCTCTTCTCCTCCACATAACTTGGTAATGTGGGGTCTTTAATGATCTTCGGTCTTGGAAGGTGGTTGCACACTTGTGTTCGTTTGCTTGCTCTTGGTAGGTCAACTTGTCCGGTCAACTACAAGTGAGTCTTTAGGAATGCTTCCCTCCTTCTTCTCCTTCACCATGACTTGATAGTGTACCTGTTCCTGCAATTCACTCATGATCGGATGAAATCAATCCGAAAAATCCCTAGTCTAAGATGATGCATTATTATCCCTGAACTGAGCCTAGGACAAGTGAAAAGCTGGGAGAGAGAGCCAAGTAACTGCACATTATGAAGTTCCAAGTGATAGGGAGAGAGATTGATCACTAAGATTGAGCAGAGTGCAACTCAAGCTTGATAGAGGAACTTTTCAACATAGTCCTTACTAGGGAAAAAAATTGCGCAGTGGCCACTGGGAACTAGGTTTGTGTAGTTCAAGCCACTAGTGGATAATGCGAGATGAGGCCTTGAGAGGAAAATTATGCATATTTTTCAGAGTCAAGGAGGGCTGGGTAGCAGAGAGGCATGAAGGAAAAATCTGCACAGTTCTTGAGGTTTGTGAGCTTTGGCTGAGGGAAGGACACTAAAGGAAACAACTGTGCAGTTCTTGAGGTCAATGAGCTTCGGCTAAGGGAAGGACACTGAAGGAAACATCTGCGCAGTTTTGGAGGCTAAGGGAGGTTGGGATATTTATGAATTATGAGGTTCCAATATGCAAGGGAAAAGCTTGAGGAGTGAAAGTGTGAAGTGCGCAGTTCAAGGTAGATTGGGAGGCACAACTACGCAATTATGGGGGTCAAGGAAGGCTTTTGGGCTCTGGAATTGCGCAATACAACTTCCCTGGAGGACAATAATTGTGCAATGTGTAGTTCTAGGTAGTAAGGTCACATCAATGAGGGCTGAGACTATGCAGTGCGTAGCTCAGTCGGGGCCTGGTGAAGCTGAGTTTCCCGGTCGGGAAGATTTTCTGAAAATGGCTAAGTGTTGGAGGAAGATAGATTCGTGATGGGCTTGAACTTGTGATCACGCTTAACATACTTCAAAGACATGATAACATAGACCAACAAAGAAATGAACAAATAATTACCCTATGTGTGACTACCTCATGACAAGAAGTGACAAGTGCGACACTTAAGATAGACTTTAGGACGATCGTGACGACACTTGTGCAACAATGCGCAAAAAATTGTGTATGAGTGGGACAAATGTTTACTTGGTTAGGATAAATTGTATAAACAAAAAGCAACCTTCGAAACCACCAGAAATGTTAAAAAACATGACATAATAGACAAACATGCCAAATATGACAATTAATCCAACAAGCGAAAGGATTCAAAGAACTTGGGAAAATCTCGTGAAATGAGCTCAAGTGTTTGCAACAATCAAGGGAAAGGCCAAGGAAGGATTTGAAATTTGAGTGAAAGCAAAAATTTTGGAGGGTGTTTCAACGAATACAACAGAAAGACAACTAATGCTTCAACGATTACAATTTCCCCTTTTCGTCAAGCTTCCACACGATACAACTAGATTGAGTCTCTCCCCTTTCGAATCACTCTGGTTTTTTCCTGGTCGAGCCATGGTTTCTCTATTTAGTGATAGAGAAGCCTCACGATACCTATCTGGAAGAGAAATTACATAGAGCTTTGAATATACACAAATGCAGAATCTGCATAAGACGTCGATGCATAGATGAACACACATTTTGTTTTTAATTGGGTCTGAGTGGCATCTCTAAATATTGTTTGAAAAACACCAAATGCTGAACATAAAACAATTAAAGCTAATACACATTGGAGATGTTGTTCAGGCTCAATTGAAAATCGAAGACGTATTTTTCAATAGATCATGAACCTTGAAAACAACCAACTTTCGAACAACCACAATTTTTTCTCTTTGCAAAGTGAAAGTTATCTACATAAGCATTTACTAATAGTTGTACGAAGAGACAACTCCTTTACGTGCTAGGGAGAGTGTTTCTTTGGTTAATTTTTAAACTCTCTCATTTAGAAAATTTGTAGAGATAGATATATGGAAGAACAATTGCACATAACTAATTAATTGATCAAAGGTTGCACTCTCATCTAATACATAGTTGAGAAAAAAAGTTTTCATTATCCACAATTAAGAATGTGACGAAGACAGAGTATGTATGGGAGAACGAAGGTGCATAAGTGACACATTGCTAATATATTTATTTTTTCATTTGCACAGTCTAGCATAAGAAAAAAGGATAAACAAAGATGATATGTTAGTAGGCAAGGAAAGACAATCACAAATTTTTGGCACATCCCTAGATAAATCTTTATCTAGATAGACTGTTATCTATATTTTTAATCGTCCCAATGCCTTTGATGTAATATTGATAGCATACAACCAGGGGGAATGGCAATAAGCAATCTGACGCAACCTATATCCAAATACAAAAGAATTATGATAATTTCTATAGTAATGACAATTGAATTGAAAGAAAGCACCCGTTGTTATTCCTGAATTACATGCTGGCAACAAAGAAAACAACACGCGAACAACCATTTTGAATTAATGGGTATAAGAATGATATGATTGAAAAGCATTACATTGGCAGGAATTAGTATCAATTTAAGAGGTGACACGTGTATGCTATCCTTTTCGAATTGAATTAAAAAAAAATTCACACACTTTCCACACGTAAGTGCATCAATCTAGATTTGCAAGGACTACTGAAAGCCAACATAATGATCGTCTATCGAAAATGGAAAATCCTATGAATATGTTAAAGCTATAAAACATCAGCCAACTAAACAAACCCAACAAAACAACTGATAGATCAACAAAATAGAACAATCCACAACTACAACAGGAAAGTAGTGCAACAATCGCACCAGGAATAGATAAATCCATGTTATTAATTTAGAGAAAAGTTAGAGGAAAGGCTATAATGAAAAAGAGCCTATATTGTTTATCGGTGTGCTATGGTCCAATTGAAACAGGAGGTTTTGAAGAGAAGCCCTACGGTTACCATGAGGCCCTATTCGATCATTATGTTCCATGCCAAAAATATGGGCAAATGAGGCACTACGAACACACTAGAAATCTTGTTGGATGAAAAAATCAACACTTTGATCAACTTGTTATTAATGGTGATACCATATGCCCATATTCTCAGTGCATAACATTATAATCGAGAAAATGAGCATTTTGGTCAATGATCCATTGTATTGATTGAATGGATGTAAGTTTTATGGAATTGAACACTATTAATGATTAATAGTTTCTATGTTATTTAAAACAAAATAATGATGTTTCTTATTTAATGTTTACTAGTCTTTATTTCTATATATATATATATATATATATATATATATATTTTTATTTTTTTATGTAAAAGTAAATAATAATGTTTCTTATTTAATGTTTATTAGACTTTTTGTATAGCCAGTAAAACCTATCCACACACTGAAATCTATCCACATGAATTTTTTGGCATAAGCACAAATGTCAGTTAACACCCCTTGCAGATAAACTGAGATTTCTGCGCTCCAGTTTGATAGAAAAAAGCTGGTTTACCTTATATGAATCCGAGTCCTAATGTTGCACATTGAGTTACATATCTTGTAAATGCACTAAATACTTTTCTAATCAATTGATTAAAGGTTGTTTTGTTGTTTATGGTTTTATTTGAGTAAATAGGTTTATGTGTGAAACAACGGAGGAAGTCTATTGTATGAAGCAATCTTTTAATCTTTCATTGTGCAAACCTCCACACTCCGCACAATCACAAACCTTCCACACAATTCATGCATGCTTGCACTCATAAACATGTTTTTTAATCACAAAATTTACAAAAAATACTTTTGTTCACGTCAACACCTATAAACATGTTGCTCCCCACTACTATGTTATTAGCTCACTCTAATAGGAACTGCATAAGTGCGGACAATAATGATTTTTTCACACCCTCGAAAAATCAACTTCTTTTGCGCTTAAGATTTTGCTAATTAACTAATTAAAGGTTGTGTTGTCGTAATGAAAGCTCTCCACTTTCATATGATTTTTCTTTACACACAATTATTCGACATTATTATTATTATATATTATTCGTAACATATTAATTATAAATATTGCTAAATAATTTACTAAATGTTGTACCGATTGCGGAGAAAACTCCACAGAATGAAATTTCTCCAAAGCATGAAAATCAAATATAAATTTTTATTGTAGAAAACATAAACTAGAAAATCCCTACCTTAATCAACCTATATATTAAGCACATTTGTATATATGTAATAGGAAAATTTGAAAGATCATTACATTATAAATTAAAGTTATAAAGTTCCTTCTACATCTTGATTCCCTCACACATATCTCGTTCTGCACACATCCTTCATTCCACACTGCTAAATTTGTAAAAGTTTTAAATGACAAACAATTTAAAATTAATCTTGCATTTGCACCCCCATTCTTGTGCACATTACCCATCCTCCGCACAGTAAAATCTTCGCATAAGGAAAGCTTCACAAAAGGAAACATAATAATACTATTTCAAAAAAAAATTCATAGTTAAATTACTTTTGCATTGACAACATACATTTCCTTCTACACCCTCGTTTTCTCACGCATACACTATCCTCCTCAAGTCCTTTGGACAATGAACGTTTACATTGTGCAGAGTCAAAGCTGGCATTAACGACAAAGACATAGGCTTAAAATCAAGGAAAGTTAGATCGACGATATATTTACATTCACCAAGTTTATTAGCAAGTGTGATACAAGTTGAAGTTTATGGAGCATGATTTTGGAGTTGTAGAGAAAGATTTCGGTACTTCTTTAGTTAAAATGGTTGGTGCTTTGGAATTTATCATTGATTTGGTCACAAAGCATGTTGATATATTTTATCTAAAGCACTATTCCATTTCGACCTTTTAAATTAGAAAATGGAAATACTTGTATTAACGCTGGAGCCACTATAATTGGAAAATGAAATATTGAGTTTTTCGTGTGGATAATTTGGCTCAGGCAGAGGAAATCAATGTTGAGGAGGATGCCAACGAAATAGATAATGATTTCATGGCCATTGACCAAGATACCTCCCCTTCCATCTTGAGCCAGAAGTTGAAGCCCACGTCGCTTCTATTATAGAGGATATGTAGTAATTTAAATAACTGTTAATAGAGTAAATCAATTTAGAATAACTTCTATAGCCCAACTGTGGACTGTGTCAATCCTTTGAGTTTTTAGACATCATAACAAGAATTTTTTGTTGAATTTGAAAATAAAAAAATTAATTTCCATGGATGACATTTATCTACATTTCTCTATTTAATTCATTTCCTATACTCTACATCAAAGTAAATTGTTGTTGATTTAGTTGTTATTTTTCTCTCGGTAACTTATTTTCAGCATATTTCCACAATTTAATTTGCAGAGTTGTCTATTTTCCTTTCCAGTTAGCGTAAGCATTTATTCGGGAAATTGACATACATAGCCCATCTTCAGCACAGTCAAAAATATTAATAATGAAACATAATAATATTCATCCTCACATCCTTCAACCCGTAAAGATTCATAGCTCTATAAAATCAAAACTCTATGCAACTTCTCTCGTTAGTGGTACATGAAATGACTATATTGTTAATGCGCAATATTGTTCCCTCTCCGCATAATGAAACATAATAATAACAACAAATTAACATTAATATTTTAACATTAATTTCCCTATGCACCCCCTATTCTCCCAAAAATACCCTCTCCTAATTTCGTCCCTACCGAATAAAGTTCCCAATATAAAAGCTCAACACAGTAAAATCTCCACACAATGAAACATAGTGTGAAGTAGGAAAGTGTTCCCTCTGCGGATAGAGGCAACCCCTCTAGCCCTAGAGTGGGTCTAGTCACAAAAAGGACAAAACAACAATTAATTCCCTTAAATAGTCATATTTGGAGGCCTACCTCAAACCGGTGGTTGATGAAGTCCCGTTGCACTGCTCCAACTTCCGTTTCCTTCTCCTTAATGAGCAATTAACCTAAAACACCACAAGGAAACAATAGAGCACGTACCGAGAAACAATAATGATATATTTACTAATAAAGTCAAGAAGTCATGAGCTATCAAGTAAATTACATACAAGACATAGGAAATCATCATTGATTTTATTAATGATAAATCAAGAGCAAAGCTTACAACCAAGTCTTGATGTTGCAAGCCTTCTCGGAGGGTCCAGCCAGTATGTTTCTTCAAGCATTCACTCTCAAAGATGGGTCTCCCAAACAACAATATCTCTCTCTCATTCACAAGCTTTAACACAAGGTTAAGGGCACTCCACACCTTCTTGCAAACTATGTAGCAATCCCACACTTGTCACACCCACACCAAAACTATCTACCAAACTCAAAAGTAGCAACAACATCGTACAACCAAAAGGACTAGCAAATCATAGCAATGGTGAGTGATTTTATAGGAGAAGGAGTCTCCATGAAATGAGGGAGAGGGAGCTTATCCTTAGGGCAAGCAGCACAAAAGACGGAACTACCATCCCAGAGGGGGAAGGGTGACCCAAATTGACTCAACAACCAAGTCTAGAGACATCCAGAAGGCCGACTATTGGAACAAATTTGCCCAATCTAGATCGTCGCTGGTCATTAACTAAGCTTTAGCGCTGACATCTCTAGGAAGAAATGTATGCAGACCAATTGTTGCTAAAGATAGTTAATAGCCTCGCACCGGGGTGTGAAATCCAACCATCACAGGAAATAGGTGTACTCCTGTGACGGGGTCACAACAGGATTGTTTATGATAGGGGTCCGTCGCATGTATTATGTGTATTCTCGCGATGAAGCGGAAAACTTAGGAAATGAGGGTCAATTGGCAACATTAGAGAGCATTTGTTTAACATGAGCATGTTTATTTGACACATGACACAGTAGAAGGACTGGAGTGAAGGCAGTGACAAATTATTGTGTAACAGATGCCCCCTAAAGCATAAAGCCCGAGAGAGTGGGAGGGGTGAAATGCTTTACAAAACTATCTGAACTGGAACACCACCTGGAAGAACCTGCAGGCGCAAGTACAACTGATATCTCTGATAGTGAAATATATGTAGTCTAGGCATGGGCGTAGCCATCCAAAAGACATACGAACTTGGTCTGTGGTATGGACGCAGCCACCCAGCTAATAAGACCATGAAATGACAAAGGTATGGTCGCAGCCATCCATGAAGACTCAGGTATGGTCACAACAATCCATCAAAGAGTCATATATGTAATCACGAACCAATCCATGAAAACTGAACGTGTGTAATCTTAGTTCGAGGTCTTGAAACCCAACCGATCATAGTACAAACTCTAGCATGCGAACAGATGTGCTGAAGTCGAGCATGATAGAAAGTCGCTTGATTACCGGCCAATGATGAAAATCGTTAACAAGCGTGAGAGAAAAACACCAATAATGCCAATGGATCTCAAGGTACTGCCCAGTACAATCCACCAAGTGCGAAAAATGAGTTGAATTCGAACACTTGTGGAATCACCCAATCGACGACCAATGATGAAAGTCTATCATCAAGTGCGAAGAACTTGCCATTGAGGCATGCAAACTCCAAGATACCAAAAGGAATCTCTAGACCAATCTCCTGGATAATGAGCTGGCATCGACAGGATACGATCCATCACAAGAGGGCCATAATGTTTCCCTCATCAACGACACGAGGTAAGGAACAAGTGGTAGATGGTGAAGTAGAGTATCAGAGGAGGAGGTAAGGGTGTGAACTGCAGAAGGATTATACTCTTGAACATGTCGGTGACATGACTCTGGGAGGTGGCAGCATTCAGGGACCAAGGGATCAGAGGCTCGACGGAGACAACACAGATCGGATGGAATGAGGCTAAATGGCAACCCAAAACCCCGGAAGGCCAAATAACGATGCATGGAT
Organism: Pinus tabuliformis; assembly: GCA_031772625.1. NCBI lineage: Eukaryota > Viridiplantae > Streptophyta > Pinopsida > Pinales > Pinaceae > Pinus > Pinus tabuliformis. Next base: position 774,221,988 of record CM062817.1, on the reverse strand, counting down.
ATCCCAACCTAGCAAGAAGCAAAAGTGTCGATGTTCAAGAGTGACTAGCTACGGTAGGTAACCAATGATGACTTCCAAATTTTCCCCCACCATTGCTGGCGAGTACCCCAATTATTTTTGAAAACAAGCTTTAAGGGGATAACATATTCTTGTAATATAAGTTCGTCCTTCGGACGAATCCAACCTAGTGATGGTTTAACGAGCCCTAGGGAGGAGAAGCTCGTGTCTCGTCATGGTGATGAGTCCAATGTCGTCAGGGTTTAACGAGTCAGACACAGGCAAAACTTGGAGTCTTTTTCATGTTTAGAGAGTTTGAAAAAGACACGGAAAAGAGAACTCTAGGGGGTCCATTTTCGTAAATTTGTGTCTCTCGAGCCCGAAAAAGTATAAAATAATACTCGAGAGAACTGCTTGAGCATTACGATCAAGGATTACTTTTTGCAATTAGCGACCTCGTTTCGAAAAGTAGAACAATGATCGAAGACATGTCGTTTCGTAACCAGTATCAAACCCAAAACGACAAAGGTCCAGTGATCTTTTCACATTTATACGGTCGGAAAAGAGCTCAAAGTGGACCACCTTTTATTCCATTTAACGAGCCAAAAGAGAAGACTTGGCAATCTTTTCGTCTTTTAAGTCAGAAAAGAGCATTAAAGAAGACTTTTTACAAAATATGGACCAAGTGTATATAAATCATGACATGATCCCACCACCTGTAGTTCTGCACAAAACACTTCAATCATAAGACCCATTTCATATAAAAAATAGCATATGTGTGGATACAAGGGAAAAACTCAAAAACCCTAACCAAAACCCTAAAATAAAAGGAAAAAACCCAAACCATATAGTGTAATTTTTAATTTTTTGAAAGAAACACTATAAAAGGAGGTATGGTAAGTTTATTTTTACCATTTACCATTGTGAGTTTTACCTTGGCATTTTGGTGTGCAAAACTGAGCGAATTCGCAAGCATGATTCTGGCATTGACGGTCAACAATTTCGCTCGAGGTCTTTACCAAGTAAGTAATATCTCCCCTGCGCTCCATTTCAAAGCTTTTTTCATGCAATTTGGTGGTAGATAGGTGGTTTTTTGGGAAAATTTTGAAACCCAAATTCGCCTCACAGTTGTCATGGAAGATCCGCTCGGGTTAGCAACGACTGTGATTGTTAACATTGGCTACCATCGGGATCATCACGGGATATAGATGTACTCCTGAAACGGTCGCCGTAAAAAACAACGACTGACCTCGTTTAAGCTTATGAAACGTGTTCTAATCAATTTTTCCTCTGACGCAGGACAAAATGGCTTTTGTGTGGCAAGAGAGAACTCATGATGACAATGAAGAACAAGCTTTTAATGATGTTGTGTGTTGAAGAGCCCTACTCGAGTGTGTATTGTTAAAATTCTTCCTCACTCCTCGTCTCCGGGCACAACTTGACTTACTAGAGCTGATAATCCGCTCCTAGAACCCAACGGACGGGAAGTTCGTCATCCGGGGAAAAGACATTGAATTTGATGCCACGGACATATATTTTCTGATTGGATTGTCTCGTCGCGGTGGGAGGCCGATCTTAGAGGGCCAATGAGTGTAAGGAGATACCTTAGACATGCTGATAGCACGGGTGTGCCCAGGGGCATGCAAATCAACCACTAGTGGGAAATTACAAATCCCGACAATGGAAGACTTGACTCTTCGCTCCGTACTGTTCATGGTGAAAAGGATGGTGGGCTCCCACACCCAACATGAGGCAACAAAGACCCACCTCTGGCTAGCTCTCGAGTGCCTTAACCCGACCATGTATAACTAGGCCGAGGCAGTGGCTGTCAACATGAAGAGATAGCTGACGAGGTGCCGGCGCAGGGAGGCGAAACAGTTCGGGTATGGATCTATCCTGATCCTGCTCATGCTGGAGCAGGTATCGGTTCTTCAGCTACAGGACATGGACTTATACGTGCCTGGGCCACGAGAGACCTGCATCACTCGCTGGGCACATGTCATGCCGCGATTGGGTGGTGGCTGACCAGTATCATGGGGGATGTTGTTCTGATGGTGGCTAGACCGACAAAAGGTCATAGTCAAGGACTGGCCGTACGTAGGCACAGATTTCCGTGGAGACCCTGGCATGCTACTTCCTATGGGCGAATAGTAGGACGAGGGAGGTAAACACTTGATCGAAACACCACACTATTTATGTTTTGATTTTTATGATGTTATGGATTTTATCATGCATATGTCTTAATAATTTCTCTTATGTTACTTGCAGATGTGGGATTGGAGAGGTTGGTAGGACTAGCTCTTGAGGCACGGAGAGACCCGCAGGGAAACATGGAGCTGGCCTTGGTTCGCCCTGGTGGCAATGCGGTGGAGGAGATAGCCCATAACCTTGAGGTATTGACGGATGGGATCCTGGATTATAGGGGGATCAAGGAGGTCCCTGTAGAGTACCAGAGACATACTGTCAGAGTTCCACCTAGGGTGCATAGGCTCTTGAGATGATTCGCATGAGCAGTGTCTGCTATAGGGAGCAGAACCCACTGCAGTAGATGCCTAGGTTTTACTTTCTGCTGATTTTTGGGGAGACATGTGTCTCGGATGTATGGAGAGCACATACTCTATTTTTGATATATACACTTATTTTTTGAGCGCCTCGGTGTGCCACACGATATATATATATATATATATATATATATATATATATATATATATATATATATATATATATATATATATATATATATATACAAACATATTTCTATGGTTCATTATTGTGTTTTGAATGCTTCTATACAATGTTTTGATTACATGTTGCATAAATGTCTGTCTAATACATGATTTTCTAATGCATCAGTTAATGTGTTTAATCTTCTTGGAATATGTTGATATGTAATAAAATCAAAATTTCTTTCCAATAATTTAGCACGTAAATACAACCTTAAAATCCGATGATCTCTGACAGAATAATGCCCATTAAGCTGGTACCACAAGTTGAGAATCCAGATTCACAACCAATCCACAAATATTGAGGTTGATAGCCTCGATTAGTAATTCAATGACAGTGCTATATTCAGCGACATTGTTTGTGGTGCAACCCAGACAAACACCTTGAAGGTATACTAACTCATTGTGAGGATCATAGATCACCCACGCCGCAGAAGAAAGGTTCCGAGTATTGCGGCAGGTACCATCAGTGAAACCAACATAAGGTGTACCAGTCATTTGCACAAGAAGTAAAAGACACAATAAGTGGAAATTATGCCTACACACCAAGCCCAAACATGAAAACACACACTGAAAACACACCTGCTGAAAACACATGAATGTACAAATCAGATGCACGAGATTCATGCATAGTATTTTTTCAGATAAAGCCCATTTTGGGGCTTATCTAGAGGATTCCCTTTGTAATCGATCAACTCATAGGCCCATTTTTGCAAAACACATTTTATAATGTAAGGCCCATGCCACATAGGCTCAAATTTTACTGCCCCCAGCTTATCATTTGCTTGATCATAGAGTAGGACTAAGTCTCCTTCAACAAAAGAACGAGGATTGACAGCTTGGTCGAAGTGAGTTTTCACTCTCTTCTTCTACACTTCAATGGCTAGAGAGGCTAGTCAACAGGTCTCATCTAGCCACTTTAGGTAAAGAAGACATTGTTCTACCAGAGTAGTGTTTGGGAGCAATTCAATGGCTAATTTAAGAGAAGGGATCTCACACTCAATCAGAAGGGTAGCCTCTAGACCATAAACCAATTGGAACGGGGTGAACCCAGTGGCATCCTTCACTGAAGTTCGGTAGGCCCATAAGGCGGAAAACAACATCAAATGCCAGTTGGACTTGTGCATGCCAATGGTGCGTTGAAGCATCTTGACCAAAAATTTGTTGACAGCTTCCACTTGGCCATTGGCCTAAGGATAGTACAGTGTTGAACTATCATGCCACAAGCCCAGCTGGGTTGTTAACTTAGTAATCATATGATTACGAAAATGTTTGCCGTGATCAGTGATGATAGTCTGAGGGACTCCAAATCGTGAAACGACATGATTGAATAAAAATTGCGTCGATGTCTGACCATCATTAGATAGAGTAGGCATCACCTCGGCCCATTTCGTGAAATAATCGACGGCAATGATGATATACTCATGCCCCCCAGCCGAGTGAGGGTTACAGGTCATATAATCAATGCCCCATTTGGAAAAAGGGACGACGGTAATGACAGGGTGCAAAGGAGTAGGAGGCATGCACATCTTCCGTTGGTAGATTTGGCACTCATGACAAGAGTGGACAAGAAAAATGCAATCCTTAAAAATAGACTGCTAAAAATAACCATCACGGAGGATCTTCTGAGCAGTAGCATATCCGGACATATGACCACCACAGGCGCCAGAGTGGCAGTCATTTAGAACTCGTTCAGCTTTCTCGAACGTCAAACATCGGCGGAGAACAGAGTCGGTGCCGAGACGGTACAGGGTGTCCTCAATAATGCGATAAGGTTGAGAATGATGACGAATCTGTTGCCGAGCATCCTTGGACAAATCTGGATGAAAAGAGGACATCTGAAGGTAGACAATAATGTCCCCGTACCAAGGATCAGAGGTGCTGATCAAGAACAGAGATTCATCCGGAATATGGTCCTCTAACCGAGAGGGCGCGGTAACAGATGGTAGGGAGAAAAGCAGCTCAGTGAAAACGAGGGACTTCGTAGACTTGGCTGTAGTAAACTCCAAGTTGAACTCTTGAAGGATGACAATCCATTTTGAGTCTTTGCCCCCAGTAACTTACGTGACAATATGTACGTCATTGGGTTGCAATCAGAAATCACCATCGTGGTGCGCAATAATATATAGTGGCGAAGATGTTGGACGGTGCAAACGTCGGCCAATGCCAACTTCTCGACATAGGCATATCGAGTTTCTGTATCAAGTAAATTGTGACTGAGATAGTAAACGACATTCTCTATACCATCATCATCGTCTTGGACCAGAACCATGCCGATGGTGCTATCGGAAGCGGCTAAATAAAGAGTGTAGTCACGGTGATAATCAGGCAGACGTAACAATGGAGCAGAAACAAGAAGGGCCTTGAGGTGCTCGAATGACTCTTGTGCAGCGGTATCCTAAAGAAAAGGGATGTATCACTTTAATAACTGCATATAGCCTTTGGCCACTTCAACATAATTCAGAATGAAACAACGTAGAAAATTTGATTTACCCTGCAAACTCTGCAATTGCTGCAAAGAAGCAGTGGGAGAGAGATTCAGGATGGCTTCAACTTTAAGGGGATCCAGACAGATACCCTCCTGGGAGATGATAAACCTAAGAAGTCTGCCAGATTCCATGTAGAAGACACACTTATGCAGATTAAGACGGATACGATAGTGTCAACAGTGAAGAAAAATTTCACGAAGGTGGTTTGGATGGTCCTGACGTTTCACTGAATGAGCCGGAAGGTCATCCAGGTAAGGTTGCACAATGTGTCGAATATCATGAAACATGTAAGACATTGCGCGCTGGAAGGTAGCACCAGCAATTTTTAGACCGAACGAGAGCTTTTTATAAGCGAAAGTGCCCCACGGGCAGATAAAAGCGGTCTTGTGTTGATTTGCAGGTGAGATATTAATCTGGTTATAACCAAAAAATCCGTCCATGAATGAATATATCTCACTCTCGGCACACTCATCAATGAGCTAGTCAATGAAAGGTGTAGGGTAGTTGTCTTTGGGACAGGCATGATTAATGTCCCGATAATCAACACATACCCTAATAGTGCCCTGTTTTTTAGTCATAGGAACAATACTAGAAACCCAATCTGTGAGCGGGATAGGGTAAATAAAGCTAGCCTTAAGAAGCTTTTTGACTTCTGCTTTAATATCTGCAGCCTTCTAGGGGTGCACGGGGCGTAGATGCTATTGAACAGGTTTGGCACCCGGATATGTAGGTATTTCATGCACCATGATGCTAGGATCGATGCTGGGCATCTCTTCATAAGACCAAGTGAAAACATCACGAAATTCGCGAAAAAGATCAGTATAAAGCTGTATCTCCTCCAGAGTACAGGTTACTTCGACATGAATATGCTCGACAATCCTTGGTTTAACAGAGATGTTGATTGGTTGAGTTTTGTAATGTTCCCCATATTCCCTTCCGGAAAAACTTGATGAATTTGGATGGGTGTCTGAAGGGGTTGGGAGGGGAGACAAGGAAAAAACTGCTCAAGACAAGTAACCATTTCCCGATGGGTAGGGAGAAACGAGGAATGATGGTGATTTTTAGACCAAGGGGGTTCCTCAAAAGACATAGTCTCAATAATTGCTTCATCAGAAGGAAAAATTTCCTGTAAAGGGTCTGAAGAAATGCCATCTTCGAGCCAAGGGGATTGAACGTGCGAGTCAAGAGCCCTGCTCGAAGGAGTAGGTTCAGGAGATGAAGCTGATACAGAAACAATTTCGATGTAGTTGAGCTCAACAGGACTCAATGGAATCTCATCGCCTCAAGATTCTATATGATCAATAGGAGGAAGAACCCAAGGATTGGAACGAACAGAAATCATATTAACAGGAGCGATGTTGGGAGGTGGGAGTGAAAAAACACCCATAAGGGCAAGATCATTAAAGATTCCAACACCGACACTCTCATATGGAATGGAAGTATGCTCCACGAAAGGCACGTTTCCATCGGAGGAGGAAGAGGTGAAGAAGGATAACTAGTCAACCATGACAATCTTCCCTTGATGAGGAAAACAAATGACACGAAATAGAGATGAAGCCACAGCTCACATGGCATATGTCCAGCTCTGTCCTAGAAGGAGGTTGTAAGTTAAATTGGCATTGACAAATTCAACCTCCACTTTGACCGTCTTCCCTTCTAAGGTAATAGGCAGATGCGAGAGTATACCACAAGGACGAGATTATCTCCCATCAAAAGCTTCCAAGGTAGTGGGAGACTGACTCAGAGTCGGAGAACCGATAGCCTTCTAACAAGCAACAGACGTAATGCAAGTATAAGTGCCTTCATCAATGACCATGCGGTGTGTAGTTTTAGAATTGATGATGACTTGAATAAGGAAGGCAATTTGGTGAGGTAGTCTCGGTACATGATTGTCTAGGTCAAAAGTGATCAAGTCTGAGTTGGCCAAGTTAATGCCACTGATGGCTGATAGTAATGAATTCCTTTGAGAGGGGCAGCTCTGGAGGACCTCTAATGCAGACATAGCTGACAGAGCCTGGGCTAAGTCCTCAACGATGCTATAGTGCTGCGCATCATGAACATTAGGGTTGTAAGAAGACTTCCAGAGTACCCCTTTAGGAGGAGGTCGGATGACTGACTCAGTGCTAGGTCGCTCGATATGGAGAGGACCAGAGTTAGACGAAGAAGCACTAGAGGGGACCTCAATTTCCTTCCCGGAAGGTGAAGGATACTCTTTTGACTGAGTACTGATATGGATGGGAATTTTCCTAGGCATAAATACCTGAGAACCAAAGGGAGAGGAGGATTGAGATGGATCAGCCACCATTTGAGTTTGCTACGAGGGAAAAGCCTCTTTGAGTACGGTAGGAGTCCCAGGGGTACCTTTTAACAAACGACTAACTTCAGACTGCCTCGGGCAGTCTTTAGTATAGTGATCCTCGTCACAAATAAGGCAAGGATACTTAGGCTTGCGCTTGGCACCTTCCTTGGGTGGAGGTTTAAGGGAATCTTGCTTTGGTTGATCGACTTTATTCTTTCCTTTCCCCTTCTTCTTTCCTTTCGAAGTTTTGTCTGCCGTGGTGGACTGAACAACGTTAACCTCAGAAGTGTTACCAGAATTGGATATGACCTGAGAAGCGTTTTCATTTGGAGCGTTCGACTTTTGCTTCCCAGGGTTCGCGGAAGATTTTTTAAAGGACGCACTGACAGAACCGATGACACCGTCAACAGATGGTGTTGACAGGGCTTTAGAGGTTCTGGGTCTCAGAGCATCAGGCAAGTAATCATATAGTGTACCGGACTGGGAGTAAACCAAGTCAAGGTACTAAGCACGTGCAATAACTTGCTCTTTAGTTACACATGCTCCCATAGTAATGTCCCAGGTTATCGGACAGACAAATGAGGTTGTGAACTAGCCAGTCAGAAGCTGATCGGGGATCCAAAACTTAATCAAAGGGCAACGTCTCCTCGATTCATGGATATGATCGGAGATATGCATGGCCGTGTTCTGTTTCAAGGATGTCAGGAGATGTGTGCCTATTTCATATCGAATCAGCAACTGAAAATGAGTTAAAAATGCCATAGCCAGTGAGTTAAAGTCCTGAAAAGATCCACGAGATAACTTAATATACCATTTTGCGGCAGAGCCAGTGAGAGTCTGTTGAAAAAGGCGGAGCCGGATTGAATCATCAAGCCATTAATTTGACGAACACCATAGATGATAAGTCATGACATAAGCTTGGGGATCTTCTCCAGTTTTACTATCAAATTTGGGACAATCACTTGGAATTTTAGTTGGAACCGGTGGCCGTTACGGATTATGGAGAATGGGATCATTTGTCAGTTTGGACACATCTGGTAATTCCAACGTCACTAAAAAAGGTAATTGAAGGTTAAAGGACATCTGAGGCCGCGGGTAAGAAGTAGCACCAGAGTTCCATCCAGTTCCTTGTTGCCCCCATTGATTTGGTCTGAACGGATTTGGCCCATAAGGGTTTTGTCCGTAGGGATTTTGTCCATAGGGATTATAACTGTAACTGGATATTTGACCCTAGATTTGACCCCCAACATTCCACTGATTACCAACTTGGCATGTAGGAGCAACATATGGTTGCTGGAAATTCTGATAAGGATTAACCTGCGGCTGTTGATAATTTTGGTATGGGGAAAATTGATTTTGCCCTTGGGACTGCTGAAAACCATAAGGCGGCTGGGCTCTGAACTGAGCCTAGGGACCAGACTATGTTTGATAAGCAGGTTGGGTTTGGGATCCAACCTAAGTTTGGAGATCAGATTGGGTCTGGAGCCCAGATTTGGGCTAAAAACCGGGTGGAGCTTGAGAAGCAATGAGCGTTTGAGTGCCCAGTTGAGAAGGCCTAGATGGATGTCCTTGGGAAAATTGAGGTTGAGCGATCTGGCTAGAAGGTTGACCCGGTTGAGATTGAGGTTGGCCCTTTTTCCCAGAGGTTTGAACTTGCTGGGTATTGGGTTGACCTTGCGCAACCGAAGGTTGTCCAGACTGACCAGATGGTTGAGTAGGCTGAACAATTGGTTGGCCTTGTTGAATGTAAGGTTGTCCAACTTGTCCAGAAGGGTGGCCTTGATGGGTACCATGTTGGCCTTGTTGAATGTAAGGTTATCCTAGGTTACTAGAAGGTTTCGCGAGGTATGTGAAAGAAGACCCACTGAAGGCTGAAGGTTGTCCCTGAATGGGTTGTCTGGGTTGTGCTTGTGGGCTGATAGGTTGCCCTGGATAAGGTTGCTCATAGTATGTCTGTCCGTCAAACGGTTGACCTTGATAGGGTGGACCTTGGAAATTTGAAGACTATGCTTGGCCATCGTGATAAGCAGTGGTACCCTACGCGATCGATAACGGAACCGAAACCTCAACCGCAAGCTGAGATGCTATGGGTCTAGGGTGGAAAATATGGGATCCTTGAGAAACATAATAATGAAACAGATTTTGTGGATCTAGATTCTGAAGAGCTTGCAGATATTGATCATATGCCACCCCTGCTGGAATGGAACCAGAAGAAGGTGGGGCACTAAGGTTAGGGTCAACAACCCCAGATATGGGTGCTGAAGGGCCACTATTTGAAGGACCTATCGAAGGTCCGACAACAGTGGTCATGACTGAAGATGCAGTGACGACACTAACAACAGGGGCTGAGGAAGCCACACAAACAGTTGGAATAGTCGGGACAGACATGACAATTACATTGTGAATCTAGGGAGTAAAAGGTCCCAAAGTCGGAGTGATTGTATGAGACCACATGGAACTTGTAAGGGGAGACCTAGAAACTATGATATCAGCGAGAGCATTATAGCGTAGAGGCAACGTGATACCAAGAGGAGTGACACGGAAGGGTGAAGTTTCTGTAGGTATAGGAATTTCACCACTTGCCATAAAGGTCTCTTCACTCTTGACGGGGTTCATTTCATCCATGTCAGAAGAAGACATTGGGACCGAAACACCAGGAGGAGTAAGGGGAAAGTCTTCTTCGGAAGGCTCCCAAACGGGATTCCAATGAATATCATAAGACTCATCTTCTAGAGCGTGAGATTTAAGCATTTGGATACTCAGAATGACAGGAAGAGTATCACTCGCAACTGGTACCTCAAGAGCGACAAAAGGTGGAGATGCTTGGTCGCTTGGAACGGGAGACGGGATCGGTGATTCCGCTAGGATGATTAACTCAAAATCCCTAGGGAGAACTAATCGAGTAAGGGAAAACAACCCTAAGCAAACTAAAATGCAACAAGATCTAACAGGGTAAATGTGAACGTGGCCGAATAAAGTTTAAGACACAGGAATAGAACTTGACCTTTTCATCTTTAAAGAGTCGAGAAAAGGGCGAAAAGATGACTCTAGTCACCTTCGAATATTTAATGAGCTTGAAAGGACAAGTGCTTAGATGGACCTTTTCTTTTAAGGAGTCTGAAAAGGAATGAAAGTGACTGCTTTGGAGAAACTAGGCAAAAGGTTACCAAACAACCCGTAAAACTGCATATACACCTCAGCGATCATATGAAAACCAAGGACTTTCCGTATGACAGTCAATCTTCCCGAATGTTGTGCTTGGTGCATTACAGTTTGCAAGGCGGCAGACATGGCTTCCTATGGATATAGGATGATAACCTAGTGGGGTCTCCCAACATATACTCCATGGTACTGGGAGCCCAATTCCATACTAGACTGCTATTGAGTCACAGAAAGAGGAATCACCCAACCTTAAGTGAAAACAATAGTGACTAGGTTTAACGATGCTGGATCACGTCTCTAGCCTAGACCTCTAAATAATGTGTGTTATGTTCCAATGCGTTGTTAAGTTCATTCAGTTCATTTTAGAGTTGATCTTGAATTATGTTTCAGTTTCCAGGCCTTACCGTATGTATACCAAAAAAACTAGGATGCAGCTATAATGAGTAAAGCATTTTTTACTTCAATGAACACCTACCTACAGGAGGGTAGAGAGATCATTCGCAAACCAAGAAAAACCAAGATAAGATAAGAGACACAATGCATAAACAATCAACCCTACAGTGCACAGATACTCCTGATGATAGATTTTATTATTTGATTTTCGACATGCAAACTTGAAATGCAAATACACTTTCACTTTCGTATACTAAATGAATGCAATCTTTTGATTTTGATTGTTTTGAATTTAAAAGAAACAAATAAGCAAGTGTGAAACCGGTCAATCCAAACAATTGTGATCTATTTTTGGTAGTGAAAATAAATCGAATCAATACCAAAGATTGGTTCAATAATTTCCACTAAAAATCAACCAGTAAGAATCAAGCAATGAAGAAGCCTCAAACAAATCAACAAGAAGGTTGCAGATGAACCTTGGGAAAGCAAGCAACTAAGTCAAGTAATTAAAGAATTTGAAAAAAACTAGGTCACAAAGCCAAAAATGCAAGATCCATTCAATAAAACCAAAGAGAGAGTACCTTAACCATAAGCAATCAAAAACAAGCTAATGGGCAAGAGAAAGATAACAGGGGATCAACAGGACTGGTGAATTCAGGAGGTAGAATTGAAAAAACAACTCTACAGGAATCATCGCGGGCATAACACCAGCAACTAGGGATGATCAGCCACTAGTTGTAGCAATAGAGTGACGTCGTCGCGAGAGTACACATCTCTTCCACGACGAGCCGATTTCAGGAATCGTCGCGACTATATGATAGGATTCAGCGACGCATAGAACTTTACAACAAAGACAAGGCGACATCGGCGTGACTATTAAACGTTTTTCAGCGACGATCTTAAAAACAATGAAAGATAAACAAAAAACTCCCAAACAAAGACCAGTCTATTCCACAAATAATAAAGGGATTTCCCAGATTGACCCAGGTGACCCAAAAGACTGATAGTTTACCCCCAAAATTCAAGAGACATTAAATCAAAACCAAAACAAGAGCAAACAAGAGAAGAAACATACAAAGGATTCCAGGGAAAATTTTAAGAACCCCCCCTAAATTTATAAATATAATAAATGGGTGAATCTCCATGGTATATAGGAAAAATGGAAGGCGATTTTATCAATAATATAATATGTATATATAATTTTTTGGCAAATCTCTCACCAAGCATGGCGAATATTTTACTCAATTATAAAATCTTGTAAGATCTTGGCGAGTCTTTCACTAAATAATAGAACTTTGTAAAGTCCTAGTGAATCTTAGCATAGGCTACATGCTGGTTTAATTCCCCCATTTAAATAGGCTACATTCCAGGTGAATACCATGGGTCAATACCATGTGCCATTTTGGTGAATACCATGGGTCAATACCATGTGCCATTTTTATTTTTATTAATTCTAATATTAGGGTTAATAATGGTTTTTTGCATGGTATTAATAACAATCTAGTCCATGGTATTTGTCCCATAGTATTTTGGCCATAGTTTTCACCTAAATATAACCCATTTTTTGAGTGTTCATAAACATAAGGTGACTTATGGAGTAAATATAAAAAAATGTTTTATTTGTTTACCATACTTCTCGTTTATTTATATTTTTATTAATTTACCATACCTCTTTTACAAATATGGTATTTGGCCCATAGGATTCACTTAAATAAAACCTCTTTCTCGAGCCTTCATAAATAGAACGAGGATTATGGACTAAATATAAAAAGAGGTTTTATTTATTTACGATACGTCTAGTTTATTTATATTTTTATTTATTTACCATACCTTTTGAGTAAGTATAAAAAGACGTTTTATTTATTTACCATACCTCCACTTTACTTATATTTTTATTTGTTTACACCCTTACATGTATATAAGGTGACTTATGGAGTAAATATAAAAAATGTTTTATTTATTTACCATACCTCTCATTTATTTATATTTTTATTAATTTACCATACTTCTTTTATAAATATGGTATTTGGCCCATAGGATTCACTTAAATAAAACCTATTCTTGAAAATGGGTGAATGGAAGGTTGTAAGTCCTAATTTCAAGGGCTAAATTTACCTTTTTTACCCTCTCCCTTAAAATAAGGTGGGCTATTTGAGGTGATTTGTAAAAATGTACTATGATACAAAATATTCGCCCACTAAAAATTTAAAACCCCTTAATTTCGCCAAAGGGCGAACATTCACCCCTAAAATTATCCTTGAAGGACTCCCCAGTGGAGTCGCCAACTTGTGAAGTAGGAAAGTGTTCCCTCTGCGGACAGAGGCAACCCCTCTAGCCCTAGAGTGGGTCTAGTCACAACAAGGACAAAACAACAATTAATTCCCTTAAATAGTCATCATTGGAGGCCTACCTCAAACCGGTGGTTGATGAAGTCCCGTTGCGCTGCTCCAGCTTCTGTTTCCTGCTCCTTAATGAGCAATTAACCTGAAACACCACAAGAAAACAACAAAGCACGTAACTGAGAAACAACAATGATCTATTTACTCATAAAGTCAAGAAGTCATGAGCTATCAAGTAAATTACATACAAGACATAGGAAATCATCATTGATTATATTAATGATAAATCAAGAGCAACGCTTACAACCAAGTCTTGACGTCGCAAGCCTTCTCGGAGGGTCTAGCCAGTATGTTTCTTCAAGCATTCACTCTCAAAGATGGGTCTCCAAAACAACAATATCTCTCTCTCATTCACAAGCTTTAACACAAGGTTAAGGGAACTCCACACCTTCTTGCAAATTATGTAGTAATCCCACACTTGTCACACCCACACTAAAACTATCTACCAAACTCAAAAGCAGCAGTAGCACCATACAACCAAAAGGACTAGCAGATCATAGCAATGGTGAGTGATTTTATAGGAGAAGGAGTCTCCATGAAATGAGGGAGAGGGAGCTTATCCTCCGGGCAAGTAGCATAAATGATGGAACTATCATCCCAGAGGGGGAAGGGTGACCCAAATTGACACAACAACTAGGTCTAGAGACATCCAGAAGGCCGACTGTTGGAACAAATTCGCCCAATTTGGATCGTTGCTGGTCGTTAACTAAGATTTAGCACCGACATCGCTAGGAATTAATGTATGCAGACCGACCGTCGCTAAAGATAGTTAATAGCCTCGTGCCAGGGCTTGAAATCCGACCGTCGCGGGAAACAGGTGTACTCCTGTGACGGGGTCGCGACAGGACTATTTATGATAGGGGTCCGTTGCGTGTATTAAGTGTATTCTCGTGAAGAGGCAGAAAACTTAGGAAATGAGGGTCAATTGGCAACATTTGAGAGCATTTTTTTAACATGAGCATGTTTATTTGACACATGACACAGTAGAAGGACTGGAGTGAAGGCAGTGAGAAATTACTGTGTAACACATAGTAATATTAATTATTATGTTCTCTTATGTATACCCCGTTCTCCTATACATACCTTGTATTCCAAAATTTTTATTGTCCCGATGTCTGTCCTCTAATAAATAGAAAATCATATACTTTCAATATAAAACAAATGCATATGTGTGGAACTGTAGAGAAAATCCATTGTATGCAAAAATCTCGCAGATTAACATTAATTTCTCTATGCACCACTCGTTCTCTCGCACAAACCTTGTCCTCTTCAAATTGAAACATAACAATATTAATTATTATGTTCTCCTGCACATACCCCATCCTCCACAAAGATTCATAGCTCTAAAATCGGAGTTCTACGCCATTGCTCTCCCGTACATGCTTCATTTTCCGAACAATAAAAGCCCCGCACAAGGAAAGATTTTAACATTAATTTCATCCTTGCCAAAAAAAGTTCCCTATGCACCCCCATTCTCTCGCACATACCCTGTCCTACTCACAGTAAAAGCTCCACACAATGAAACATAATAATATTACTTTGAAATTTGTTCATAGTTAAACTAATTAAAGTTTCCTCTGCATCCCCATTCTCCCACACATACCTCGTCCTCCACAAACACTCATGGCTCTATAAAATCGCAACTCTTGCAAATTTATTCACTACAGCCCTCGTCCCCTACACTCCTCCCCCAAATCCTTTGCAAAGGGCCTGAAAATGCGTCAATTCTAACACTATTGGACAGAGAAATAACACACTATATCAAAACTCACGAAAATCACAATCTGTTCTCCATGCTAATGGATTTGCCTTCGCAATGATTCATATCCCTTTAAAATTAGAGCTCTATGCAATTGCTCTCCCGCACATACCTTGTCCTTGTGCATTCAAAATTTGTTCCAAGCATGATATACAATATATGAAGTGGAAATTTGAAAAAGTAGTTGTCATCTTCGGACAACAAAATACTTAGTAGAGATTTGTTTAGCCACTTCCCTGTCTATGCAAAGGACATACAACTACGTTAGTTCTTTCATCAATGGGAAGAGCAGTACCATAATAGTCTCAGTGCCAATGTTAGTGTCAGAGCACTCAACGACGAAATGACCATTCAGAAAATTAGTTTTTATTTTATTTTATTTTTAAATCAGTTGTCAAGTACTAACAAATACCAAAAATAAAATGCTCTCCACCAAGGGAATTATGTCCCATCGGAAGTTGCAAGACCAATAAAAAACTAGAAATAAGATTTCCAAAAAATTAGAACATTATTTTTGAATGTATGGAAAATAGAAATATTCAGCGTTTTCCCAAAACTTTGGTTAAAATTGCAAAAAAATGAAATAATGTACTGCCAATGCACTTTGATCGTGAGTTGAATGCTATAGTCTTAAGAGAGGCAGATACTAATAAAAAATGTCAATATCCCATTCTGCTACTTTAAACACAAATTGGTACTTCTTTTTCTTGCCATCTACTATCACAAGAAACCTAAAATACAATTCCATCTTATGTAATCAAACATATACCACAGATAAATTGGTATAAGCCAAAACAACTGTGCTGGAATGGGAGAACCTTCCACAAAGTATGAGTCTTTTCACGGTAGGTTGAAAGCCCTATTAACATCATGTGACTCAAGCCAAAAGTTCTATGTTATAAGTATTTGATTCTGATTTGGTAGCACTTCTAACACAACAGGAATCATTAGACATTGAAAGCCTAATTACGTTTGAAACAAGAAAAGTACACATTTGTTATGTGAAGGTCCTTGAGAAAGTGGATAGTAATTTTTACTTGATTGATCGTTGCACTTGCTGCATGTTGTCTGTTTAGCTTTTAAGTTGTGTGAAGTTTATTACAAGAGAAAGCACACTGTTTGTTTTAGCTTTTAATTTGTCTATAAGTTTATTACCACAAAATTCATGCATATGTATGTTTCACTAATTTGTAATAATTTTGTGCATATTTTGTATATCTTCATCAATTACAATCATATTAAAAGGTTAGTTCTTTCTCTTTTTGACATAATACTTGATATTCTCTATTCATAGGAATTGCCCAGCTTTTGCAAGGCTTTCCTGCATAGTCTTATTTGAAGGGAAATTTGACTATGTGTGACTTCATGTGCCAAAAAGCATTTGGGTTTTCTGAACAACATTGTCTCTCAACATATATTTTAGATCTGAATCTTGTGTTCCAATTTGAGGGACTGGAGTTGTTCTTTTATCCTTAAGGAATTTTTGAAATCTTTCATTTCTTCTATCTTTTGTGCTGTCAAAATTACTTCTTGCATGGTTTGGACCATTGTAGAGATCCTGGGCATTGAGATAAATGGCATAGTAATAGTTTGCAAAAATCCTTTATGGTTGGGGACAGATATGAAATAACCAGCCTTACCATCTGGTAATATGGCTGACCCATGTAGCTCAACAGCAGCTAGGAAAACGTTTCCTAGGATACAATCTATGGGAATATTTCCAGTTGCAAATTTTACATTCATACAATAATTTGAGAAACAGATTGTGGCTTTAGAAACTTCATATTTCAATTCTTGTGTTCCTACTCCAATAACTTGCCTGTGTGCAGTTGTCCAAAATTTTACAGTGATTAGATTTTTATTCAAAACATTAATATCTTCTCCTAAGTCTATTAATGTCCTCATTGTGAAGATTTCTCCTCGGATGTCTATTTTTAACAACACATGATGTTGTTGATACTATATGGTCATTATTTTCATATTCCCAAATCCCAAATTCTCATGATGTTTCCCTTCGAAAATCTCTACATTAGGATTTATCCAATAAACTCCTTGCTCTACGTCTTTTTCCTTTTCTATTTTTTCTATTTTTGTTTTGAGCTCAACAATTTATTTCTTTAGATGATGAGTTTCATGGTTGACTTCCCCTAGGGTCAAGGATTTGGGCTTTGTATGTTTTTGGTTTCTTTGAAAATACTTTGTATTCTTTTCATAAGAGGAATCCACAAATAAAGCTTTAGAGATGGTACCTTTTTAAGAACTACTAGTGCCTCTGCGCGTGGTTTGTAGGAATGTTTCTAGGAGTTTTTCTTTTAGTTCTCCTTCTGCAAGCATCTTGATGCTTGACAATACTTTAGATTCAACATCATATATGGTATGTGCCATACACACCTTTTCTTTATGTGTAGTTTTCTCATATTGTTCTTCTGAATCAAAGTCTGATTCAGTTTCAGAGAGGCTGCAATGACATTCGTCAGTATATGTGCAATCACACTGTTGTATATGCATGTTTATATGTTCATCACTATAATCTCAGTATGAATTGCTAGACTCATTTGATTCTCGTGAACTACAACAATATTGTTTCATCAAATGTACTTCCTCTTTGAATTGAACTAGTGGTCTTCTTACCTATCTCTGAGTTTTTTTGAGGAATTGTTCTTATGACTTCCGCCCTCTGTTTGCTTTGGATTCTTTTCCCTTAGGACACTTATTTTTTGTATGCCCACATTCTCCACATAGACAACAAGTGATCATTTGTTGCCTGTATGATTTTAGGTGAATATTCTTTAGCGCAAAATAATGTGTGTTGGGCATGGTCCTGTAATACCGTTTTCTGGGATGTTTCCTTGTTTTCCCAGGAAGATTTCTGGTTGGCTGTTTTTGTCTTTTATTCAAATTTTTCTGATCGTTATTTTCTATACAATAGGATTGTCAATTGATAATCCATATTTGTTGCAAATAGACTTACTGTCAGGTATTCTAAATAATTTTTGTAGATACTTATTTACCTTCATACTAGTACATAAGCCTACCAATGCTTTTATGATGTTGCAATATATTTCTCCCCATGTATATGTCTCAAAAGATGTTTGGAAAACTTTTTTCCTTTGGATATATTCTACAAATTTAGATGGAAGTGCTACTAAGTAGACTTGTTTCCATAAGGCGTTCTGGCTGTCTTTAACCTCATAAATTCTTTGAGTCCAATCCCTGTGAAAGTCTTCATATTGTGACATTTTTATGCATTTTAGATTCATTAGAATCATTTCATGTTTATTTGCAATTTCAACAGTTTCCCCACACCAGTGTTCAAGTATGAATGAGGTTAAGTATCCTATCATGTTATTTTGGGGATCTCCATCCTCTTTATGGAATATATATCCTTCTTCATCTTTGGCTACTTCTTCTTCCAGTTTATCAATTAGAGTAGGAGAAGACTCTACTTCCTACCATTTCTGTAAGGTGCATGTGAAACATTGTATGAGGGTTTTACATGATTCAACTTAAGAATTTCCCCTCATACACATCAGTTTGTATTCAATATACATATGATCAATCATTTGCCTAATTTGACCAGCACTTAGTCCATCTATATTCCATTCTTTGTAGGAGCCAGACTGAAAAGTATGGGTCTCAGGAAGTTTTCCTTTTCCACTGAGATCAAGAGCTCGATATCTGGTGTATTGACTGGACAATGGTTCATAGATTGGAAAAAGATGGTAACTCGAGGAATCAAGTTTTTCTTCTTTGGATATGTCTTCTAGGAATGCAGAAATAGACTTTTTAGGAGACTCATCTTGTTCTTCAGGCATTTCTTTGGGGAAGAGAAGAGGGAATTTATATATAGATTTCTTTGCATGTTGGATGGGCACATGATGGCTAAACAACAAGGAAGTGGGGATGTTTTTATCTTTTGGAGTTATAGTGAGCTTGTAAAAATGCTCAGAAAGTTCTCCTATGAAATCTTGAGTGGATTTGAGTCCCGAATCCATTCTTTTATCCATCTCTCTTATCTATGCTAAAGATTCCTTGACAAATCCTTTCAAAACTGAAATTAAAAAATTCATATAAGTCATGTTCTTATTTACGTTATTTACAACAACTTTTATAGTATCAAAGCATTCCTTTTGCTCAATGGTTTTTTCCATATTCATTTCGAGCCCTTTAATTGTAGAGAGTTTGTCCAGTTGATTTGTTCACTGGCTTTCTATATCCTTCCAACTATCCCTAGGTCTGAGTCATCTTTTGACACTAAAGGAATGGCTTTGGTAGTGTTTGCTGCTTCTCCTAGCACAATTCCCTTGAATGGATGGAAAGTATTGCTAGTTTCTAGTTTGCTTCCATCACAGGCTATCCATGAATGTTTCTGTGTAGATGATGATTTTGCATCTGCCATTTGTACTTCTGTTTGGTCTCCTAATTTTCTCCAGGTATAAAATGAGATCCATGAGTTTTTTCTGTCCATAAAGCTTTTCCATTGTAGGGAAAGTGTATTTTTCTCTTGAGCAGTTGTAATAAGACCAAATCCTTGGGCCTCAATTTGAGTATGCAGATCCCAATTTAGCATATTTTTCATCCATTTGGCATGAATTCTATTCTTTGGGCATCCATCTATAAGAGAGAAAAATTTATTCATCTTTGGTTTTGATGGCTTTTTTAGTTTGAAGGAACAAAGTTTTGGAATCTTGACGAAGGAATTATATTGTCAAGTTGTTCAAGATATCCTAAACCATATCGCTGAGTTCCAGGAGGACGCATCTTACTAAACATTTTAGTAAGACATGGACCTTAATTTTCAAGAGACGGTAACTCATGTATCATCATGATAGTATCATGAGGAAATGGTATATATGCACATTTAGGATTTGGGCAGGAATTTGTAGAAGTAGTAGGATGAGCTTCACCATTCCTAGGATTATAGTTTTTGTGGAGAACAAGCTCTACGAGAGACTGTAATCAAACTAATATTTGGCAGACAAGACATTTTACTTCGAGAGTGGAAAAATGTAATAACTGAGCAAGTTCAAATAAATCAACATGTGAGCAACTAAAAGATGGAGTATTTACAGATGTTGAAGTAGATGGATGACATGAAATATGATCTGAGTTTATATGGTATTTTGTGGCTTGACAGGCTTCTTGTATTCTTTTGCAATCCAAAGTAGATCTTCTAGGGAAGGACAAAGTAGCTTTAGCTGGTCCTTCTTGTATCTGAGCAGTCGTGATACTTTAAACTTTTGGCAAATGAGGTAGATCTACTACCCAGCTTTCAAGAAAGCTGAGATCTTCCCATTTGATGGTCTGATGCTCAATTTTTTGATTGTGAGCATCAGTGATTACTAGGGTGTTGGATTTTGAATCTTGACTAGGTGTATGCAGAATGGCTGGATATAATGTGTTGGTGTGCTTGAAACACCCTCTAGTATGAACTGCAATGTTTGTCCTTTTTCTTTTCATATCAAAACCACTACTTTTGATTTGCAATTGGAGGATGTCCTTAATGAGTTCATGATACACATATACAGAGAAATTTGGGTGGCAATCAAACCATACATGACCATTTGATAAAGGAGCCACGAAACCACCAATTAATGAATCAATATATCTGTTATGTGTGAGATCTCTGATAGTAGCCAACACATATGTATTAAGCCCTTTGTGGGTTAAAGAATTTATGCCCACCCGGATACAACCAAGATGTAGATAAGAAGTACCATGTCTTCAAGCTTCTTCCTGAAGCTTTTTAGGATCTAAAAGGGAAATGGTTTGAATGGATTCGACATTTTCGTAGATCTAAGAGACACATTCTTTAACAGTGACTCGAGTTATAGCTTTCAAATTAAACAAAGATAAATCACCATAAAATTCTAATGGGCTTATGGAAGGGAGAGCCCATTGGGCTAATGGCTGACTTTCTATTAACTCTATTGCTGCAGAGTTAATCATTGAAGATGATGCACTATGAAACAGATTTGCCATATCAAAATTATTTTCTTATTTTTCTTCTTTTTGAAGTTATCTAAATGAAATAGATCTTCTCCCTGGTTCCATGTTATCTTTTGAGAAAGTTTTAAAAGATAAATACTCATATGAACCAGACGTTACTGGCTGTGATACCAATTTTGAAGCAGGGGCTTCCTTCGAAGGATAAAATGAAGCTTACATTGCGATTTCTATGTCTTCTGTGATGAATACACGAACTCATACACGAACCTATGGATCTTCATGCAATAATGCTCTTAAATGACCTCTTGCCAACACGAGAAAAACATCCTTCGATCCTCGGTGAACCTCTGACGAACCTCAGATGAACCTCTCCTCTCACAGAATATTTAAAATAGCATAACAGAACATAAACTCATGCAGAACACTTTGAAAAACATCTTTCTTTTATTGATTTCAAAAGATGAATTACAATGCTTGGAAGATTTAGAGAAACTTCAATCAGAGATAGACTGCTTGGGCATTTACCAGACAATACATCTTATATTAAGATGCACTCCAGAGGCTACCTGGCCCTTTGCAGACTTTGTCTTTGAACTTTTTGAAACAAACACAGAATCAAACTTAATTATTTCAGCCAATTTAGGTTCTTACCGGGGTTGTTAGGCCATGATACGCAGGCTTTTCAAACTCGACTCTAAAGATACTTTCTTCATGATGCAAGCAGATCAAACATAGATGTTCGCAGATGCAGAGCAGGAATATTATCTTGGACTTCAAACAACAAGATTCTCACTCTCAGACTCTCCAAATCCGAATGCCCCAATGAGCCTTACTTCTCTCTTTTTATAGGATGAGAAGGGGACAAACATCAGATAATCGTATTGAGATTCTGAGATATGGATAAAATCACACCAAAAATCAATCGTACTGAGATTCCGATTGGTATTTGGTGTGACTTGATCCATATATTAGAATCTCAGCATGATTGTCTGATGTTTGTCCCCTTCTCATCCTATAAAAAAAGAGAAGTAAGGCTCATTGGGGCATTCTCGTGTACTGTTTAATGTAAGAGTTCGTGTATTCATCACAGAGGGCATAAAAATTGCACTGCAAGCTTCATTTAGCTGGTCCTTATTATCTCTGAGTAGTCATGATACTTTGAACTTTGGGCGATTGAGGTAGGTCTACTACCCAGCTTTCAGGAAAGCTGAGTTCTTCCCATTTCATGGTTTGATGCTCAATTTTTTGATCGTGAGCATCAATGACTACCACGGTGTTGGATTTTGACTCTTGACTGGGTCTATGCAGAATGGATGGATATAATGTGTTGGTGTGCCTGAAGCACCCTCTAGTTTGAACTGTAATGTTTGTCCTTTTTCTTTTCATATCAAAACCACTAGTTTTGATTTGCAATTGGAGGATGTCCTTAATGTGTTCATCATACACATATACTGAGAAATTTGGGAGGCAATCAAACCATATAGGACCATTTGATAAAGGAGCCATGACACCACCAATTAATGAATCAATATATCTGTTATGTGTGAGATCTTCGATAGTAGCCAACACATATGTATTAAGCCCTCTGTGGGTTAAATAATTTATGCCCACCTGGATACGGCCAAGATGTAGATAAGAAGTACCATGTCCTCGAACTTCTTCTTGAAGATTTTTAGGATCTAAAAGGGAAATGGTTTGAATGGATTCGACATTTTCTTGGATGTGAGAGACACATTCTTTAACAATGACTCTAGTTATAGCTTTCAAATGAAAGAAAGATAAACCACCATCAAATTCTGATGGGGATAAACCACCATAAACTTCTGATGGGCTTCTGGAAGGGAGAGGCCATCAGGCTGATGGATGACTTTCTATTAACTCTATTTCTGCAAAGTTAATCATTGAAAATGATGCACTATGAAATGGATTTGCCATATCACAAATATTTTCTTGTGTTTCTTCTTTCCAAAGTTATCTGAATGAAACATATCTTCTTCCTGGTTCCATGTTATCTTTTGAGAGAGTTTTAAAAGATAAATACCCGTATGAACTAGACATTACTGGTTCTGATACCAATTTTGAAGCAGGGGCTTCCTCCGAAGGAGAAAATGAAGCTTGCATTGCAATTTCTATGTCTTTTGTGATGAATACCTCCAGATCTCAGTGGAAAAGGAAAACATCCTGAGACCCACACTTTTCAGTATGGATCCTACAAAGAGAGGAATATAGATGGACTAAGTGCTGGTCAAATCAGGCAAATGATTGATCAGATGTAAACTGAATACAAACTGATGTGTATGAGGGGAAAGTCTGAAGTTAAATCATGTAAAATCCTCATACAATGTTTCACAGTCACCTTACAAAAATGGTGGGAAGTAGAGTCTTCTCCTCCTCTAATTGATAAAATGGAAGCAGAAGTAGTCAAAGATGAAGGAGGAGATATATTCCATAAAGAGGATGGAGATCCTCAAAATAATATGATAGGAGCTTTAACCTCATTCATCCTTGAACACTGGTGTGGGGCAACTGTTGAAATTGCAAATAAACATGAAATGATTCAAATGAATCTAAAATGCAGAAAAATGTCACAATATGAATACTTTCATAGGAATTGGACACAAAGAATTTAAAAGGTTAAAGATAGCCCAAATTCCTTATGGAAACAAGTCTACTTACCAGTGCTTCCATCTAAATTAGTAGAATATATCCAAAGGAAAGAAGTTTTCCAAACATCTTTTGAGACAAATACATGGGGAGAAATATATTGTAACATCACAAAACCATTGGTAGGCTTATGTACTAGCATGAAGGTAAATAAGTCTCTACAAAAATTATCTAGACTACCTGATAGTAAGTCTATCTGCAACAAATATGGATTATTAATTAATGATCCTATTGTACAGAAAAGAAAGATCATAATTTTTTTGAAGAAAAGACAAAAATAACCATTAGAAAACAAGAAAACATCCTAGAAAAGGGTATTATAGGACCATGCCCAACACACATTATTTTGTGCCAAAGGATATTCACCTCAAATCGTAGAGGCAACAAAATATCACTTATCGGCTATGTGGAGAAAGCGGGCATACAACAAATACATGTCCTAAGGGAAAAGAATCCAGAGCAAACAGAGGCAGGAAGTCACAAGAACAATTTCTCATAAGAACTTAGAGACAGGTAAGAAGACCACTAGTTCAATTCAAAGAGGAAGTACATTTGATGAAACAAGACTGTTGTAGTTCACCATAATCAAATGAGTCTAGCAATTCAGACTCAGATTATAGTGATGAACATATAAACATGCATATACAACAGTGTGATTGCACAGATACTGACGAATGTCATTGCAGCCTCTCTGAAACTGAATTAGACTTTGATTCAAAAGAACAAGATGAAAAAACCACACATAAAGAAAAGGTGTGTATGGCACATACCATAGATGATGATGAATCTAAAGTACTGTCAAGCATCAAGATGCTTGCAGAAGGAGAACTAAAAGAAAAACTCCTAGAAACATTCATGCAAACCATGCACAGAGGCACTAGTAGTTCTTCAAAAGGTACCATCTCTAAAGCTTTGTTTGTGGATGCCTATTATGAAAAGAATAAAAAGCATTTTCAAAGAAACCAACAACATAAAAAGCCTAGATCCTTGAACCTAGGGGAAGTCAACCATGAAATTCATCATCTAAAGAAAGAAATTGTTGAGATCAAAACAAAAATTTCAAAAATAGAAAAAGAAAAAGAAATAGAGCAAGGAGATTATCGGATAAATCCCAATGTAGATATTTTCGAAGGGAAACAACATGAGAATTTGGGATTTGGGAATATGAAAATAATGACCATACAATATCAGCAACATCATGTGTCGTTAAAAATATATATCCAAGGAGAAATCTTCACAATGAGAACATTAATAGTCTCAAGAGAAGATATTAATGTTTCAAGTAAAATATAATCCCTGCAAAAGTTTGGATAATCGAACACAGGAAAGTTACTAGAGTAGGAACACAAGAATTCAAATATGAAGTTCCTAAAGCCACAATCTGTTTCTCAAATTATTGTATGAATGTAAAATTCGCAGTCATCAATATTCCCATAGATTGTATCCTAGGAAATGCTTTCCTAGCTGCTGTTGAGTCACATGGGTCAGCAAGATTACTAGATGGTAAGGTTGGTTATTTCATATCTGTTCCAAACCATACAGGACTTTTGCAGTCTATTACTCTGCCATTTATATCAACGCCCAGGATCTCTAGAATGTTCCAAACCATGCAAGAATTAAGTCTGACAACACAAAAGATAGAAGAAATGAAATATTTAAAAAATTCCTTAAAGATAAAAGAACAACTCCAATCCCTCAAATTGGAACAGAGGATTTCAGATCTAAAAGAATATCTTGAAAGACAATGTTCTTCAGAAAACCCAAATGATTTCTAGCACAGGAAGCAACACACGGTCAATGATTCAGGTGGCTCCAGAGACACACACATGACAAGGAGGACTCAAGGAAGCTCAAAAATCAAAGTGTTTGGATTATGCTTGAACTAGGACTAGAGTGTAGATCTCGTCTTCCTGATCGCAGTGGTGTGAACGGTTCATCAATCTGAGTCCAGATGCGAAAGTTAGAAGCAGCCAAAGTTGGGTTGACTTTTTTATGACTGGGCAACTTAAGGAGGCACTATTTGGACCAAACCCGGCCACCGGATTTCGGCCAACTTCGGCCGGATTCCAGGCGAAATTGTGGGGTTGTTAATTTGACTCCTACGATTAAAAATCATAATTTCAAAAATGTGCATTATTGTTATTTAAAACATATATATATATATATATATATATATATATATATATATATATATATATATATATATATATATATATATATATATATATATATATATATATATATATATATATATATATATATATATATATATATATATATATATATATTAAGGGGGTGGGGGCCACCAATCCCACCACCCCCAACGAACCTATGTACCATGTAATAAAAATGGTGAGGCCGGTGGGAGTTGAACCCGCCCGGCCATGTGGGCTGGCCCACCGGACAACCCCATAAATAGTACAACTAACCAATGAAATACGCCAACCAACAGAGCCGACGGAGGCGGGCCCAGCCGACCCATTTTTTATTTTTTAAATTAAAAAAAAAATGGTTATGCAATGTATAAAATGGGAGGAGGCGGGATTTGACCACCTAATCTCCCCTTTAATAAATGGATCCCTAACCAACTTAACCAAACCACTTTCTTGTTAACTCCACCCAAAACAATTTATATAAACCTAGAATTTATTCAGTGCACTAGAAGATGGAGGAACCAGGAGCGAGAACGCATTTCGAGGCAGTGATTTTTAATTATCTTTTAATGTAGGTGGAACCATGAATTTTTTAGGAGGACTGAATTTTCACTTTGTTAGAATTTGACAAATTTTATATGGTTTCAACACCTCTCGACGCCACGAACGTGATGGCGTTGTCCGTTTCTCCATTAGAATTCTACATTTTTCGGCCATTTTTCAGTATGCAGGTGGAACCATGATTGCTGCAAAAGTAGGGAGCAGAACCATGATCCTTGCAATTTTCTCGAGGAGGTAACTTTTCTCCATGTCGAAATATAGTCAAGTTTATACATTTTTTTCACAGTTTTTCGCAGGGATTGCAATGGCTAGGTTAGATTTTCCATTTGAGTTGCAGATTTCCAATCCACCCATGGAGCAGAATCTTTGAGGAATCTAAAAGATACCTTGAGGCCTAGATTCTCAACTTCTCAGAATTCAAAATTTGACAGTCGATTTTGCACTATTCTACGTCACAAATCTGATGGTGCGTTCAGATTTCTCATTCTCTCATTCTATTCTTCAGCCACTTTTCTAAGTGGAATGCAGGTGTGAACATCCATGTGCGAGCAATCATGTGATTGATGTCGTGAGATCGATGGTCCGAATAGCTTCAGCAATTTGACATCCTCTTCTTCAAATGGCCCTTGGTTGTGAGGTATATGCAGTGTTCATGCACTTCTTTTGCTATGCATTGTGCTGCACAGGTCCTTGATTGATGTTTGATGTGGGATCCTGTTTCTTACTCATTTTTATGATTCCTGCTTGATGTGACGCGGAATCGCATATGTGATGTACTTGTTGTCATGATTCATCATGTTGTGTTTTGAGATCCCTTTGTTGTATGTTGATGGGATACTCATGTGTCACCATGCATGTTTTCTTTGAGATCCATTTTATGCCATATTGGCAGGATGCTCATCATGCATGAGTTTTGTGTCATAGTGATAGGAGTCTTTTGACTGAGAGTTCTTGTAGTGGAACATCTCTTGGAGCCACTCCTGCGTGAGGGAATTTTCCTTGTATGATAACGACATCACCTCTATGTACATCATCACTATTGACAACACTGAATGCATCAGCCTACACCATCTTGACACCAGGGCCCGGAGACGTAGTCCCTCCTCGACGAACTCTGTTATCAACGTCTTATGTTTTTATGTTGCTGATGATTGTCATGTTCCTCTTCTTTACAACATGCAGATGTATTCATTAATGTTCTTTTAAAAATGAAATTTAACACATCACGAATGTAAAAGGTATTGGAAGGGTACTTCGTTACACCCGGACCTGGATCAAGTGGTATCAGAGTGGTCTTTGTGTTGATGTGAATTGCAGTGTGAACAATGGAACATGCAGCGACAGAGGATGAAAAAGTGATGTACGAGACCATGCTCAACATTTCCAAAAGAGTGGAAGTAATGTATGAAACTCTACATAAAGAGACAGAGGAAAAGGATCAATTGTAGCTTCAGTTGCAAGCCACGGGAGAGGCCCTGGAAGAACTGAAGCAAAACAAACATAATCTTCAAACAGAAAACGATGAATTGAAGATGTGCCTACATGGAGAGAAAGAGGAAAAAAAAAGTTTGCTATGAAAACTACAAGTGAATGACGAGGGCTTGGAAAAGCTGCAGCGTGACCCATGTGAGGTAAAAAGTAGCTCTCCATCTTCATGTATGTTTCCTGATGATGATTTCATTATTTTTGAAAATCATATCATAGGAATTGGCTCCAAACTATTGAATAGAATGGGGTATGAAGGAAAAGGCTTGGGAGTTAATGGCCAAGGCATTGTCAACCCCATCAAAGTAGAGGAATTACCCCGTCAGGCAGGACTTGGGTATGTCAGAAAGGAAGTTGGGGAATGCGCCAAGACAACTAGCGAACCACCAACAATAGATGATCAACAACCCTCATCAATTCTTTCCAAATTGAAAGAGGAGGTAAAAGATGTTGATTTCCATTCGGTTTCATCATCACATAGTATGATTTCTGTTGGAGATTTGGAGATCCCAATTGCAGGGACAAACATGAGGCTCCTCACAAGGACGAGGCACAAGAAGGAAGAAAAACTTGGTATTAATAACCAATGCATAACTCAACCATTGGAGGTTGCGCAGAGACCTCAATTTTTAGGCTCAAGATACACCAAAGGAAAATGTTCGAAGGTGTCATATGCTTCTGAGACATCGTCAAAATTGTCGAGGAAAGAAAATGATGGGAACACATCCCCATCATCCCATGGCAGTTTCCATTGCAGGGAAAGAGCTGAGGCAAGCTCTCATAGCCATAATGACATTAGAGACAGCAAGGGAAGGTATAACCACTTTTGATCTTTGAATACTCATTTCGATTATAATCATGTTGTTAATAATGAACATAAAACATGGCATCGAAAAACATGCACCTTTTGTGGATTACATAACCATACATTTTCTAAGTGTTGGAAAAGAATGGCAACACACAAAAGGATGAGGCATGAAAGACCCTCTCAAAAGAATGTAAAGAAACAGGTTAAACAAATCTGGAGGAAGAAGATGTATTGCAGTCATTGCGATAGAAGTGGCCATCAAAGAGCCACTTGTTGGAGGCTCCATCCAAAGCAGTGCCTTAAAGACAAAGCGTCGGTGCGTGAACCAGGTGAAGCAGTTGTTCAGCAAGCAAAACCACCTCAAGGAGGTGACCCATTCACATTGATAAGTGAAAAATGGTTTCTAGACATGTTGTCATTTCATGGTCATTCTTTTGTAAATCATTTGTTGCATTTTAAATGTAAAAGTGATGACACATTTCCATCACTTGTTCAGCAACAATGATTTCTGGTCTTATTTTGAGTTGCATGATAAACTGTTAAAGTGATGTTGTGTTTCCATCACTTGTCAAAACAATAGTGTCTCGCCTCATGTTTTTAAGTCATGTGTTGCAGTGATGATGTGTTTCCATCACTTGTTCATCAACAATGATGTCTGGTCTTATTTTGAGTTGCATGATAAACTGTGAAAGTGATGTTGTGTTTCCATCACTTGTCAAAGCAAAATTAGTGTTTGGCCTTATTGATGTAAATCATGTGTTGCAATGATGATGTGTTTTTCCATCACTTGTTGAAGCAACAATGATATGTTGGCCTTGTTTTCGTAGCTGGAGTATTGCGTCCATCTTGTTGTAAACTTGACCACCGAGTATGTGTTATAAACTCGTGGCAAGTGTGGGATGTTTGGGTCATTAGTTGGTCATGACAGTCAAGCATGTAATTTGCAAAACAATGTACTATAGGTTGCAGGTGTCAGATCATTGCTTAAGGCTCCGAAGAACAAAGGTGAAGGAGATGGAAGTGAGACCTTTTCAGGACGCTTGTGATGCAGACATGGTACAGAGAAGTTGCAGATTATTTTTCATGCTTTTGGAGGACCAAAAGCTCCTCAGTGGGGAGGATTGATCCAAGTGGCTCCAGAGACACACACAGGACAAGGAGGACTCAAGGAAGCTCAAAAATCAAATTGTTTGGATTATGCTCGAACCAGGACCAGAGCGTAGATCTCGTCTTCCTGATCACAATGGTGTGAACAATTTGTCAATCCAAGTTCGGATGCGAAAGTTAGAAGCAGTCAAAGTTGGGATGAATTTTTGATGACTGGGCAGCTTAAGGAGGCCACAATTTGGACAAAACCCGGCCACCCGATTCTAGCCAACTCCGGCCGGATTCCGGGCGAAATTGTGGGGTCGTTAATTTGACTCCCACAGCTAAAAATCCGAATTTCAAAAATGTGCATTATTGTTATTCAAAACAAAAAAATAGATATATTAAGGGGGTGGGGGCCACCAATCCCACCACCCCAACCAACCTATGTACCATGTAATAAAAATGGTGAGGCCGGTGGGAGTTGAACTCCCCCAGCCATGTGGGTCGGCCCACCGGACGACCCCATAAATAGTAAAACCAACCAATGCAATATGCCAACCCCATAAATAGTAAAACCAACCAATGGAATATGCCAACCAACAGAGTCGGCGGAGGTGGGGTGGGCAGGCCACCCAAGGCGGGCCCAGCCGACCTATTTTTTTCTTTTAAATTAAAAAAAATGGTTATGCAATGTATAAAATGAGAGGAGGCAGGATTTGACCACCTAACCTCCCCCTTAATAAATGGAGCCCTGACCAACTCAGCCAAACCACTTTCTTGTTAACTCCAACCACAGAAATTTATATAAAACCAAAATTTATTCAGTGCACAGGCAGATGGAGGAACCAGGAGTGGGCACGCATTTCGAGGCAATAATTTTTAATTATTTTTTAATGCAGGTGGAACCATTAATTTTGCAGGAGGGTTGAATTTTTACTTTGTCAGAATTTGACAAATTTTATATGGTTTCAACACTTCCCGACACCACGAACGTAATGGCATTGTCCGTTTCTCCATCAGAGTTCTGCATTTTCGGCCATTTTTCAGTATGCAGGTGGAACCATGATTGCTGCAAAAACAAGGAGTGGAACCATGATCCTTGCAATTTTCCCGAGGAGGTAATTTTTCTCAATGCCGGAATATAGTAAAGTTTATACTTTTTTTCACGGTTTTCCACAGGGATCACAATGGCATGGTTACATTTTCCATTTGAGTTGCAGATTTCCAGTGCACCCATGGAGCAGAGTCTTTGAGGAATCTAGGGGAATCTAAAAGATTCCTTGAACCCTAGATTCTCAACTTCTCAAAATTCAAAAATTGGACAGTCGATTTTGCACTATTCGATGTCACAAATCTGATGGTGCATTCAGATTTATCATTCTCTCATTCTATTCTTCATCCACTTTTCTAAGTGGAATGTAGGTTTCAACATCCATGTGCGAGCAGTCATGCGATTGATGCCATGAGATCGATGATCCGAACAACTTCAGCAGTTTGACATCCGCTTCTTCAGATGGCCGTTGGTTGTGAGGTATATGCAATGTTCATGTACTTCTTTTTCTATGCATTGTGCTGCACAGGTCCTTGATTGATGTTTGATGTGGGACCCTGTTTCTTACTCATTTTTATGATTCCTGCTTGATGTGATGTGGAATCGCCTATGTGATGTACTTGTTGTCATGATTAATCATGTTGGGTTTTGAGATCCCTTTGTTGTATGTTGATGGGATACTCATGTGTCACCATGCATGTTTTCTTTGAGATCCCTTTTATGCCATGTTGGTGGGATGCTCATCATGCATGAGTTTTGTGTCATAGTGATATGATTCTTTTGACTGAGAGTTCATGTAGTGGAACATCTCTTGGAGCCACTCCTGTGTGAGGGAATTTTCCTTGTATGATAACGACATCACCTCTATGTACATCATCACTATTGACATCACTTAATGCATCGGCCTACACCATCTTGACACCAAGGCTTGGAGATGTAGTCCCTCTTGGACGAACTCCGTTATCAACATCTTATATTTTTATGTTGCTGATGATTGTCATGTTCCTCTTCTTTACAACATGTAGATGTATTCATTAATGTTCTTTTAAAAATTTAATTTAACACATCATGAAAGTAAAAGGTCTTGGAAGGGTCCTTCATTACACCTGGACCTGGATCAGTCAAATTTCCCTTCAAAGAAGACTATGCAGGAAATCCTTACAAAGGTCGGGCAATTCCTATGAATAAATAATATCAAGTATTATGTAAAAAAGAGATTGCAGATCTCTTAAAAAGAGGGTTAATCAGAGAATCTAGTAGTCCCTAGAATTGCTATGGATTTTATGTCAACAAACACTTAAAACAGATTAGAGGGGTCCCCAGATTAGTTATAAACTACAAACCTCTGAATACTGTCCTAGGCGACGACACATATCCAATCCCCCACAAAAGCAATTTTATAAGTAGGATAGCGGGTGCCAAAATATTCTCCAAATTCAGCATGAAATCTTGTTTTTGGCAAGTTGCCATATAAGAGAAAGATAGGTTTAAAACTACTTTTAGTATTCATGCTGGACACTATGAATGGAATGTCATGCCTTTTGGTTTAAAGCATGCACTATCCAAATTCTAGAAGATAATGGATCATATTTTTAAGCCATACTTTGATTGGCTTATTGTGTATATAGATGATGTACTCATTTTTTATTTGTTGAAGAACATTTTAAAAATGTTCATAATTTCTCACAAATAATGAAGAATAATGGTCTAGTACTAAGCAAGAATAAAATGGAGTTGTTTCAAACAACCATCAAATTCCTTGGCCATAGTATTGAAGATGGGAAGATCACACTATGGAAACATGCATTAGATTTCACAGACAAATTTCCTGATAAGATTACAGATAAGGCACAACTACATAGATTCTGAGGATGCCTAAATTATGTCAGTAATTTCTATAAAGGATGTGCTTCAAACAGAAGCCTACTGAACCAGAGGTTGAAAAAATAACTAGTACCATGGAATGAAGAACATATCGCTGCAGTCAAGAAAATAAAAGGCAAGGTAAAAAATTTACCCATTATCTATGTTGCAGATGAAAATCTTCCAAAAATTGTAGAAAGTGATGCCAGTAATAATGGACGGGGAGGAATTTTAAATCAAATAAAAGATGGAGAAGAACAAGTCTTACAATTTGCCTTAGGAACATGGAATTTGGCCAAACAGAATTATTCAACAATTGAAAAGGAAATCAAAGCGTCTTGGAATTGTATTGACAAGTTCGATCTCCACCTTGTACACAAGAAATTTTTACTCAAAATTGATGCCTCTGCACTCAAAAAGGTTCTACAAAAGACATTAAAAAATCTAGTGAATCCAAGTTTGCTAGATGGCAAGCATTGTTTGCAAATTTTTATTTTGATGTTGAGCATATAAAGGGAGAAAGAAACTGTCTACCAATTTTTTTGAGTCAGGAGTATCTGAAAAAAGAAAATCATCTAAAGGCTATTGTCACTGAATGGGACCCTACAACACAGTAAGAAAAACTTAGAAACATCCCAGACAACACCTCATGGCCAATCTATGTGGAAAAACGGAAACCCACTTGGCAATTAAGAAACACCAAAGTTATGGATGCAAATCTACAACCTCATAAGGACTTACAACACCTTGTACCAGAAGGAAAGATTTACCCTAAGTCCAACACTTGGATACACGATATGGTGTATAAGAATTCAATGATGTATTCTAATCTTGCAGACAAAGCATTAAGGGAAAGTTTTCATGATATCAGTCTGATATGGAATGATGGAAGCAATAGCACCAAAACATTCCATAAATATTATACTATCAATAGAACCAGATATCTTGAACATCCTGCAAGAATAATGTGGCCACAAAAGGATCCAAACTTTGTATTTCCTGACACTGTCTATAATTTCCAGGGCTATAAGGATCTCTCATGGGATCTCTTATGCAGAGAAGAAAAATCAGAAATACATTACACATTATTAAAATTTGGACCTGTCTTCATTACACAGTTACTGTTACAACCAACTTGGTTACAATAATGGTGGAGATGGTATGGGATAAATAAGACTGCTATGGATCCAAGGTACTTTGAAAGAGATTTTCAAAGTGATTGCTAGGAGTGCATGGAGTGTAATGGCATGGAGTGTTTTCACATTCCCTTTAAGACTATTGCAGATCTAAAGATTTTTTTCTGATGATCACATATTAGGCTACTTCATGAGAGGACATCATCATTGGTTAGTGTTAACCAAAGTAAACCACCAAGTTATCCTCGGGAAACCAATGATTGTCCGAAGGATTTATAAAAAAGCATGGGAGACTAGTGGAGCATGCCATCATAATAATGGTTGATTCCCTGGTACAAATCCATTGGGAATGTAACTTAAAAGACTCCAAGGGTTCTCGTGGGCTCCTCCTAAAAATCATCCACAATGTACAGTAATGTATTGTCACTTGACTTTGATAGTGACCGATTTTCGTTGGATTTTACGACAACAAATATCCACATTGTAAATATCTTTTCCATAGGATTTGGAATAATCTCTAATTTGTAATAAAATCTGATTTTTCAAGACTCGTAGCACTTCTCCGACTTCTGGTGTGATTTAATCCACATCTTGGAATCTTAGTATGATTGGTTTTTGGTGTGATTTGATCCATATCTCAGAATCTCAGTACGATTGTTTGATGTTTGTTCCCTTCTCATCCTATAAAAAGAGAGAAGTAAGGCTCATTGGGATATTCTTATGTATGGGTTCGTGTAAGAGTTCATGTATTCATCACAGAAGACATAGAAATTGCACGTCTGGTTCATACGGGTATTTATATTTTAAAACTCTCTCAAAAGATAACATGGAACGAGGAAGAATATCGGTTTCATTCACAGAACTTCAGAAAGAAGAAACATAAGAAAATATTTTTGATATGGAAAATCTCTTTCATAGCGCATCATCTTCAATGATTAACTCTGCAGAAATAGAGTTCATAGAAAGTTAGCTGTTAGGTCCCTATACTACTAGTGTAACCCCTTATTGTTATTAGTACAACCCCCTTATTATATTGTTGTGCCCATGTAGCCTCCATATTGTTATTGTTGTGCCCCATAGAATCCCCCTATTGTTATTATTGTGCCCTTACATTATTATTGTTATGTCGGCTCTGATTATATTATGACCCCTTAGACTCCTATATATAGAAAGGAGGTCTTGTCATTTGTATCATCCAAGAATTGTTCATTTGTGTAATGTAAGGGAGGTTTCCCCCTTGAAGAGGCCGAATTCTAAGGCGTTGATCTATCTTTTCTATCTTTTTGTGAGTTGGTTTCATAACATTTGGTATCAGAGCTTTGGATTCTAGGGTTTCGCTGCTCCAAACAGGTCATCGTGGAATTTGTGCTATAACCTTTTTTTGTGACTTTTCAAAAGCAAAAAAAAAAAACCATTTGAGATGAAATAGCACTAAACCTCGGGTTCAAATTTCAGATCTTGTCTCGCTATATTATTGGAGATATGATATGAGGAAGTTAGGGTTTTTGCAAGCTCCAGAATTTCATCTAAAAAAAGTCATCGTGGAATTTTCACTATAACGTTTTTTCTACAAAGTTTCAGAAGCTAAAAAAAAAACCCCGTTTGAGAAGAAATCGGTCTGAACCTTGGGTCCGGATTTCACATCTTTTCTCACTATATTTTATGAGATATAACCTGAGGAAGTTAGGGTTTTTGCAGACCCCTGAATTACATTCTAAACAGGTGACCTTGGGAAAATTGTCATAACTTTCTCTCTGAGAAACAAATTAGAATTTCATAAGAAGTTACAAAAAGAGGATGGACTGTCATTTTCTGTGTATAGTTTTTAGATCCGAAGGTCGAAACAGTGACACGTGGCACATCGTACAATTTTTCTCTATTAAATAATTAGATAATCAGGTCATCTTAGGAGATTGGGAATAACTCTTTCTTGGAGAATCAAATTCTGATCAAACTTGCGTGGTTAGAGAGAGGACTTAGAGGGATATTATAGAATGAACTTTCAAAACTTAGAGATATGAAATTACAGAGTTACAGTTGTTTCAAGTTCAAGCTCCTAAAATCAAGAAAAAGTTAGATGAGGAAGTTTGATGGCAAGGATCCGGTAAATTGGATACTACAAATGGAGAAATATTTTGATCTACATGGTGTACCACTGTTACAAAAGGTACGTATTGAATCTAAGTATCTAGAACTGAATCAATTTTTATGGTATAAAGGGCTTTGTTCTCGTAAACCACTTGTTACATGGTCAATTTTCACAGAGGAAATGATAACACATTATGAGGATACAGAGAGAAACACCTTCTTTAGCCAATTGATAAATCTCAAACAAAAGTGTTCAATGGTAGAGAACATTGAGGACTTTCAAAAATTGAATATAAGGGAAAATGATATTTCAAAGAAGCAGAGGATTGATGTCTCCATAGGGACTTTAAAGGATAACATTCAACATGAGGTTTGTCTTTGGGAACCTGATTCATTGGAGAATGCATTCAGGTTGGCAAGAAAAGTGGAAAGAAAAACTATGGCAACAAGGAAGTCTACCCCTCACAACTATAAAGATGGAAGTGTTGTTTCTCCTAGCCTTCTAGAACCTACAAGGTTGACACCACCACAATTGGAAGAAAAAAGAGCAAAAGGGCTTTGTTACAACTGTGATAACGAATACATTAAAGGTCATAAGTGGGCTGAGAAGAAATTATTTTACATTGATTGTGAAGAGGAGGAAGAAAGGGCTTAAGAAATGTTAAGAGAAGAGGATATACACCAAGAACCAACCACAAAGAAAGAAGAAATGAATCTGACCATATCTTGTAAAGCATTGGAAAAAATTACCACTCCTCAAAATCTCAAGATAGAAGGACATATCAAGAAGAAAAAGGTTCAAGAATTGAAAGATCACATCGAGAAAGAAGAAATGAATCCGACTGTATCTTGTAATGCATTGGTCGGAATTACCACTCCTCAAACTATCAAGATAGAAGGACATATCAAGAATAAAAATGTTCAAGAAGTGAAAGATCACATCGAGCATCAAGAAATGAATCTGACCATATCTTGTAACGCATTGGAATAAATTACCACTCCTCAAACTCTCAAGATAGAAGGACATATGAAGAAGAAAAAGATTCAAGCAGTGAAAGATCACATCGAGCATCAACAAGAAGCTCTCCAACTTTTAAAGGATAACACCACTTTGGTGCAGAATAAAATGAAACAACAGGCAAATCAACATCGCAGTGAAAGAAGTTTTGATGTAGGTGATTGGGTATTTTTATAGCTACATCTCAAGCAAGCTATTTATGAGAATAAATTACCAATACTACATGCACTTAAGAAATGGCGACCTTACCTAATGGGAAGACACTTCAAGGTAAGAATGGATCATGATATTCTTAAATACTTTTTAGAACAAAGATTACCTTTAGAAAAACAGAAAAAATGGGTCACAAATATGTTGGGTTATGACTTTGAAATCATCTACAAAAAAGGGAAGCAAAATGCTGATGCAGATTCACTCTCAAGAAAGGATGAGGATGTGGAAGCATTGTTTTGTGCTATTTCTATTATCCAACCATATTGGATAAACGAAGCGAGGGATGAATGGAAGAAGGAAAAAGAAGTGTGGCCACTCATTCAAAAGTTGCAGAAGATCCCAGTTCAAACAATATTGACAGAACTCGACGAGGAAGGAAAAATCATATTGAATCCTAGAGCAGTCAAAGAAACAAGAACCCGACAGCTACGAAATTGATCAATTTCAGAGTATCTCATCAAGTGGAAGAAATTACCCGCTCAAGATTCCACATGGGAGGACAAGAATTTTATACAGAAGCATCAAGAACTACTCAAGCGTTGAGGACAACACTTTTTAAAGAAGAGGGGCATGTTAGGTCCCTATACTACTAGTGTAACCCCTTATTGTTATTAGTACAATCCCCTTATTATATTGTTGTGCCCATGCCCCCATATTGTTATTGTTGTGCCCCATAGAATCCCCCTATTGTTATTATTGTGCCCTTACATTATTATTGTTATGTCGGCTCTGATTATATTATGACCCCTTAGACTCCTATATACAGAAAGGAGGTCTCGTCATTTATATCATCCAAGAATTGTTCATTTGTGTAATGTAAAGGAGGTTTTCCCCTTGAAGAGGCTGAATTCTAAGGCATTGATCTATCTTTTCTATTTTTTTGTGAGCTGGTTTCATAACATCAGCCATCAGCTCAATGGGCTCTCCCTTCCATAAGCCCATCAGAAGTTTACGATGATTTATCTGTGTTTCATTTGAAAGCTATAACTAGAGTCACTGTTAAGAATGTGTCTCTCAGATCCAAGAAAATGCCGAATCCATTCAAACCATTTCCTTTTTAGATCCTAAAAAGCTTCAAGAAGAAGCTCGAAGACATGGTACTTCTTATCTACATATTGGCTATCTTCGAGTGGGCATAAATTCTTTAATCCACAGAGGGCTTAATACATATGTGTTAGCTACTATTGGAAAACTCACACATAACAGATATATTGATTCATTAATTGGTGATATCGTGGCTCCTTTATAAAATTTTCATGTATGGTTTAATTGCCACCCAAATTTCTCAGTATATATGTATGATGAAGACATTAAGGACATCCTCCAATTTCAAATCAAAACTAGTGGTTTTGATATGAAAAGAAAAATGACAAACATTGTAGTTCATACTAGAGGAATGTTATGAAACCAGCTCACAAAAAGATACAAAAGATATATCAACGCCTTAGAATTCAGCCTCTTCGAGGGGGAAACCTCCTTTACATTACATAAATGAAAAATTCTTGGATGATACAAATGAAAATACCTCCTTTCTCTATATAGGAGGCTAAGGGGTCATAATATAATCAGAGCCGACATAACAATAATAATGTAAGGGCATAATAATAACAATAGTGGGCTTCTATGGGGCACAATAGTAACAATATGGGGACTACATGGGTACAACAATATAATAAGGGGGTTGTACTAATAACAATAAGGGGTTACACTAGTAGTATAGGGGCCTAACATGCCCCTCTCCTTCAAAAAGTGTTGTCCTCAACGCTTGAGTAGTTCTTGATGCTTCTGTATAAAATTCTTGTCCTCCCATGTGGAATTTTCAGCGGGTAAGTTCTTCCACTTGATGAGATACTCTGAAATTGATCGATTTCGTCACTGTCGGGTTCTTGTTTCTGTGGCTGCTCCAAGTTCGATTTTTCCTTTCTCTTCAATTTTTGGCAATATTGTTTGAATTGGGATCTTTTGCAACTTTTGAATAAGTGGCCATACTTCTTCGTCCTTCTTCCATTCACCATTTGCTTCGTTTATCCAATCTGGTTGGATAATATAAATAGCACAAAACAATGCTTCCGCATCCTCATCCTTTCTTGAGAGTGCATTTGCAACAAAATTTTTCTTCCATTTTCTATAGATGATGTCAAAGTCATAACCCAACATATTTGTGACACATTTTTTCTGTTCTTCTAAAGATAATAGTTGTTCTAAAAAGTATTTAAGACTATCATGATCCATTTTTACCTTGAAGTGTCTTCCCATTCGGTAAGGTCGCCATTTCTTAAGTGCATGTAGTATTGCCAACATTTCCTTCTCATAAATAGCTTGCTTGAGATGTAGCAGTAAAAATACCCAATCACCTACATCAAAACATTTTTCACTACGATGTTGATCTACCTGTTGTTTCATTTGATTTTGCACCAAAGTGGCGTTATCCTTTAAAAGTTGGAGAACTTGTTGTTGAATCTCGATGTGATCTTTCATTGCTTGAACCTTTTTCTTCTTGATATGTCCTTCTATCTTTAGAGTTTGAGGAGTGGTAATTTCTTCCAATCCTTTACAAGATATGGTCGGACTCATTTCTTAATGCTCGATGTGATCTTTCACTTCTTGAACATTTTTCTTCTTGATATGCCCTTATATCTTGATAGTTTGAGGAGTGGTAATTCCGAGAAATGAATTACAAGATATGGTTGGATTCATTTCTTATTTCTCAATGTGATATTTCACTTCTTGCACCTTTTTCTTCTTGATATGTCCTTCTATCTTGAGAGTTTGAGGAGTGGTAATTCTTGCCAATGCTTTACAAGATATGGTTTGGTTCATTTCTTCTTTCTCTGGGGTTGGGTCCTGGCGTATATCCTCTTCTTTTGATGTTTCTTGATCCTTTTCTTCCTCCTCTTTATACTCTATGTAAAATAATTTCTTCTCAGCACACTTATGACCTTTAGTGCATTTGCTATCACAATTGTAACAAAGCCCTTTTTCTCTTTTTTCTTCCAATTGTTGTGGTGTAACCCTTGTAGGTTGTGGAAGGCTAGGAGAAACAACACTTCCATCTTTATAGTTGTGAGGGGTAGACTTACTTGTTGCCATAATTTTACTTACCACTATGTAACAAAGCCCATTTACTCTTTCCAATTGTTGTGGTGTTGCAATAAAGAAGGTGTTGCTCTTTGTATCCTCATAATGTGCTATCATTTCCTCCGTGAAAATTGACCATGTAACAAGTTGTTTACGAGAACAAAGCCCTTTATACCATAAAAATTGATCTGATTCTAAATATGAAGATGTAATACATACCTTTTGTAATAGTGGTACACCATGTAGATCAAAATATTTCTCCATTTGAAGTATCCAATTTACCAGATCCTTGCCATCAAACTTCTCATATCGCCTTTTCTTGATTTTAGGAGCTCGATCTTGAATGACTATAACTCTGTAATTTCGGTACTTCCAGTTCTGAAATTGCAACCTGCAGTAGCCCTCTGCGTCCTCTTTCCAATGCCACTAGTCTGATAAAATTTAGATTCTCTAATAAAGAGTTATGCACAATCTCCCAAGATGACCTGATTATATACCTTTTCAGAAGAGCAAACTTGTATGAAGTGCCACGTGTCACTTTTTGACCTTAGGATCTGAAAATATACACAGGAAACTATAGTCCGTCCTCTTTCTATAACTTCTTATGAAATTTCAATATGATGCTCAGAGAGACAGTTATGACGATTTTCCCAAGGTGGCCTGTTTGGAATGTAATTCGGGGGTCTGCAAAAACCCTAACTTCCTCAGACTATATCTCCGAAAATATAGCGAGACATGATTTGAAATTTGGAGCGAAGGTTTAGACCAATTTCTTCTCAAATATGTTTTTTTCTAGCTTCTGAAACATCGAAGCGAAAGAGTTATAACAAAAATTCCACGATGACCTATTTTAGCTTAAATTCTGGAGCTTGCAAAAACCCTAACTTCCTCAGATCATATTTTCGATAATATAGCGAGACAAGCTATGAAATTTGGACCCGAGCTTCAACGTGATTTCTTCTCAAATGGGTTTTTGTTTTAGCATTTGAAATGGCGCAGAAAAAAAGTTATAGTGAAAATTCACGATGACTTATTTGGAGCAGCGAAACCCTAGAATCCAAAGCTCTGATACCAAATGTTATGAAACTAGCTCACAAAAAGATAGAAAAGATAGATCAAGGCCTTAGAATTCAGCCTCTTTGAGGGGGCAACCTCCTTTACATTACGTAAATGAACAATTCTTGGATGATACAAATTAAAATACCTCCTTTCTATATATAGGAGTCTAAGGGGTCATAATATAATCAGAGCCGACATAACAATAATAATGTAAGGGCATAATAATAACAATAATGGGCTTCTATGGGGCACAATAGTAACAATATGGGGACTACATGGGTACAACAATATAATAAGGGGGTTGTACTAATAACAATAAGGGGTTACACTAGTAGTATAGGGGCCTAACAGTGTTTCAAGCACACCAACACATTATATCCATCCATTCAGCATACACCCAGTCAACAGTCAAAATCCAGCAACCCGGTAATCATTGATGCTCACAATCAAAAAATTGAGCATCAGACCATCAAATGGGAAGATCTCAGCTTTCCTGAAATCTGGGTAGTGTATCTACCTCATTCGCCCAAATTTCGAAGTATCATGATAGCTCATATACACGAAGGACCAGCTAAATTTACTTTGTCCTTCCCTAGAAGATCTACTTTGGATTGCAAAAGAATAAAAGAAGCTTGTCAAGCCACAAAATACCATATAAACTCAGATCATATTTCATGTTAACCATCTACTTCGTCATCTGTAAATACTCCATCTTTTAGCTGCTCACATGTTGATTTATTTAAACTTGCTCAGTTATTACATTTTTCCGCTCTCGAAGTAAAATGTCCTGTCTGCCAAACAATAGTTTTCTTACAGTCTCTCGTAGAGCTTGTTCTCCACAAAAACCATAATCCTAGGACTGGTGAAGCTCCTCCTACCACTTCTACAAATTCCTGCCCAAACCCTAAATGTGCAAATATACCATTTCCTCATGATGCTATCATGATTATACATGAGTTACCGTCTCTTGAAAATGAAGATCCACGTCTTCCTTAAATTTTTGGTAAGATGCGTCCTCCTAGAACTCAGCGATATGGTTTAGGATATCTTGAACAACTTGACAGTATAATTCCTTCGTCAAGATTCCAAAACTTTGTTCCTTCAAAATACAAAAAGCCATCAAAACCAAAGATGTATAAATTTTTCTCTCTTATGGATGGATGCCCAAAGAATAGAATTCATGCCAAATGGATGAAAAATATGCTAAATTTGGATCTGCATACTCACCTTGAGGCCCAAGAATTTGGTCTTAGTACAACTGCTCAAGAGAAAAATACACTTTCCCTACAATGGAAAAGCTTTATGGACAACACAAACTCATGGATCTCCTTTTATACCTCGAGAAAATTAGGAGACCAAACAGAAGTACAAATGGCAAATGTAGAATCATCATCTACCCAAAAGCATTCATGGATAGCCTGTGATGGAAGAAAACTAGAAACTAGCAGTATTTTCCCTCCATTCAAGGGAATTGTGCTAGGAGAAGAAGCAAACACTGCCAAATCCATTCTTTAGTGTCAAAAGATGACTCGACCCTAGGGATAGATGGAAGGATACAAAAATCCAGTGAACAAATCAACCAAACAAACTCTAGAATTAAAGGGCTTGAAAGGAATATGGCAAAAACCACTAAGAGAAAGGAATGCTTTGATACTATAAAAGTTTCTAAAAATAATGTAAATAAGAACTTGAATGATATGAATTTTTCAGTTTCAATTTTGAAAGGGTTTGTCAAGGAATCTTCAGCACATATAAAAGATATGGATAAAAGAATGGATTTGGGACTCAAATCCACTCAAGATTTCATAGGAGACCTTTCTGAGCATTTTGACAAGCTCACTATGTTGGCATTATGATGCATGTGTTGTACTTGACGGCAAACCACTTGTAGCAGAACATCTCACTTATACATAACTAGATGAATCTACATAAGACAGATCAGATGTGACAGAGCACATGGGATGCAGGGCAGCTCAAAGGAATCAGTTCAGATGTAATGTACAATGACAACTCATTAAGTTGACAGTTCTTAGTATCGCAAGTTAGCTTTGCCATCAAGTCCAAAGGGGGATATTGTTGGCATTATGATACAAGTGTTGTCCTTGATGGCAACTCACACAGATGACAAATCATAGTGTAGTAGGTCAGTAGCAAAGAATTGATGATCAGACTACAAGGAATGAAGAAAGAAAAGTATATACGCAGGTTCACTATATACCAAGTCGTGTACACATGCAGGTTCACTATATACCAAGTCACGTATATACGTAGGTTCGCTATATAGCAAGTAGTGTATACACGCAGGTTCACTATATACAAAGGCGCATATACACGCAGGATTGCTAATCAAAAGTCGCGTATGCATATGCGCGCACTTTCATGCACGGAAAAGCGTGTACATGTGGGAAAGCTTATTTTTGGGTCCGTGGTATTTAGACCTATGGTTTTGGACCTTGGTATTGCGTCCAAAGTGTTGAACCTAGGTATTGGGTCCCTAGTATTGGTTCTAAATGGTTTTGGACCATGGTATTGAGTAAGGCCTAAGACTATAAAAGGAGAAGAAGATCATTAGGAAAAGGCATTCAGAAAGTCTTGAATATCTGATGATGTATGAGATCTAGTATGCAGGTTATGGGTTCATGATGCATTGCTTGATCTGAGCTAAGGAGGAATCTCAATAGTTGATGGAGAACAAGATTTAAGGATAGATCAGGATCAAATGGTTTGGAATGAATCATCTCTATATAGTTTGATCATGCTTGTTCTAGATCTGTATACTAACACATGTAATTTTATGATCTGGGTATAACTTAAGATTGAAATAGCTGCAAAACATGAAAGAATATTTACAGATGTATACGCTGGTTGACTTTGATAAAAGCACGTACATACGCAGGTTAGATACATCTAAGTAGCGTATACAATATGAACTATGATGTTTGAAGTTACAGGTGGTTCTGGTTGTTGATGCAAAGTTTGAGTTCTGGTGACTGTTTACTGATGTCAGTATTCTGCATATTTAATTTGGTTGATTGTGAGATCTATAATGGATCAGGATCATAATGACTTATCTTTATGTGATCTGATGGACTAGATCTGGTTGCTAACATATGTATTATCCTTGTATGTGTAATGATCTGGGTATGTCTGAAGTCAGGAAGTGCAGTGAAGTTAACAGTAAGTAATTGTTGACATATACGCTGGTTCACTTTGGTGAAGTTGTGTATACACGCTGGTTCGACTCTTCCAAGTAGCGTATGCATGA
Organism: Pinus tabuliformis; assembly: GCA_031772625.1. NCBI lineage: Eukaryota > Viridiplantae > Streptophyta > Pinopsida > Pinales > Pinaceae > Pinus > Pinus tabuliformis. Next base: position 774,177,287 of record CM062817.1, on the reverse strand, counting down.
TTTCTGATGATACAGTTGGTTCTGAATATTGTTGCAGAGTTGTTTGTTCTGCTCTGTGTTCTGGTGATTGCAGTTTGTTGACTAGATTTCAGTGATTCAGTATTGGGTGATTCAGAGATTGATGATGCTAGTGTTGATTGATTTTGTGCTTCAATGATATTGATGGGTCCAGTATGAAAATTGGATGAAACGTGGCCTTTCATATTATGGTGTTGTGCTTCAGGAGTATCCAGTCTGAAAATTTATGAAACGTGGTACCTGGAGGATGAAAGAGAAGGTTGTAGCCTTCTGTAGGTTGGCACCTATGTACTAGTACATCAACTAGTACAAGAGCTAAGAGGGTAGTAGCTCCCTTCCAGTAGCAACTGGAAAATGAGTGAAGGTTGGAGCATTCAGTAGGCTGGCACCTACGTACTAGTACATCGGCTAGTACAAGAGCTAAGGGGGTTGTAGCTCCCTTCCAGGAGAAGCTGGAGAATGAGAGAAGGTTGTAGCCTTCTGCAGGTACAAGCCTGTGTATTGGTATAAGACTGCACTAGTACAAAAATATTTTAAAAATAAGTTTCTTATTAAAAGAAGATAGAGACGACTTGCAGTAGGTGGTTTTCACCCACATTGGGTTTCCACCTTACATCATGGTGTTCATGTGTGCTTCTTGTGTGTGATGATTTGTTCTATTTTACTACACCTATTTACTATTCGTATGGTCAATAAAAGTTCTGATGCACTAACTAAATATCAACATTTAATGGATTAACTGAATCATAAGTCTACTGGATATACGCTAGTTGCATTAGACACAGTTGCGTGTACACGCAGGTTCCCTTCACTGAAGTAGCATATATGAATCTGAGTATGGAAATGAAAAAGTGTTTGATTTGATAATACTGATTCATGCCCCCCCCTCTTAGTATTATTTCCAACAATTGGTATCAGAGCAGGTCCTTTGGTAGAAGCTTGATCGCTTGAAGGAGATCCGTAGATCAATAGGAAAGAAGCTTAAGAAGAAATCGCCTAAGAAGAAGAAGACATCTCATAAGAGCTATGACAATGGGAGAATCGATTGGGGAATATGTGGAAGAAGCACTTCAGATTTAGAATCACTTCAGAATGAAGATGAATAAGCAAAAGAACTATCAGGTATGAATTTGTTATCCTCTTGTGATACATTTATCCATCCATTTGAAGATGATGAAAGTGATAGCGAAACAACTGAATTTGCTCTTATGGGTGAGCAAGAAAGATATCAAATAGAGGCAGAATTTAAAAGGCTTACAGACAAAATTAGAGATCAACAAGATCTATTGAACAAAAGGGAATGTGCCTTCAAAGAAGAAGCTACAAAATTAAAAGCTCAACTAGAGGAAGGAAACAAGGTAAGGAAGTTATTCAAGGACAAGGAAGATCAATGTCAAAAGTTGTAGGATGAAGTGACATCATTAAGAAATGAAGTTAATGAAAGGAGCACAACAATCAAGAAACTCAGAGATAGATCCAGTTACTATGAAAGTCTTGAAGCTACGATCCTCTTGCTAAAAGAAGATCTTGAAGAATCAAATAAGCAGAATAAAGAACTACTCCAAGCTCTTGAAAAACAAGAAAATGAAGTTCTTGAACTAAGACATCAGTTGGAAGAAGGAAGAAAAGCTGAAGAAAACATGAAGAAGCAGTATCATGAAAAAGAGGAGCAACATCAGATTGAGGTAAATATTCAAAAATATAACTTATAAGAAAAGGATAAGCTCTTACGATTTCAAGATAGTACTAAGATCTTGGATGATATTCTTAGTAGTCAAAGGTCTCCTGTTATCAAAAATAGCCTTGGTTTTTATGAATCTATTGAAGATGAATCTAGCTCACAAGGAGAGGCAAGGAATTCTAATGAGAAATCTAAAATAATCAATAAGGAGATGAGAGGACAACCCCATCAACAGCCAAGGAAAGAAATTCTTCAAAGAAAATCTTTTACTCCTCCGATGAATAATGTTGAATGTTATGTATGTCATAATCTTGGACATGTTGCAGCCAGATGCAGAAGAAGAATGGTTCAAGACCATCACACAGAAAGACCATCATGTTCCAGGTACTTTAAGGGATATTGCTTTGCTTGCAATATGTTTGGTCACAGAGCTATTGATTGCTACAGAAGGAATATGAAACATGTGAGATGTTATGCATGTAACAAGCTTGGACATATAGCTAAGGATTGTAGGAACAAAGTACGGGCACCATACCAAAAGGAGAAAACATCATCACACTTGAAGATATGGAAGAAGAAGGAAGTACAGTCAGAAAGATGTGGCACAACACAATATACAAACATAATAGACTCAGATGGAGCTGAAAGTGTAAAACTTCAATGTCCTAAATCTCATACGCAAGTTTCATAAAGGGAAGTCGCGTATATACATGAGTTAGTTACTGCACAATCGCGTATATGTTAGTTTGAGGAAAACCAATAGGGACAGACTTAGAAAAAGGGTCTGATATGATTCAGTCCATTATTTGCTATGTTTGATAATGGATACAATCTGCTGATGATGTGTGGAAATGTCTTGACACTTGTAAGATGTTTTAAAATGTTTTGATCTTAAATTAATGATGATGATGCCTTGATACTTCTTTCTGATATATGCATGATCACATCTGACAGTGAACAGATGGCACAGGTTCAGGGGGAGCATATGATTTTAATAATGCATTGTTGGCATTATGGTTAGTAGTCCTTGGTAATGATGCTTATATGGCTAAATGATATATCTTGCTATGATATGGTTATGAGTTATCCATGACAAAATCTCATATGATTCTTGGGGTTACATAGTTGATGTTCAGATCAGATTTGTGGTTGATTCTCTGATGATGCATATATGGTGCTTACATGGTGATCTTCATAAGGATGAGGAGAAGTATAAAGCTTGAATACACATCTTCATTACTTGATGATAAGTCACTCATACGCTGTTGTCATCATATGCATAAAGATCATATAATACAGTTATGATGTAGGATTCCTATAGTTCTTGGCGCTCATGTGGATGAGGATTGTTGCTGTTGATGATATCAAGAAGTCTTGACAAATGATCTTGAGCTCAAGATACATAGTGCTAGATACATGAATGATTACTCAAAGTTGCATTGTTGGAGACATGATGATGATGAGTTCTTACCTATATGATGATAGGTTGATACTTACATATGTTGATTGATGCAGATGTTCCCAAAGTGATGATACTTGGATCATGCAGATCTTGATGAGACGGCTATGGTGTTTTTCACATATGATATAATGTGAATGATTTTGTATGTCATATGCAGAATTATGTTCAAAAGGATGAGTTGATATCTATATGCAGACATACCTTGTTATAGGTTGATGACTTATACACTAATGGACATATACAGGTTGCTGGTCTAGATGCTGTTGACAGATGCTTATGGAGCAGATCATACATTGTGTATGATAGTTGTTGATGACTATCATGGTCTTATTTAGATGTTTGGTCTCTGTTATAAATGTCATGTAAAGGTCATATCAAGACTCATGATGTAATAGTTTGTCTCTATCTATTGTAGTCATTTGATGAATCCCTTTTGGTCATATGATGTAATTTGTACCCCCACTATGCATGGGAAAGATGATGTAATATTTTAGTCATGTATAAATAATTGGTATCTAGTGTATACCCACTTGGTTGGGTGGATGAGTCAATATTGGTATATCCCCACTTGGTTGGGAGATGGATGTATGTATCAGTCTTTGGTGATAGGAAGGTCATTTATGATAGAGTCATGTTCTTCTTGTAGAACATATTTTTGCAGACCTTGCTTACAGTCAGGGAGAGCATGAACATCACTCTTCAGCAGAGCAGAGATTTCAGCATGTACTCAGAGGGAGCATGGACAAATTGGTACAACTTGGCATATACAAAGGGGGAGCTCAATCAGAGATTTCAGTAGGTACTCAGGGGGGGTATGGACAGTGGAATGTATATCAAGGAAGAGAATATCTTGGTCTGCCCTTTGCCCTTTATGTCAAAGGGGGAGAGTGACTTGGTATGGTTGTTTCCATCAAGTCCAAAGGGGGAGATTGTTGGCATTATGATGCATGTGTTGTACTTGATGGCAACCCACTTGTAGCAGAACATCTCACTTATACATAACTAGATGAATCTACAGAAGAGAGATCAGATGTGACAGAACACATGGGATGCAGGGCAACTCAAAGAAATTAGTTCAGATGTAATGTACAATGACAACTCATTAAGTTGACAGTTCTTAGTATGGCAAGTTAGCTTTGCCATCAGGTCCAAAGGGGGAGATTGTTGGCATTATGATACAAGTGTTGTCCTTGATGGCAACTCACACAGATGACAAATCATAGTGTAGCAGGTCAGTAGCAAAGAATTGATGATCAGACTACAAAGAATGAAGAAAGAAAAGTATAGCCGCAGGTTCACTATATACCAAGTCGTGTACACACGCAGGCTCACTTTATACCAAGTCGCGTTTATACGTAGATTCGCTATATAGCAAGTAGTCTATACACGCAGGTTCACTATATACAAAGGCGCGTATACACGCGGGATTGCTGATCAAAAGTCGCGTATGCGTATGCACGCACTTTCATGCATAGAAAAGCGCGTACATGTGGGAAAGCTTATTTTTGGGTCCATGGTATTTAGACCTATGGTTTTGGACCTTGGTATTGCGTCCGAAGTGTTGAACCCAGGTATTGGGTCCCTAGTATTGGTTCTAAATGGTTTTGGACCATGGTATTGAGTAAGGCCTAAGACTATAAAAGGAGAAGAAGATCATTAGGCAAAGGCATTCAGAAAGTCTTGAATATCTGATGATGTATGAGATCTAGTATGCAGGTTATGGGTTCATGATGCTTTGCTTGATCTGAGATAAGGAGAATCTCAGCAGTTGATGGAGAACAAGATCTAAGGATAGATCGAGATCAAATGGTTTGGAATGAATCATCTCTATATAGTTTGATCATGCTTGTTCTAGATATGTATACTGACGCATGTAATGTTCTGATCTGGGTATAACTTAAGATTGAAATAGCTGCAAAACATGAATGAATATTTACAGATGTATACACTGGTTGACTTTGATAAAAGCGCATACATATGCAGGTTAGATACATCTAAGTAGTGTATACAATATGAACTATGATGTTTGAAGTTACGGGTGGTTCTAGTTGTTGGTGCAAAGTCTGAGTTCTGGTGACTGTTTACTGGTGTCAGTATTTTGCATATTCAGTTTGGTTGATTATGAGATCTATAATGGATAGGGATCATAATGACTTATCTTTATGTGATCTGATGGACTAGATCTGGTTGCTAACATATGTATTATCCTTGTATATGTAATGATCTGGGTATGTCTGAAGTCAGGAAGTGCAGCGAAGTTATCAGTAAGTAATTGTTGACATATACACTGGTTCACTTTGGTGAAGTTGTGTATACACGCTGGTTCGACTCTTCCAAGTAGCGTATGCATGATTTCTGATGATACAGTTGGTTCTGAATATTGTTGCAGAGTTCTGTGTTCTGCTCTGTGTTCTGGTGATTGCAGTTTGTTGACTGGGTTTCAGTGATTCAGTATTGGGTGATTCAGAGATTGATGATGCTAGTGTTGATTGATTTTGTGCTTCAATGATATTGATGGGTCCAGTATGAAAATTGGATGAAACGTGGGCTTTCAAATTATGGTGTTGTGCTTTAGGAGTATCTAGTCTGAAAATTTATGAAACGTGGTACTTGGAGGATGAAAGAGAAGGTTGTAGCCTTCTGTAGGTTGGCACCTACGTACTAGTACATCAGCTAGTACAAGAGCTAAGGGGGTGGTAGCTCCCTTCTAGTAGCAGCTGGAAAACGAGTGAAGGTTGGAGCATTCAGTAGGCTGGCACCTACATACTAGTACATCGGCTAGTACAAGAGCTAAGGGGGTTGTAGCTCCCTTCCAGGAGAAGCTGGAGAACGAGAGAAGGTTGTAGCCTTCTGCAGGTAGAAGCCTGTGTACTGTTATAAGACTGCACTAGTACAAAAATATTGTAAAAAGAAGTTTCTTATTAAAAGAAGATAGAGACGACTTGCAGCAGGTGGTTTTCACCCACATTGGGTTTCCACCTTACATCATGGTGTTCGTGTGTGCTTCTTGTGTGTGATGATCTGTTCTGTTTTACTGCACCTGTTTACTGTTCATATGGTTAATAAAAGTCCTGATGCACTAACTAAAGATCAACATTTAATGGATTAACTAAATCATAAGTCTACTGGATATAGGCTAGTTGCATTAGACACAGTTGTGTGTACACGTAGGTTCCCTTCACTGAAGTAGCGTATATGAATCTGAGTATGGAAATGAAAAAGTGTTTGATTTGATAATACTGATTCGCCCCCCCGCCTCTTAGTATTATTTCCAACAATTGGTATCAGAGCAGGTCCTTTGGTAGAAGCTTGATCGCTTGAAGGAGATCCGTAGCTCAATGGGAAAGAAGCTTAAGAAGAAATCGCCTAAGAAGAAGAAGACATCTCAGAAGAGCTATGACAGTGGGTGAATCGATTAGGTAATATGTGGAAGAAGCACTTAATATTCAGAATCACTTCAGAATGAAGATGAACAAGCAAAAGAACTATCAGGTATGAATTTGTTATCCTCTTGTGATACATTTATCCATCCATTTGAAGATGATGAAAGTGATAGCGAAACAACTGAATTTGCTCTTATGGGTGAGAAAGAAAGATATCAAATAGAGGCAGAATTTAAAAGGCTTACAGACAAAATTAGAGATCAACAAGATCTATTGAACAAAAGGGAATGTGCCTTCAAATAAGAAGCTACAAAATTAAAAGCTCAACTAGAGGAAGGAAACAAGGTAAGGAAGTTATTCAAGGACAAGGAAGATCAATGTCAAAAGTTGCAAGATGAAGTGACATCATTAAGAAATGAAGTCAATGAAAGGAGCACAACAATCAAGAAACTCAGAGATAGATCCAGTTACTATGAAAGTCTTGAAGCTACGATCCTCTTGCTAAAAGAAGATCTTGAAGAATCAAATAAGCAGAATAAAGAACTACTCCAAGCTCTTGAAAAACAAGAAAATGAAGCTCTTGAACTAATACATCAGTTGGAAGAAGGAAGAAAAGTTGAAGAAAACATGAAGAAGCAGTATCATGAAAAAGAGGAGCAACATCAGATTGAGATAAATTTTCGAAAAGATAACTTAGAAGAAAAGGATAAGCTCTTATGATTTCAAGATAGTACTAAGATCTTGGATGATATTCTTAGTAGTCAAAGGTCTCCTGCTATCAAAACTGGCCTTGGTTTTTATGAATATGTTGAAGATGAATCTAGCTCACAAGGAGAGGCAAGGAATTCTAATGAGAAATCTAAAATAATCAACAAGGAGATGAGAGGACAACCCCATCAACAACCAAGGAAAGAAATTCTTCAAAGAAAATCTTTTACTCCTCCGATGAATAATGTTGAATGTTATGTATGTCATAATCTTGGACATGTTGTAGCCAGATGCAGAAGAAGAATGGTTCAAGACCATCACACAGAAAGACCATCACATTCCAGGTACTTTAAGGGATATTGCTTTTCTTGCAATATGTTTGGTCACAGAGCTGTTGATTGCTATAGAAGGAATATGAAACATGTGAGATGTTATGCATGTAACAAGCTTGGACATATAGCTAAGGATTGCAGGAACAAAGTACGGGAACCATACCAAAAGGAGAAAACATCATCACACTTGAAGATATAAAAGAAGAAGGAAGTACAATCAGAAAGATGTGGCACAACACAATATACAGACATAATAGACTTAGAGGGAGCTGAAAGTGTAAAACTTCAATGTCCTAAATCTCATACGCAAGTTTCATAAAGGGAAGTCGCGTATATACGCGAGTTAGTTACTGCACAGTTGCGTATACGTTAGTTTGAGGAAAGGCAGTAGGGACAGGCTCAGAAAAAGGGTCTGATATGATTCAGTCCATTATTTGCTCTATTTGATAATGGTTACAATCTGTTGATGATGTGTGGAAATGTCTTGACACTTGTAAGATGTTTTAAATTGTTTTGATCTTAAATTAATGATGATGATGCCTTGATACTTCTTCCTGATATATGCATGATCAGATCTGACAGTGAACAAATGGCACAGGTTCAAGGGGAGCATATGCTTTTAATAATGCATTGTTGGCATTATGGTTAGTAGTCCTTGGTAATGATGCTTATATGGCTAAATGATATATCTTGCTACGATATGGTTATGAGTTATCCATGACAAAATCTCATATGATTCTTGGGGTTACATAGTTGATGTTCAAATCAGATTTGTGGTTGATTCTCTGATGATGCATATATGGTGCTTACATGGTGATCTTCATAAGGCTAAGGAGAAGTATAAAGCTTGAATACACATCTTCATTACTTGATGATGAGTCACTCATATGATACTGTCATCATATGCATAAAGATCATATAATACAGTTATGATGCAGGATTCCTATAGTTCTTGGCGCTCATGTGGATGAGGATTGTTGTTGTTGATGATATCAAGAAGTCTTGACAAATGATCTTGAGCTCAAGATACATAGTGTTGGATACATGAATGATTACTCAAAGTTGCATTATTGGAGACATGATGATGATGAGTTCTTACTTATATGATGATAGGTTGATACTTACATATGTTGATTGAAGCAGATGTTCCCAAAGTGATGATACTTGGATCATGCAGATCTTGATGAGACAACTATGGTGTTTTTCAAATATGATATAATGTGAATGATTTGGTATGTCATATGCAGAATTCTGTTCAAAAGGATGAGTTGATATCTATATGCAGACATACCTTGTTATAGGTTGATGACTTATACACTAATGGACATATACAAGTTTATGGTCTAGATGTTGTTGACAGATGCTTATGGAGCAGATCATACATTGTGTATGATAGTTGTTGATGACTATCATGGTCTTATTTAGATGTTTGGTCTCTGTTATAAATGTCAGGTAAAGGTCATATCAAGACTCATGATGTAATAGTTTGTCTCTATCTATTGTAGTCATTTGATGAATCCCTTTTGGTCATATGATGTAATTTGTACCCCCACTATGCATGGAAAAGATGATGTAATATTTCAGTCATGTATAAACAATTGGTATCTGGTGTATCCCCACTTGGTTGGGTGGATATGTCAATATTGGTATATCCCCACTTGGTTGGGAGATGGATGTATGTATGAGTCTTTGGTGATAGGAAGGTCATTTATGATAAAGTCATGTTCTTCTTGTAGAACATCTTTTTGCAGACCTTGCTTTAGTCAGGGAGAGCATGAACAACACTCTTCAGTAGAGCATAGATTTCAGCATGTACTCTGAGGGAGCATGGATAGATTGGTACAACTTGGCATATACAAAGGGGGAGCTCAATCAGAGATTTCAGTAGGTACTCAGGGGGAGTATGGACAGTGGAATGTATATCAAGGAAGAGAATATCTTGGTCTGCCCTTTTCCCTTGATGTCAAAGGGGGAGAGTGACTTGGTATGGTTGTTGCCATCAAGTCCAAAGGGGGAGATTGTTGGAATTATGATGCATGTGTTGTACTTGATGGCAACCCACTTGTAGCAGAACATATCACTTATACATAACTAGATGAATCTACAAAAGAGAGATCAGATGTGACAGAACACATGGGATGCAGGGCAGCTCAAAGGAATCAGTTCAGATGTAATGTACAATGACATCTCATTAAGTTGACAGTTCTTAGTATGACAAGTTAGCTTTGCCATCAAGTCCAAAGGGGGAGATTGTTGGCATTATGATACAAGTGTTGTCCTTGATGGCAACTCACACAGATGACAAATCATAGTGTAGCAGGTCAGTGGCAAAGAATTGATGATCAAACTACAAAGAATGAAGAAAGAAAAGTATAGCCGCAGGTTCACTATATACCAAGTCGTGTACACACGCAGGCTCACTATATACCAAGTCGCGTTTATACGTAGATTCGCTATATAGCAAGTAGTCTATACACGCAGGTTCACTATATACAAGGTGCGTATACACGCGGGATTGCTGATCAAAAGTCGCGTATGCGTATGCACGCACTTTCATGCACAGAAAAGCGCGTACATGTGGGAAAACTTATTTTTGGGTCCATGGTATTTAAACCTATGGTTTTGGATCTTGGTATTGCGTCCGAAGTGTTGAACCCAGGTATTGGGTCCCTAGTATTGGTTCTAAATGGTTTTGGACCATGGTATTGAGTAAGGTCTAAGACTATAAAAGGAGAAGAAGATCATTAGGCAAAGGCATTCAGAAAGTCTTAAATATCTGATGATGTATGAGATCTAGTATGCAGGTTATGGGTTCATGATGCTTTTCTTGATTTGAGCTTAGGAGGAATCTCAGCAGTTGATGGAGAGCAAGATCTAAGGATAGATCGGGATCAAATGGTTTGGAATGAATCATCTCTATATAGTTTGATCATGCTTGTTCTAGATCTGTATATTGACGCATGTAATGTTCTGATCTGGGTATAACTTAAGATTGAAATAGCTGCAAAACATGAATGAATATTTACAGATGTATACGCTAGTTGACTTTGATAAAAGCACGTACATACGCAAGTTAGATACGTCTAAGTAGCATATACAATATGAACTATGATGTTTGAAGTTACGGGTGGTTCTGGTTGTTGATGCAAAGTCTGAGTTCTGGTGACTGTTTACTGGTGTCAGTATTCTGCATATTCAGTTTGGTTGATTGTGAGATCTATAATGGATCGGGATCATAATGACTTATCTTTATGTGATCTGATGGACTAGATCTGGTTGCTAACATATGTATTATCCTTGTATGTGTAATGATCTGGGTATGTCTGAAGTCATGAAGTGCAGCGAAGTTATCAGTAAGTAATTGTTGACATATACGCTAGTTCACTTTGGTGAAGTTGCGTATACAAGCTAGTTCAGCTCTTCCAAGTAGCGTATGCATGATTTCTGATGATACAGTTGGTTCTAAATATTGTTGCAGAGTTATGTGTTCTGCACTGTGTTCTGGTGATTGCAGTTTGTTGACTGGGTTTTAGTGATTCAGTATTGGGTGATTCAAAGATTGATGATGCTAGTGTTGATTGATTTTGTGCTTCAATGATATTGATGGGTCCAGTATGAAAATTGGATGAAATGTGGCCTTTCAGATTATGGTGTTGTGCTTCAGGAGTATCCAGTCTGAAAATTTATGAAACGTGGTACCTGGAGGATGAAAGAGAAGGTTGTAGCCTTTTGTAGGTTGGCACCTACGTACTGGTACATCAGTTAGTACAAGAGCTAACAGGGTAGTAGCTCCCTTCCAGTAGCAGTTGGAAAACGAGTGAAGGTTGGAGCATTCAATAGGCTGGAACCTACGTACTAGTACATTGGCTAGTACAAGAGCTAAGGGGGTTGTAGCTCCCTTCCATGAGAAGCTGGAGAATGAGAGAAGGTTGTAGCCTTCTGCAGGTACAAGCCTGTGTATTGGTATAAGACTGCACCAATACAAAAATATTGTAAAATGAAGTTTCTTATTAAAAGAAGATAGAGATGACATGCAGCAGGTGGTTTTCACCCACATTGGGTTTCAACCTTACATCATGGTGTTCATTTATGCTTCTTGTGTGTGATAATTTGTTCTGTTTTACTGCACTTGTTTACTATTCATATGGTTAATAAAAGTTCTAATGCACTAACTAAAGATCAACATTTAATGGATTAACTAAATCATAAGTCTACTGGATATATGCTAGTTGCATTAGACACAGTTGCGTGTACACGCAAGTTCCCTTCATTGAAGTAGCATATATTCATCTGAGTATCGAAATGAAAAAGTGTTTGATTTGATAATACTGATTCAACACCCCCCCCCTCTTCTCAGTATTATTTCCAACACACTATATCTCCAAAAGATAAAAACATCCCCACTTCCATGTTGTTTAGCCATCATGTGCCCATCCAGCATGCAGAGAAATATATAGCGAAATTCCCTCTTCTCTTCCCCAAAGAAATGCCTGAAGAACAAGTTGAGTTTCCTAAAACGTCTATTTCTGCATTCCTAGAAGACATATCCAAAGAAGAAAAACCTGACTCCTTGAGTCACCAAATTTTTCCAATCTATGAACCATTGTCTAGTCAATACACTAGATATCCAACTCCTCATCTCAATGCAAAAGGAAAACTTCCTGAGACCCAGACTTTTCAGTCTAGCTCCTACAAAGAATGGAATATAGATGGACTAAGTGCTAGTCAAATATGGCAAATGATTGATTAGATGTATACTGAATACAAACTGATGTGTAAGAGGGGAAAGTCCGAAGTTGAATAATGTAAAACCCTCATACAATGTTTCATAAGCACCTTATATAGATGGTGGGAAGTAGAGTCTTCTCCTGCTCTAATTGATAAAATGGAAGAAGAAGTAGTCAAATATGAAGAAGGAGATATATTCCAAAAAGAGGATGGAGATCCCCAAAATAACATGATAGGAGCTTTAACCTCATTCATCCTTGAACACTGGTGTGGGGCAAATGTTGAAATTGAAAATAAACATGAATGAATCTAATGAATCTAAAATGCAGAAAAATGTCACAAGATGAAGACTTTCACAGAGATTGGACTCAAAGAATTTAAAATGTTAAAGATAGCCAAAACGCCTTATGGAAACAAGTCTACTTAGCAGCACTTCCATCTAAATTTGTAGAATATATCCAAAGGCAAGAAGTTTTCCAAACAACTTTTGAGACATATACATGGGGAGAAATATATTGTAACATCACAAAATCATTGGTCGGCTTATGTAATAGCATGAAGGTAAATAAGTCTCTACAGAAATGATCTATACTACCTGACAGTAAGTCTATCTGTTACAAATATGGATTATCAATTGATGATCCTATTGTAGAGAAAATAAAGATAAGATTTTTTAAAGAAAAGACAAAAACAACCAACTAGAAATCTCCGTGAGAAAACAAGAAAACATCCCAGAAAAGGGCATTATAGGACCATGCCCAACACACATTATTTTGCGCCAAAGTATATTCACCTCAAATCGCAGAGGAAACAAATGATCACTTGTTGGCTATGTGGAGAAAGTAGGCATACAACAAATACGTGTCCTAAGGGAAAAGAATCCAGAGCTAATAGAGGCAGGAAGTCACAAGAACAATTCCTCAGAAGAACTCAGAGACAGATAAGAAGACCACTAATTCAATTCAAAGAGGAAGTACATTTGATGAAATAAGACAGTTGTAGTTGACCATAATCAAATGAGTCTAGAAATTCAGACTCAGATTATGGTGATGAACATATAAACATGCATATACAATAGTGTGATTGCACAAATACTGACGAATGCCATTGCAGCCTCTCTGGAATTGAATCAAACATTAATTCAGAAGAAAAAGATGAAAAAGCTACACATAAAGAAAAGGTGTGTATGGCACATACCATAGATGACGATGAATCTAAAGTACTGTAAACCATCAAGATGCTTGCAGAAGGAGAACTAAAAGAAAAACTCCTAGAAACATTCATGCAAACCATGCACTGAGGCACTAGTAGTTCATCAAAAGGTACCCCCTCTAAAGCTTTGTTTGTGGATGCCTCTTATGAAAAGAATGAAAAGTCTTTTCAAAGAAACCAACAACATACAAAGCCCAGATCCTTGACCCTAGGGGAAGTCAGCCATGAAATTCATCATTTAAAGAAAGAAATTGTTGAGCTCAAAACAAAAATTTCAAAAAAAGAAAAAGAAAAAGAAACAGAGCAAGGAGATTATTGGATAAATCCCAATGTAGATATTTTCGAAGGGAAACAACATGAGAATTTGGGATTTGGGAATATGAAAATAATGACCATACAATATCAACAACATCATGTGTTGTTAAAAATAGATATCCAAGGATAAATCTTCACAATGAGAACATTAATAGACTCAGGAGCAGATATTAATGTTTTGAATAAAAAGCTAATCCTTGCAAAATTTTCGACAGCCACACACAGGCAAGTTAGTGGAGTAGGAACACAAGAATTCAAATATGAAGTTCCTAAAGCCACAATTTGTTTCTCAAATTACTGTATGAATGTAAAATTTGCAGTCGGCAATATTCCCATAGATTGTATCCTAGGAAATGTTTTCCTAGCTGTTGTTGAGCCACATGGGTTAGCCAGATTACCAGATGGTAAGGCTGGTTATTTCATATCCGTCCCCAACTATAAAGGATTTTTGCAAACTATTACTCTTCCATTTATCTCAATGCCTAGGATCTCTACAATGGTCCAAATCATGGAAGAAGTAAGTCACATAGCACAAAAGATAGAAGAAATGAAAGATTTCAAAAATTCCTTAAGGATAAAAGAGCAACTCCAATCCCTCAAATTGGAACACAGGATTTCAGATCTAAAAGAATATCTTGAAAGACAATGTTGTTTAGAAAACCCAAATGCTTTCTAGCATAGGAAGCAACGCACAATCAAATTTCCATTTAAAGAAGACTATGCAGGAAAGCCTTGCAAAAGCTAGGCAATTCCTATGAACAAAGAATATCAAGTATTATGTCAAAAAGAGATTGCATATCTCTTAAAAATAGGGTTAATGAGAGAATCTAACAGTGCCTGGAACGACTATGGATTTATGTCAACAAACACTTAGAACAGGTTAGAGGTGTCCCTAGATTGGTTATAAATTACAAACCTCTGAATATTGTCGTAACCGATGACACATATCCAATCCCCCACAAAAGCATTTTGATAAGCAGGATAGCGGGCACCAAAATCTTCTCCAAATTCGACATGAAATCTAATTTTTTGCAAGTTGTCATACAAGAGAAAGATAGGTTCAAAACTACTTTTAGTATTCCTACTGGACACTATGAATGGAATTTCATGCCTTTTGGTTTAAAGCATGCACCATCCAAATTCCAGAAGATAATGGATCATATTTTTAAGCCATACTTTGATTGGCTTATTTTGTATATAGATGATGTACTCATTTTTTCAAAATCTGTTGAAGAACATTTTAAACATGTTCATAAATTCTCACAGATAATAAAGAATAATGGTCTAGTACTAAGCAAGAAGAAAATGGATTTGTTTCAAACAACCATCAAATTCCTCGGCCATAGTATTGAAGATGGGCAGATCACACTACAGAAACATGCATTAGATTTCGCCGATAAATTTCCTGATAAGATTATAGATAAGACACAACTACATAGATTCTTAGGATGCCTAAATTATGTCAGTAATTTCTATAAAGGGTGTGCTTTAGACTGACCTACTGAACCAGAGGTTGAAAAAAGAATTAGTACCATGTAATGAAGAACATATTGCTGCAGTCAGGAAAATAAAATCCAAGGTAAAAAGTTTACCCATTCTCTATGTTGCAGATGAAAATCTTCCAAAAATTGTAGAAAGTGATGCCAGTAATATTGGATGAGGAGGAATTTTAAAGAAAATAAAATATGGATAAGAACAAGTCATATAATTTGCCTCAGGAACATGGAATTTGGCTGAACATAATAATTCAACAATTGAAAAGGAAGTCAAAGCGGCTTGGAATTGTATTGACAAGTTCGATATCCACCTTGTACACAAGAAATTTTTACTCAAAACTGATGCCTCTGCACTAAAAAATGTTCTGACAAAAGACATTAAAAATTCTAGTGAATCCAAGTTTGCTAGATGGCAAGCATTGTTTGCAAATTTTGATTTTGATGTTGAGCATATAAAGGGAGAAAGAAACTGTCTACCAAATTTTTCGAGTCGGGAGTATCTAAAAAGAGAAAATCATATAATGGTTATTGTCATTGAATGGGACCCTACAACACAACAAGAAAAACTTAGAAACATCCCAGACAACACCTCATGGCCAATCTATGTGAAAAAATGGAAACCCACTTGGCAATTAAGAAACACCAAAGTTATGGATGCAAATCTACAGTCTCATAAAGACTTACAACACCTTGTACTAGAAAGAAAGATTTACCCTAGGTCCAACACTTGGATACATGATATGGTATATAAGAATTCAATGATGTATTCTAATCTTGCAGACGAAGCATTACGGGAAATTTTTCATGATATCAGTCTGATATGGAATGAGGGAAGCAATAGAACCAAAACATTCCATAAATATTATACTATCAATAGAACCAGATATCCTGAACATCCTGCAAGAATAATGTGGCCACAAAAGGATCCAAACCTTGTATTTCCTGACACTGTCTATAATTTCCAGGGCTATAAGGATCTCTAGTGGGATCTCTTATGCAGAGAACAAAAATCAGAAACACATTACACATTATTAAAATTTGGACCTGTCTTCATTACATAGTTACTGTTACAACCAACTTGGTTATAGGAATGGTGGAGATGGTATGGGATAAATAAGACTGCTATGGATCCAAGGTACTTTGAAAGATATTTTCAAAGTGATTTCCAGGAGTGCATGGAGTGTAATGGCATGGAGTGTTTTCACATTCCCTTTAAGACTATTGCAGATCTAAAGAATTTTTATGATGATCACATATTAGGCTACTTCATGAGAGGACATCATCATTGGTTAGTCTTAACCAAACTAAACCATCAGGTTATCTTTGGGAAACCAATGATTGTCCAAAGGATTTATACAAAATCATGGGAGACTAGTGGAGAATACCATCATAATAATGGCCAATTCCCTACTACAAATCCATTGGGAATGTAACTTAAAAGACTCGAAGGGTTCTCATGGGCTCTTCTTGAAAAGCATCCATAATGGACAATAATGTCTTGTCACTTGACTTTGATACCGACCGATTTTCATGGGATTTTACGGCAACAAATCGCGACATTGTAAATATCTTTTCTGTAGGATTTGGAATAATCTCTACTTTGTAAAAAATTTTGATTTTTCGAGACTCAGAGCACTTCTCTGACTTTTGGTGTGATCTGATCAAAATCTCATAATCTTAGTACAATTGGTTTTTGGTGTGATTTGATCCATATCTTAGAATCTCAATATGATTGTGTAATTCTTGTCCCCTTCTCATCCTATAAAAAGAGAGAACTAAGGCTCACTGGGACATTCTCGTGTTCGTGTTCGTGTATTCATCACAAAAGACATAGAAATTACACTGCAAGCTTCATTTTTCCTTTCGGAGGAAGCCTCTGCTTCAAAATTGGTATCAGAGCCAGTAATGTTTGGATCATACAGGTATTTATCTTTTAAAACTATCTCAAAAGATAACATGGAACCAGGAAGAAGATCTGTTTCATTCAGAGAACTTCAGAAAGAAGAAACACAAGAAAATATTTTTGATATGGAAAACATGTTTCATAGTGCATCATCTTCAATGATTAACTCTGTAGAAATAGAGTTAATAGAAAGTCAGCCATAAGCCCGATGAGCTCTCCCTTCCATAAGCCCATCAGAATTTTATGGTGATTTATCTGTGTTTCATTTGAAAGATATAACTAGAGTCACTGTTAAAGAATGTGTCTCTCAGATCCAAGAAAATGTCGAATCCATTCAAACCATTTCCCTTTTAGATCCTAAAAAGCTTCAGGAAGAAGCTCGAAGACATGGTACTTATTATCTACATCTTGGCTGTATCCGAGTGAGCATATATTATTTAACCCACAAAGGGCTTAATACATATGTGTTGGCTACTATCAAGGATCTCACACATAACATATATACTGATTCATTAATTGGTGGTATTGTGGCTCCTTTATAAAATGGTCCTGTATGGTTTGATTGCCACCCAAATTTCTCAGTATATGTGTATGATGAACACATTAAGGACATCCTCTAATTGCAAATCAAAACTAGTGGTTTTGATATGAAAAGAAAAAGGACAAGCATTGCAGTTCATACTAGAGGGTGTTTCAGGCACACCAACACATTATATCTAACCATTCTGCATACACCCAGTCAAGAGTCAAAATCTAGCACCCTGGTAATAACTGATGCTCACAATCGAAAAATTGAGCATCAGACCATCAAATGGGAAGATCTCAGATTTCCTGAAAGCTGAGTAGTAGATCTACCTCATTCGCCCAAACTTCCATGTATCATGACTGCTCAAATACAAGAAGGACTAGCTAAAGCTACTTTGTCCTTCCCTAGAAGATCTACTTTGGATTGCAAAAGAATACAAGAAGCATGTCAAGCCACAAAATACCATATAAACTCAGATAATATTTCATGTCAGCCATCTACTTCAACATATGTAAATACTCCATTTTTTAGTTGCTCACATGTTTATTTATTTGAACTTGCTCAGTTATTACATTTTTCGACTCTCGAAGTAAAATGTCTTGTCTGCAAAACAATAGTTTTCTTGTCTCTCGCAGAGCTTTTTCTCCACAAAAACCATAATCCTAGGATTGGTGAAGCTCCTCCTACCACTTCTGCAAATTCCTTCTCAAATCCTAAATGTGCAGATATACCATTTCTTCATGATACTATCATGATGATACATGCGTTACTGTCTCTTGAAAATGAAGATCCATGTCTTACTGAAATGTTTAGTAAGATGCGTCCTCTTGGTACTTAGTGATATGGTTAGGGATATCTTGAACAACTTGATAGTATAATTCTTTCATCAACATTCCAAAACTTTGTTCCTTCATACTGCAAAAAGCCATCAAAACCAGAGATGTATAAATTTTTCCCTCTTATGGATGGATGCCCAAAGAATAGAATTCATGCCAAATGGATGAAAAATATGCTAAGTTGGGATCTGCATATTCACCTTGAGGCCTAAGAATTTGGTCTTAGTACAACTAATCAAGAGAAAAATACACTTTCCCTACAATGGAAAAGATTTATGGAAAACACAAACTCATGGATATCCTTTTATACCTGGAGAAAATTAGGAGACCAAACAAAAGTACAAATGGCAGATGCATAATCATCATCTACACAAAAACATTCATGGACAACCTGTGGTGGAAGAAAACTAGAAACTAGCAGTACTTTCCCTCCATTCAAAGGAATTGTGCTAGGAGAAGCAGCAAACACTGCCAAATCCATTCCTTTAGTGTCAAAATATGACTCAACCCTAGGGATAGATGGAAGGATACAAAAATCCAGTGAACAAATCAACTGGACAAACTCTGCAATTAAAGGGCTTGAAATGAATATGGAAAAAACCACTGAGCAAAAGGAATGCTTTGATACTATACAAGTTGCTGTAAATAATGTAAATAAGAACTTGAATGATATGAATTTTTCAGTTTCAGTTTTGAAAGGATTTGTCAAAGAATCTTCAGCACAGATAAAAGAGATGGATAAAAGAATGGATTCGGGACTCAAATCCACTCAAGATCTCATAGGAGAACTTTCTGAGCATTTTGAAAAGCTCACTATAACTCCAAAAGATAAAAACATCCCCAAGTCCATGTTGTGTAGCCATCATGTGCCCATCCAACATGCAAAGAAATATATAGAGAAATTCCCTCTTCTCTTCCCCAAAGGAACACTCGAAGAACAAGCTAAGTCTCCTAAAAAGTCTATTTCTGCATTCCAAGAAGACATATCCAAAGAAGAAAAACCTGACTCCTCGAGTCACCATATTTTTCCAAACTATGAACCATTGTCCAGTCAATACACCATATATCCAGCTCCTGATCTCAGTGGAAAAGGAAAACTTCTTGAGACCCATATTTTTCAGTCTGGCTTCTACAAAGAATGGAATATAGATGGACTAAGTGCTGGTCAAACCAGGAAAATGATTGATCAAATGTATACTGAATACAAACTGATGTGTATGAGGGGAAAGTCTAAAGTTGAATAATGTAAAACCCTCATACAATGTTTCATAGGAACCTTATAGAGATGGTGGGAAGTAGAGTCTTCTCTTGCTCTAATTGATAAAATGGAAGCAGAAGTAGTCAAAGATGAAGAAGGAGATATATTCCATAAAGAGGATGGAGATCCCCAAAATAACATGATAGGAGCTTTAACATCATTCATCCTTGAACACTGGTGTGGGGCAATTGTTGAAATTGCAAATAAACATGAAATGGTTCTAATGAATCTAAAATGCAGAAAAATTTCACAATATGAAGACTTTCACAAGGATTGGACTCAAATAATTTATGAGGTTAAAGACAACCAAAACGCCTTATGGAAACAAGTCTACTTAGTAGCACTTCCATATAAATTTGTAGAATATATCCAAAGGCAAGAAGTTTTCCAAACATCTTTTGAGACATATACATGGGGAGAAATATGTTGTAACATCACAAAATCATTGGTAGGCTTACGTACTAGCATGAAGGTAAATAAGTCTCTATAGAAATTACCTAGACTACATGACAGTAAGTCTATCTGCAACAAATATGGATTATCAATTGACGATCCTATTGTACAGAAAACAAAGATAAGAAATTTTTTGAAGAAAAGACAAAAACAGCCAACCAGAAATATCCCTGAGAAAATAGGGAAACATCCCAGAAAATGGTATTACAGGACCATGCCCAACACACATTATTTTTCACCAAAGGATATTCACCTCAAATCGCAGAGGCAAAAAATGTTCACTTGTTGGCTATGTGGAGAAATTAGGCATACAAAAAATACATGTCCTCAGGGAAAAGAATCCAGAGCAAACAGAGGCAAGAAGTCACAAGAACAATTCCTCATAAGAACTTAGAGACAGGTAAGAAGACCACTAGTTCAATTCAATGATGAAGTACATTTGATGAAACGAGACTGTTGTAGTTCACCAGAATCATGTGAGTCTAGCAATTCAAATTCAGATTATAGTGATGAACATATAAACATGCATATACAACAGTGTGATTGCACAAATATTGATGAATGTCATTGCAGCCTCTCTGAAACTAAATCAGACTTTGATTCATAAGAACAAGATGAAAAAACTACACATAAAGAAAAGGTGTGTATGGCACATACCATAGATGATGATGAATCTAAAGTACTGTCAAGAATCAAAATGCTTGCAGAAGGAGAACTAAAAGAAAAACTCCTAGAAACATTCCTGCAAACCATGCACAGAGGCACTAGTAGTTCTTCAAAAGGTACCATCTCTAAAGCTTTGTTTGTGGATGCCTCTTATGAAAAGAATACAAAGTCTTTTCAAAGAAACCAACAACATACAAAGCCCAGATCCTTGACCCTAGGGGAAGTCAGCCATGAAATTCATCATCTAAAGAAAGAAATTGTTGAGCTCAAAACAAAAATTTCAAAAATAGAAAAAGAAAAAGAAACAGAGCAAGGAGATTATCGGATAAATCCCAATGTAGAGATTTTCGAAGGGAAACAACATGAGAATTTGGGATTTGGGAATATGAAAATAATGACCATACAGTATCAACAACATCATGTGTTGTTAAAAATAGATATCCAAGGAGAAATCTTCACAATGAGAACATTAATAGACTCAGGAGCATATATTAATGTTTTGAATAAAAAGGTAATCCCTACAAAATTTTTGCAAGTCGCACACAAGCAAGTTACTAGAGTAGGAACACAAGAATTCAAATATGAAGTTCCTAAAGCCACAATCTATTTCTAAAATTACTGTATGAATGTAAAATTTGTAGTTGACAATATTCCCATAGATTGTATCCTAGGAAATGTTTTCCTAGCTATTGTTGAGCCATGTGGGTCAGCCAGATTACCAGATGGTAAGGCTAGCTATTTCATATCTGTCCCCAACCATAAAGGATTTTTGCAAACTATTACTCTGCCATTTATCTCAACACCCAGGATCTCTACAATGGTCCAAACCATGCAAGAAGTAAGTCTGGCATCACAAAAGATAGAAGAAATGAAAGATTTCAAAAATTCCTTAAGGATAAAAGGACAACTCCAATCCCTCAAATTGGAACACAAGATTTCAGATCTAAAAGAATATCTTGAAAGGCAATGTTGTTCAGAAAACCCAAATGCTTTCTGGTACAGGAAGCAACACACAATCAAATTTTCCTTCAAAGAAGACTATGCAAGAAAACCTTGCAAAATCCGGGCAATTTCTATGAATAGATAATATCAAGTATGATGCCAAAAAGAGATTGCATATCTCTTAAAAAGAGGATTAATTAGAGAATCTAGCAGTCCCTGGAACTGATTTGGATTTTATGTCTACAAACACTCAGAATAGATTAGAGGGGTCCCTAGATTGGTTATAAACTACAAACCTCTGAATACTGTCCTAGCCGATGACACATATCCAATCCCCCACAAAAGCAGTTTAATAAGCAGGATAGTGGGTGCCAAAATCTTCTCCAAATTCGAAATTAAATTTGGTTTTTGGAAAGTTGCCATACAAGAAGAAGATAGGTTCAAAACTGCTTTTAGTATTCTTGCTAGACACTATGAATGGAATGTCATGCCTTTTGGTTTAAAGCATGCACCATCCAAATTCCAAAAGATAATGGATCATATTTTTAAGCCATACTTTGATTGGCTTATTGTGTATATAGATGATGTACTCATTTTTTCAAAATATGTTGAAGAACATTTTAAACATGTTCAAAAATTCTCACAGATAATAAAGAATAACGGTCTAGTACTAAGCAAGAAGAAAATGTATTTGTTTCAAACAACCATAAAATTCCTCGGCCATAGTATTGAAGATGGGAATATATGACACTTTTAAAATGATTGTGTTCATCAAATGGCTCAAGAGGTGGAGAAGACTCAAGGCCGAGACAAACTCAACTCTACTTGGAAGACCATATGGAAACTATTAACTAAGATGCATTTGCAGTGAAAAACATATTTGTTTCCTTCTCATAATATTAGGTTTGTAATATATTGGAGTACCCAGGTTCAGGCTCACTTAATTTGCTTTGCCCATAGTGTGTGGCCCGCGGTGGCATGTTGTATTTGGAAGTTCATGCTCACTTAATTTGCTTTTCCGTAGTGTGTGGCCTAAAGTGGCATGTTGTATTTGATGAGTTTGTGGAAGAAACAAAATGAATTTATAAATTAGTATAGATTTATTTTAAGTACGAATAGAACACGAGCAGAGAAGGATAAAACTTTTTCATGTGTAAACTTCTTTAGAGTGTAAAATATAATGTTATTTTTCATTGTTTAAATTGTATTTTTAAATGCTAAATATATATATATATATATATATATATATATATATATATATATATATATATATATATATATAAGACCAAATAAAGGCTTTAAGCATAAAACTTAATTTTTTCATGATATATACATAATTTTTTAAAAATGATATATAATATATACATAATTGAATTAAAATATTTTACATAACATGTATATCCAAATTAAAATGGTTGGTGTTTTTTATTATTAATGTATTTTTAAGTACATGTCAATATTAATTCGTATTAAAATATTTTATTTTAACATTTTTTTATGTATATGAAGTTGATATAGACATAAATTAGTTAACACAGATTTTCAAATAGTTTATTTAAATCTTTTGTTGAAATATTTTTGAAAAATATAAGATTTAAACATCTTATAGACACATTTTTTTTACTTATAATTACTTTACAACATATTCATTTTTTTTTATTATAACGGATATTAATTTTCTATTTAGAACATAATTTTTATTTTTATTTTTATTTTAAAGGGAATGGATGTACAAACTTACACATCCCCTCATATTGGGTTGTAGAATGAGCCTCTTTGCTCAATTATATATAGTATCTTGATATAGAATTATGATGTTATTTGTTATTTGATTTGGCCAATAGATGCATACCCCGATACAAAGCAAAGTTCCAAAATGACACATATTTACATATACTGACAGACAAAAGGTGTCAAGAAAACCAGTGAGACTAGGAGACAAACAACTAACATCATCAGAATTTACCGAGACAAAGTAGTATGGACCTGAGCTAGGGAATGGTGGGGAATTAAATTTACAATGCACATGCCCCTCTATGTGAGCAAGCTTGGTTTCTATGTGGTATAACTTTTACTAGATGCGTCATTTCCCTCTCCATAGATTGACCAATCTATCATGCGTCTCCCACCTGTTACGTTGAATGTGGGTCATGAAATATAGAATATCATTATGATCATCTTTCTCGGCCCAATTGAGCTTATCCAAGGAGCTACTAAGCTACCGAATGATGTTAAAACTATTTCATGACAAGGGAACTTTCACCTTTCAGGGAAAAGGACTAAGAGAAAGATGGGTCCACTGTTTCGCCTTGACCCTGATCATTATACTACTGCCTCACATGGGAACCCATCATCTCCATCCCACGACATGCCTCACCTCGTTGAGGGTGCATATTCATCACCTCCCACTTGAAATCTTGACCTCAAAAGGGATCACCTCTGCTATGCCAACCCGACCAACAAGACAACTAGGGGTACCCACAAATTTCAAAGATCCCCAGTACAAAATTTCCTCATCAGGGAGGCTCCCTCCAACGATCATAGAAACCACCAAGTCGTGCAATTGAACTTTCACTATGCCACTACCCAACCTGATCCCTGAGAAGGTGAAACCTGTTGACCTCACCACGAGATTTGAATGGAGCTCCTCTTAGATTGTAAAGGATTCTTGGGATGCCAAATCCACACAAGTAGTTGTCCAAACAAGCTCATCTTTTTTCTAAAAATTCTAGGCCCATATACAATTGGAAGCCAGAGTGTTTGCCACACTCAAACACCTAGGGCAATGACTCACCACCCGCCAATGAATCACTAAACTTCCTAGCTTCCTAGCTGTAAACAAAACAGGCAAGCCAGAATGCACCTTGTTGGGAAGCCACTACTTTCCAACATACACATGGAACTTAAATTCTAAAATTACATAATTAATCAACTCAAATTTAACCACCAGGCTTAAAACTTTGTACTTGGTGTGCATAACCCACAACAATTCTGCTGCCAACTCCAAATATGTTGCATTGAGCTTGTATTATGTCTTCTCCTTGACCAACATCCCACCACGCAAGTCAATGTCAATTTTCTAGTTATCCTCGCACTAGGGTTCTTGTTCTCTATGGATTTGAGGGAAAATTCCTTGCAGGATTCCCTCTTTTTTCGTTGAGCTAACATAGAGAGCCTTTCCCTTGTAATTCTTTTCCTCCTTTGGTGAACGACCATACAGCCTCTCACGCAACCTGCTTTCCATTATACTAAGATTTCTCAAATGTTGACGAGCATACCAATGGCCTCTCCACTAGTACATAATTCCAATAATCAACATGACAAACCTAAAAACCATTAATTTTCACCCTTCGATGGCTTTGAACTTCACATAGGTCCACACATAGCCCATCTTCCTCTTATTAATATAATAGTTTTCGAGAGGACTCATGGGATGGTGAACCCTCTCCACAATCCCCAATGAATTGTGATCTATCACCCCCATTGGGTAGTTACGTTAAATTTTTAAAAATGAAACTTTCAATTTTTTTTTAATTATCAAAAAATATTAAATTAATGATAGTAATTTAATTTTAATTTAATTATAATAAGAATTATTTGTCAAATGATAAAATAATAATTGAAAAGTAATTACAACATATTACATGTTGGTAGCTATAACAAATTCCTAATACCTATTATGTTGAAAAATGGGTTATAAAGAATGATTTGTATTGGGTTTGATCTTTAGCATATGTGATAATATTTTTATCCATAATGAAAATATTGTATTAGTCAAAAATTAATGCTTTGATGGTAGCTTGTACAATAGGTGTTTACATAGAGATTCTCTTGAGGCTAGCTATACCTATAACCTCTTGAACATCATTATTTTCTTTAACTATTAGCTCGTTGGCCATCCTAAGAAACACGAGGTCTTTGAAGGTGTGCACTCTCCAAAATACCTATAAAAACTAACAAAATTTGTATTTCATAGCAAAATTTGGACATTTTTTCTAGATTAGACATCTTAGTAATTCTCCTCCAAAGGAGGAACATTCAAGTCCAACACTATATTGTTACCATTGCTTTCTTCAGTCAGATCAACATAAATGTGTTGTGAAAAGAATATTTGTAGATCCTCCAAAAACTGCCTGAGGGATCAACTAATCTTCCATTCTTTTGTGCTTGAACAGATCCTTTGTGATTTTCACCAAAACATTCGTTGCTACCTCTGAAGCCCAAGTCAATTTTTCCCTAAGAAAATATTGATTGGCTTCTATCATGT
This sequence comes from Pinus tabuliformis, assembly GCA_031772625.1. Classification (NCBI taxonomy): domain Eukaryota; kingdom Viridiplantae; phylum Streptophyta; class Pinopsida; order Pinales; family Pinaceae; genus Pinus; species Pinus tabuliformis. Next base: position 774,151,101 of record CM062817.1, on the reverse strand, counting down.
TTAGGAACTGCTCTACAATTCCCATAGCCAAATTACCACTAAAGTTTCCTTAGTCCCTAGTCTCCATAGTTGTAACAAGATCATCGTTTAACCTACAAAGGAAGAGAATGGTTGGTTGTAGGACGAGCCTTCTCTCAAAACCACAAGGAAGCAAAATTTTTTACCTTAAGGAGGGTGAAATTTCCACAGTGAGGCAACCCCAAATTGGAATCTTCTAAATTCACTCATGCACATAATTGTTACTAAGGAGGTTGAAAATGCATTGGGAAGAGAAACTTTCTAGGTTTGAATCGCCATTCCAAATCAACATCTCACAATCATTCTAAATTTAAAGTAGGATTGAGACAGAAGCAAGAAGGAAGTTACCCAAATCATCAAAGAAAGATTGAGTTACAATCTAGATGAGATCCTCATCGAAGTTACAACTTTTCGGGCAAGGAGAAACTCCACTGGAAAGGTGATTGAGCACACAAGCTTCCTTTGATTAGTTACTACCATTTCGAATTGAAAGATGACTGAAACAAAGGCAAGAAGGAAGTAATCCAAATTAGAAAATAAGGATTGAATTACAATCCACCGTAGATCCTCATCAAAATTGCAACTTGTTTAAGGAGTAGCTCTATTGAAAGGGTGACTATGTCCACAAACTTCCTTCAACTGGAACTATATTGATAATCCAAGGGAAGACGTAGCATGGAGGGACTTATCCCACTCATCGCACCAACACTCTCACTTCAACATCTCGTGTCCAAAAAGGATAAACAAGAGTATTTAGCAAATTAAACCTACTCCAAGCTATCAAATCGACCATGATTCCCTTATACACAGAGTGCAATAAACCCATTACGACTTAGATTATGGAAGATCATTCAACTTTAGTAAGGATGATGAAATAAGGAAAGTTGATGGGACTGGGTAGTTGTACTATCCCTTCTCAATAAATTTTTCCCAAGGAGGGAATTACCCATTTTTGCAATTTTGGAGGCTAATACAAATTTTGGACACCAACTTAGGAAAAGTGGGTCGAATTATTTTGTTGGTGGAATGTGGGGGCCACACCCACATGAAATATGCACCCCATGAAAATAAAATGTAATGGCTGAGAGAAAATCAAATTGTTGATGGAGGGACCCACATGTGGCAAGGGGCAGCTAGTATAAGTATGAGGAAGGGAGAAACTATTGGAACCTTTTGAAATTTTATCATTTACCTCTGTTGCTCAAGCTGTTTAGCTGGGTTACAAGTGCTGTTGAGCATACATGTTTTCCAAGGAGAAGACTCACCCTTTCCTTCGGTGGATCTTGAGTGCCACCTTAGGGAGGTCTCACTATAATTTGTGGAGGTCGGGAAAGGAAGGAAATAGGTGGTACAAATTGTTTGCCTCAGGTTGGACACAGAATAGAGAGCAATGTAGTTGTTAGGGAGAATTTATGGGGACATACTTGTTGGGTTCTTACTATACATTTGCTTGGACAATTTGTTGGTGATTTCCGAGACAATTACATGATGGAAGAGTACTACTCACTCAGGTCGAAGTTTCCATGCATGGGGTGGGGAGGCTTGGATGAACGAATTTGGGTTTGGGGTGGTTTGTGAAGGCGAGAAGGGTGCTTAAGGGATATTTTTCAATATTTTGGAGGGTTGTAGAGATAAAATTTTCTACAGGCCATAATTTGGGGGTGATTTTGGAGCATCAAAACTAGAAAAAACCCTTTCTGGGTTTTCCTGGGTTTTTGGTGGGGAGCTCAAAATTAATTTGGAAGAATTTTCTAGGCAAATTTTGAGGCTCAAACATGGGTTCCACTCAGCCAACAGTGAAAAAACTTTAGGGCCAACGCAGTACCTTTGGAGGAGTCTTCTCACTTGCATCTGGGCAGAAATTTTCTCACCTAGGATTGTCTAGCTTGCTTCAGCAAGCCTAGGTGCACACGTACTTGCATTGTACTCCCCTCATGAATATAATAAAATGGATGATTTTTGGAGCAATTCCAGTGTAATTTCTAGGCGTTTAATGGTTTGCTGAAATTTTCTATTTGCACATGTGTTTTTGCTTAATATCACTGTAAATATTTTCCTATTAGGAGTACTACAACAATCCAACTCCAACATGTTTCCACATTTCCGCTACAAGCTCAAATTGAAATGTAATGATGTAGCCTTAAATAAAGTTTATTTTTGGGGTAGGGACCTCAAGGGACTTTACAAACCTCTCCAAAATCATGTTTTGTTGAAATTTCCTAACCATTGCTAAGGAATAACTAAAATGGAGGGGTTACCATTCCCGCCGAGGATCCATTCCTCTAGGTTTACCCCTATATTTGTAAGTTTATTTGCTACAAAATTGTTTGATTGCAACACATGAGATAACCATATGTTTGAAAACTCTGATTTGAAAGCTTGGATCTGGTCAATTATGCTTTGCAGTTTGCAGTCCTTAGGTAGGGCTCCGTGGAAAAGGTGTCAGATTACTATCTGAGAGTCTCCCAACACCACCAAGTCTATGATTTTTTCTTCTTTAGCTGCGGATAACTATTGTAATAACACATAAGCCTTTGCCAAGTTATTTGCAAGTTTTCCTAGCCCTCAAATATACTAAATTTCAAGTTTTCCATTTGGATTAAGAATAACCCATCTCGCTCTTGCCACCCCTATCTAGCATCCATGATAGTTAATCAAAAGAGAAGTTGTGTATTTTTTTTCAATAGCTTGATTACACTTGAGTTATTTTTCAAAACAATTATATTTTATAAATTTTAAAATTTAAATTTAAACCTAAATAAATAGCTTAATCCAAATAAATGGCATTTGACATTCATTATTTACATAATTTAGTCACAATTTGTGGAATGGTCATCATATAATATTTTTTAATGACTAGATTACAATTAAGTTATATTTTAAAATAAATTTATTTTATAAATTTTAAGTTTAAAATTTAACCTAAATGTTTAACATTGATTGATTTCCTATAAAATTTAATTAGAATCGGAGGAATGCTTATATAATTAGTTAAGTTTTATTTTAAAAGGAATTTTTGAGATATTATTAAGGAAAATGTCATTAATTGAGAATTAAGTAGTAATCCATATTAATTGAAGAATGATAAGGATCATAACCTTGTTTAGATAAGTCCTTCATTGTTATTTTTCTTGTTTTAGAGGTTTAATGCTTAAAGGAAGAAAAAGAAGAAGGTAATAATTAGTGGTTTAACTATTAATGGATGTAGAAGTGAAAGTTAAGGATGGTTATAATGTCCATGATATTTTTTTTATTTGTTAGTGAATTAAAATCCTTTTACTATGTTCTAGAAATTACATAAATATTGTATTTTTGTTGGCATTGGGTCTGTAGCTAGGGAAACATGATCATTTTCCAAATAGGAGAGACGTTGTCCAAAAGGAATATAGTCTGAGCCTTAAAACTACCAGTACTCAAAAAATTTTATCTTAAAAATAAGCATAACTACGAGGATTAGATATTAAACCAGAGATGGATGAGATATGCTATAACTAAAAACAAAAGGAGTAGATAATGTCATCGAATCACTAATAAGAGGTAGAGACATCAACATTCTTGGCACCTAATCTCGTAGGTTGTTCAATGGAGCTAGACCTTTTCCTTTCACAATAATAACTTTAACTCTAGTAATCTGCTTGTCCATAGATGAAAATTTTAGTTGTAGCTCATCAATCATAATTAAGACTTCAACTTTGTCATCATTCCTAGGAGCATTTAATCTACTAGTAGAGATCGATGGTATTCATGTATTATTTTTGGTGGCCTTCGTGGTCGGTGTCTGGAACCTAATCAACAAAATGGTTCATACCTCAAAATTAGAGTAACATTATCTACTAATGATGATTTCCTCCTCAACCTCCTTAAATTATTGTTGGATTTTAGTGGGGTTCTGCATCCTAATGAGACGAGCCCAATATTGGGCCCATGCATAAGCCAATAAATTGCAAATTGAGCCTCTACCACAAGCACCAAACCAAGAACAAGCCCTTGGTTTGGTCATGATTTCTATCCATGAGGCAAGGGACCACTTTTCACAAGATGAGAAGAATAAACATATAAGTTGCAAAATTGGATTTTTGAGACTTACTCTGCGTAAAACAAGCCGAATATAACCAGTCAGTGGTCACCCACCAATGATTTCTAATTAAGAATGGAAGACTTCTAGGGTGAGCACCTCTCACCAACCAAATTAGTTTTTGTCGACTAGGGGGCTTGTAACCAACCTAAGAAGCTAGTTATCACACAAACCTATTGTATGTCACCTCCAAGATTCTCACCAAATAGGTCCCCTTCTAATGACTGCAAAAAACCATTAGCAAACACCCACATCATAGAATACATCATTGATTTAAGCGCCTGCATTGTAAGGAAATTGAATCCTTTTGACCTACTTTGATGCTAACAACCATGAGAGAGATTAGATAAAGATAAACCAACAAGATGAAAAGGAGATACAAAATCAATGTTAGGGGTAGAAAATAAGCTAGAGAAAAACTAAGAGATCTAGTAAGACCAAAAGCTAGGGGGAGGTGATGGCTGGACCTTCTAGAGATTGTGAGAAAGATCTGAGTGCCGTGGGAGGCCTAATTTTAGTTTCCAAGGATAAGATAAAGAACTTAGAGACAAATTTGGCCTCTGTTAAAAGGAAAGAGATGAATGCTACCAAATTAATCATCATGAAACCATATACCTCCTGAACGAGAAACTTCCCACAACTACTTGCCGAATCACTCAAACTTAGAGCACATGAGGGAAGATTCAAAGTCAATCTAATGTCCATGCGTTATGTTAATGATAACCTACCCTTACTAATACATGTATTCATTACAAGGAGAGGTGGTGAGCCATTTAATTTTAATAAGGGAGTAGTGTGATGACAACCTCAACCATCTCACACTCTATCCCATCCCTAATCACTCGATATAGGATTGTTGTTGCTTCCCTGTTTTTATCTATTAGGTCTATGTATTCCCCAATTAGAGATGAGGATGGAATGGATGCCCAAATATGGCAGAGCTAGAATGATGATCTAGTGCAACCTTCATTGGCTAGTGATATTAAAATTTGTTTCCTTTTTATCACATGAGAGGTGAGGACCATAGGAATTTGCGTTAGAAGGAAAGAAATGCATACAAGAAATTTTTCTAGTCTCTAGCTCTAAGATACTTTCCTTGGAATAGAGCCATTGATAATATTTTTAACGATTGTGATCTCCAATTGGGAGCCTCATTCTATAACAATCTTAGAAATGTGTTGACTAATCTCTTGTTGAGGTTCAACTTCTAGTGGATATAAATTCATTACATTATTGTTGTTGTGCCATGAGATCCTATGTGCACTAGAAAGGCTTGGCCATGGAAATATTGAAATACACCACCATATCGTATAGAGCTTTAGTTTCCCTTGGACACCCCATTAAATTTTAACTTTAGGAAACCTTCCAAGGGAGGAGGGGAAGCTTCACTGTTGGAAATACTTTTAGGTGTTATCAAGTGAAGAGAGGGGGAAATATGGAGATGGTTAATAATACCTTTCTCCTAAGGCATAGCTTTCAAATATTCCTTAGACCATGACTTGAGAAGAATGGTTTCTTTGATATTGATGGAAATTTTGTTCCATATTAAGTTAATCAAGGAAATTTTGTTATGAAAGATGCAAAGGTTTCTAAGGTTTCTATCTTTCTAGGTTTTCCAAAGTATAAATCTTGGTAGGAGCATCCAAGCTCAATTCATAATAGGTATTGAATAAATTCAAACACTAATATTTTATTGTGTCTAGCATGATGTCCCTTTTTTGATTTGATTTCCTGAATAATTGAAAGGCTTTTATCCATATAATTTATACAAAGGAACATGCATGGAACATGTGTTCTTCATATTTTTGACTTGTTTGACATAAGTGGCAATATAAGGGGCCCACATATCCACAATTCTGAAGATTATCCCAAGTCAAAGTTTTTTGCAAACCAAGAGCCATAGAAAATGGGAAACCTTAGGCCATTGATCTTATTTCAAAATCCTTTTCTAGATGTCTTGATTGGATAACAGATTATTACCAAATACCAAATTGTATGCTTCATGGTTTGAAAATTCTCTTTTAGGCCTATGTCCCCAAACCAATCCTCCTATGGGGTATTTTTTGGACATTTGTCCCTAAGTTTTCATTTTTCTTGGTGATCCTTTTTTATAGTGAGACTCTAGAAGTCCAAAATAGTGCACTAGTTTTGTGATTGGGAAATTTCCTTTAATTTAGTGGAGATTGGGGAGCTGTTACCAAGAGCATTCCCAAGAGAGAGCTGATTTTCCATCCCATATTTCTCAGAAATATTGGAGTTAAACAAGGTTTTTATTTCCATTGTCTAAATTCCACTTGGAGGAACCTTTGAGGTCTAATTATGATCTGATTCTTTATTGGAGCAAGGTGTTATCACTATATATATGGTTTCATATTTGATGCCAAAGTTATTCTCCATGTTGAATCTATCTCCACCATAATTTAGCTCCCAAATGTTTACTAAGGGCCTTTTAGGTCTCTCAAGCCTAGACTCCCTTTCAATTTGGGGAGCTAGACTTTGTCAGAACCAATAAATTCCCATTTTCATTCAAGAGAGGTCCTTCCCTAGAGGAAAGAGCAATAAATATTTTTAATGTATTTAAGAAGGCCTTGTAGAAATTAGGTTGTATATTTTCCACTGCTCATGACGTTTTAATGAAAATCATAAGACACAACCCTACACTATTGCTCTGCGGACATTAATTCCCAGTTTAGAACAAAAATATCAAACATGCAAGAAGAAATAACACACATGCTACAAGTATTTTTATCCGGGGAAATAAATCTGCGAAAAAACCCCAATTCCTGCTTGCATTAATCAAATGAATAGAGATGTATTACAACATCTTTGCTCAACATAGCTCTCCCTGCAAGTGCACAACCTATCTCTTTGCTCATTGAAGGCCTCTGACCTAGACTTAGTAGAAATTTTGCCTTAAAATGAGCTCCTATTTCCTTGTTCTATTGCTTGAAGAATTAGCCCCTATTATTTAGGAAATTCCTCTAATTAAATTGCACAATTCCTTAGGCTGATCATGTGATTGCATGCAACACTTGTACACACAAGACTAGTCTACAACTAATGATACATTGGCTTGGAATCTCCACCTCAACTGGGTAACTTGAATTCTCTGCATGCACTAGCTATTTTGGGATGATTGATCAGTTAACTGGACGATCACTGAGTTTGACTGAAGTCCCACTTCTTAATTTCCCTTCCACTAGTTCCTCCAAAAGTTGAAACTTTTAACTGAAAATAACCTGAGATAACTTATCTTTATGCTACAAATTAGCAATCACACATGCAGAACTGAACTCTAACTCTTCTAGCTCGAATTTATTGAGTAAATTGGGTGACACAATCCATGTCACACAATTTAACATCATCCAAGTTGCATGCTGATGTGGAAATTTGAATTTTCTCAATTTAATCAAGGAAAAATCAAATTGAGAATTTGTTGTTGCATTTTTCAATACTCCCTCTCAAAAATAAAGGGATTATCAACCATCCCTATCCTGCACCTGTGGAACTCAAACTTCCCTCTTGAAAAGGCCTTTGTCAAAATATCAACATCTTGTTCCTCCATTGGAATGTACTAGAACAACATTATTTGCCTCTGCACACAATCTTGTAAATGGTGATACTGGATATATATATGGTTGGATTGATCGTCAAAAACAAGATTTTCAGAGAGCTTGATGCAACTCTAATTATCATAGTAGATCATAGTTGAATCCATCATTTGACCAAAAAAATCCAACAAGTATATTTCTCAACTTGATCGCCTCACATGCTGCTTGACTAGCAACCATGTATTCTGCTTCTGCCGAGCTAAGTGCCACAAATATTTTCTTCTTGTTGTACCAAGAAATTTTTGTGGACTCAACACTGAAAATTCCACCTGATGTATTTTTTTGTCTGATGGACTCCTCACCCAATCTGCATTTGTGAAGCCACACAACTTCACTCCCTCTGTCTGTCTGTACCATAGTCCAAACTGGGTAGTGCCTCTAATGTACCGTAAAACATGCATAGCTATCCTCCAAAATAATTTTGTTGACCTAACCATAGCTTGGCTCAAATGGTTGGCTGCATAACACATATATGGTCATGTGTTCACAAGAAACATTAGTGAACCTGTTAGTGTCAGTCTTTCTAGCCTTCCTACAGTGATCAAATATGCTCTTACAAAGTGGTCTCAGAGTGTCAAGGTCAAATTTTGTCATTTCAGTGAGTCTTCAAGCAAAATTTGGTCACTAGGCATTAGGCCTAGGGTTTGCCCAAATGTCAGTCCATGTCATCATTCAGCTGAGCCTATCATCATTCAGAGGGTTTTCATTATCATGTCAGTGTCTAATGAGTCATTTTACACCTTATTCATGCTTCAGTTGTGCCTAGGCAAGCTCATTTCCCTCTCCTAGGGTTTTGGAGGTAATTTCTCTTGGGCGGCCAAATCACCGGCAAAAATTGTTTCCTGATGTTCATACACCTTCCCCTATCCTTAAAGTACCTTATCAAACACTTCCCAACACTCAGATCCCCCAAATTCCTCATTTTTGCACAAACCCTAGTTTCTAGCTACAACCTGGCAATTTTCTAGGTTTGGCCTGTGTTTTGCCCTTTTGGACCCCTTTCCCTCACTCAATCTCTGAGATTCCACTTTCCCCTACTTCCTAACATCCCTCCCTATTCCCAAAAATTTCCCCAAGAATTTAGAAGCCCCCTATCCCCTTCATCTCGCTCCATTTCGACAAAATTCCTTGCTTCACACATCGGGACAAGTCGCACTCAAATGTTGTTCCAGAGAAATAAAGATGAATTTTGGGAACCTGAGAGATTTTTTTGTCCAAAACATGCCAAGGAAGAAAAACCTCCTTCAGTTTTTGCACAGGTGTCATGGTTTGAGAAAAATGTCAAGAATACCGTTGCCTCAGGAGAATCAAAGACACCTCTGAAAGTGACCTTGGGAAAATCAAGTTTTATCTTAGCTTGGTTGGCCAAATGATTTTCTTGATAGATAAAATGATAACTAGACACAAAGAGATTTCCAATGAGCTATCATGAGCTCAATTTGGGGTTGAGAAAGGCATTCAAAAGTTGACTGCAACAACACTCTTCCTTCAGGCAGCCTCATTTGGCACTTTTTGACCAGTCTTGGGAGATTTGATTTTTTATAGGTCAAATCAACTCCAAATTGAAAAATTCTAGTTGGGTTGGAAAGTAGACTCAAATACCTTTCCAACGAGCTATCTTGCACCTAATTCTGACACTGGGAAGGCCTCCAAAAGCCTCCTGAAAGGTGCGCGACCCGTTGGGTGGTGCGCGACCCGTTGAGAGCTCTTCTGCAGTTCAGAAAAGCAACGTGCGCGACCCGTTGGGAGGGGCGCGACCCGTTGGGGATTTCTTCACAGAAATTTGCCAGTGAGCTGCCAAGGAACCAAAAATTGCTCAAGCTTGCAAGGTAGGCCCTCAAATCATGAAAATTATTGCTTGCTACAGTGTAAGAAGATCATGATAATATTTTTAAAAGCCTTCATTTGCAAGCAAGTACAGACTCCATTGTGCTTTTGGCTTGAAATTGTCAAAGTTGTTAGGGTTAGTTGTGCTGTTTTAAGGTATTCCTTTTCATCCCTATTGTTCTTACATTTTCCCATATCCTATTTCATATTCCCTATCATTTGTATTTAAATTTTCCTACCAAAAATGTTAAGAGCCCTAAAACCCACCCCTATTCCTAAGAAATTAAAAAATCAAGCCCTAAACCCTACCTCCCATAACATCCTTGCAAATGAAATTGGATGATGATGTATATGTCATGCACAGCACCTTCATCACATCATGAGATTGTTCATAAGGAGGGTATACCATCACAACAGCATGATATCCCCGGGGCTAGCCATGTCAGCTCTCCTCCGCTTGTCACTTATCAGAGAGGCCAAAGGACCTTAATTGCAGCAGTTCGACGAGTATTTTCTCCACAGCAGGTGGAAGGGGTCTCGCCTTCATCATCAGCATAGCGAGTGTTATCTCCACATCAGGTGGAAGGGGCCTCGCTTTCTTCACCAGCACAGATACCACAGAGGGGCAAAGAGCCCATGATTCATGAGGATCCAGTGATTGATCTTGAGGCCAGTTCTCCTAGCCAAGAGGCGAAGGAGATCATTCAGCATCTCAGGGCTGAAAATGATGTTTTACAGAGGAGACTTGAGGGTGCCCAATGGACTATTACTTACCTGGAGCAGCGGAACAAACAATTGGAGGAGGAGAAAGCACTTGATGAGCTATGGAGGATTCGTAGCGACCGAGTCTTGAACCGTAGAAGACCCGGTGATCCATTGCCTGCTGACCGAGAGTCAATGCTCATTCAGGAGAATGCTCACTTGGAGAGGCTGTTGGCTAAGGCCAACCAAGAGAAAAATCTGCTGAGAAACATGAAGAATCACTATTGGGCAAGGATGCATGTATGCAAGGCCAAAATGAAAATGTTCCAAAGGAGGTTGTCCGAGGCTCTTAGGCAGAGGAAGAAGACCAATCCACTCCGTATCTTGGCTGAGGCATCCCTCAAAGATCATGGCACTCACTAGCATCAGCTACAACACAAATCCCAAAATTTTTTGAGAATTTTGGGTAATTTTGGAATTTTTTGGAAATTTACAGGTTTTGGCTCCTCAACGGGTCTCACCCCCGGTGAGACCCTTTGTCATTGTAGCTCCGTTTTGCAAAAACTCAGCATTTTTAGATTTTTCATGCAAAATTACATATGCCCATGGATGTACTTGAGTTTTTATGGGGTTTTGGGCCTCCAGAAGGTCAAAATACAGGCAAAATTTGACTTTCTGCCCCTTTTTTGAGTTGCAGAAGCAGTCTTGGGAGAATTGAATTTTGACTAGGCAAATTACCTCCAAATCCAAAAATTCCAGTTGGGTTGGAAATTAGACTCAGAGACATTTCCAACGAGCTATCCTGTACCCAATTCTGACACCGGGAAGGCCTCCAAACAGAGCTCCAAAGTGCGCGACCCGTTGAGGAAATGTGCGCGACCCGTTGAGGAAATTTTGCCAGATTTGACCAGTTCAGCCCAGAAATTGCAGATTTGACTCTTTTCGACTTTCTGAGGTTAATGATGGACTTCATGGATGTAATTGTGACACTTTTTAGATACTTTTACTCTTGTTTAACACTTCTAGAAGATTCATTTATGTAAAGGGTAAAAATTGAATGTATGAACTGGTTTCCAAGTTTATAGAGGCAAGTTGTTTTGACTGCCTATTTTGTAGTGCTTAGTTTAGAAGTGGTTCAAACAGCTCCTAGGATAGTGAGCTCGACCCATGGAGGCAGGGAAAGAGGTTAGATCATCTATATTATGTACTTTCTTGCTCATTTTCATGGTTGGACTCTTGAGGGAGGAGCTATCATTGTATATTTCACTTGTATCTCTGCAATTTTTGGCTAAGGAAGACCAGGGTTTTGCAGTCATCTTTGGGATTCTTGAGGACTCAGGTGTTGATGGTGTGTTTCTTCATGTTATTGTAAGCTTTTTTATGTGATTCATTTCCTTTCTATACTGCTGCATATTAAACAAATGAAGTGATAAAGTCAGAATTCATGCTTGCCATGCTCTGCTTTTAAATTTGTTTAATTTCAATGTTTTCTACTGTCTAAAGGGAATTCAAAGTCATTGTTTGCTCTCTTTAGCTCCTCATCTTTCATTCTTGATCATCCACCTCAGTTAAAGGCATCAACGTTGTCTCCTACCTCGCCCCAAGGAACCCCCTGCAGAAACTGTGTCAAATCCCCACACCCAAAATTGCAACTCCTCAATTTGCCACCAAAAACCTAAAAAACCCCAAATCAACCTTTTTGATCAATTTACTAGCCTAATATCAGTGTTACTTTATTGGTCATCTCCCTAATTGAAGATTTTACGAGATAGACCGGAGAGAGCCTTCTCCTGCCCCGTAGGGCTAGCTACGAGGCTAAATGGTTTGATGTAGCCTTGAGGTTTACCTTTCTCAACCTGAGGTGAAATTTCAAACGCTAACAGAACCCACCAACTGCTGGTAAACAGTAGCATCCACTTCCTCAGCTGAAGTGGCATCTTCTTTCCTCCAGTTGGTCACTAGAGGTGCCTCCACGGGTTTGCAAATTTCCATGTGGAACCTCTAAAGTATCTCATTGGCATACTCTCCCTGAGAGACAAACAGTTCCCCATCACCTTGCCATACTTCCAATTCGAGAAGGTAGTGCATGGGACCCATGTCCTTCATGTCAAACTCTCTTGTAAGGTTCGCCTTGCAAGATCTGATCAGCTACTCATCACCAGTTAAAATCAAGTCATCAACATATACGACAATAATCAATAATTTACCGTCTACCAATATATGATATAGGTTTACATCTGCTTCATTTTTGGTGAATCCCAAACCAGTGAGGTAACTATAGATCCTGTTGTGCCAAGCACATGGTGCTTGCTTGATACCATACAATGCTTGCTTGAGTCTGCACATATGAGACTCCCGATAAAATGTCTCGAAGACTTCTGGTTGTTCGATATACACCTCCTCCTTAATAACTCCATTGAGGAATGCTATTTTCACATCCATTCGGTGGATCTTCCACCCCATCTGTGAAGTTAGAGAAAGAATTGATCTAATGGATGAGTACCTTGCTATAGGAGCAAAGGTCTCCTCATAGTCAATCCCCTCAACTTGAGAGCACCCCTTGGTCACAAATATGGCCTTGTACTTTTCTATGTTTCTGTCTGCTGCATGCTTTATCTTGAAGATCCATCTCGAACCCACAACTGATTTTCCTGCTGGTCTTGGGATCACTTTCCAAACACTATTATTTACAATGGATTCATATTCCTCCACCATTGCACCAACCCATATAGGTTTCTCTAGTGCTTCCTCGAAAGAGGATGGCTCAATCTCTACAAGCTCAACCATTAGAGCCATGTAGCCAATGTACTGATCTGATGACCTTTTCTATCTACGCTGATTTGAATGAGAACTACAGTCTCCCTCGCATATTGCACAAGTCTCTTAGCTTCCCTGGTCCTTTTCCTTCCTTCTCTGGATGGTTCGGCTTGAGTGTCTATCTCCAATATCTGCTCCTCAATTTGTGACTTCTCCAAAACTTCTTAAGGTTCCTCCTTTGGAGCTAAAAGCTCCTCTTCTGGTGGGATCTTAAGCTCCCTCTTAAGAGAGAATCATATGGCTTTATTTTCTTCAAATTTTACATCCCTTCACACAACTAGCATTTAGAGGGATGGAAAGTACACATGGTAGTTTTGGGGAGTTTCTATGTAACCCACAAATACCCCCAATTTTACTGTTGGCTCTAGATTCTTCCTTGTTTTTTTGGAGACATGGTAGTAAACAAAGACTTCAAGAATCTAATAGTGTGACACATCTGAATTTCTCCACGAGAAAACCTCCTCCAGTGCCATGTCCAAAATTCGATGAGGACTCCGATTCTGCAAATAGACTACTGTGTTTCATGCCTTGGCCCACAAATGCAAAGGCAGGCCTTGATCATGCAACATCACCCTCGCTACTCCCACAATGCTACGGTTCTTTCTCTCAGCCACCCCATTCTGCTATGGGTTGTGAGGTGTTGTTAACTCTCATTGAATTCCTTCTTTTGAACATAAAATTTTAAATTCATTTGACACATACTCACCTCCCTTATCGTTCCCAAGAGTCTTCACCATCTTTCCCGTTTCTTTCTCAACTAGAGTCTTGAATTCTAAAAACTTGTAGAATGTCTCATCCTTCTTCTGCATGAAGAAGATTCAACACTTTAGTGAGAAGTCCTCAATAAAAATGAAAAAATATTTGTGCATGGAAGTGGAGGCTGTTGAGAAAGGTCCACAGACATCAAAGTGGATCCTTTCAAGGACTACATGTGCTTCGTTGTCTTGATCATGGAATCTGTATTTTGTGTACTTCCCCAAGGTACATCCTTTGCATACATCTTACTGGTCAAGTGCTCCTTTGTGGATGCTTGTGGATATCTACTGCATGATTTTCAAAGCACCATGATACAAATGACCAAATCTTTTATGCCAAAGTTCACTGACATCGTGGATTTTCACCTTCTCCGCCTTTGTGCTTAATGCAACACAATCCTCCACATCTAGCTTGTATAGGTTCTTCACACAAACCCTGATCTGCTTCACTTGTCCCATGGCTATGTGTCTTAGGAATGCCTTTCCTTTGCTAAAGATAACATCATAACCACAGTCTTTAAAAACCGCAACAAAGATGAGATTTTTCTTTAGGCCCAGAATGAATATGACATCCTTGAGCTTGAGGGGGGAGGTTGACACCCTCTGAAAGGTGACTATACCAATACCAGTCACACTATACCTTCCGTCGTCCCCCATCTCGATGTGTATCTGCAAATATTTTTCTTCTAGGTCACTGAAAAATTACATATTCCCCTTCATATCGAATGATGCAATAGATTCCAAGTACTCACACTCTCCCCATCATTGTGTTGGTCATGCATGAAATGAGGGTAAAGTCAAGCTCGAATTGTGAAGCCAAAGCCTCACCTACTAATCCTCATGAGGTATTCTTGCTTTCTTTCTTGTGTGGACACTTCGTGGCATAGTGGCTGAATTCATGGCAATGGAAGCATTTCATTTTTGACAAATCTTTCTTCTTTTCCCTTTGACTAGATTCTGGTTTGGATTGGGATTTCTTCCCTTTTCCCTTCTTTTCCTTTCCATCCAATGCAATTTTTTCTTCATCCTCTCCCTTGGATGAATTCCCATCTCTAGTATTCCACCTTATTTCCTCCTACACCAAATCGGACCATAAGCACTCCTAACTCGGTAGTTTCAACCTCCCATTCATCGAATCTTGATAGCTATGCCAGCTCTTGGGAAGGTCTAGAAGGGTTAATGTTAGAAAGTATTCTTCAGGGACATTAACACTGACCTAGCCAAGTTCATCACGACATTGTGTAAACTTGCTTAGATACTAGGAATTGTGTTAGTCTTCTGCATCTTAATACTTCAAAGTTTATCCTTGAGCACCAACTTCCTATGGTCACTACTATTCTTGAAAAATTCTATCAGTTCTTTTAACATCACGAATGAAGTTTCTTTTCTATGGAGATTCGAGACAATATGGTCCCATACTCCCTCCAAGATTATTCTCCTCGCCTTGGCTACATATTTATTCCACTTAGCAAGGCTTTGGGCATTAGATGCTTAAGGTTTTGCAACATCTACCTTGATGTATTATATCAATCTATTTTCATCCAATACTACCTCCATGCAGTCATTCCATGCTACAAAATTATAGGTGCCTTCAAAGGCATACTCAGCCTTAGTCCATTGAAGGCTATCTTCTCCGCTCTGAAAAAATCCTGGTGCACTAATATTCAAATTCTAACCTCTGAGAAACAACTTCGAATTTCTTGCTTTATTGTGAATCCAAATATGATACCATGTAGAAATTAGGCTGTAGATTTTCATCTGGTCATGAAGTTTTAATCAAAATCACAAGACACAACCCTACACTACTGCTCTGCGGACATTAATTCACAATTTAGAACAAAAATCTTAGACGTGCAAGAAGAAATAACACAAATGCAACAAGTATTTTTATCTATGGAAAGAAATCTGCTAAAAACCTCAATTCATTCTTACATTAATCAAATGAATAGAGATGTATTACAATTGCTTGGCTCAACTAAGCTCACCCTGCAAGTGCAAAATCTATCTCTCTGCTCACTAAAGGCCTCTGACCCATACTTAGTCAAAAATTTTCCTTGACTTGAGATCCTATTTCCTTGCACTGTTCCTTGAGGAATTAACCCCTATTATTTAGGAAATTCCTCTAATTTAATTGCATAATTCCCTATGATGATCATGTGACTACATGCAACACCTGTACACTGAAGACTAGTTTACAATTGATGTTACACGGCCTTGGAATCTCCACCTCAATTGGGCAACTCGAATTCTCTACATGCACTAGCTATTTTGAGTTGATTGATCAGTTAACTAGATGATCACTAAGTTTGACTAAAGTCCAACTGCTTAACTGACCTTCCACTAGTTCCTCCAAAAGTTGGAACTAGTTTAACTGAAAACAACCTAAGATAACTGACCCCGGTTGCTACAAATTAGTAATCACATATGAAGAAATGAACTCTAAATATTCCAACTCGAATTTACTGAGTAAATTAGGTGACACAAGCCATGTCACATAAGTTAACATCATCCAAGTTGTCTACTGATATAGAAATTCGAATTTTCTCAATTTAATCAAGGAAAAATCAGATTCAGAATTTATTGTTGCATTTTTCAACAGGACTTTATGAGCTATTAGAGTAGAGAAGAGATAAATCGAAAGAGCTTGCAAGACCAATTTTAGGAGAAAAATTTTGCCAGTAATGTTAAGGGAGTAAAAATTCAAACAATTTAGCTTGTCCTTTATCTTTTAAAGGGAAATTTTCAAATACATGGTTTTGAGAAAGTTTTCCACAAGGGGAACTCCAAGATATTTAGAAGGGAGAGAGTTGAGTTGAAAACCCAAAATTCCAGTGATGTGGCCTTGGACAGAATTATGGGTATTGAAAAGTAAAACTTGGGATTTGACAAGGTTAATGGAGGTATCAGAAGTGGCCATAAAACTTGGTGCATTGTGGGGATTCTCAATAGCATGGTGTCATCCACAAATTACTAATGGGACAATGGAAGGGAATCCCAAAAAGACACAGGCCTTTAATGACCCCATCAGAAACTGTTTCTTTTAAATGCCGATCAAGTCTCTCCATAGTGAGAATGAATAATAAGGGGAAGAGGGGATCCCCTTGGAAAATACCCCTGAAAGAATTAAACAAAATAGAGGGGGAACAATTTACTATAATGGAAAAAAAGGATAAAGAGAAAAGGGAGCCAACCCAAGAGGACCTTTAAGACATGATATATGTAAGACAAACTTAATTTATCAAAATATTTCGAGAGGTCTAACTTAATAATCACAGTTTCCTTTTTGGTCTTCTTTAAAGAACGGATGACTTTGTGGGCTACCATAATGGCATCAACAATTTGTCGCCCTTCCACATATCCTATTTGTTCCACTGAAATAAGAGAAGGAAGTATAAGCTTGAGTTGATTGACAATAAACTTCAAGATTGCTTTTTATATAACATTGCAAAGGGTGTTTGAGTGCAAATTAGTGGTTTCATTGGTTTGATCAGTTTTGCCAACCAATTTTAGGAAAGTTGCATTGAAGGTTGGAAGTATCGTAGTAGAATGCTTAGTTTCCTCCACTACTTCTAAAATTCCCTCTCCCAAAAATGACCAACATGTCCATCTGGACTAGGGGCTTTGTTTTTGGCATGCCCATCACTACTTCTTCCACTTGCACTAATGATATCCCTACATTAGAGCTTCATCCTAGTCCTCATTTTCCAATGCAGGAATGTGACGAGTTTTTCTCCTTATTGTTGGTAGTCGATTGGGTTGTGGTTCAACCATCACATATTCATAATATTCCATTAGATCCCCTTCCATGTCCCCATGCTTCCTGACTCACTGCACATTTTTATTTGTGAGAGAGGACATCCAATTATGATGGTGGTGCTTGATCATTTTTTTATGGAAGAATTTTTTATTTTCCCTCTAGTTCGCAGCTAGTTGACTCTCAATTTTTGTATCCATAGGATTTCCTCTTAACTCCTTTTCTCTTCTAGTTTAACGAGGATTTCTATCTCTTTTTCTTTTAATTCTTCTTACCTTCTCTTGAGGATTATTCTTCATTGAATTTGTTGCATTTGATCTTCCAAAGCTTGCTTAGCTTGGAATATGTTTCCAAATTCCTCTTTATTCCATTTCTGGATTTTGGTTTTAAGATATTTTAGCTTGTTTTGAAACTTGTACATATCCATTCTCTCTATGAAATATGCTTTCTCTTACTTGTGTTTTTCCCTTTTCACAAAAGTGGCATCGAGAAGCCTATTTTTTTTAAATTAAATAAATTGTTGTTGGGGCTAGATTATCTATCTATCTATATATATATATATATATATATATATATATATAATCCACACTGGTGCAAGGAAGAACAAATGCTTCTAGGATGATGTCCTCTTCTAGCAAAGTTCTTGATACAAGAAAGCAATCCAATATGATGGTTTCCTCCTCTTTTAATATTCCATATAAGCATTCCATTAATGTTTTGACTTTCAAATTCCGCATCATTTCCTTAAAGTGCTTTGCCTCTACATTTGGACATTTGATCCCTTGTTTTTCCCCTAGATATTTTATGAGATTGAAGTCACCCCTTATTATTATCCATGTTGAATACTTACATGGTAGTAATTGCTTGATATTTATGTTAACGATACTCGTATACTAATAGTTCATCGCTTTAGTTCACCATATTTATATAGAAAACATCCACATATTATTTATAGTTCCCCATATTTATATAAACAACATCGACATACTGCTTATTTTATAAACAACATACACGTACTAGTAATTGCTTAATTCATGTGGAAAACCCACCTTTTAAAAGAAATAATATGACAAAAGTTATATTACACTAACATTTTTTTTTATAAAAATATATAATATTGGATAATTCTTTGAGTTTACTATGGCTATTCCATATTATCACTTTGCGAAAACTCAATATTATCCTATCACACATGCATTTTTGAGGCTAGTATAAGAGCATTTACAATAAAAATTTATTAATGTCTCTATTTCTTAATAACTATTTGTCTTTATAATAAGAGATTATCCTTTGTACATTTATAATGATGACTTATACATTAAACAAATTGTTTCTACTGAGAGATAAAAAAGATATTAAGGGATACGATTTAGTTTCATATTATTTTGATATATCACACGTTTGTTGGTAACAAAATTTCTAGAATCCTCTTCGAAGTTGTGTAAGCTATCTTCTTAGAGAATCCAATTTTGATTAATAATGGTCATCCTTGCTAAAGTGATAAATTTTAGTTTTAATATCCATCCTCGTTAATATTCCTCTAGTTTAGTAGGCTAATAAGGCTCACTATGTTTTCCTTGCCTTATTGTGTGTAGATTTTTCTGTAGATGCAAAAACTCATCTGATGTACTAAAACACAAGACAAGAATCTACTCTATTCGTTACAACAGAAACCAACAATGATCGATGAAAACAATAAGCAGAAAGAGAAAGAATATCAATCACATATAACACAATATTTCTCTGGAGAAAGCAACTGCTCAAAACCCCGACTATCTATATTGTATTAACCAGAAGATCTTAGAAGAAAATACAATGCTTGTTCACACTAGAACAATCCCTGCACAATTATGATCTAACCCTCTAACTCACAAGCCTACTCTAGCCAACACTTAGCGAATTCTGCTGCTTGCCAAGCCCCTACTTCCTTGCCTAATTCCTGAGAGAATCAACCCATATTTAATTGGGAAATCCTTCCTCCATAACTATGCAATCCAAACATAGGTCCTCAACTGATTGCATGCACCATCTATAAAACTCGGAAAAATTAGTAGTACTCTATCCCTACACTCTAATCTCAACTGGGTCTTCCTCTGAACTGACATGCATGAATTATTTGTAAGTGAATCTCCAGTTAACTAGAGTGGTATTGGTTGATGCACTGGTTCACTAATCCACTACTAGACCTCTACTAGTTCCTCCAAAATTTAGAACTAATTTAACTTACTATAACTCAGTTAGACTAAGTATCTAATTACAACTCCAAAGAACTCAACCTGGGCCCCTAAAATTTATGGATCACTCTACATGACTCTAGATAGAATTCCAACTCGAATTTCCTAAAATAACTAAGTCAACTTAACTTAGTTAACTATTACAAGTTGCTATGAGAAAAGAATTACAAATTTAATTCACAATTTAATTCAAGGACAAATTAAATTGGAATTTCTTGTTGCTATTTTAACAATCCTTTTCAACAAGAAAGGTATTATGAGCTACCCTGATCCTATCTCTGTGAAACTCGAATTTACATCTTGACAATGCCTTTGTCAAAATGTCTGCATCCTTCTCCTCTGTGGAAATGTACTCCCATAACATAATCCACCTCTCCACACAATCTCGAAGATGATGATACTGGATATCAATATGCTTGGAATGATCATGAAAAACTAGATTTTCAGAGAGTTTGATACAACTATAATTATAATAATAAATCATAGTTGGATCCATTTGTTGACCAAACAAACCAACCAAAATCTTCCTCATCCCGATGGCCTCACAAGTTGCTTGACTAGCAACCATGTACTCTGCATATGTTGAACTGAGTGCAACTGATCTATGCTTTTTGTTGTACCAGGAAATAGTTGTTGACCCAATATTGAAGATCACTCCTGATGTGCTCTTCCTGTCAGATGGAATCCCTTCCCAATCTACATCGGTGAAACCTTGAAGCTTCACTCCCTTTGTCCGTCTATACCACAATCGATACTGAGTAGTGCCTCTAAGGTATCTAAACACATGCTTGGCCACCTTCCAATACAACTTGGTCGGCCTAACTATCGCTTGACTAAAATGGTTAACTGCATAACACATGTTTGGTTCTGTGTTCACCAAATACATGAGTGAACCCATAAGTTGCTTGTAAACAATAGCTTCCACTACTTCACTTGAAGTAACATCCTCCTTCCTCCAGTTACCTGCTAGAGGAGTCTCCATGGGTTTTCTGTTCTCCATGTGGAACCTTTTCAATATCTCATTGGCATACTTTCCCTGAGAGACAAAAAGTTCCCCAACAAATTACCATACTTCCATGCCTAGAAATTAGTGCATGAGCCCCAAGTCCTTCATTTCAAACTCTCTTAAAAGATCCTCTTTGCAAGACTTGATCAGCTTATCATCACCTGTTAGAATCAAATCGCCGACATACAAAACAATAATCAACAATTTACCTTCCACCATAATATGGTACAGGTTTGCATCTGCTTCACTTTTGGTGAATCCCAACCCGATGAAGTAGCTACCGATCCTGGTGTACCAAGTGTTGGCCGGATACATCTTTCTTGCGGACAAGACCAATCTCCCTAGTATCAACTGATATCTAGCGACAAGCAGAACAAGCAAATCTACCTTTCTCTAAATATTGCGATTTATAAATAAAAACCAAGAGGTGTTTTAGACCCTACCTTAAGTCCAATGCTAGTCTGTGGCAACCACGCTTTTACCGTCCGAACAAGTTTCCTTTAAAGAACCTACAAACAAAAACAGGCACACATCAAATAACACCTGCATAGCCAATATAATAAATCATATTCATCATGGTGATCAAGGAATCCATGAAATAAACCATAAGAGACAACTTATTGAGAAAAACAAACTTGATTGTATTAACTTTAAACAAATAATAACTTTACAACCTTGGTGCCTTGATGTTGTACAAGCTCCTCCTAGGGTCCAAGCAAGAATCTCCTCTACTTTGACAAGCTTCACACTCTTCCCAATGAGGTCAAAAGGTATGTAATCTCTCCTCTCAAGCTCAATTAGGAAGTCCAAATTCCAACAACATTTACCCAAAAAAATATTCAGCTTTCAACCTCCTCAGTAACCAGCCCAATGCCTCATTTTATAGTGCAGAGGGAGGAAGTTACAGGTCCACCTATGAAGGGATAGAGTCCTCCTTCAAAGGGATAATCTCCTCACATCAAGGGGTTAGCTCCTTTAGTTATGGGATGCATGAACATCAAAGGAGCGAACTTGCCACCTCAAGATTCTCTCTAGAAGCTTCCAGAAATAACCCAAAGTGAGTTTTTAAGAATGTACTTGCGTCTTTTTGTCTTTTACACGGGTCCGCACCCTTTACACAGAAACAGAGCGGGCAGGTCCGCAAGGGACATGACCAGGGGGTGCGGGACTGCAGGTAATGCTAAGAGAAAGTGCGGAACCAGAGTTTTAGAGATTTTCAAGGACTTTCTCTCATTTTTCAAGGCTTGACATGAAGAGCTGAGTTTTAAGACTTGCATAGGAGGAAAGTATGAGTGGTGATATACTCACACTGACTGCAGAATGTCATGGTGACAATATTTTGTGTAACAGATTGCCCCCTAAAGTGCGAAGTCTGTAATAGATGAGGACAATATTTGTCATCTAAGAAGAGTGAAGTACTTTATCATTTCGAGGATCATCCTGTGGAGAGCCTGGTTGGAACCTGTAAAAACATTCAATACAAAATATATATATGTGATCATATCATCGATGAGGTAGGCATTCCCATACTTAGATCAAAACTGACTAGAAAAATAACTAAACTGCTCTGATATAGGAATGATTCCATAATACATCATAAGTATAGACATATGTAGACACAGTATGGGCGCAGCCATCTGTTTATGAATAGTCCACTGTATAATGAATAACAAAATTCCTCGCAGCCTGGATGGTGGAAACTAGATCCAAGGTCTTGATTTCTACTTCCCGAAATAGTACGATTCTATCCATGTGAATGAATGTGTCGAAGTCGAACATGGTAGAAACCACTTGATTACCAGTCAATGATGTAAAATGTTAACAAGTGTGAGAGAAACCACCAGTAATGTCAATGGCTCTCATAGTACTCAGTACAATCCATGAAATGTGAATAGATGAGTTGATGTTGAACATGTCACAGAATCCTTTGATCGAAGGTCAATGATGCAACCTGTCATCGAAGGCGAGAAACCTGCCATTGAGGCATGCAGATCCCAAGGTACTAATTATTTCTAGATCATCTTTCTAGATAATGAGCTGAAGTCGATAGAAAGCGATCCGTCATAGGCAAGCCCACAACATGAAATCATAGATCAAGTTTGAAGAAATATATTTGCAAGGACTAACTCAGGGATGGTCAAGATGGATGACAGATATTTTGCAGATGAATGGTTTATTTGCACTGACCACTGGAACACATAACGACACTGCAGATGGTTTGGTGACAATTGACCCAAAGCTAATACCTAGAAACCAGCTGAAGACTTTCAATATGGTTTGATTAATTGTTAGGCAAAGGATTTCCCAACCCAGGTGAACAAAAAATGTCGTGTTCAAGAGTGGTTGAATGCTTTTCTAGGACACAAAGTATAACAAACAGGTTCATTTTTCTCTCTTTTCCCCACCATTTCTGGCAAGTACCTCTTTATTTTTGACAAGCTTGAGGAGGATAACATTTGCTTGGTTATAAGCTCATCCTTCGGATGAGTCCAAATTAGTTTAAAATTCGAACCCTAAGAAGGAGTGGTCCGTTCTTGTTTGTAATTGAACAAGTCCTTTACTGTTAAATTTTAACGAGTCCACCCGGATGCGGATGTTAATGTTGTGCATTTATGAGGGTTAATTCACCGCAGGCAGCTGTCCCTGCACCTGGCTCGCGGACGAGGATTGCACATTTCAATGGCATGCGATATCAATTGGACAGAGGACGGAATTATGGTCGCACAGTTCGTCTTCAATGCGCGCTGGGTTCGAGAGATTATGCTCGATGTTTTATTCATGGCCTGGTGTCTGGTTTATGCCATTGCCCATGGCTCTTTCCACCTCCGCCTGATTTTCTTCCCGCACCCCTGTCTCGTTCAGGTAATTTGGAAGCTCGCTTGGGTTTTAAGTCTTGCCTGGTTCGTCTGCGCTCAGTCCTTCCCCATTCAGCTCTGCCATTTTCCCTTACCTGGTTGCTCTGAGAATTCGAAGATGCCTCGCCGTCGTGGAGTCTCTCGCCGTGGAGGCAATACTGGTAATCGAGGCAGGGCCTCTCATTCTGCTCCTCAGAACATTGTCCCTATTGCCTCTGCCTCCCCGTCCTCTCCGCCCTCTGGCCATGCTAGAACTCTCCCGCAAAACTCCTTTCAAACAACCCGCTTCACCTTCCATAGCAGACTCAATAGGCCAATATTGTCAGCCAGCATCACTGTAATTCTTGCTGAGGAGGAGGATAAACCCAGTAGCTCGGCCCACACCACCACCCCTCAATCTCAGGATGACAGTTTCCTTCAGGGGGAGATGGCTGGGGTCGTGTTTAATGAAGACAACATGCATGAGGACGGCATTGTTCCTGAGGCGCCTCAGCCTCCGACAGATTCGAGTCAGCGCGAGGTGCTTGCTTGTGGGTCAGTTCATCATCTAGGTAGCATCTTGAATCTGGTAATTCCTCCAGATGGTGGTATTTAGGGGAATGCAGACAATGAATTCGTCACCTGGATTGCCTCTTCCAGCCAGGTGGACAAGGATGCGCCGGAATCTCCGCAACATGTCAATTGATGCTGGTTCATTGCCTATGGGTGGCACTCTTGCCTCTGCTCTGTTTTATTTTATGTTATGCGTCTATGTTTTTGGGTCTCTAGTTACTGTTCTTGTCTCAGTTCTCGTTTTGTATCGGTGCGAGCCAACATGAGAAGCAACAAATCATGGCTCGGCAAGCCTTGTTTTTGCCTCAATTTTGTAGATGGCGGGTATGACAGAATTTTTACCAGTAAAGCCATAGTAGGCCATAGTAATGTTGTGTTAGACTCAGAACAGGATTATTTTTTTGTATGTCAGGGTCTAACAAATCATGTTTTGAAGTTTCTCAATCCTGAAAGGGAAGATAGAAGGATCTGTATGTCTCAGAATCTCTGGTTGAGGGTTGGCTTTTGCCCCCTCTGAGGTCTCGACCTCCTTGTACATATTTTTCTCTTTTTTAATAGAAATAGTCTTTACGCAAAAAAAAAAAAAAAAAAAAAAAAAAAAAAAAAATTAACGAGTCCAGTATAGCAGAAACTCAGTGTTTTTCAATTTTAGGGAGTCAGAAGAAAAAATTAAGAAAACTCCATGGTTGTCATTTTTTGTAAATTTGTGTCTCCCAAGCTCGAAAAAGTATGAAATAATACTTGAGAGAACCGCTTGATCATTACGATCAAGGAGTACTTTTCATAATTAGTGGTCCTGATCCGAAAAAGTAAAAAAGCGATCAAAGACATGTCATTTTATAACCAATATCGAACTTGAAACAACAAAAGCCCAGCAATCTTTTCATGTTTATACGGTCAGAAAAGAGCTGTAAGTGGATCGTCCTTTTAATTCCGTTTTAACGAGCTTAAAAAGGAAAACTCGACAATCTTTTCATTTTTTACGAGTCAGAAAAGAGCTTAAAGAGGACTCAAATGTTTTTTGTTGAAAATGATCAAGTTTTCCTGAAAAATCCAATATTCTGCACAAAAACTCAAACATTACTCATACTTGTTTAAAATAAATAAAAATGCATCAAAATTTTACCTTTTTAAAGTGAAAAATAAACAAATTAAAAATTCATTTATTCAAAAAAGCTTATAAAAAGGGCTTTTGTAAATTCATTTTTACGTTTGACTTCAGAGTGAGAAAAGAGAGCTTTTGGGTAAGAAACTTCCTATGAAGATTGCGGAAAATCCATCCTTGGGAATCGAAAACCGTCACCTCTAGGTAATCCACATCACTTTAATCTTGCATTTCAACTGCTTGAATTTTGTTTTTAGGCTTCTATTTTGATTTTTAGGAAAAATTTAGTTTAAAACACTGCTCGCAGGGGTCCGCGGGCACAGCATGTGAAACCTGTGAACCCCAACTTTTTCCTACAGAGGAAAGAGCCAGGGACCCATACCTAATGTTTGGGCAAAGTGCGGACCTATGCACTGTCCCTAACTAGAGAGTGCGGACCCCGCGACATAGGTTTTACAACTTCAAATTTTTCCAATTTCCGCCCAAAAACTTTGAATTAAAATGTTCTAATCTGCCTTTTTTGTCAATGTAGGATATACACCATGCTCAGTTGGTGGGAATGGGAGCACGAAGATGTGGACCTTGCTGCAATTAATCATCAACCTTCAATAGATGCATTGAAGGCATGCAGGCTATTTAAATTCTGGGCCATACCTAGCATGAGGGCCCAAGTAGACTTTTTGCAGTGGCTGGTGGACAGATGGAACATACAGGACCAGTGTTTCATTATTGGTGGCCACCAGCTCGAAATGGAGCCAGAGGACATTTACTTCTTGACTGGTTTGCTCAAGAGAGGTGAACAATTGACTCTATTCGGGACTAGGCCAGGTGGCCAGTCTGTCGATATTCTCCAGCTAGAGTTTTGTAATGACCAAACAAAGGACAAAGGGATTGATATCAAAAACATCTCCCGTCCTAAACTTAAAGTGATTGCATTTACTGTCACCAGACTCTGCAGAAGCGCAGCAATTCATGTAGCCACCGGATCCCAAATGCGAATGGTGGTAGACTGTTATCAAGGCACCATTTTCAACTGGTGCGAAGCTGTGTTGGCTAATGTAAAAGGCCAACTAACTAGAGCAAAGAACGGACAACTGAAAAACTTTGGATATGGTTTCTTAGTTGTGAGCTTTGGTCTAGAGAGGGTCTCGATGTTGGTCCCACAACATCTTTCCGTTGGAGCTGGACTTCCTCGAGAGCCGAAGCTGATGTGTTAGGTTGCAGTTATGGCCCGTCATCCTAAGGAGGGTTCAGAGGTTGTTTGATTTCCTCCTGAGTATTTTCATTGGTTGGAGAACCAAATTTTCGCGATTCAGGCTCTTCCACCAGGAGAGGAATGGGATGACTCAGGTAAAATCATTCTCAACATTTTCTAATTTAATTTTTTTTTGTATTTAAATCATCCAAAACTAATAGTAAAAAGTTTCAAATGCAGATGTAGGTCCACGGTGACCAGCTAGTCTCCGGCCCTATGAGAGGAGACACCCAGCTGCTACAGTACCAACCCCACGGGATGAATCTATAGAGACCCTGGCTGAATTAGAAAACCATCTAGAGTGTTTGACAACAAATATTCCAGAGACTAGCATAGGTTACAACGCTATGTGGTTGAGGTCCCAGGACCTTTCAGGAGGTTCCTTTGTAGGGTGGCCCGAGCAGTGGTTTCTTATCGTGATCATCACCAGTGATAGGATGATTTCCTTTTGTAGACTCATATGACATTTTTGCTTTTTGTACTATCATTTTTGCTGATCATAAGGTGTTTTTCAACCTATGATCGAAGACAATGTATATTTGACACACTTCTATGCTATGCTATATCACTATTACTGGCTATCTTGTAAAACATGTTATGGAATGTTTTTAAATTTACTGTTTGATTATTGCAAATGTCTACTATTCGAGAAGCAATTGCATCTGCTAATGTATATAAATATCTGGGAATATGCTGATATTCAATATAGTCAAATTCACGTTCCAAGAGACGAACTCTCAAAAATAATCTTAATAACACTGTGTTTCTAATGGCATAAACTCTATTAAGCTGCAATATAGCGCGTTCATAATCTAACCTCACAATCAAACTCCGAATCCCAAATGAAATGGATTCATATAATAATTCAATCACTGCACTATACTCTGCAATGTTGTTCGTTGTTTGACCGAGGCTTACCCCATGCATAGATACCAACTCATCAGAGGGTGAATAGATAACCTAAGTTGCGGAAGAAATGTTCCATGTATTACGACAAGCACCATCAGTGAAACCAATGTATGTTTGAAGAGACGTCGACATCTGTAATATCAAGAGTAAAATCAAGATAAGCAGGAATAATGACAAAAACACTTTCTAAACTAAGCACACTTTTCTAATCTAAAACACACCAGCTAGAAAGAAAACTAATCTAACTAAAATCTCCACACCCAGATTTAAGCATAATATCTCTTCAGATAAAGACCATTTCTGGGCTTACCTAAAGAGACACCGTCAAAATCTACCAATTCATAGGCCCCTTTTGCCAGCTTTCACTTAAAAACATAAGGACCATGCCACATAGGTACGAATTTTCTAGCCCCTAGCTTATCATTTTCTTGATCGTATAGTAAGACTAGGTCTCCTTCCGAAAAATTACGAGGTGTGACATTTCGATCATACTGAGCTTTAATTCATTTGGCATGAGTTTTGATTGCTAGTGCAGCATCACGTCGATTCTCATCTTGCCGAGCCAAGTAAAACAAACGTTTCTCCTCTTCGGAAGTGGCTAGGAGTAACTCTATGGCTATTTGCAATGACAGGATTTCGCATTCAATGGGTAACATAGCTTCCAAACCGTAAACCAGTTGGAGAGTGAAACCAGTTGATGTTTTTACTGAGGTTTGATATGCCCAAAGCGCTGAAAATAACATGTTATGCCAATTTGACCTATGAATACCAATGATTCATCGGATCATAATGACTATAACTTTGTTGCTAGCTTCAACCAGACCATTAGCCTGTGGGTAATATGGAGTAGAACTATCATGACGCAAGCCAAGTTGATCTATTAGTTCAGTCATCATGATGTTTCGAAAATGATGCCCATGTTCAGTGATAATTGCTTGTGGAACACTGAATCTAGTAATTATATGATTGAAAACGAAAATCGCAGTAGTTTTGCTGTCTGCCGAAAATGTAGGCATTGCCTCGGCCCACTTGGTAAAATAATCTACCGCAAGGATGATATACGCATGCCCCCCGGTCGAGTGAGGGTTACATGTAATAAAGTCGATACCCCACTTTTCAAAAAGACCAACGGCAATTATACGGTGGAGAGGAGCAGGTGGAGCACACATCTTTTGATAAAAAATTTGACAATTGTGGCATTTTCGGACCGCGTAAATACAATCTTTAAACAAAGACGGCCAAAAATAGCCAACGCACAATATCTTTTGGGTTGTGGCATACCCACACATATGACCGCCACATGCTCCAGAGTGACAGTAATTTAGAACCTTTTCAGCTTCTTCATGAGTTAAACAATGTCGGAAAACAGAGTCCGCCCCACAATGATAGAGTGTATCTCCAATGATTTTGTATTGTTGGGATTGGAAACGTCTTTTCCGTCGCTGAGATCGTGAAATTTCAGGCTGAAAAGATTGGGTTTGGAGATAAACTATGATATCCCCATACCATGGATCAAGAGTGCTGATAAGAAACAAGGATTCGTCCACAATGGGCTCTTCCGCCACAGTTTCAGTATCAGCACGCGGGAAGTCACACATCAGTTCCGCAAAAACTAAAGATTGCTTTGACTTGGATTTTTCAAATTCCAAGTCAAATTCTTGTAGGATAACAATCCATTTGGAATACTTGCCCCCTAACAATTGTTTGGTCAAAATATAGATCATAGGGTTATAGTCAGAAATTACAGTAATTTTGCGTAGTAAGATGTAATGACGAAATCTTTGGACAGCTTGAACAGCTACCAAGGCCAATTTCTCCACAGGTGAATATTTTAACTCAGTCAGATTCAAAGTTTGACTAAGATAGTAAATCACATGTTCACTACCGAATTCATCTTCCTGAACTAACACCTTCCCGATGGTGGAATGAGAGGCGGTGAGATACAAGAAGTAATCCTGGTTGTAGTTGGGAGGATGCAACAACGATGGATGGGTCAATGCGTGTTTAAGTGCATCAAAATATTTTTCAGCTATCTCATCCCAAAAGAATGGAGTATTCTGCTTCAACAACCTGGTAAAACCCTTTGTTATCTCGGCGTAGTTAGGAATGAATCGACGTAAAAAGTTTACTTTCCCTTGCAAACTTTGGAGTTGGCGAAGAGTCGAAGGAGGAGGCAATTTGACAATAGCTTCAACCTTCGAGGGATCGACACGAATGTCGGCTTTCGAAACAACAAACCCCAGTAAACAACCTGTTTCTATACAGAAAACACATTTGTGTGGATTCAACCTAATTCGATAATTCCTACATCTCATAAAGATCGCTTGTAAATGAGTGCGATGATCGGCTCTACATAATGAATGGGTAGGTAAATCATCGAGATAAGGTTGCACAATGTGCTTGATGTCATGAAACGTGTAAGACATAGCTCTTTGAAAAGTTGCTCCAGCGTTTTTCAACCCAAAAGGTAATTTTCAATAAGCAAATGTCCCCCATGGACAAATAAAAGCCATTTTTGGTTGATCAGAAGGTAGAATGTTGATTTGATTGTAACCGGAAAAACCATCCATAAAGGAGAATATTTCACTGCCGGCACAATCATCAATAATTTGATCAATATAGGGAGTTGGGTAATTGTCTTTGGGACAAGCTCGATTAATATCCCTATAATCGATACATATTCTTATCATTCCTTGCTTTTTGTTAACAGGAATAATATTCGATACCCAATCCGTTAAGGGAATTGGATAAATGAAACCTACTTTAAGTAATTTCTCAACTTCTGCTTTAATAGCAGCAGCTTTTCACGGGTGGATCTGACGCAAACGTTGCCGGATGGGTTTAGCATCCGGGTAAGTTTTGATTTCATGAACAACAATTGTTGGATCAATTCCTGGCATTTCTTCATATGACCAAGCAAACACGTCGCAGAATTCTTGAAATAGGGCCTTATAAGTTTGGAGTTCATTTTCCGTACAGGAGGCACCTATATGGATGTTTTCAATTCCAGGTTTAACTGAAATGTCAATAGGAACCGTTCGAGAAATATTTCCAAAATTTAACTCAGAATCAAGATTTTGCAATGGATTATGTGGTTCTTTGACATAATCAGTAGTAAAAATAGATGAAAAATCATTTTCAAAATGATCAATCTCAAGTAAGAACGAAGATCTATGATGAAGATCTTCCCATGGTAAATCATCAACAGACAAAATTTCACGAATCTGCTCATCAGTATGAACAATCTCGGAAAAAGTTGTTGAATCTGAGGTTGATATTGAAAGTGATTCTCCATGGATCACATTCATTAGATCAATTTCGGTTGAAGAAGGGTCAGAAAACGACTGTACAGCCTGATACGCAATTTCATAGGGACTCAAAGGCATCGCATCACCAAATGAATTCGCCTCAAATTCGGAAGGTACGATCCAAGGATCATCATAAACAATAGTTTCTGATGAAATCATATGAATAGTTGCAGTAGAAGGCGAAACGTTAGGAGGAGGAAAGGAAAAAGTTCCTAGTAAACCAGAATCTTTAACCAATATTACCCCAACATCCTTATAAGGGATAGTTGTTTTACCGACATGTTGGATACTTTCAGAAGAGGTTGGGTCGGATGAAAAGTAAGTTAGCTGGTCTATAGTTATGATCTTTCCATTATGAGGAAACTTTATAAGCCGAAAGACAGATGAAACAACGACAGTCATAGCATAAGACCAACTATGACCCAAGAGAAGGTTGTAATCTAGAGTGGCATCAACCACTTCCACATCTAGATTAACAGTTTTTCCTTCAACCCCTATAGGTAAATCTTGTAGAATTCCAAAAGGATGGAACCCACGACCATCAAAAGCCTTTAGAATTGTCAAGGATTGATTGAGTGTAGGAGAACCGAGCAATCTCCAACACTGAATCGACATAATACACGTAGAAGCTCCCTCATCAATTACAGTCCTAAAGCAAGGTCTGTTTTTGACTAACACTGGAATCTAGAAAGCCATTTGATGAGGTAAGCGAGGTGTACTATTTTCTAAATCGAAGATTATAAGGTTCGAGTCCTGAATATCAATAGCTCCTATAGCCGACAATAGCAATTTACGTTGTGCTGGACATGATTGCAGCACCTCCAAAGACGACATTGTTGAAGGGGAAATAGCTAAATCTTAAACAATGTTATAGTTCTGAGCAGCTCTTGCATGCGGATTGAAAGCTGACTTTCGAATTATACCTTTAGCAGGCGGTTTGATTACTAAATCTGGGTTAGGTTTCTCGATCTATAGTGGATCAGAACCAAGAGTTGAAGTTGATGAGTTTGAATTAGAAGATTCTGCTTCCTTACCACCAACAGGAATTTTACTTCCATAATCTTGTGATCGTGTCACAATCCTAACATGGGACATCATCATTATGGGTTCTTCTGAGGCATTTGAGGAAGAACCAATCATCTTACTATCTTGACTAGGAAAAGGATCCTTCAAGACAACAGGCGTTTGATAACCTTTGACGATTTTCGCAACCTCAGCGCGATGAGGGCAGTCTCTTGTAAAATGTTGTTCGTCACAAATGAGACAAGGATAACGAGATTTACATTTCTCGTCATTAGATTCTGTTTTATCTTATTTCTCTTTCGAATTTTGTTTAGTTTTCTTCTTCCCCTTCTTTTTACCGCCGGATTTTGATTTGGCTGTAGATGATTCTATGACATGAATATCGGCAGGAATTTCAGCAGAAGAGTCTCCTGTCGAGGAATCTGGTAAAGTTATGATAGGAGAAGAATTCTTTGAAGATTTCTTCTTACTTTTGGTGTTAATTGAACCAATCATACCATCAGCGGCATGAGACCCTGAAGGAGCTGCAATTATTTGATTTTGTTTCGGAAGGTCGGGGATTTTTTCGTGTAAAGTACCCGACTGCGTATAAACGAGGTCAAGGTACTGAGCTTGAGCAATTACTTACTATTTAGTAACAACTCCTGCCTTAGCTACATCCTCGGTGATTTTAGGTAATAATGATTTAACAAACCATTCTGCTAAGATTTGATCCGGAATAAAAACTTTCACTAAACACCGTTGACGTCTCCATTCATGAACATGATCTGAAATATAAGTGGACGTTGACTGTTTTAATGAAGTTAATAATTCCGTGCCATTGTCATATCTGACAGGCAACTGAAAATGAGTTAAGAATGAAGTAGCTAGCTGACTAAAGTTATAAAAAAAGGCTCGTGGTAACTCAATGTACCACTTGCCCGCAAGACCAATCAGAGTGCATTGAAAAAGACGTAAACGAATTGAATCATCTATAATGGAGTTAGATGCACACCAGAGGTGCTAAGTCATCACATGGTTTGACGGGTCCTCTCCTGATTTAACTTCAAACTTTGAGATATCACTGGGAAACCTATTCGGAATTGGCGGCCAAAACAGAAGATAATTAATCGGATCATTCGTAAGGCGCGACAAATCAGGCAAGTCCAAAGTTGCAATGAACGGTAACTGACGGTTAGGGTCTCGAAAACCCTGGTTCATAAGACCAACCCTAGGAGGAGGATATCCAGGATAACTTGGAATTGGAAATGCATTTGGGATAATATATCCTCTCGGAAAACCAGGATTAACCGGACCGTACTGGGGTTGTTGAGGTTGCTAATAAGTATATCTAGGGTACGGTTGATACTGGTAGACTAGGCTTTGAACAGCGGGACCGAATTGGTATTGTCCCTGGTACGATTGATAAGTAAATTGAGGTTGACTTGTGACAACCGTACATGGACCAGGTTGTCCTGCAGGCATCTGAACCGAAGTCTGAATTGTAGGTCCAGACTGAGGTAAAGATGCTTGAGGAGTTGATGCAGGAACAGTAGAAACTGGAGCTACCGATACTCCAGAAGTAGGTGGGGTAGATTGAATAGAAGCTACAGTAGTTGTAGTAGTTGTTTGAGGCGGAGTTCGAGGTGAGCTAGGCCCAGACTGATGAACTACACCAGGTGGAGAAGTTTGAATAGTAGGCTGGACGGGTTGTTGGGTTGAACCAGAAACCAAAGGTTGTCCAGATTGACATGACAACTACACATTAGGTTACAAGATTTGTTGAGATTGAGATGGATCCCACACCATGTTCATTTCGGGGTATGGACCCATAGAAGGTTGAGCATATTGAGGACCATAACCGGGTTGAGGGTAGGGTTGATAATTCAAAGGTACATTTCCAGCTCCTTGGACAAATGATTGACCTGAAGGTGGTTGGAAACCTTGGGTTGGGTACTGACCTTGAGGTTGATAACCTTGAGGCACGTACTGAAACTGGGGTTGACCTTGAGGTACATATTGATACTGGGGTTGACCTTGAGGTACATACTGAGTTTGGGGTTGACCTTGAGGAATATACTGTCCCGAAGGTATGTACTGTCCTTGAGGTTGCCCCCCAGGCGGTAACTGGGTACCTTGAGGTTGCCCTCCAGGTGATACTAGCCTAATCTATGTTGGTGATAAAGAGCCCTAGAAATAAAAAGATTGCTAGATAAATTTTACTTTAAGCGTTATTTTTATTGGTTGTTCCTTAGGTCAAAAGGTATGGAGATGAAACTTTATGGTGTGAAGACTCGACTCCAAAACACTAAAAATGCACCTAAGATGATAAACAATCCTTTTTCTTCAATGAATTTCTAGCTAAAGAAAGAGTTGAGAATGCAAATGCTTGAAAAACAAATCTTTCATTAACATATAAATGAAAAGAAAAACTCTTTTGTCTTTTCCAAAAAACTCAAAACGAGACTACTAACTATGTTCACGAAAAAATCCTTTTGCTTTTTCCACACTCAAAAACTACAAAAACAAATTCTTTCAAAAGAGCTTCTAAAATTTCTAGAAGACACTCAAAATTATGAAAAATCTAATCTTGAGATCTACAAATTCTAAAAACCTAATTGAAGCAAAAGCTTAAAAAATTTCTTTTTGAGGACGTTTTACTTAGTTATTCAGCAAACTAAGGACTAATTCGTTTAGAATAACAAATTAATCAAAAACACCCAGCTATGTTTTCTTTTTAAAAATGAAATTCAAAACTTTCAAACAAGTTCTTTCAAAGCTTTGCAAGAGAAAATGAGATCTACTTTTCACCAAGGGCAGATTTCACAAATCGGTTAGACTCATCAAGAAGACCATAAAGACCAGGGTAATCTGAGGTTCCGTAGGCTTCTAATCTCTGAGTTACTCCAAAGACCAAACGAAAATCAAACCAGGCACGCAAAACTTCTAGAAAATCACCTAAAACCAAAATGCCAATGGAACTCACCTACAAGAAGTTTCTGACAGGACACATGCAGATCTGGCCAGAGGCTAAAAAACATAAACAAATCCTAAGTTTATCTGGATGAAAAGATTTTAGGTTTTTCAAAAATTTGACAGGGTCTGCAGGCCTTCGGTATAACCAAATGCGGTACCGCTTTGTGTAGTAAAGCAACAGTGCGGGGATGTCCGCACTGTGTTACAAACAGAACGTGCAATCCTATTTCAAAAGCGTGAAAAACAAAAAACAATTCAGAATCTAAAAAATCTACCCAATCCCACACACATCAAGCAAAAACCAAAAACAGAGAAAAAGTTTCTCAAGTCAGAGTAAAAGTAAAGGCAAAAACCAAAATTCAAGTCCCCAGTGGAGTTGCCATTTTGTCGGCCGGATAAATCGTTCTTGCGGACAAGACCGATCTCCCTAGTATCAACTGATATCTAGCGACAAGCAGAACACTCAAATATACCTTTTTCTAAATATTGTGATTTATAAATAAAACCAAGAGGTGTTTTAGACCCTACCTTAAGTCCAACACTAGTTTGTGGTAGTCACGCTTCGACCGTCTGAACAAGTTTCATTTAAAGAACCTGCAAACACAAACAGGCACACATCAAATAACCCCTGCATAGCCAATATAATAAATCACATTCATCGTGGTGATCAAGGAATCCATGAAATAAACCATAAGAGACAGCTTATTGAGAAAAATAAACTTGATTGTATTAACTTTAAACAAAGAAGAACTTTACAACCTTGGTGCCTTGATGTTGTACAAGCTCCTCCCAGGGTCCAAGCAAGAATCTCCTCTACTTTGACAAGCTTCACACTCTTCCCAGTGAGGTCAAAAGGTATGTAATCTCTCCTCTCAAGCTCAATTAGGAAGTCCAAATTCCAACAGCATTTACCCTCAAAAATATTTAGCTTTCAACCTCCTCAATAACCAACCCAATGCCTCATTTTATAGTGCAGAGGGAGGAAGTTACAGGTCCACCTATGAAGGGATAGAGCCCTCATTCAAAGGTATAAGCTCCTCACGTCAAGGGGTTAGATCCTTTAGTTATGGGATGCATGAACATCAAAGGAGCGAACTTGCCACCTCAAGATTCCCTCTAGAAGCTTCCAGAAATAACCCAAAATGAGTTTTTAAGAATGTACTTGCGCCTTTTTGACTTTTACATGGGTCCGCACCCTTTACACAGAAACAGAGTGGGCAGGTCCACAGGGGACATGACCAGGGGGTGCGGGACTGCAGGTAATGCTAAGAGAAAGTGCGGAACCAGAGTTTTAGAGATTTTCAAGGACTTTATCTCATTTTTCAAGGCTTACATGAAGAGCTGAGTTTTAAGACTTGCATAGGAGGGAAGTATGAGTGGTGATAGACTCACACTGACTTCAGAATGTCATGGTGACAATATTTTGTGTAACACCAAGCACGAGGTGCTTTCTTCAGCCCATACAACTCTCGCTTGAGTCAACACACATGTGACTCATGGTCAAAGGTATCAAAACCTTCAGGTTGCTCAATGTACACCTCTTCCACAATCATGCCATTAAGGAAGGATGTATTCACATCCATCTGATGTATCTTCCAACCCATATGTGCTGATAGTGCCAAAATTGATCTGGCAATAGGAGAAAAGGTCTCATTGTAGTCAATACCCTCTACCCGAGAAAAACCTTGGGTCACGAACCTGGCCTTATGTTTCTCCACACTACTGTCCGCTGCTTGCTTTACCTTGTAAAGCCATCAAGAACTCACCACTGACTTTTTTTTTGGTCTTGGTACCACATCCCAAACATTGTTACAAGCAATGGAGTCATACTCCTCCACCATGGCATCAAACCAAGTCAGTTGCTGCACTGCCTCCTCAAAAGAAGATGGCTCCATCTCAACACATCCATGCATAAGAGCCATGTATCCAGTGTACCTCTTTAGTGACCTCCTCCGCCTATGCTGTAATGTGGGTGATCCCACATTCTCTCTCGCATCTTGCAATAATATGTGAGCCTCTCTGGTGTGATTTCTCCCATCTTTGGAAGACTCTACCTGAGTGGATTTCTCCACTCCCGAATCCTCTACATGTGGATCCTCCACATAAATATGAGACTCCTCCTTAGGAGCTAAAATCTCCTCAACTGCATATATCTAAAGCTACCTCTCAAGGGAACATCTCATGGATTTCTCTTCATCGAATTTGACATCCCTACGAACCACTGTCATCCTGTTGGTTGAAAGGTACACCCAATAGTTGTGAGGTGTATCACTGTAACCCACAAAATTCCCCAACTATGTTGTCAACTCAAGCTTCTTCCATGCATCTTTGGTCACATGGAAATATACTAATGAGCCAAAAATCCTGAAGTGACCCACGTCTGGTCTCTTCCTTGAGAAAGCCTCCTCTGATGTACTCATCCCAAGAATCTGATGAGGGCTCCTGTTCTACAAATAAACAACT
The DNA here is from genome assembly GCA_031772625.1 of Pinus tabuliformis. Classification (NCBI taxonomy): domain Eukaryota; kingdom Viridiplantae; phylum Streptophyta; class Pinopsida; order Pinales; family Pinaceae; genus Pinus; species Pinus tabuliformis. The sequence goes on along the minus strand of CM062817.1, from coordinate 774,113,877 downwards.
GTGTTGCATGCCTCAGCTCACAAGTGTAGTGGTAGGCCTTGATCATGCAACATCGCTCGTGCTGCCCCTACAATGCTTCTATTCTTCCTTTCGACCACCCCATTCTACTCTGGGTTATTGGGTGATGTCAACTCTCATTTAATGCCTTCTGCCGCACATAAGTTTTTAAACACATTTGACACATAATCTCCACCATTATCTCTCCTGAGAGCTTTAACCTTCCTACCAGTATCTTTCTTAACTAGTGCTTTAAATTCACAAAACTTTGCAAAATTATGATCTTTCTTTTGCATGAAAAAGATCCAACATTTACGAGAAAAATTGTCAACAAATATAACATAATACCTGTGCTTGGTCATGGATGATGTTGAGAGCAGTCCATGCACATCTGAATGGACTCAATCTAGGATCACATGTACTCAACTTTCTTTGTCAAGAATAGAAGCTTTGGTGAATTTTCCTAAAGTACACCATTTTCATGTGTCCTGCTATACTATACCTTTGGGAAGACCGATAGAAATTTGTTGGATAATTTTCAAAGCGCCATGATGCAAGTGAACCAACCGCTTGTGCCACAACTCAGCAATGTCTCGGCTTTGCACCTTCTCTACTTTCATGTTGAAGGAAACACAATCTTCTACATCCAACTTGTAGAGATTCTTCACCTAAATCCCTATCCTCTTTACCTGTCCCGTGGCTATGTGACGAAGGAACACCTTTCCCTTACTAAAGATCACATCATAGCCTCTGTTAGTGCCTAGAATTACCTCAGGTTGAAAAGGTAGGATCCAAGGCCAACATCAAACCACGCTCAACTTGGTAGCTAGCCCTACCAGGTCAAGAGAGGTCTCTCTCCCGGTCAATCTCAGCAAATAATGATCTATGGGGCTTGAGATGACTGAAATATCTTCTGATTTTAGGCTAGGAATATGTGCAAAAGAGTTGATTTGATAAAATAGTGTTTTCTTGGCTCAGAGGGAAAGGCACATTTTGGGGTGCAGGGATTGATGCTCAGTTCTGTAGAGATCTCAATGGGGCAAGGTAGGCAATCGTTTTGGCACTTAAATTTTAGTGAGATGGAAGGAAAAGACAGGTGAGGTGTTGAAGAGGGCAAGAGCAATCATGAATCCTCCCCAAATAGCTGAAAACATCAAATAACTAAAGCAAACTTCAAGTAGAGCATTGCACTTTCAATGAATTCTACTTACACTCTTGTTTGTTTAGTTCAGAAGAAATAAGATAGATAATGCAATCACATAAACAAATTCACAATCACAAAGAGAAGCACTGTACCAAGACAAATTGCCACATGAATCCCAAAGAGTGCTGCAAATCCTGGTCTCAATTCCTTAGCCAAAATACTAAAAATGAATGTACAATGAAGCTCAAGGCTTTCTCAAGAGTCCAACCATGCTAATGACTGAAAAAACATAAGATATAGGCAACCAACAAATAATCCTAGCCTCTAGGGGTCGAGCTCATAAGTTTAGGAGCTATTCCAACAAATTCTAAACTAAGAACTAAAAAGTAGGCAGTGGAATAGCTTGCCTCTAAAAACTAGGAAACTGATTCATTCAGTTGCAAACTAACTTCTTATGGATGAATCTACCTTCATGAGTGAAAATTTGACATAATTACATCAAGATCTATCAATTTACATTAGATTACATCGTAAATTTGACACTAAGCATGTGAAAAAGTCAAACTGGCAAAAGTTGGGCGAAAAACAGAACATTCCTGGTCAAACTGGGCCAAATTTCCTCTATGCACCGCACCTGATTCTCTATGCATAGCGCCTGTTTGGAGCCACTTTTGAAGGCCTTCCCGGTGTCCAAATTCACTCCATGTGCTTGTTGGAAAGGTATGCCTATCTACTTTCCAACCCAAGAGGAATTTTTTCATTTGGCCTCCATTTGCCCCTCCAAATTGAGTTCTCCCAACACTACTTCCTGTGTGTCAAAATAGGGGCAGTAAGGTCATTTTTTGAGTGTTTTTGACCTTTTTGAGTGCTCAAAACTTGTCAAAATTTCTTGGCCATTGGTAGGCATGCATATTTTTCCAAGACAAATCCAAAGATGCTGAGTTTTTGTCATTTGGAGGCTTCCATCGAAAGCAAGCACCAAGTGGCACAGTGCATTGGGCAGAAAAGCCTTTTTTTGCTCAAAAATTTATAGATCCGCACTTTCTCTTAGTATTACCTGCAGTCCCGCACCCATTGGTCATGCATCTAGCGTATCTGGACCAGTGAGTGCGCCATGCCTTTTTGCAGGAGACTTTTGGAGGCCTTTCCGGTGTCCAAACTGGGCACATGATAGCACGTTGGAAAGGTCTTTGAGTCTACTTTTCAACCCAACTAGAATTTTTCAATTTGGAGTTCATTTGCCTAGTCAAAAATCAAATCTCTCAAGATTGGTCAAAATGTGCAAAATAAGGCTGCCTAAAGGTAGAGTGCTGTTCCAGTCAACTTTTAAAGGTCTTCCTCAACTCAAATTGAGCTCATAATAGCTCATTGGAAACATATTTGTGTCTAGTTATCATTTGACTCATCAAGAAAGTCATTTGGCCAACCAATCTAGGAAAAAACTTGATTTTTCCAAGGTCACTTCAGAGGTGCATCAATTCTCCTGAGGCAACTGTATTTTTGACATTTCTCTAAAACCATGACACCTGTGTAAAAAGTGAAGGAGGTTTTTCTTCCTTGGCCTGTTGTGGAAAAAAACTCTCTTAGGTTTCCCAAATTAATCTTTTCTTGCTTAGAAACATCATTGGAGTAAAACCTATCAAGATGTGTGGAACAGGGGATTTGTCGAAATGAAGTGAAACGAAGGGGATAAGGGGCTCCTAAATTCTTGAGAAAATTTTGGGAAGTAGGGAGGGATGTTAGGAAGTAGGGAAAAGTAGAATTTCAAAGATTGAGTGAGGGGAAGGGGTCCAAAAGCGAAAAACACAGGTCTACCCTAGAAAATTGCCAAGTTGTAGCAAGAAACTAGGGTTTGTGCGAAAATGAGGAATTTGAGGAATCTCAGTGATGGGAAGTGTTTAATAAGGTACATTAAGGATAGGGGAAGGTGTATGAACATCAGAATACAAGTTTTGCTGATGATTTGACCATCCAAGAGAAATTACCTTCAAAACCCTAGGAGAGAGAAATGAACCTTACCTAGGCACAACTGAAGCATGAACAAGGTGTAAAATGACCCATTGGAAACTAACATGATGATGAAAACCCTCTGAATGATGGTACACTCAGCTAAATGGTGACATGGACCGACATTTAGACAACTTTGACAGGAGTAAAAGCAAACCCTAGACCTAATACCTAGTGACCAAATTTTGCTTGAAGACTCATTGAAATGACAAAATTTGACCTTAGCACCTTAAAATCACTTTGTAAGAGCATGTTTGATCACTGGAGGAAGGCTGCAAGGACTGACACTAACAGCCTGTATCCTCCAACATGGAAATATATACCAAGTTCTTCTTCAAACCAAGAACATACATAACATCTCGCAAAGTGAGGGGAACACCCCATTCCCTCTGAAAGGTAATTGTACCCAACCTGGTAGTGTTATACCTCCCATCATCACTCATCTTGACATGCATCTGGAGATCCTTCTTCTCCAAGTCACTGAAGAGCTCCTTGTTACCAGTCATGTGGAAAGAAGCTCTACTATCTATGTACCATACACTACCCATCATCGATGACACCATGGATGTGATGAGGGTAAATTCCAATTTGAATTGTGAGGCAAGAGCCTCACCTGCCGCTCCTCTTGAGGACTTCTTCTTGGACTTCTTGAGTGGAAAATTTGTAGCAAAATATCCTAGCTCGTGACAGTGAAAGCACTTGAATTTCGAGATGTCCTTCCTCTTGTCTTCATGACAAGAATCCGATTTGGAATGGGACACCTTCCCCTTCCCTTTCTTTTCCTTACCCGCTAAGGCACAATTTTCCTCATCATCAGTCTTTGATGAGGATCTATCTCTGGTGTTCCTCGAAATGTCTTCCTGTACCAAATTCGACCATAGTCGTTTCAAATTCTGGCAGCTTCTCCCTCCCATTGGTAGAGTTGTGATAATCATGACAACTCTTGGGGATTCCTAAAATATATAGGCTCACCATACCATCCTTAGAAATAGTAATCCTAACACTTCCAAGTTCATCATGAAAATGAGTGAACTTGGTCAAGTATTTCAGAACTAAGTCGCCCTTCTCCATCTTGAAATTTCTGAGTTTGTCCTTCAACGGCCACTTCCTATGGTCACTACTATTCTGGAACAAGTCTGTCAATGCCTTCCACATTTAGTATGGAGTTTCCTAACCATGGAGACTCAAGACAATGTAGTCTCAAACTCCCTCAAGGATAATCTACCTCGCCTTTGCCACACACTTTCTCCATTCAACCATATCTTGAGCATTTGATGCTTGAGGCTTAGGAATGCCTTGATTAATGAATTCCTTGAGGCCATTATCTTCCAGTACTACTTCCATCATGTCCTTCCATGATATGTAATTAAAGCTACCTTCCAAGGCATACTCAAGTCGCAACTCGTAGAAAGACATATTGCTGATCTAAAGTATGAATTGCAAATTCAATTTTCACCTGCACAACAAACTAGAAATCTCCTCTTCTATACTTTCTTCAACTCCCATACCATGTAGATTTTTTTGTAGATCGAACAGCTCATGTGATATACTAAAACACATGACAATAATCTACTATAATCTTTATAGCCGAAACCAATAATGATTGACGAAAAAAATAAGCATAAAGAGGAAGAATATCAATCGCGCATAACAAAATATTTCTCTGGGGAAAATAATTGCTCAAAACCTTGACTATGTATATTGCATTAACCAAAATATCTGAAAAGAAAATACAAAGCTTGTTCACACGAGAATAATCCTTGCACAAGTATGATCTAAATCTCTACCTCACAAGCTTGCTCTATCCAGCACTTAGCCAATTCTGCTGCTGCCAAGCCCCTACTTCCTTTTGCAATTCCTGAGAGAATCAACTGATATTTAATTGGGAAATCCTTCCTCCATAATTGCGCAATCCAAACATAGGTCATCAATTGATTGCATGCACCATCTATACAACTCGAAAAATTATACAACTGATAGTACTATGTCCCTGCACTCTAATCTCAACTAGGTCTTCCTTTGAAATGACATGCATGAATTATTTGTGAGTGAATATTCAGTTAATTGGTGTGGTGTTGGTTGATGAACTGGTGCACTAATACACTGCTAGGCCTCTACTAGTTCCTCCAAAAGTTAGAACTAGTTTAACTGACTATAACTTAGTTAGAACGAGTTATCTAATTACAGCTCCAAAGAACTCAACCTGGGCCCCTAAAATTTAGGGATCACTCTACATGAATCTAGATAGACTTCCAACTCGAATTTCCTAAGCTAACTAAGTCAAATTAACTTAGTTAACTATTACAAGTTGCTATGAGAAAATAATTGCAATTTTAATTCACAATTTAATTCAAGGACAAATTAAATTGGAATTTCTTGTTGCTATTTTTAACATTGTGAAATGTTACAGGTTATCATTTTAAGAATAATATATTGTGTTTGAAGAGGTATATGAAGGATATGCTTTTAGCAATATTATTTCTCAAGCATAAACTTTTGACTTGGATTGTACTCCCATTGTCATGATTGAAATGGGAAGAGAGAGAATATGTGATTGAAATCATAAAATTAGGCCTTAAATAACTTCAAAATGAAGTTCCATGTAGAATTAATAATCGTAATTATAATTAATTTTCATTTTCATTTTGCAATATTTTGCAATGCTAATGGAGAATGAATTGAAGCTAAACTTTAATTATAGCAAATATCCAAGAGTAATCATTTAACATACATACTATATAGATTTATGGAAACTCTATGAGAATTTATATATTCCTTAAGCTAGCTAAGCACAACATTTTTCCCAGTGGAATTTGAGGATGAATTCATATTTTTTGACTAGTCCAATAAAATTGATAAGATCATGAAACTTAGAGAAGTGGTGGTATCTAAAGACAAAGTTGCTTGGTATCCTAATGTACATTTAGACAATTTACCTAGAGTCTTTCCACCTTTAAATATGCTATATTTCACATGAATAACATAGGTCAATACCACGGGTTCTCATAAAACTGGAGATCGAAAACCACTAGTAACTTGACCGAGTCAATTTTACTTGAACTACACTAACAATCCCACCCTTGAACTTGACTCGGGGATATTAACCTAGTCCCAATCACTCTATCAAAGTCCATATAAAATGGTTACCATCTATTGATGTATATGGATAACTATTTGTTGCATATACATGTTATCTGGGACACCTTTTCACTTACATGGTTCATCAACCATATGACATTTTTACATTCCCCCCCTCAAGCTAGGATACTAGTAGACTTTCCACCATGGTATCCAAGTGGTCAATTCCACAACTTGATAACTCTATGTGCCATTGCAATACATGTATGCTTTATCAAAGTCTTAAGATATTACAACAATTGATCTCAAGCTAGAATATGAGTACATCTAGCACCCTTATATCTATACAAATGGTTCATTCCACAACTTGAGTCATCATGTGCTCCTATAGAACATGTAAGCATAAGCATAAACTCTTACAATTTCCTTTGGAATACACCTGCCAATGGCAGGATTTCATAAGGTGGAACAAAAACCCTTAGGGTGTTCACACACCACTGAGGCTCTCATGACATGCTCGCTCCTTCACCAAACTTCAACACCATCGAATCCATCTTCATTTTATTCCATATGACCACTCTCTCACTATATCTCTAGCTTTGTTTATCCATACCTTGAGTTGGCATTTCTCACTACTTGACTTCTCTCTCCTTATATCTCCAACCCATATTATTCATTTTCATCCCCATTATCATTGTGCATCCTCTTCCAAGATTTTCTTTCCACTTTCGAAATTGTTGCACACTTTCCTCCTTACATAGCTATTGATCACTTACACCATGGGATCATCCACTAATACATTGTCCAATGAGTCATCCTTGAGTGCCTCAAATAGGGTTCACTTATCTTACAACTTTTCCATTGCAACCTTGGAAGCAAAATCAAATCTTCCTAAGTTCGATACATTGTGAATGCCACCTACCACAACCATTTATTGAAGCATATGATCTTCTTAATGATGCCATGAAGCAAACCGTATTGTATTTCATTTTATTATTTCTAGTCACTATAACTTTCATATTCCTTCACAAAACAATTGTCTCTTCATCTGTAACCACCTCCATTCCACCCCTTAACAATCCTTGGGCCGAGGAAGGTGTTACTTGTATTTTAAACTGATCCCCAAGGTTTGTTATGAAGACGAGTTTAGTAAAAACCCTCTTTTTCTCAAGTATGTTGAATTTACTTTTGATATCATCGTGGTGATCATCTCATCAAGAGATTTCTAACAATACCAATTTTTCCTTAATTTGACCCCTGGATCAAAATTTACACTCAAATAAAGTTTTGGCTTATTAAAAGAGGGCATGTCATCATGTTGACCACATGGCACCCATGTGGCCTCCACACAACTCTAACATGTCATCTTGGTGGATCCTGCTATCAGGCCCATGTCATCTCGTTGTGGGTTATTATTGCCAACAATGTTCGATTTCAACCAAGGAGAAGGAGGAGATAAGGGGGGAGGTGGTAAGGTTCCACAATGGAACCACAACTTAGGTCAATTGACCTCTACTGACATGCTCACATGAGTTATATTATGCAATGAGCACCGCGGGGAGAAGTGAGTGGTGGGAAACATTCTGACACTCCAAATTTTGCCCGGACCCCACCCTTAGAATTTTCGTTCATTATCAATCATCATTTGACCAGGTGTATCAGCCCCTGCATGTTCCTCAAACTTGATCACTACAACTAATGGCCAATGTTTAGTGTCTATTTATGCGACACAGTTCTACTAGGGTGTGGGTCCACCGACACCTACTCAGTGTCGCCTTGCAAGCATAAATAAGAATTTGATTACTACCATTTCTTGTCAATCCCGATGGAATAAACATACACGACTAAAATAGTCTAGGCTAGGGTTGTAAGTAGAAGGGTGACCACACCGTGCCCAACCTCCCAAGGTCTAAGGGCGACTTATGACCCAAAGGGCCTAATACTTGAATTATCAGTTTTGAGAGAACAACCAACATAGTATTAGTTAAGTAATGTATACTCATAAATATGGAAATCGACTAATGGATTATAAACACACATTTTCCCATTCACCATGCACGTAATAATCAATATCATATTCAAGGCATATTTTAAAATTCATGAGCATACATGATATCATTCTAATGATGAACATAATAGTGAGACACACAACTTAGGAATTCATTTACATTTACAAACACACAATACCTTGCACCATTCACTACATAACATGATTTATAATAGTCCATGAGAAACTATAAATAAGAAAATTACACTTTTATGTGTGTTTAGAGATGGATGGAAACTGAATAAAGGACTTTAACTCTCCACCCAACCATACACCAACTGAAATGTAGTCTTTCTTGCAGTTAAACACCCCCGAGCCATATCAAAAGTCTAAGGGGATGCGAATTCATGGAAACATTAAGTCTTTACATATTTGTGAAACAACATCTAAAATAAAGCACCATACCTAGTTGAAAGGACTTTATTATACAAAATGGGGGGTGGTTTTAACATGAGGGAACCTACTAATACAAACAAAACCCACCAAATCCCTGAAGATTTTCACCATCCTAGAAAATTATCAATGGTTGGGATTCTTTGAAAGACTCACAATGTTTGATGATGAGATATCTATGGAGTTTTCAATGAATTTTCAAAATCCCGAGGGACAAGAATTGGTCACTACAGCCAAGGGGCTAGTGATCTATGTTAATGATGATTCCATTAGAAAAGTTATTACTCTCCCTAGGGGGCTACATTGGAACAAGGAAGAAAGACAAGAAGCCTTTAATGCTAAGAGAGGACTCATATTACCCAATGAGTAGCCTAATGAAGATAAAAATGGAATTAAGAGGGAGAATCTTCCTATCCCTTGGGATGAGGTAGCTTATCACATTCTAAAGTATATTTCATGTGAAGGCAGGCTGATCATAGTATATTCCTACCAATTTAGATTGCTATATTAGCTGAGGTTTCATCCTCACCTTCTAGTCAATGAGAAGTTATGTATTCCCTTCTTCCTTCTTCAATACCTCAAGGAAATGAGCACCATAGTCACAAAAGGCAAGCATAAATACCTGGCCCATCATGACCCAATCAAGATTAATAGTCACTAATGCATTGGAGAACCTACAACATCCCATTCCTTGGGTTGATTTTGTGGCCCAGGAAAAACTTGGTAAACCATAGAAGGGTTCAACTAAGAAAAGGAAAGAGAAGGTAGTGGCCAACCCTACTAAACAGAAAATGGAAATCACCCTAGAAGAAGAGGAAAAGGAGATTGCAATAAGATTGGAAGGCCTTAGCAATCCAACCGAGCCTAAGGCAAGTATGCCTATCTAGAAAATCATGTATTCAAGGAGGGAAAGTACCAAAATAAGTTCCAATGGTAAACCAAAACCTCATTCTTCTACCCCCATTACCATTGAATAAACATCTAGTCCAAAATGGGAGAGGCTATAGGAGGGAGAAGTGAAAGAATTACTAGAAAAATGGACACAATAAAGTAAAATGCTAGCATTACCTAAGGTCACAAAGTAACCAATACAACTATAGGGGGATACTGCACAACTACAAGAGCAGTTTGCAGAGCTACAAAAGATAGAAATGGAAGCAAAGTAATTAGCCCCAAGGAAGCCCCCTTCCTTTTTCTCCTAGCCACTGAAGCTTGATCTCCTTACTATAGGATCATAAAGAAGAATACTCCCTAAATACCTAGTGCCTCACTTAATATTGAAGTGGATAAGGCAAAAGTAGAATCACACCAATAGAGAAAAATAACACAAGACAAGGGAGTGCCTAACATTGCTAAGATGGAGGACGAAATAAAAAAAATGAGGGAAGAGATGGCCTTATTAGGGATGGATGAGGCAAATATAAGAGACAATATTTAGAAGGAAAACCAATGGCTAAGAGGCTAATTAAAACAAGCAAAGGGATTTCTAAATGAAAAATAATCTTAGATTTAATCATTGGAAATATCCTTGGGGACTATGTGTGCCTCTCCTTTGAAGCAATTAGTTGTAGGCAACCTTTAAGGGATTATTCACTATTTTTGAAGAAATTGCGATGCTAGTTTTAAATAGATTAGATATCATAAAGGGGGACCATCCATCTGCAAGAGACTAAAGAGTTCATTGATTTTTTCCTAAATTGTAGCATGGAGGACAAAACTAAGGTTGTTGAATTCTACATCCACAACCTTGTGCTTACAAACATGCCCATATGGGATCGAAGCCCATGTGTGGGGGACGCAAAATTGTTAGCCCTAAAATCTTGGTTTAGGCATGAGAAAATTAGGGTAGACGAAGTGAATAAAATGTTGGATAGGGAACTAAGAGAACCACTATGGATCACGATTAATCATCCAAACCCCTCCATACTCACCATAACTCATGCCATCCTTACAAAAGACCCCAAGATAGTGGACACTTGGAAAAAGAGAAAAGTGGAGGCCATCCTCCATTTCGAAGACACTTTCAGACTATTAGGAGAGGAAATCTCATAGGCCTATCAAAGAATATGGTAAGTGTTTCCTCATAGCATGAAAATAAGCCTAATACCACTCTACTGATTAGTTGCAGGAAATACTAGCCAATAATCCCTTATTCAGAAGGATCATCCAAAGACTTGGAGTCTAGTGGATTTGACTTAGGTTGAATGCACCCTTGTTTTTGGGGCTCCAAGAAAACCAAGGTCAGGAAGATTAATTAAAGGAATGGAAATCAATAGAAAAAAATATGTAGGATTCCACCTAGCAAGTACAACCACCACTGGATCACCTTGGGATGTCAAGCAAGTTATCAAGGAGATGAATGAAAAAGAGAAAAGGAGAGAATACAAGTAATTTTCTCAAGGGCAGGAAATAGTTCTAAAAGGGGCTTATGATGAGCCTCCAAAATAGTTAAATCATAAGGCCCATCAATCCACTCCTAGGCACATAAAAACTATATTAAACCCACCTTTTCCACTTAATGACATAGTTTCCTACCTTAATGTGTTCTTAGGAGCCAATGAAGTTTTTCGTATTTTAAATGCCTTAACATTTTTATTGTGTAGGGTTTGAAGAGATAATGCACAAATTTCAATAAGATCAAGCACTAGAGTTATTATTGGTACTTGTTCCCTATTATAGGAGAGTCTCAACTAGACTAGTTGAGGGTATCTAATGCCCCTTTCTGATGCTGTCAGGTGGACTAGGATCTATATCCCTTTTTCTAGGGATTCTTGGAGGGAAATGTAGTCTTCCTCTCAAGGAGGCTGCAACCCAATCATTATATAAATAAGAGGCTTGAGTAGCCCAATAGAGATGTAGAGAAGAGTGTGAAGAATAAGAGGAAAGACTAGATTTTTAAGTTCCAAGCAAGTTTTGTAACTCTGTAATGTGAAATTTTTTTCTCATTTAATGGAAGTGGCATTCTCTTTTAGCTTCTAGTTTGGTTTTCCTCTAAGGGACTTTGAGAATCCTTGGGCTGGGCCCACCCTAGGAGCTCTAGATCCCTCTTGTAATTTGTGTTAGTCTTGTGATTTTATTTATCTTTGCAACATTTCTGAAAGTTATGTTTCCATAGCACTTATGCATGGTTAATTATAAGGTATTTCATGAACATCTCTTTATTATAGGTTATATGATGATTTGGTTGTAGTATTAGCATTAGTTAATTCCATTTCCAATATTCATGTACTTCATTTGTTTTTCTATTACACATTTATTGTTCATTGTTTTCCTCATCTATTGTCCACTATTTTCTTTGGATGTGTAACCAATTTTGCAACTACAGGAAACACACAGAGTTTAGTTTTTCTATGGTAAATTTGCAACACGTTGTCTCGAAGATTTGATTAGGTTTATTTTATCATTGTCTAATATTTACACAACTTCCTTTCTTCTTAGACTCACATTTTGCTTAGTTACATACTCATTGGTTATCTCTAGTAGCAAAATAGGGACTCCTGTAGCAACCTGTAACTAGCCCTCCATTTCCACTTAGTTGCAGAATAAATTAATGATTTGAATCCTTTAGTATATTACAACACTCTTGGAACAATGATAATGGAACTTGGAGGCATAGATAACTTGCATATGCTTTTGTTGATTTGCTTCAGAAAACTACATTTTCCTGCAAATGAGGGTTTTCAATTCATAGTCTTTCATTTTAGCAACATAATTTTCCTTTCCTTCTAGATAGCATGAAAGTGTGCAAGTGTGCTTTCTATTTATTGCATATATAATAGACGTCTGTAAGTGTGATTGCTTCTCTTGCAAGTATCTAAGGTTTGCGTGCCATTTTCCTTTTAGCAAGTCATTTTTTGTAATTGTATTTTTCTTGTAGCATAGATTAGTTAGCTTGGTCTATGTACATAGAGATTTCATTTCAATGCTTTCACCTACATAAAAATCAACAAAAGAAGGATATAGTGCCTCAATTTCACATAAAATGTCAATCCTTCTTAAGTTTGTAAGAACCCCAGGTTGATAATTAAAAATAAGAACCTTGGGAGTTGTAGCATTGTATCATTGTAGTTTAGGGCCATCAAGGATATTAATCCAGCTGTAATATCTTCACATCGCTTTCCCACTAGGTCAGGGTGTAACCCTCTAATTTCAATTGAGAAAAGAATATCTTTTGTTCTTCCTCTATATGATGAGCACTAAAATAAACTTCTAATTGCTACAACTAGTTTAGCTTCAGAGTGTCAATCTAATTTTGATATGACTTTATGTTGAAATTTGCTTCCATTTTGAATAAGGGTTGTGAATGGTTCATGACACTTCAACTAGGTTGAATCTTTTTTCAGTTTCCTTCTTAGTCTCCCTCTCTAGTTCTTTCCAATATGCTAATCTCCCCTCCAAATCGACCTCTATGCAAAAACCTCCATCTTCTCTAAATTTCAAAAGCCTATTTCTCAATGCTTCCATGAGGAGGTTCATATCTAGCTACACTAGACAATTCCTCTCCTTTGTGGGACCTTGAGGGTTACTGAGGAATTCATTGACCATTGCTAGGGTTTTATGACTTTTGGCTTAGCCAATCTGGATACCCTGGAAATCCCTACAATATACCCAAAGAAACTTGCTCTGATACCAATATGATCGATAAATTGTTGTGAATATTCCAATGGACAGTTCATCATATCAAATCTACTAAAATTTATGAGAAAATATGAAATCCACACTATGCGCATTTTTGGATATGTTAATTACTTTTTATTGCATATGCACATAAATTATAATTATGCAGAAAATAGAGAACGATGAAATAAAAATCACAAACCATAATTGAAAAAATATATAATCTAAGAAACCATTTCAAGAGAAAACCCAAACAGAATATTAGGCTACTTTGCTCTCTTTCCCTGAATGGAAAATGGATACAAGTACAAAGAACTAAGACCTATGGCCCATGGGCTACTACAATGCACAAACCCTCTATGTTTTCTCTCTCCCTATCCACACTCGTCTACTCTACTCATATATGGAACAAAATGCACTCGAATATAATGGAACCACTTTTCCTCCTAGTGACCCCATTATAACACAACTCATTAGCCTACTAGTGGTTAAGTCTGACTCCTTTGACTTTTAACTAGAGCTACAATTTTGAATCTTCTAGAGTCTTCTTCATCATGATCACATGACTGGACCATTTTCCATGAGTAAGGGGCCTGACATGGCATCATCTCGAATCATATGGTCAAACCAAGAAGGTCAACTTAACGGTGGCATAACATTTGCATGCAAACTCTGATTTATGTGATTCTTGCACTAATTAAAAGGTATCTATGTGTAGAATATAACTAAGGGGTGTGACACTTAATCATAAAATTTTTACACCCCCCAAAATTCTATTTGATTCCTAAAAATGCTTCCAAAAGGTTTTAGGCCCTAATTGGCCAAACTAGGACCCACCAGTAAAAATGGACTTCTGATCTAATTCCTCCACTTTTTACACTTTGAAAGCATCAACATGGATGCCATATAATATAATGATCCAACCCATATCAACTATGGATTAATCTCTCTACATGGTACATCAAAGGGTAATGTGTTTCCCATCAAAGGTGAAGTGTGCTAACACTATAAAAATAAGGGATAAGCACCTAACATCCTCTAAAGAAAATGCATCTATCCACAACTAGCAGCTAACAACCTAGAATCCCATAACATCAAAAACGTGTAGGCTAACATATCTCTGCACATATGTCATTTTTCTCTCTCCTACAATATTAGGTTGTAGATCAGGGAGGTGAGGCCAAACCTAATCCAAATTGGGGGCTTATAGTATAAATTTGGATTAATAAGCATAAAGCCATATTTTTATGTAAAAGGGAACTTGATAAATATGTGGTTGATGAAATAAATCCTAATTAAATTTTACTCCATCAAAGTTACACCTTATAAGAATACAATAGGAAGAGAGTGAAGGTCAAGAAGGAGGGTCCCAAAATTGGCCTCACTGCGTGTAATGGTTCTTCTTAATGAAATCCCACCTCTCTCTCTCTCTCCATGTTTTTACAATGTATTTAGTTCTTGAATATTTTTATTAATGTTCTTATAATTCGTTTCATGGTATATCTATATGTTTTCTATCCTCCTCTCTTGAAACTCAAGCTTTCTAGATCGTAATCCCCAAGATGCGAATAATTGGCATAAGAGAGGGTTACCACTTCATGAGAACCATGGTTTTAAGAATATTTTGTTTTTTGAAGTTTTATAGTAATATACAACCTAATTTTGGCACCTTTGGAGTTAATTTGTTGGGCCATACACTATAAGCATCAAAATCGGTCCAAAAGAATTATAGAGTTTTCTACCCTTAGACCTTCATTCACCAGTACAGGAGCATCTTTATAGCGATTCACTACATCCATTAGTCGAAATCACATAGGTTCCAAGACCTCTACAATAACCCATGTTGCTCTAAAACCCTTTGCATCGTTTGTGGCCTTTTGCACTTAGTGCTCTCACATTCATTACTATTTTATATTTATACAACTACACCATAGCTTAAAAAAATGTATATAGCATTTAGACGCTTGGGAAACCTATTTTTAGGTGTTTCTCAACTTTCACATGGTGGTATGGTTTCCATAGAAGCACAATAATGGATGGAACACTTGATAGGAATATTCTGTATAAATAATTTTATAAGGTTCAAAATAACTCAATTTAAACTATTTTCCATTCTTTCAGTTAGGTTTTTTTACATTTTATTTCATTTCTTTGTTTGAGAGATGTCATCAGTTGAAGTCGCACATGTTTTTAAAGTTGCATGATTAACAACATAAACTTTGAAACGATAATTGTAAACTCAAAACGGGAACTCTAGCCAAAAAACCCCAAAAAAACATGAAAAACAGTCCAAAAAACGAAAAGTGAGTATTTTGGAATGATGTGTTATTTTTTTTAGGGTTAATTTTCAACATATTTAAAAAATGGCAGTAAAACCAATTTTTTTTGTCCAAAATAAATGAAAAACAACACTAATGTTTTTGGTAGAATAACATTTTTCTTTCCGAGGTATAATTTCAACATTTTTTAGTAATGACGATAAAGATAAAATAATGGGATCCGAAACACATTAAAATTCCATCAGTTTTCATCCATGTAGTTAAACATATAATACCATGACACTAAAGATCGCTAAACTTCTAATTGTTTTCAACCATAACATTAAATATAAAAAAAGAATTGAAAAATTGTCAAACATAGAATTAAAAAACTCTAAGTTTTCAAGACATTTAAACCATGACATTATGAACAAATTACATGACTAAATTAATCAAAATATCAATACTTGTAGATTGAATAAAACATAAATTATATCTCTAAGTTATTGTTGCATTGTGGATATTCTAAACAATATAATTCATCATAATTAAAACATATAATCCAACAAACATAAAAATGACTCATAACTTCATTTAACATCACATGGAAATCAATTTTTTTTATTTCAAGATACAATGAAAACATGAGTTATATAAACTCTCTCAGGCAATTATTCAAAATCACTCATATCTTCTTGCACATCATCAGAATTCACATCTTTAGATAAATGACTGGATGGAGATGAAGATGTTCCATATTATTCTCTTTCATCAGCTAGTGCCCCATTTGAGTCCACATGCATGCCCACCATTTCATGTTTCAAAAAAAATTTAGATTTACGATTGGGTTCGACAAACTCCCATCTCAACATTGTTTCTATTGGGAACAACCTCTTCAGAATCTCTATCATCCTGAAGCGAAGAGTTCCTCTCTTTGTTAAATTGAAGTCATAAACAAGTATGTCAACATCCTCCAGTTTTAAGAGGTCTGTGCGACAAAGATTTATATGTGTACCCTTTCTTTTTCTCTTTTCGCCAATTTTTTGTATCACCTACCATCTCTGTCTTTTACACACCATTGAATGGGTGTGTATTTATGGCATACCAATGTACTTCAACACCTGCAACATCTTCATTTTTTGTAATGACCTTTATAACCTTAGTAACCCATAATGGATAGCCATTGGCATCTCCATCTGCTAGCACTGCGATCATCCAACCCTCCTTAATATCCTGTATTGAACCCCTATGCACAGCATGACACTAAGGCACAACGACCCCTTAGTAGGCAGGGGGTCGATTATGAGAATCGAACCCTTGACATGCAAGGAGTCGATTCTCAGAATCGACCCCTAGCCTTCCAAGGGACAGGGGATATATATATATATATATATATATATATATAAGGAATGGATTTTTATTTTTGTTCCCTGTATGAACCTAACATCCAACTTGTCATAGGGGTCGATGTGCATGTTTTTGGTCTTTTTTGTTTTTAGATTTTGTTTCGTTTTGTTTGTTTATTTAAGCTATTGTTCTTTTTTTTGTAATTTGTTGATTTATATATATGTGTATATCTTTTGCAGGAAAATGTCATCAGGGAAGATTTTTGTGAATCTTTCTGGACCAAAGATTGCTAAAACTGGAGGTGGATCCTCAAAAAATATTGCTGAACGAACCCGACTTGAGCTAATAACTACAAATTTAGCAAGTGCCTCAAAGGATAAGAAGTTGATTTCTTACTGGAAGAAATCACAAGAAGTGAATCATATAGAACTTATACGGTTTGTGAAAGATAGATAAGGCAAACAACATCTGCAGATATATCTATATGTTGATATCCCTAACAATAGTGGAAGTTATGAGGTGCTGGGAAAAATACTAGACATGTGTTTGATACCGGATATTGAAGTTGTTGACATACTTACAAAACTGCCCAAGTCACATGATAAAATTATATATCAGTTTGCATTGTCAATGTATGACACAACAAATGATTCTGCAAAGATGTGTAAACAAATCATAAATGAGATTTCACAAGATATCGTAAGTATTGTTCTTTATATTTATGTGTTTTGCGTTATTGTAACTGTATTATTATATCTTTTATAACTTAGTTTTTATTGACATATGGTATTTTGTTTGACATAATTTTATTGAAAAAATTTCAACTATGTTGAGAGGAATTTATTTTATAGAGCAAGATATTATGAATGTTGCCAGCAGTTTCTACTCAGGACCAGAAGAAGTTATGATAAACAAGCTAAAAAAGGTAATTCATGATGCTACAAGACTACATCCAAGGGATCAACAAAGAATGCCTATAGTGGATAAATCTAGAAAAGCTAGACATGTTACTTTTGAAGAGGAGGAAGTTGAAACTAAAGCTGAAGAATATGTTGCCATTATTGAGGATGAGATTAGAACTGATGTTAGAAAGGAGAAGAGCCATAAAAGACCAAACAAAAAAATGCCCAAGAATGTCTCTATTCGAGTTGATGATGAGGATGTTACTTATCTACAAGAATAGAGGAGGAAGAAATTAAAAGTTGATCATTCTCAAAAAGTCATGGCTAGCAGTGAAGATCCTAGTGAAAATTCAAAAGAAAGCAGGGAAATCATTACACCGGGAGCTGATTTAGAGGATGGCATTATTAAAACAAAACAAAATTCCATTTGAAATCACTTGACAAAAACAAACTTAATTGAGGGTGGTTGCACATTTCAACTTAATGTCAACCAAATCTATAAGCCAAGTGAAGGACAATTTAAATATCAAATTAGAAAGCCACACCACTTGCATTTTCACAACTTAAAGCCATTGATGAGGTACAATCCATATGATCATGTGGTTGATTATGTTCTTCTTGTTGATCCAGTTTAAGTTTCCAACAAAGAAGCATTTGATAAGTCAAAATGTTTTGAATAAAATTATTATGTGCTTGGGGGGAACCATTCTGTAGAAGCTCAAAGGCAATTGATGGAGGAGTATCCCAATAACCCACGTTTTGAAACAATGAAATGTATCATTTATGCTGGTTTATCAAATACAGAAGCAAAGTTATTGGAATGGGATCATAATACAGATAATGAGTATAGGATGTCTATGACTTTAATCCAAAGGGTTAGATTTATTCATAATTAATTTGAAGAAAAATGTGGTGGGTATAAAACAAAGCTTAGTCTCACATTTCAGAAGGAGCGTTGTATGGAAATAAGCTATCAAATTGAGGAAAAATTCATTTCAAAAGGAGGCAAAATAAATTCTAATATATTCAGAGGTATGGATAACATTTTCCAGTTTGCATTTAGAACTAGAGAGAAATGGGAATTGATTAATGATATTTTTAGCATGTGCAAGAACATTGACATTAAAAACCAGAAGGTCAAAAAGTCTAAACCATTGATATGTAGCAGCAGTAAATAAGGTCTGGAAATGAAGCTGCTTCCAAAAGATATGACTATCACACCTTGGAGAGAATTTCAAGGAGTGAAAAGATGAAAATCTTGTCAAAACAATATTATCTCATGTGAAGTCAGGGGAATTATCTTTGGACGAAATGTGTGAAGAGTTTCAAAAGTAAATTTGTTGAATTATTTTTACTTATTTCTAGATTATAATTTTCTTTTAAATACAACATATTGTTGTTAGTAGTATTTGTTATACATATCATTATATTGATTTTTTTTACTTTATCTACTCAGTGAAAAGGTTTACATGAAGATACAAGACCAAATCGTTAAATTTTTGAATGAAGATAGTTGGGATGATGTTGTACGCAATTACCCAGATTCAAGTTCTACATCAACACTAAAATATTTTTATCTTACATTTAAAAAGGTATGTTGATTTATATATTCATTTTTATTCATCTGTATACTATTTTTATTTTATAACTTATAAATATAATTGTTTAATTTATTAAAGATGAAGAAGGATGCAAATGGAGCACCATAGAGTTTCAAAAGATTTATTGAAAAAATTAAGATGGAAAGACTGAGAAAGCATCGTCTTAGTAATGTTGAACTTGATCCTAGTCTTATTCATTTCATTTGGAATGGGCTTGAGACTATTCAATATCAAATAATACAAGGTGATTGTGAAGACATTGCTAAACTCATATCTAATATGGATTATTCCCTAGTTATTGCAGATATTTTCCATGGTTTCAATATCCCAAACATTAACTATGATAGTGACCCTTATACTTATCAAGCTCTGAGTAAAGTGGTTGCGAGATTTGTAGAAGTCACAACATCACCATTATGCATATTTGTGACATTTGATTCAGACACACAATTGGAAATGTTATTGACAAGCTTCAAGAGGAAAGCAAACTCAAGGATGCAACTTACATGGTAAGACGTTGAAATTGTATGTTTGATTAATGTTAAAAAATTCATTTATATACAAGTTAATTGAAATTTTACTATTTTATGTTATATGAAAAGGTCAAATTTTATTAATTGTGGATATCAACCAATTATAAGTGATTGTGAGTTCATCCATGTTGAAACTTGGACAAAAGATGATAGCTAGAAGCATATGCTTCTTAATCAGGTAGATGGAAAGAGTCATAGCCAAGTACTAGTTTATGATGTTGTTGTAAAAAAACTAACATATGAAAATAAAGAAGCAAAAGGCCAGATAGTTAACATTTATCAAAAACCATAGTCATTGATTAACTATCTTATAGAGTTATGTTCAAATGAAGGAGATTGGGTTTTGGATTTATTCTCAGGCTCAAGTAAATTTTATTATATAAAATTGAATTTCAATGTCTTCTTTCTTAATTTGTATGTGATTATACCAATTTACTTCATTATTTATTTTGTGTTTGATAATTAGGTACAACACTAGCATGTTTCCTACAAAAAGGAAGAAATTGCATTGCCATTGAAAAATACCAAATACAGTGCAAATCTATTTAGCAAAGAATTAATGCTCTTCAATTTCTTCTAGATGCAATGCAAGAAACTGGGTTGAGGAAAGGGGATTTTAATGAATCATGCGTGGAAAAAAGGAAAACGAACCTCAACCACCATTAGATGAAATGATTGGAAAGGCATACATTGTGAGATTCACAGACATCAAAGATCCATCATAAGAGGAAAATGAGCAAACTGAAGCAGAAAATATTGTGGAAGAAGACAATGATGAAACTACACAATATGAAGATTATGGATTACGTGATATTATTGATTAAATTTAAGTTATGTTTGGAAATCAAGCTCATTTTTTATAACTATTGATTAATTATACTTGTAATGTTTTGACTGTGACATTTTATGAGAAGAATAAGTATTCAATTAATGTTGTTATATGTTCAATATTTGTATTATGTGATTTTTACTTTAATTTTTATGTGAATCATTATTTTTTGAAAAAAAAATGTGATTATTATTATTTTTTGACATGAAAATCATAAAAAGAATTATTATTTAACTATTTTTTGTTAAAATTTTCCTATAAAAATTGTGATTTTGACATGTCATTTTTAGAAAAAAAAAAAGAAAAAAAAAAGTCTCAAAATGTGAAAGTTTTTTGTTATATATATGTTCAAAATGTGTATTTTTATGTGAATTGTTAAACATTATTGTTTCTTTGGAGACAATTATTTGATGTGCACTGAAAAATTAATTAACGATATATAAACATGTAGAATATCGAAAATTTAAAATATCGACCTTTTTCTTTAACTATGCAAAAAACAAAGATCTCACTACCAAAAAAAACAATTGAAAGGAAAACAAAAAAATTTGAAGAAGAAGACTACTTAAAAAATTGTTAAATTTAGAAAATAATTATTCACATTTAACACATTAGAAAATTTAAAGTAAAAAAACAAGTCTTCTAAAAAAAGGGCTTGAGGCTGCATCAACACTTTTTAAAATCAGCTTGCAAATCACTAACATTTTAAAAATAATGTACATAAAAAAATTGAAAGTGTCAAAAACTATGCTAATATATATATATATATATATATATATATATATATATATATATATTCTGAATCAACAGTTGTCAAAATCGGTTGGTTTTTTTGCACCTCAAAAAAAACAGGTAATCATATCAGTTCTCGTTTCAAAGTTTACGTTGTTGATTGCGTGTACCTTGAGTTTCAAGAATGATTTTCTCACTCTGTAGATCAATACAAAGCAAGTGTATGATATCAATGTAATTGTATCTTCAATACCTCAAACATGTCTTCGACAAAATTTGATTTCATCACATGTAAATTTTTTTATCAACAAAGTTGTGGCGAGAGGTTCACTGCCAGAAAAATTAAGAAAAAAACAAGGTTATGGGTCATCCACAAACCCACGGATAAGGAAAAACCACATGAAACCCTTCTCCAAGCTTGCCATTACCAACTTGGTTATAGGTCACCCACAAACCCACGGTTATGGTCTATCCACATAAATCCTTCTCCTAATCGGAAATTCGCACATTGTAATCATGATGTTTATGGGTCATCCACAAACTCATAGTTATGGGTTAATTGTGCATAACCCTTCTCTTCATTGGCTCATATCATATTGTAATCATAATTGTACATTAAATAGAATGGTGTCTTTTTTCTTTTTAACATGGGTGAATGATGGGGCCATCATTTTCTAAGGGAGAAGGATTGATTTGAATCTTAGGGGAGCTTGTAGTCTAAGTTCAAATGTATAAGCATAAAGTCATATATTTATGTAAAAGGGAACTTGATAGATATGTAACTAATGGAGTAAAACTTAATTAAAGTGGACTCTGTCAACAAGGAAACTAATAAGAAGGCAATATGAAGAGAGTGAATGTCGAGAAGGAGAGGTCACAAAATTTGCCTCATTGCAGGTGATGGTTCTTCTTAATAGAATCCTCCTCCAATTATTTCTCTCTCTCCATATTTTTGTGATATATTCAATTCTTGCATTTTTCTATCAATTTTTTTTTGATAAGTTTCATGGCATATATTTATTTTTTCTCTCCTTCCCTCTCGACATTCAATACTTTTGGATCTTAGCCCCAAAGATCCAGATCCAAACCTCCCCCCTCCTAGACGACCTAGTGATAAAATAAATATTCTAACTATAACGAACAAAGTTCGTATACTTCAGTGGTATGCTATGATACCAATGTAATGAACAAGGTTTGTATACTTAGACAAAGCCTCTAATACCACTGCAACAACAAAAACTGTATATGTATATCCTTAAAATTATAAATACGCAAATGTATTGTAAATAATATTTTTATTAATAAGATGATAGTACAATGATTGAATGAATGTTACAATGAGGGCCTACTGATATATTTAGGTAGGTGCCCCTTCATAAATGGACATGTCCTTTAGACATTCATTTCCATTTAACTAATGACTATTTAATTAATCATGACTATGAAAATATATTATTTATATTTATTTGAATTTATTGTATTTTTTATATAAATTATATTCATAACATTGCCCTTCTCTTCAAACAACTTTGTCCTCAAAGCTTAACTGCTGACATTTTTTTTTCACCTTCTCCACATCATTTTGGCATGTATAAATGGCACTATTGAGGTTATCCATTTTCTTTTTATTTTTTTGAATATATATATATATATATATATATATATATATATATATATATATATATATATATATATATATTATTTTTTTTAAACTAACTTTATAAAAACATATTAAAAGGTAACTTTATAATTTTATAAAGTTACTTTATAATCACTTTACTTTCTATTAGATTTGTTTTACTTATTTGTTATACCCATAAAAAACATACTTATCGTCTGTACATCGCTTCAACTTCGTATAGTCGTGTCCGATGCAAGTTGACTATTCGATATGCAAGTGTCTTATCGTTGTGGGGAATTTGCAAGATTGGAGTTGATAAATGTATGGAACCTTGGTAGAAATATAATCATTCCACGAGTACATGAAGAAGCAACAATATCTTGATCAGTCT
The DNA here is from genome assembly GCA_031772625.1 of Pinus tabuliformis. Lineage (NCBI taxonomy): Eukaryota > Viridiplantae > Streptophyta > Pinopsida > Pinales > Pinaceae > Pinus > Pinus tabuliformis. The sequence continues at coordinate 774,090,380 of CM062817.1, read as the reverse complement.
TAGACAAGGTCGTTTGAATTTTGGCATCAGACAAGGAGTCAATGCATCACAATTCCTTCGAGTACACAAAACCTTTCCCTATGTCTGGCTTCCAGGTTTTCAGTTGGTTTGGAGACTCGAAAGTTAAAAATCTCAACTCTGAAATGTTCTTGGTAGGTAATGTTGTTTTGATTCTACCTTGCTCGATCATAGTGCATATCTCAGGAGTAGATTCCTCCCAGAATTTAACAACAATGTGTAACCATATCAATCCAGTCTGACAATAGATTAATAATTCTTCTCCAACTTCACAAAGTAATGATATGTGACCCAGCTCCTAACACTGGATGCATGGAGCCTTAAACATTTTGGGTTTGGATGTTTGCTCAGGAGGGGTTTCAGAAATTCTTGGTTAACTAGAAAGAGGAGAAACCCAAGTTTATTCCAACTAAATATCGGCCAATATTTAAATATATGCCTCGCCTTTTAGCCCACAATTTCAATCACTATAGTGTTGTGCGATATCGCTCAATGTTTTCATTAACAAAAGTTTTAATTATTCCTATATTTTTATATCTATTCAAACCATTATAATTTTTTTTTCCAAGTCCTTGTACTTCGTAGTCAAAGGGTTGAAATTATTTCATATTTGTATCAAGCCCATTATAACACAGACCAAATTGATTGATACTCCACCGAATTTAAATTTCATTAGAAGCACCCTTGATCTAAGAATTGATGAGAGTTTTGTGACTTGAGGAAATTGTGCTAAAATGCTTTTGAGTGTGGTGAAGAAATTCTCACGTCAAATGTAAGTTGGAGTAACACACAATACATCAATGTCTAATTTTTTTTATTAAATTTGGCATATTATCTCCAAGTATACCTTCACGTGGCAAACAATTAGAACTCACTTAAAATTAAAGTGCAATCTAGACATTTTATGATCTTCTTAGGAGCTGCCACTAAACCTTCAAACATATTTTTCTCATACTTTGCATCATGGGTACTTAGGAATGTTGGATTTAAACCTACCAGGAATCCCTTAATATATGGAATCTATGGTTGCAAAACACTTAATTTAGTTGAACCATTTGTTATATTTTCCATGAAAAGTGTGACCCCTGTTATGTTTGTTATCATCAAGGTATTGAGGTAATGAAAAATTAGAATTACAACTCTTCATCCAATTTAATGGTTGACATGAACTTCTTGGAGGGAGAAACTTTTTAATTTCACTTCTAAAATTCATGGTTTGTAGAGGTCTTCTTCATGAAATTGGAAACATTGACCTTCTTATTGAATGCATCCTTGTTGGTTTCTATTGAAAAGCGTCACCGCAACTATATTTATCATTATCATAATTCATGCCATCTCCATCTTTAAGATCATCTTTATTATAATATGTCATTGACATAACCTTTTCGTGATCTTTTGCAAAATGCATTGGTTCTTCTTCAATAAATTATGTAGGTTCATTTTATTCTTCCTTGTTTTCATCTTCAGCTATCATGTAGCCACTTTGATTACAAGTCTCATTTATGTCACATTGAGGAGTTTTTAATTTAACATGTTCAACATTCTTTTCTTGGTTAGAGAATTCTTTATTGTTAGTCTATTTCATGTCAATGTCCTCTTACATTGTAGGTGTTGAATATGTTTCAAAAAGATTTATTGATTTTGCAATTATTTCTTTCATTTCCAATAATAATTCTCATTTAGACATATGGTCATAATCTTGCGAATATGTTCCCATGATTTCTGGAATTACGGCTTACTGGACAAGCTTTGAAACAGTTAACATCCAAAGGGTAGAATAGCTTTGATAGAAATGTAACGAACAAAGTTCGTATACTTCAACAATATGCTCTAATACAAATGTAATGAACAAGGTTTGTATACTCATAGGAATGCTCTGATACCATTGTAGCAACAAAAACTCTAACTATATATACTTAAAATTGTAAATACACAAATGTATTTTAAATACTATTTTTATTAATAAGATGATAGTACAATGATTGAATGAATGTTACAATGAGGGTCTTCTTATATACCTAGGCAGGTGACCCTTCATGAATGTACATGTCCTTTAGACACGCCTTTCCATTTAAGTAATGACTATTTAATTAATCATGACTATGAATATTTATTATTTATATTTATTTGTATTTATTTTATTTTTTATATAAATTATATTCATAACACTAACTCTGTGGGTTGATACCATAGATCGAGACTAACTCTAAATGCTTACTTTCCATGATCCCAATCATGGATCAACCGTTGTAAAAATGGCGAGTTCCCCCTAAGGGATGTAACCTCCTCATAAAACTCGAGGAGGCCAAAAATTCTCGAAAGGAAACATGTTTGAGGTCTACTAGGGCGAGAGATCCTCTCCATACACTACAACAAAACAGGCAATTTGCGCCAGATTTAGCACCAGATTCTAGTGCATTTTTTTCTCAATTGGGATGAGCAACCTGGCGCTAAATCTGGCTCTATTGTACAATTTTTAAAGCGTCCTTTTTTGCACCAAATTTTGCATCTTTTTTACGCCAAATTTTCCATCATTTTCTGCATCATATTTTGCACCAAGATTTTCATTTGGTTTTACAACAGGTTTTGCTTCTAGTTTTGTGCCTTTTTTTGCATCTATTTTTGCATCATTTTTTGCTTCCTCTTTTGTGGAATTCTTTGCTTCTATTTTTGTGTCATAATTTGCATCGATTTTTACACCATCTTTGACATCTTATTTAGCGCCTTTTTTTACATCCAATTTGTGCCAATTTTTGCATCTGGTCTTATGCCATCTTTTGCTTCTAATTTTGTACTTATTTTTACATCTATTTTTGTGCCAATTTTTGTGCCTTTTTTTACACCACCTTTTCCATCCAATTTTGCACCATATGTTGAATCTTATTTAGTGCCAAATTTCGCATGCATTTTTGCACCATTTTTTGCATCCATTTTTGCATTTTATTTATCTCCCTTTTTTGCATCCTATTTTGCATTTAATTTTGCATCATTTGTTGCATCCAATTTAGCATCATTTTTAACACCATTTCTTGCATCCAATTTTTCATCCTTTTGAGCATCTAAATTTGCATCCTATGTTGAACCATATATTGCATCCACCTTTGCATCCCATTTTGTGTCTATTGTTACGTTCACTTTTGAGCCATTTTTTTCGTCTACTTTTGCATTTGTTTTTGCACCAAGTTTTGAATGATTTGTTGCATCATTTTACATCCAATGTTGCATCTCAATTTGCATCCAAAATTGAGCCATTTTTATGCCCATTTTTGCACCATTTTTTCTTCTTTTGTGTCCAATTTTGCACCATTTTTTATGTCCAAATTTGCATCCTTTTTGGTATCTAATTTTTCATCCTTTTTGGCTTCCAAATTTGCATCCTTTTTTCTGCCACATTTTGTGTCCACATTTGCATCTCATTTTGCACCTAGATTTTAGTTGGAATTTTCATCTAGTTATGCATCGTCTTTGACATCCTTGGTTTCACCATTTTTTAGTCCCATTTTGCATCTTGTTTTGTGTCTTTTCTTACATCCTTTTTGCATCCTAATTTTACACCATTCTTTGCATCCTCATTTTGGTGTCCATTTTTGCATCCTTGTTTGCACCCAATTCGGTATCCTTTCATATGCCCTATTTTGTTCCCTTCTTTGTGTCTAGCGTTGCACCCTTTTTTAATTTTACTTTAAAAACCTTTTTGTGTCATTGTTTGCATATTGTTTTGATGGCTAGTTTAACATCCAATTCTACTCCCAATTTTTCATCCATGGTTAAATCCACTTTTGGCTTCTTGTTTAGAGTTTTACTTTTATTTCCATTTATGACCACCTCTATGGGTTCATTTTACTAAGTTCATTTACATAGTGAAATATATTAAATTTTCTAAATATCATTTTGCTGTAGGATTTAATGCATGGTTAGATGAAAATAAAACCCTCTCAGTTTATCTCAGAAACCTAGGACAAACCAATTAAGAGAAAGGTTGTTCTAAGGCTTAGGATTCTTAGTAGATCAAGATGTAGAGTATAGATTAAGAAAAAGAGAATGAATTCTTGTGAGTCCTCGCATGCAGGTCTTCTTGGAGTTTTTCGTATAGCCAAGAAGCGCTCCTAGCTAGCTCCAAAGCTTGGTCCTACACATAAGAGAGAGAATAAAGCAACATTCACAACATAATATCTTAATAATCAAAACTATAAAAAACATATAAATATTATTGAATAAATAAATATAAACCAAAAACCCATGCATACATTAGTTAAATAGAAGAAGCAAAGAATGAATAGAAACATATGGAAGGAAGAACAACTGATCTATATGAATAAAGGAGTTGGAGGAAAGTTACAACAATCAGATATAGTTGCAACATCACCTCCCCCAACTCATAGCTCCAAAACTCTCCCTCTCAAGACAGATCTCAAGAGCGTGACAATACAAAATTCCCATCATTTTTTCAATGGCCAAGCCTCTAATATATAGGAAAGTGGAGGCTATGAAGATTTCCAAAATTCCTCATTAGTTCAATTTGGGAAAAATCTTTTGGGTGAATAATGTTTCCTCATATAAAAAAGGAATTTTCCACTTTTTAGATGCTTTTGTGCTTAGGAAAAAGCTTCCCCATGCTTTATGGCTCTTTCCCACTTTTGTATGCTTTTATTTTTTAGGAAAAAGCTAAAGATGAGGATAAAGAGATTACATTCCACCATATGTTTCCGAAAGTGACCAAGAATGTCAAATTCAAATTCTAGTTTGCTTATGTTTTAGTTTTTTTTTAAATATATATTTAGTTTTAGTATTTTTTTTTTCTAGAAAAATATATTTAGTTTTTGGTATATTTTTCTATAAGAAAAATTATATTTTGTTTTTATAAAAATGGATTTTAAACATTCCATTCATGCTAAATTTGTGATTTTATGATAGGAGTTTAAATTATATATAGTAAAGTAACTTAATGTCATGTGTCGTGTTGCTGAGATGGGTGTTATACATCTCTTTCTTGCTAAGTTATAGAATGTGCTTGGGTTTTCTTAATGCAATAAAACTAATTATGTTCTTCATGATATCTTGAAATGTTCATCTTGAACCAGGCTAATAAAACAATAAAGTTAAAATAGGTTTTCCTTTGTCCTTTATAGATCTTTGTCCCCATTAATCTTGGTCTTAATAGACTAATTGTCTTGTGGTGGCCTTGAGTGGTCACTTCCATTAGTTGCATGCTTTGTAGTTTTCAGTTAGTGACATTTTTTAGGCTTGATAATATGTTATTTAATTTATCAAAATGTGTTATTGTCCATATTATTGTTAAATATTAATATTAAATATGCTGATTTTTAAGCATGTTTTAGCAAAACTTTCCCAAAATGTTTATAGATTGTATTTTATAATGCAATGATTCTTTGCTTGATGAAATTGTTTTGGATATTTTTTTTAATGATTCATTGATTGATGAAATTGTTATGGATATTTTTTTTAGTATATTAAATTGTATGTGATAAAGTCAAAAATCACCTCTTTTTTAGATTTTCATTGATCAATTTCCCTTAAGGCCATCAAGTTCACCATTTGGTCCCAGGTTAAGGAAATATAGGAGTCATGAAGTGGAATTGTCCAAGCACTTAAATCTTGAGACATGTTTCTTTTTAGTCACTTTATAATTTCTTTCTATGTAAATTTTTTATGAAAATAGTCTTGGAACATGAGGGGCGTCAATAGTAAGCGAAAACAAACTCCTAAAAGAAAAATGGTATGCAAAGCACCCATAAATAATGTTGATATAAGAAGCAAAAATATTAAGTGAGGTTCAACCTCATATAATTAGAAAATGGGGGAGGAATTTCCAAGTAGTAGTGATTGATGCTTAGAGATACTTGGGTGGAATGGTTATTATTTGAAATGATTAAGACATCAAGGTTACCAATATGTTTACCTCTTTTCGCATTATGACAATACAATTTTAGTTAATTGACATTGAGGACTACTACCATGTATCCAATGTCTATGACTCCAATATCGCAAATGGAAAACCTCTATTTCTCAATTCTATTTCTAGCACAAGTAATTTATACTCCCCATCTCCATGGATTGTTGGGAGTGACTTCAATATTATAAGTGTCTCGAGGAAAAGAAAGAATGAATCGAAATGTTTAACAAGATATTTTGTAAGCTATACCATTAAAGCCACAAAGTAGTCTCCATTAAAGTTGTCAAGAAATGAGTCTCCAACCCACACATGTGGATCAATGAGATGTAATACATGTGTGTGTGGTTACGAACTCAATACACCTCTATAATAACTCCACAAACTTATGTATTTCACTCTGTCACATAAATTGACAGTAGTGTGACATAAGTAAACCAAGAGTAGACATGAAAGCCTTAGGAAACAAACATTCCTTAGATCCTCAATTAGGTGCTTAAATGATGAAGTGAAAATGCAAGGAGAAAAGAAGAATTCATGATTTAACCATCACATACATGTGATCAAGTGTGACTAGGAGTGTATATATTCATATATTTTCCAAAGAGGGAGTGAATACATGAGTTACCATTTATTGGCCCTTATTTTTCTTTCTTTTTCATTTTCTTATATATAGGACTTAGGGAATAAGGTTTTCATAAGTTTGGCACAACTCATAGATATAAGATTTACATGAATTTTCACTTCAACCTTAGAGTTTAGACTTAGATAAATCAATATAGTGTATGTTTAATGATTTTGGCTTTCACTTTTTTATTGTATTTCATCACAAATACAAAAGGGGAAATATTTTGCCACAAATATATGAATGCTTAATCATAAAGTCGTCATGTGATGAAAACAAATTAATGATGTTATTCTCTACGAAAATGATGGGTATTCTTGAGAAAATCTTATGCTTGTGGATGTTTCCTCCCTGGTTGAGAGGGAGTGAGGGTAGACACCATGTTATCCATGTGTCATGTACTATGGCTAGGATTAACAATCGTAAGCCTAGTAAAGGCACTAGTAGGGATAATGGTGGATTGGATAAACATCTGGGACCAATATTCTTTGAGAATTTGGACATTGACTAGGACTAATCGCCATAAGTCAAGTACATTAATCCAAGATAAGAATAGTCATGAGGATTGACATTTTCTGGTGTCAAATATTATGATAGTGGATTAGGAAATGATCATGTGAGGACATACCTGGTAAACATCTTGGTGGGGTAAGTGCCTTGAAAGGCAGTGGTGTCCAAATTTATGCCTCCCAACATTGTGCTATGATCTAATGGAGAGATAAACTTGTTAGTCAAGGCCTTACTATTTTGAAAATTTTGGCTATGATGATGTAAATCATCATTGATGCTTATCAATCTAGATCCCTTCTTATATGAATATTTCAACTTGAGAGTACTTTTTTGTCTCATTATGAGTACCTCGCTAGTTTAGAGGGAGGGTCATCATCTTCATTATTGCCATCATCACCACCATCAATGTGATCATTATTGTCATCATTTCATTATCATCATAATCACCATTCATGTCTTCTTCATGATCATCATCATCATCATGATTTTGTATATTGTCGTCAATTGTTCATAATTATAGGTATCATAAGAAATATCACCAACCTTAGGACACACGATATATGAAATAAAAATAACCACTTTATTTTTTAGAAATGATTGATGATCATCAACATCACTACCATTATCATCGTCATTATAATTTTCATCATCCCCATCATCATAACTAATATAAGTTTTATCATAATTTTTGTCATCTTCATCATAATCATCATTCATGCCATTATTGTTCTTGATTATGACCAAGATGAAAATAATGATAATGATGATCAGATGATGATGACTTGGAAGATGACGCCAAAGATAATTATTATGATTTTTACCATGATAACATTTAAAAATTGGGAGGAATGGCCAAGGTCATTAGCATCATCATCATTGTCATTGTAACTCCCATCGTCTTTATCATCATTGTCATTATCATAACAATCGCAATTCATGTCATCGTCATCATCTTCATTATCATCATCGTTATAATTATTGACATTGTCATCAGTTGTTCATAATTTTCAATGTCATAAGAAATATAATCAATGCAAAAGATATGATGTGTGTTGGAAAATGGATGCAAAAGTAAACAAAAAAATGGGGGTAAAAATAGACGTAAATTTGGATGAAGAGTGGACACAACATAAGTAGATGCAGAACAAGACAGAAAAATTGAACAAAAGTGGATGAAAAAGTAGATGCAATAGTTCATACAAACTTGAACACAAAATAGGACTCAAACATGGATGAAAAAGTGGAGGAAAACATGGGCACAATAGTAGGCATAAAACTTAGCATGAATTGTGGTGAAACAAATGTGGATACTCCAATGAATGTAAAAAAAAAGGGACACAAACTTGAATGCAAAAAGGAGGAAAACTTGGATGAAAAAAGGGATGTAAACATGGGCCAAACATGGGTGCAATAGTGAACACAAAATTAGTTGCAAAACTAGACAAATCAAAAGTGGATGTAAAAGTAAATTCGAAATGGGATGCAAAAAACATAAACAATATTTGATGCAAACTTGGACACAAAAGAGGATGCAAATATGGATGCAATAGTGGAAGAAAATGTGGTTGCAATGATAGGCATAAGATATGGCACAAATAATAGCGCAAAAAAGGTGGATGTAATAATAGACACAAAAAAATATGCAAACTTAGATGCAAGACAAGATGCTATAAGGGATGTAAAAGTGGATGCAAACACGGGTGCAACATGAGAAACAAAATTGGATGCAAAATATGGATGAAATGGAAGTACATGCAAAAGAAGATACAAAATGAGATGCAAAACCCAACACAAAAGTGGATGCAAAAATAGATGAAATATTTTATGCAAAAGAGGATGTGAAGATGGATGCAAAATTGGAAGCAAACGTGGGTACAACAGTATGTGCAAAACATGGAACAAATTTTGTCACAACAAAAGTAGATGTAATGATAGATGCAAAAAAAGAAGCAAATGAAGATGAAGAATAGGATGCAAAAAGGGATGTAAAAGTGGGTGTAAACATGGGTGCAACAATGGATGTAAAATAGCTTTTGCAACTTATTTGAAAGAGCAATTTTGTCCCAACAATTAGACTTGTAGCATAAAGAACATGGTTAATACATATGATTCGACCAAAAACTAGTTACTACCAAAATTCAACCAAAAAAAATATTACTGCATAAAAATAGAATTAAAAACAAAAAAAAATAAAAACAAAAATTTCCCAAATTAAAAATAAATAAATGATAAACTTTTTTTTACCAAAATTTAGTGATTTTTTTAGTGCTAATACTAACATCACCATTACAACAAGATATTTTTTTAGTGCTAATACTGCCATTATAACAAGATATAAGAGGGATATAATGCAAAAAGTTTAATAATAATATGTATGTAGAAGATGGTCTTCAGACTGGTGAATTCATGATAATCAATGGGACTACAGTCAAAATAATTGGATGTTATTTACTTTTTTACATAGATTGTCAACATAATTGCATAAATCGATTTTTTTTAACCAAAATTTAACAAAAACTTTGCTAGTGCTAACATTAGAACCACCATTACAACAAGATATCTTTCTAGTGTTGACAACACCATTATAGTAAGATACCTCAAGAGAGACAGAAAATTTAAAAAGTATGATAGTAATATGTATCCAGAAGATGGTAGTGAAACTAGTAATTGTTCATTCTCATTATCATAATCATTGTCATCATCATCACCATCATCCTTGTCATCGTTATTGCCATCATTACATTATCATCATAATCACCATTCATGCCATCATCATCAGCTCCATCATCATCATCATTATGGACATTGTTTGCAATTGTTTATAATTATAGACGTTGTAAGAAATATCATCAACCCAAAAAATGTGATCAGTGCTAGAAAAGGGTTGTTTATGACACATTGATATACGTAAGAGAAATAACAACTCTATTTTTGAGAGATGATCGATGATCATCATCATCACCACCATTATCATCGTCATTGTCATTTTTATCATCCCCATCATCATCATTAATGTAATTTCTATCAACATTGTTGTAATCATCATCATCATTCATGCCATTATTGTTTTTGATGATGACCTAGATGAAAATGATGATGATGACACCAAAGATAATGCTTATGATTATGACAATGACAACATCTAAAATTGGGAAGATTCGCCAAGGTCATTAGCGTCGTCATCATCATAATCATTGCCATCATCATCATTAATGTCATTGTAACCACTATCGTCTTTATCATCTTAATCACAATTCATGTCATCGCCATCATCTTCATTTTCATCATTGTCAATATTATTGACATTGTCATCAATTGTTCATAATTGTCAATGCCATAAGGAATATCATCAATGCAGAAAATATGATGAGTGTTGGAAAAGGGATGCAAAAGTGAACATAGAAATGGGGGCAACAATAGAAGTAAAATTGGATGAAAAGTGGATACAACATAAGTAGATGCACAACAACATGAAAAACCTAACACAAAAGTGGATGCAAAAGTAGATGCAGTTGTCAATGCAAACTTGGATGCAAACATGAAGGAAAAAGTGGAAGCAAACATGGGTCCAATGGTAGGTGTAAAACTTGGCACAAACTGTGGTGAAACAAATGTGGATGCAACAACGGACACAAAAGTAGATGCAAAAATGGATGAAACAAAAGTGGATACAATAGGGGATGCAAAAACATACACAATATCTGATGCAAACTTGAACACAAAAGAGGACGCAAATGTGGATGCAAACGTGGAAGCAAATGTGGTTGCAATGGTAGGCGCAAGATATGGTGCAACAAAAGTGGATGTAACAATAGACAAAAAATATGCAAAATAAGATGCAAAAATGGATGTAAAAGTGGAAGCAAACATTGATGCAACAGGCAAAACAAAATTGGATGAAAAAATGGATACAATGGAAGTAGATGCAAAAGTAGATACAAAACGAGATGCAAAACCCAATGCATAAACCTGACACAAAAGTGGATGCAAAAATAGATGCAATATTTGATGCAAAAGAGGATGTGAACATGGATGCAAAATTGGAAGCAAACGTGGATACAATAGTGAGTGCAAAACATGGTGCAAATTATGGCATAACAAAAGTGGATGTAATGATAGATGAAAAAAAAGAATCAAAGTATGATGCAAATGAAGATGTAAAAAGGGATGCAAAAAGTGAAATTTAAAATGGGTGTAACAGTGGATGCAAAATTGTATGCAAAAGTGGATGCAATAGAAGTCGATGCAAAAGTAGATGCAAAACGAGACACAAAACCCAATGCAAATCCTGGTCCAAAATTGGATACAAAAAGGGATGCAAAAATAGATGTAGTAGTTGATGAAAACCTAGATGCAAATGAGGATGCAAACGTGGATGCAAAATTATAATCAAAAGTGGGTGCAAAAGGAGGTGCCAAACTAGGCGCCAATTGTGGCACAAAAATATTAGATGCAATAGTGGGTACAATAATAGATGCAAAAGAGGATGTAAATATGGATGCCAAACAAGATGGAAAAGTGGATGCAACAAAAGTAGATGCAAAATTATATGCAAAACTAGACACAAAACTCGATGTAAAACGTGGCGCAAAAGTGATGCACAAATGGATGAAAAAATGGATGCAAAAAATGATTTAAAAAAGGATGCAAAAGTTGATGCAAGTGTAGGTGCAAAAAGTGGATGCAAATGAGGATGCAAAAGTATGTCAAACAAAAATAGATGCCAAAATTGATGCAAAACCTGGAACAAAACCTGGTGCAAAGGATGACATAAAACTTGGCATAAAATTTGGTGCAAAACGTGGTGCAAAACCTATTGCAATACCTGGTGCTAAACTTGGTGTAAGATTTGGTGCAAAACTTGATGCAAATTTTGTGTCAAGTTTTGCACCATATTTGATAAATGGATGCAAATAGCACCAAAAATGGGCTCTAGATGCAAAAAAAGAAGTAAAAAGGGACGCTAATCGCTGGTTTTGTTGTAGTGATATCCCTCTCTCTATCCTCCCACTCACATACAAAGTTGTATATGTCGAGCTGTTGTTATGCTGTGTTGAAAATGCAACAGGAAAATCCTCATTTAATTTGTCCTTGAATTAAATTGTACTTCCATATCTCATGACAACTTGTAATAGTTAACTAAGTTAATTTGACTTAGTTAGCTCAATTAATTCAAGTTAAGAGTCTAACTAGAGTCATGTAGAGTGTCACCTACAATTAGGAGCACTAGTTGAGTTTATTTTAATTTGTAATTATTTAATTCAGTCTAATTGAGTTAAATTAGTTCCAATTGATGGAGGAACTTGTGGGAGATAAAAATAGTGGGGTGTAGCAAGATATAGTGGGGTGTAACTTATTGTATTGGGGTGTGATTTACTGCAGTAGGGTGTGACTTACTGTAGTGGGATGTAACCTGCGGTAATGAGGTGTAACCAACACTGATAAATAAAATTAATATTCACTCATAATTAAATCATGCATGCCAGATCAGAGAAAGACCCATTTGAGATTAGATTTCAGGGACAATGTACCCTGCAGTAGTGGGGTGTAACCTGCAATAATGGGGTGTAACCAACACTGATCAATAAAATGAATATTCACTCATAATTAAATCATGCATGCTAGATTAGAGAAAGACCCATATGAGATTAGATTTCAGGGACAATGTACTATTAGTTGTATAATCATCTTAATTGTACAAGTGGTGCATGAGATAAGAGGAAGGCGTATGAGTATTATGCAATTCATAATTGTGATATTTCCCAATTAAATATGGGATAATTCCCAAGGGAACAACGAAAGGAAATAAGAGCTTGGAAGGAAGCAGAATTGGTTAAGTATTGCGTTGAGCTTGTCTGGGAAGCAATGAGATAGATATAGATAGTGTAGAGGTTGCTCAGGTTTGAGAAAAGCATTGCAATCTTCTCATATTTTCTTATTAATGCAATATACTGATAGCAGGGGTTTTTAGTTGTGGTTTTCCCTAGAAAATGATTATGTTATGTGTGATTGAATTCTTTCTCTTATATGCTTCATGATTTCATCAATCGTTTATTATTTCCACTGATGAGTAGAGTAGATTCAAGTCAATTTTTTTAGCATATTACAATTTGCAGTTTTAACCTACAAAGAATTTCTACATGGTATCAGAGCTGAAATGATCCGGATTTAAGCAGGAACGCAATAGATTACAGAGATAACCATAAATACAGAGATGCGATAACCATAAAAACAGATATGCAGCGGAAATAATACTTCATTTCATTAATGGAGAATACTGAAATATGCTTACAAATAGAAATAACCCAACTAGGGCGATGGTAGCTTATCTCTGAGAAGAGATGTGTCGGCTACATGCCTCTGAACTGTTTCGAACCGTGTTTACAAAGAGGCTCGAAGGCCTATTTATTATTGAGAAACAATGGAAAACCCTTAACATTCCAAAACCTAACCCTAGAAGATGAAACGCCAAACTATGGGCCCCGTTTGGGTAAATTGGTACATCAACTTCCCGGGGTCGTAACTTTGGCATATGATCTTCGTTTGACGCGCCTGATAGCCCGTTGGAAATATCTCTCCGAGGACTATGACGGAAAAGAAGATTTTTTATTTAAAAAATCACGGAGGTGGATTTGCCAAAAAACGTCGTTTAGGGCCTCAAAACGGCTTTGGAAGTTTAGGACCCGAAAAACTGCTAAAAATAGTAAACTGCGCTATAATTAAGGAAACTGAAAGAGACAGTTGTGGGGGTCCAAATGGGATAGGTGGGTGGCCACCAACATCCACCTGGATCATTCCTCCCCCCTTAGGAAGCAATGATCCCCATTGCGTTGAGTTCCTCCTTGAGATGAGGAAGCTTCTGCTGAGCTGGGTCTCCAGTGAGCTGTTCTGCAATCTCTGATGTGTCCAGAAATGGTGGGAAGCATGGTCGGCGATGGTCCACATTGAACATTCGGTGCAAGCGAAGGAATGGAGGAATGCTGTGCTTCAAATCATTGTTGCCCACAGCCTTGTTACTGGTGTAAGGACCATGTTGAAGCGGTCTGAGTTTCTGATGGGTTCTGGTAAGGCGTTCTCTCTGCAAATGTAACCAAACTTTTGCGCCCACCTAAAACTTGTGTGGTACCCCTCTGGGTAAGGAGAAGTTCTTCCTGTGTTCTGTCATGACTGTATCCCTATGTTGCTGCTGCTGCGTGGAGGAACCCTTTGCGGGGGTCATGGATGTAGCAACGATCTTCCCCTTACTTTGGGAGCGAACCAGACAGAAAATAAATTTCCTAGTCTGTGATATGAGCTTGCTGCCTTTCTTAGCAGTGATCAAAGAGGTGGTGGTAGGTGGAGCTACCTCTGGTATCCTGTATAATGAATTATCCAAAGAAATAATGACAGCGCGAGGCCTTGACTCATACACAGCATGTTGCCTCCACAAGTATGGCTGGCCTAATAGTACATCACAAACATCCAGAGGTGTAACATCACACAATACCTCATCTGTGAAGGGCTTGATGTTGTAGGGAAGGCGACACTGCTGGTGAACTTTGAGATCTCGTCCTTTGTGAAGCCACCCGATACTGTACGGTTGTGGGTGTGGCGTAGTTGGTAGGCCCAACCGCTACACGACCACTGCTGAAACGAGGTTCTTTTGGCTGCCACTATCAACAATGAATTGCAGCGGCGAACCCTTCACCCACATCTGTGAGTGGAAAAGACGTTCCCCCTCCTCTGGCTCTTCGGGCTCATTCTTCTGGATCTTGGCAGTGGCAACAGTGGCACTAGGATCCGCATCAATGATTTGCTTCCCTTTTCCATCCCCCTTGTCGGGTTCCGGCTCAGAGTCAGAACATGCATCTGATTCGGAAGCCTTCAACTCAGCCACCAGCGACTGCTTGGTCCAACACTCACTTGTGTTATGAGTGGGACTCTTGTGGAACTCACACCACTTTCCTGTGTCCTTCTTCGGCTTCGTGGTGTTGTTCTTTTCTTGCAGCTTAGAGGGGTTGTCTTAGGTCACCCCGCCTTGGCTTTGTCCTTTGGGCTTCGGATTTGCAGATCCAAAGTCTCGCTTCTTCTGTTTGAACTTTTGCTCGATTTTGACAGTGTATCGGTATGCTGTGCCGAGTGAGGAGATGTTCAAGAACTCCATCTCTTCCTGGATGTATTTGTGTAGGCAGCCGCGGTATTTGAGTACCAGATGCAGCTCAGAATCTTTGATACCCAACTGTGTGCGAAGGGTATGAAAAATATTTGTGAACTCTGGTACATCTTGGTCTTGTCCCTGCCGCAGTGTGGTCCATTTGATGTATTTGTCCTCATAGCTTTTGACAGGGTAGTACTGCTCCTTGATGGCATCCTGGAAGTCATTCCAAGTGGGGGCGGTTGAAAACAGTGAGCCTGTACTTTCATCCTTTTGCTCGCAGTATGTTTCCCACTAGTCCTTGACGTGGGGGGCTGCTTTGAGAAGAGCGAAAACAATCTTTTCCCGACTTGAAAATTCATGAACAGAAAAATACCCATCTAGCAGATTTAACCATTTATCTACGACATCTGCGTCTATTTGACCCTCGAAGATGGGGATTTCAAAATTAACTTGTACCTTAAACGGTGTGGTGTTTCCAGAGTAGTTGTTAGAAGCCGATGCGTCGCCTCTGGGTAGCCTCTGAAGGATCTGCGCAAATCTATCCATCATCGCGTTCCTTTGCCGCTCGAGGGCTTCTTCGAGCAAGATTCTGATAGGATCTCCTGCCCCCTCGTCTTTCTTCTCATCTGCCATGGGAGGTCGTCGAGATTTGTGAGGCTGGTCTTGCAAAGGTTCGACCAATTCAAGCCCTAACTCCTTATATCCCGACCTCGTTGGGGACATGCAAAGAAAAACAGAGAAAAAGCAGACCGCTCTGATACCACTGATCCGGATTTAAGCAGGAATGCAATAGATTACAGAGATAACCATAAATACAGAGATGCGATAACCATAAAAACAGAGATGCAGCGGAAATAATACTTCATTTCATTAATGGAGAATACTGAAATATGCTTACAAATAGAAATAACCCAGCTAGGGCGATGGTAGCTTATCTCTGAGAAGAGATGTGTCGGCTACATGCCTCTGAACTGTTTCGATCCATGTTTACAATGAGGCTCGAAGGCCTATTTATTATTGAGAAACAATGGAAAACCCTTAACATTCCAAAACCTAACCCTAGAAGATGAAACGCCAAACTATGGGCCCCGTTTGGGTAAATTGGTACATCAACTTCCTGGGGTCGTAACTTTGGCATACGATCTTCTTTTGACGTGCCTGATAGCCCGTTAGAAAGATCTCTCCGGGGACTACGACAGAAAAGAAATTTTTTATCTAAAAAATCGCAAAGGTAGATTTCCCAAAAAACGTCGTTTAGGGCCTCAAAACAGCTCCGGAAGTTTAGGACCCGAAAAACTGCTAAAAATAGTAAACTGCGCTATAATTAAGGAAACTGAAAAACTGAAAGAGACAGTTGTGGGGGTCCAAATGGGATAGGTGGGTGGCCACCAACATCCACCTGGATCATGAAATCACTATTGAAGAGGAGAATATGAGTTTGTCTTTTGTAGGAGAAATCAAATTTGGAGTGTCATACTTCAGAGCTAGCAGGATGTCATTCTACGTATTGAGACTCGAATATGCCCTTGAGGGTAGTTCAAACTATATTGCTTAGAAGGGAAATATGGAGGTGGTGTTGGACGACAACATGCTTAAGGAATTCATAGACAAAGATATTCCTAAGCCAATTGATGCTCATGATCTGGAAGAGTGGAGAAAGTGTGTGGCAAAGGTGAGAAGGATTATGTTAGAATGATTTCAAGATTACATTGTCTCGAACCTCCATGATAAGGAAAATCCATTTGAAATGTGGAAGGCCTTGACATATCTGTTTCAAAACAATAGTGACCATAAGAAGTTGGCATTGAAGGACAAGCTCAAAAAGATCAAGTTGGAGAAGGGTGACTCAATACCATAGTACTTGACCAGGTTCACCCTATGTCAATATGAGCTTGGAAGTGTCAGTGTTACAGTTGCTGAAGACAATATGGTGAGCCTATCACTTCTAGGCCTTCCCAAGAGCTGGTAGAGTTACCAAGACTCAATTAATGGGAGGGAGGAGATATCAGAGTGGGAACGATTTTGGACTGATTTGGTACAAAAAGAGATTCAAAGGAACACCAGAGATGGATACTCATCCAAGCAAGATGATGGGGAGAACTATTCCTTAGATGGAAAGGCTAAGAAAGGGAAGGGGAAGTCATCACATTCCAAATCAGATTCTAGTAAGGGCGGTAAGAAGAAGGACTTGTCGAAGATTAAGCGTTTTTACCATCATGAGCTGGGACACTATGCCACAAAGTGTCCACACAAGAAGGCCGGTAAGAATCCATTAGGAGGAGTGGCAGGTGAAGCTCTTGCTTCAAAATTTGAGCTAGATTTCACCCTTGTTGCTTGCATGGTGACATCGATGATGGGTAATATGTGGTACCTAGATAGTGGAGCCTCATTCCATATGGATGGAAACAAAGTGTTCTTCAGTGACTTGGAGGAGAAGGACCTCCAAATGCACATCAAGATGGAAGATGATGGAAGGTATAGCGCGACTGAAATTGATACTGTTACATTTCAGAGGGAGTCTGGTATTCCTCTCACATTAAAAGATGTCATGTATGTTCCAAGTTTGAAGAAGGATTTGGTTTTAGTTGCCATGTTGGAGGATTGAGGCTAGGATGTGATATTTAGAGAGGGAAAGCCTTTCCTTCATCACATAGCCTTATAGCAAGTGAAGCGGATCGGGGTTTGGGTGAATAATCTCTACAAATTGGATGTAGAAGACTGCGCTTATTTGAGCACAAAATAAGAGAAGGTGCAGAGCCGAGATATCAGTGAGTTGTGGCATAGAAGACTAGGTCACTTGCACCACGGAGATTTGAAGATCATGCAACAAATTTCTACAAGACTTCCCAAGGGTACACTAGAGTAGAGAGACACATGAAAAGGGTGTACATTAGGGAAGTACATCAAAGCTTCCTTTCATGATAAAGAAAATCGACATAAGCGATCCTTGATTGAGTTCACTCAAATGTGTGTGGACCGTTCTCGACAACCTCCACGACCAAGCACATGTATTATGTAATATTTGTTGATGATTTTTCTCATAAGTGTTGGAATTTCTTCATGTAGAAGAAAGATCAGATGTTCGTAAATTTTTTGAATTTAAAGAACTTATCGAGAAAGATACTAGCAGGAAATTTAAAGCTCTTAGAAGGGATAATGATGGAGAATATGTGTCGAATGAATTCAAGAATTTTTGTGCATCAGAAGGCACTCGATGTTAGTTAATAGAACCTCATAACTCACAACAAAATGGGGTGGCTGAAAGGAAGAAAAAATTTATTGTGGGAGTTTCAAAAGCGATGTTACATGATCAGGGCTTACTGTATCACTTATGGGATGACGCATGAAATATAGTTGTTTATTTGCAGAAAAAAATCCCTCATCAAATTCTCAGGATGAGTACACCAGAATAAGATTTTTCAGGTAAGAAACTAGATGTGGCACACTTAGCATGCAATATAGTTGTTTATTTGCAGAAAAAAAATCCCTCATCGAATTCTTAGGATGAGTACACCAAAATAATATTTTTTAGGTAAGAAACAGATGTGGCACACTTTATGATATTTGGTTCATCAGTCTACTATCATGTTACCAAGGATGCATGGAAAAAGCTAGAGAAAACAACTGAATTGGGCATATTTGTGGGGTACACTAATACACCTCAAAACCATCAGGTGTCCTTGCTATCCAACAAGATGCCAATGGTTCGTAGAGATGTGAAGTACGATGAAGAGAAGTCCATGAAATGTTCCCTTGAGAGGGAGATTCAGTTACATGTAGATGAGGATATTTTAGCTCCAAAGGAGGAACATCGGGATGATGTGGAGCAACCACATACATAGGAGAAGAGAGTGGAAGCACCCACTCATGCAAATATTTCCAGAGATGGAAGGAAGAACACCAGATAGGCTAACAGATTGATGCATGATGCTAGAGAGAATGTGGGAGCATCCACATCACAACATAGGCAGAGGAGGTCACCAGATCGGTACTCTAGCTACATGGCTCTGATGAGCGAGAGAGTAGAGGTTGAGCCATCCTCATTCGAGGAAGCAATGTAGAAACCTGTATAGGTTGATGCCATGGTTAAGGAGTATGACTCCATTATCAGAAATAGTGTTCGGGAAGTGGTCCCAAGACCAATAGACAAGTCAGTGGTGAATTCCACATGGCTTTACAAGGTAAAGCAAGCAGTAGATGGGAGTGTGGAGAAACAAAAGGCCATATTTGTGGCCAGAGGATTCCATCAGGTGGAGGGAATTGATTACGTGAGACCTTTTCTCCAGTAGCAATGTACTCTTCAATCATAACTATTCTAGCACTATCAGTGCAGATGGGATGGAAGATACATGACATGGATGTCAAGACAACATTCCTCAATGGTATGGTTGAGGAAGAGGTGTACATTGAGCAACCAAAAGGTTTGAGACCTTCAACAAAGTCGCATGTGTGCAGATTCAAGAAAGCACTGTATGGACTAATAAAAGCACCTCGTGCTTGGTACAACAAGATTGACAACTATTTCACCGGGTTGGGCTTCACAAAAAGTGAAGAAGATGCGAGCCTTTACCATATTATGGTTGAAGGTAAATTTTTGATTATAGTATCATATGTCGATGATTTGATTCTAACGGGTGATGAGAAGCTAACAAAATATTGCAAAGAGGATCTTGCAAGAGAATTCGAGATGAAGGACCTAGGGCTCATGAATTACTTTATTGGTATGGAAGTATGGCAAGGAGATGGGGAATTGTTTGTCTCTCAGGGCAAGTATGCCAACAATATACTGAAGAAGTTTCACATGGGAAGAAACAAACCCATGGAGACTCCTCAAATAGGTAATTGGAGGAAGGAAGATGCTACTTCAGGTGAAGTAGTGGAGGCTACTATTTATAGACAACTTGTGGGTTCAATTATGTATTTCAGTTAACCAACTTAGTCATGCCATGGTTAAGAAAACCATACTCTATTGGAAGGAATCTAAACATGTGTTGAGATACATCAGAGGCACCAATCTATTTGGTCTTTTGTACATACAAACAGAGGGAGTGAAGATTCAAGGCTTAAAAAAGGAAAATTGGGTAGGGAATCCATCTGATAGGAAGAGCACATCAGGGGGAATCTTCAATATTGGGTCAACAATAGTTTCTTGGTACAACATGAAGCAAAGATTAGTTTCACTCAATTAAACAGAAGCAGAGTACATGGACGCTAGTCAAGCATATTGTGAGGCTATCTGAATAAGGAAGATCCTTGTTGGGTTATTTGGTGGGCAGATGGATCCTACAGTGATTTACTGTGACAATTAGAGTTGTATCAAACTCTCTGAGAATCCATTTTTTCATGATTGTTCCAAGCATATCGACATCTGGTATCACCATATATAAGATTGTGTTAAGAGGAGAATCATGTTGCTGGATTACATTCCTACACAGGAGTAGGATGCATATATTTTGAAAAAGGAATTGTCAAGATGCAAATTCGAGTTTCATAGAGGCAGGATCGGGGTAGCAGATAATACCTTTCTTGTGGAGAGGGAGTGTTGAAAATGAAACAAGAAAATCCTAATTTAATTTGTCCTTGAATTAAATTAGGAATTAAATTGTAATTCCACATCTCATGACAACTTGTAATAGTTAACTAAGTTAATTTGACTTAGTTAGCTCAGTTAATTCAAGTTCAAAGTCTAACTAGAGTCATGTAGAGTGTCTCCTACAATTAGGAGCACTAGTTGAGTTTATTTTGAGTTTTAATTATTTAATTCAATCTAACTGAGTTAAATTCAGTTAAACTAGTTCCAACTAATGGAGAAATTAGCAGGAGATCATAAACAATGGGGTGTAACCAGCTGTTGTGGGTTGTGACTTACTGTAGTGGGGTGTAACCTGTAGTAGTGGGGTGTAACCAACACTTATTAGTGAATTGAAGGTTCACTCATAATTAACTCATGCATGTTTGATTAGAGAAAGACATAATTGAGATTGGAGTTTAGGGAAAATGTACTATCAATTTTATAATCATCTGAATCGTACAGGTGGTGCATGAAATCAAACGAAGGCCTATGAGGATTGCACAATTCATAATTTTGGGATTTCCCAATTAAATATGGGCTAAATCCCAAGGGAACATCGCAAGGAAATAAGAGATTGGCAGGAAACGTAATTGGATAAGTATTGGGTTGAGCTTGTCTTGGAAGCAGTGAGATAAATAGAGATAGTGCAGAGGTTGCTCGAGTTTAAGCAAAGCATTGTAATATTCTCATATTTTCTGATTAATGCAATATACAGATAACATGGGTTTTTAGTTTTGGCTTTCCCCAGAAAATCATTGTGTTATCTGTGATTGAATTATTTCTCTTATATACTTCGTGATTTCATTGATCATTTATGTTTCCACTGATAAGTATAGTAGATTCAAATCAATTGTTTTAACATATTACAATCTGCAGTTTGAATCTACAAAAAATTTCTATACGCTGGTTGTCATCATCTTTGATTCACATACAATTATTTTTAAATGCATATATATATGGATAACATAAATTGAAATTATGAAACACTCACATATATAGGTATGTTGTATTTATAAAAAACTAGAAATCATTTATGTTTGCAAAAATATCGTGATAAAGTAACCAATGCACCTATAATAGCTAATACACACGATAGTTGTACAAAATATTAGTGAAGATGCATTTTCATCAATGATTGTCTATGTTAATTCACTCATCGTTATGGTTAGAATGCTCTATCTTTTGCGGTGAACCAATGTAGTCTCAATGCTCCAACACATGAGGTGCCATTTGCAACACTACTAGTGTAATGCACCACCACCATAATTTATTTATTTTATAAAATTAAAAATCTGTATCAAATAATTTTTTTTGCTACATGGATGCTTTGGGACTTAGGTTTTCCCATGTTTAGTGTGTATCCTAATGCACCCCATGAACTATTTCTTTATTAGTCCCTGCCTCCGGCATAGCAGAGACTATAGTGTTCGATCGAGCATTGACCATGTATTACTTCTTCAGTTGACCGTAAAATTTCAGTGTTTAAGCAATTTTAAGCAAAGTTTATCCCTGGCAATATCGGTGTATGAAACTTATAACCGAACTTGTGAATTCAAGGTCTTATTACAAGCCTCACGTGCCCCAATGTTATTTCAGCCGGGACAAGTAATTTTATCGTAAGTTTTTCAAAACAAATGTTTTGTGCAAGCGAGCTGTTATCTGCCATTTCTTCTGGGCACCTGTCACTTCTTCTACACTCCTATCTCCTCTCACTGATAACTACCTGGCAACTCCCTCGCAGCACATGTCATTGAATGGCCACTACATGCAGTCTCATCTATTGTAGAAAATTGAACAATGCGACAGTATTGCTCACGCTACAGGCTTTCGACAATGGAGTTCCCACCCAGGTATAGTGCAGTGTATTTCAGGCACCGCTTTGATACCTTACCTGCTTTGATACCTTACCTGCAGGTTAGAACAAGAAGGATTTATTGAGAATGATGAAGAGTCGAGAAATGGCAGACGTCAAGTAAGGTCAGGTAAGGTTTTGGGGGAGTTCGCTTGAATAAAGCAAGCCAGGGCTATAATGATGGAAAGGCAGCATGACAGAACACATGATTCTTCTTTAGATTCTATCGTTGATGATCCAGGTGGTGAAGATCCAGAGCGTGAGTGAAGGAGGTCTTGTCTATTCTCTTTGGCCAGTAAGGAGGGACGGACGGGGGAAAGAATTTCACCAACTTCGCATACTCAAGTGGCAATTGAATCAGCAATTGGATTCAGGGCGGAATGTTTCCACATTTCATATAGAAAGAATTGCAGTGACGGTCTTGAAATGGGCCTTGGAGGCTCACCTTTTTAGTCGAAGGCGCGAGGAAAATGGCCACCAGGGATGAGATTTCACCTTTGCGCAGACCATGTCTCCTCACGAAATTTCGAGGTTTTTCCCTCCTTCAGAGCAATTTTTTTATTTTCTTCAGAATCCTGCCCTCTTTGATAACAATAATGTTCTTTAAAAGAGTATTATCGTCAATCCTGTTTCTTGATCAAAATTTTCCTGCAAATTAGGCACATCGACCTCCCCTTTATTATTCTGCATAAGCCTGGTTGGCTTTCTTGGCTTTCCTGTAACCTACTTTACTGAAATTAGAAAGTGGCTACACGTATTAAGGTCTTGCCCCTTTTGGGAAAGCAGATGGGCTGAAGCACCCTGATTTCACCGCGTATGAATCTTTGGGGAAAACAAGAACTGCACTTGTCTTCCACAATCGAAGTGCACTGAGCTCGGCGTCTCTCCGCATCTCTGTTCTTCTTCCCTCCACACTTCTGCATGCAGACTGTTCTTCACCACCCAAGCTCTGGCTCTCAAGCATCTTGACCCCTCCAATCCAGGTGATTTGCCGTATATTGTTACATTAATGTATTTTAGTCTTTGTTGAAATCTGTCATTAAAATTATTCTGCTCAATTAATGGCTTCCCAGTCATGGCACCAGGCTGGGCCAGACGCGATGTCGAGAAGAGATGGCAGTAAGAGCAGGCTCAATGTGCCCTGTAGAGTAATAAAGGATCATCTGCACAAAGAAATGACCTGGGAAAAATTGACCAGGGCGGGCAACCTACGAGAGCACAAACTCTCGGAGGTGTACAAACCAAGGAACAACACAAGCCATTTGCTGAGAAAGGAGCGAATGAGAAAAGGGAAGAGCAGCCATTGAAGAAGGCCGAGGAAGATAAGAGGAAGGAGCAGGAGAAAAAGACGAAAGAAGCATATCAGAAAGCAGAGAGACAGGCCGAGGAAGATAAGAGGAAGGAGCAGGAGAAAAAGATGAAAGAAGCAGATCAGAAGACAGAGAGACAGGCGAGGATAAGAAAACAATGGCAAAAAATGAGGAGGATGTAAAGAGGGCTAGAGATGCAGAAACCAGGAAGCCACCCACAAGAATTCAACCTCAAAAAGGTCCAACCAACGAAGAATCTTGGCGGAAAAAGGATAAGCCAGAGGAGCATACTAAACAAAGAGAGTACCAACTTAGAAGGGGCAACCACTTGGCTGATGTTGGAGCTGAAGGCCAATGATCTAGAAGGCCCTGCTGCATGCAAGAGCCACTTGGTTCCACATGGTTTTCTGGGGTTTAATTTAACTTTATTTATTACTTTACTACTTTTATCTTTTATTTTTAATCAAATTTTTTATTTTTAATTTAATAAAAAATATAATTAACCATTTCACCATGCTTGTGCAGTGAACACGATTTTGACTTCTCCCCGGACTTTAACAACAACCACAACGATTCATGTCCGATGTTGTGATAACTGCATTTTCAGTATCATTTTCTTGGGGCCGGTTATTGGTGTTGAGGCAGTAACCAAAGGGAGTCAATCCCATACCTTTCATATTTCTTTGCCAAAAATCCGTAAGCTTTTATGGAGGTGTTTAATTAAGTGAAGGACAGTAGAAACTCTACTCTTCGCTTTCACTCTGTTTGCCATCTCAAATCACCCTGTCCAACTTTCGGTTGTGGCCGCTGGGTTTTACTGATATAAATTCCATTATTGATGGCTGGGTTTCTTCCATCAATTCCTTCATTCATGTATTGTACATTCTATTGTAGAATCTTTTCAGAGATTTTGATTACAGAATGGCGCTTGTTTCATTGCCCCGGGGTTTCAGGTTCCATCCCAGTGATGAGGAGCTTGTGAGTTATTATTTGAAGAGAAAATTTCATGAACGTAAGATAGAATTGGGCATTATCCCAGAAGTTGATTTGTATAAGTTTTAACCTAGTAAATTAGAATTCCAAGACATAGCTATTTGAATTTCATATTTGGGTCCCTTAATATTTTGCATAGTTAGCTCCTGAATATTGCCCTGAGATTAATGCAACCTTGTTTCTTCCTCATGGAAATTGTGTGCACTGCGTGCACTATGCTTTGGCTCAGCCAGTGTCTTAAACTTATTCTTCTGTGTTTATGGAATTTTTGCTCAGGTGTCAGTTTGCATGTATATGATAGACTTTCTTGAAATTAGCTTCAACAGAGCCATATCTGGAAGCCCACAAACGTTTTAAGTTCATTTGTGAAATTAGTCTGGGTGCAGGCTCTCTGAGGTGTCGAAGCGCTGATTTTGATGCCGCGGTGGCTGTAGACTCGGGAATTATGCCATGATTTGAAGATGCTATTGTAGAAACTCTAGCCATGCATGTCTAAGTATGAACTAATTTAGACTGTGGATGCCTCATTAAAGCAGAGTCATTTGGCCCACTATCAGAAATAGTCATCTGTTGAAAATTACAGAGTCCAATTTGGGTATAAAACCCTGATATCCATTCACCATCTTATTATTGATGTTTGGTATCTGAGTTTAGCGTGCAAATCAACCATCAGTGGATTAGTGTGGGACAGAAGCAACTGAAAAGATCAGATACGAAATGTAGGTTGAGGTTGGGATGCCTGCAAATTGTTTATTTGAAAAACGCATGATATTAATAGAAAAGCTGATATAATGTCGGATGTCCCATTTCCCTTGCCAATTACATGTGAACCTGGAATTAGAATATGCATGATGTTTATGACAACTTTTACAAATATCCTGTATGGCAATTTAGTCTAGTTTAAGGCGTGGACAATAGTTTTAGATGTAACAAGAGTTATACTTCAAAATCTCACTCGTTTTTCATGCCTGTTGTAGATAAGTCTTTCTGGCCAACAGAGATTTAGAATGGTACTTTTTCAGTCCACGTGATAAGAAGTATCACGATGGAACACGCACAAATAGGGCCACTGAAGCTGGTTACTGGAAAGCTACTGGAAAGGACAAGAAAATCAGCTCGAAGTCATCTATGATTGGAACGAAGAAGACCCTAGTCTTCTATGGTGGGCGTGCACCGCAGGGAAGAAGAACAGATTGGGTGATGCATGAATATCGTCTAGATGAGACACAATGTGAAGGGGCAGCTGGATTAAGTTTTCTTTGCCCATTTATAAAACTATAGAATGGGGTTAAATCAACTTTAAAGCATAAATCATAGTCTCTCTATTATTTGTATACTCTTTGAATCAGAATTTCAGTAGCCTTTCCTGCTGGATTTTAAAAATATTAAGAATAATTCTATTTACTTGTAGAAACAGAGTGTTTGAGAAGAGTATAGAATATTTTTCTTAGTTTAAGCTGGAGGTTGGAATCACTCCTTGCTGACACTTAGGCACAATGATTTTGACTGAGATTCCAAGCAACTGTCATTAGCAACATTTTTTTTATTTTTTTTTGGGGTCTTTTATTCTTCAACAATTATCATAGCCTTGATTTGTCACTGATCTGTTTAATATTATTTTCTCTTGTCAATGTGCCAAGCTGGGAGATGTATCTGTGCATTATGTGGTTTTCAGTGACCAACAGTGTTTATAGGCTTTGTTCTCAAGTTTTCATCCTTCTGCCTAAGCTATATCTTGCAATTAATTTCTGCTATCATATCCCCAGTATTCTTCTGAATTAGTTCTATCTAATAATTAACGATATCCTTATGCCATTTATCAAGGCACTCAACTGCGAAAATTTCATTCTGTTGTCTGCTTCAATTATTGTTAGAGTAATTCCTTGATGCAATCCTTGATGATGATTTTCTTTACTTTTACAGGATGCTTTTGTTTTATGCCGTGTTTTCAAGAAAAATGGAATAGAGCCAAGGCTTGGAAGCTCGAATGAACCACCAATACAGAGGAATGCTTTTCCTTCGGTAATGAATACTTCCTTTTCTGATAAGATGACCAAACCTGATGCTGTTGAAGATCTGTCAGACAAAAGCTATCCACAAGTGAACCAGGAAAAGGCCGACATCCAGGGAGGCAGATACTACATTGCAATCAGAAACTTCATTTGAGAGACTGCATGATATAACTGATAACAGTGCTACTCTTAATCAGTGGCTAGAGTTTCTACTGGATGACTCCAGCCCAAGTTACATTTTGGCATCCCCTGCCAATGCCAGAAATGATTTAAAGGTGTGTACTACTGTAGACTCTTGTGATGATTACCTGGCATTAGTAAAGCTTTCCTACTTATGGTAATCTACAAATTTGATCTGTAAAGTAAGGTTTACTATCTAGTAATGTCAATATATAATTGTTTTCCAGGTCAGTTCTATGATTGGGGGTGCAAGATTGGAGCAGGAATATCTTTGGCCAATGTTTAAAATAGATAATTTTTCACAAGGCGTAGCTGATTTAAGCTTCAACCAGTTCACATCTCAGATTGAACCTATGTTGAGTCATACAACTGATACCTGCTTTGAAGAGGAAGATGTTTTAGACGAAATACTAAAGGTTGCACAGGCAGCTCAGAATGAGGATACTCATAACGAACATCCTTTCCTTATGGCCAAGTTATCTGGTAATTTGGTTGGAGATTCTCTCCAATTTGATAATATGTACAATTTATGGGGAAACTAAATAATCATGAAGTTATTATAAAATAGTGATAGTGAAGGAGCTGGATAGATTAGCTTGTACACACAGTCGTGGATTTCAGGAATGTTCTCGTGATTTACCTTGATGCCAGCTTTACGTGTCCATCTCATAACTCAAGCTGTCATTGTGCTGTCTAGCACTTCCATAATTATAACGAATGGCTCTTTATTCTGTGTTTAGTGTTTGATAGATTCTATAAAACACATTGGGAATTTATAGTGCTCCATGTAGTGTGCTAAGTGTGTTTGGTAATTTCCAAACTGAAACTACTCGGTGCCTTGTTTTTCAAAGCATACCATGTATGGGGAATCTCATCCAATACACCCATCTTAGTGTTTTATGTGTAATCATAAGACACACCAAGCTAAATATGGGGCAAACCAAGCCACTAAATCACATGCATGGATTTTTGTTTAAAATTCGGAAAAAGGGAAAATTCAAAGCCAATTTTTAATTTCACTTTGGTAAAATAAAAAAAAAATAAAAAAGAGGTAATAAACAATTTACTTGGCATCTTTTCGTGAAAGTATGGATGGGTTCCTTGCAGAGTAAAAATGAAAACAAATACCATTTTTAAAAAGTAAAAAATGAATAAACTGACTAGGAACGCTACTAAATAGTGAAAGGAGCTTTATATAGCATTGTAAACAAGGCATTTTAGGGAGTGATCACTGGTGATTTTGAGAGATATTGGAAGCACAGAAGGAAGGAATTGTGATAATGAAATTTGACTTGGTAAATTTTATTTTATTTTATTTTACCTTAGGATGGTGCACTATATACATAGACACATTTGGGCATTAACTATAATGGAAATCCATACTACATTTGTAAAATTTACCATGAGTGAGTGTTCTAGGGATTGGGAAGGCTAAGGATGAAATACAAAGATATTTTCATGTGCGTTGATGTTTATTAAATGCACTAATAAGCTATTTTATATATGAATATAAAAAAATTGTTTTGCAAGTGAATATAAATGATAATGATGTGCTAATTTTATAACCACACAAAGGCGTTCATTTTGTTAAGAACACCACTAATTTTTTATGGTTTTTAAAAATTAAACTTCTTTTGAATAGTTAAAAAGACTTCATCCTGATCTAATGCGTTCATTTAGATTGCATCCATGTTCTTTTTTATGGTGGAGCACTCATTATGCCCTTTTATATTAGTAAAAATAAAAAGGGATATTTTAGTATTTAATAATAATAATTGTCATTGGTGCATTGTTTTCCGTAAGAATATAGGTATTCTTGTCTAAAGAGAACATGGATGGGTATCAAATTAAGGCACACATGTAGTAAAACTTTCAAAAAATATCTGGTTTCCCACCTCTGCTAGTAACTTTTGATATAAAGAAATAAGGGATAATTTTTGGGGGGAGGTTTCATAAAAATTTCCATACAAGGTGTTCTCATTGCATGACAACATATCATATACCACATGTCAGTTTTACAGAGTGATGACATGGAAAAATTTAGGATTGTTTTAAAGGATCATATCTTTATGCCCAATGGAAAAAAAAAAATTTCGTTTGTATCATTGAAAATCTCTCAATGAATAGAAGATGATTATAGACTAAACTTTGGGTCCAATTTGAATAAAAGAAGTGAGTAAAATTGCATGATCAACATATCCTTAAGTTAACCTAGGAGGTTGGTTGTGTTACACTTATAATATTGATTTCTCTAAGATGCAAGATATTATCTTTCTTTCTAATAAATAATTACAAAAATTTTCAAGAAAGGTAACTTTATAAGTATCCCCTTGACTAAAGAGATTTTCTATTGTTCAGTTGGACTTGGTGTGCTAAAGTAACCATAAAACCTAGTCATCACCTACGTAGAACTTGCATACCTCTTCATGGAAGGTGATGTGGGAGGGAGTAGTGCCCACTCCTATAGAAATATAGTCATTAGAGAATTCTATTATAGGAAATCAACTCCCACATTGGGTCTAGAGTCGATCCAACCCCAATATTTAACAAGTCAGGATGATGCAGTTCAAAATACTGGAAATACCTCCAACGCCAAGTTAAGACCACCAAGTAGTTTCCTTCCTAATGTGGTTATGGGTCCTAAATTTCAGGTTTATTAAATCTATATTGGCGATTACATTGAATTTATGAGAGATGGTGCTCCCATAGACCAATTTATGGGGATTTGGCACTTAGAAAATCCCCACTCAATGGATTCAACAAAATGGAAACCCAAGGGCCAAAATAATATTGGAGTTAGCAACCAAGTCTTCTTCACCATTAGGTTTTTCTAGCTTGAAGGAAATAATGAGATTTTTTTTAAATAACCCATATTTCTTCAACTTGATTGAGATTTACCTTCATTTCTCGATGGATGATTTGTCCTTGATAAGGAGGATTTAACAGCTACGCTCATCTGGATATGAATGTGCTTGCTACCCGAGAGTTTTGGGATGAAGAAACCTTAACAAGCATTGGAAACTCCTCAAGACATTTTTTAAATATATATGAAGCCAAAAAACTAATGAGGTATATCTCCTATACACTTATTTGTGTTTATATGAACATCTTTGAACCTTTTCCTAAATCAATAGACATTTAATACTAAGATGATATCTAGAAACAATCCCTTGATTATGACCACATCCCCTCACAATGTCACCATTTCCATGAATATAAACATCTCTATCATATTTCCATCTTCTTTCTCCTAAACCAACCCTTGATCAGTTGGCAGATAAATATTGAAGGATTTTCCAAGGCTACCTCTAGGTGAAGGAACAACCACCCTCCCCCTCCGCTGCTCCACTATGGAAAAACACCTAAAACCAAAAATAGCTTCATCCCTATTTTAGGCCTTAAGCCAGACTCTACTCCATAAAACCATTTCCCTACCGAACTTGGAATGTCTAATCTGATGGTTTAGAAAAATTCCAAGACAATAACTACAACTAATCCCAATCCCCATCATAAAGCGAAGTAATTGATCCTTTAATAAATCCACTCATTACTACATATAAGACTAAATTCCAATGACATAGTCTGATGGTATGGCCCATACTATTGCAAAGGTCAAGAAAAAAATCATTGTTTTCTAGTTTTGGTAGTGATAAAGATCTCATGTTCATCACAATTCCAATGATCTATTTCTAGGAAGTTGGTATTGTGACATACTATTTATAGGTTGTATCAATTACAATGATAGTTACTGTTGGTCGCAATTTCGACGACATTTTTAGGAGTTTGAATTGCGATGAACAACATCTGTCGTCTCAATTGTGACAACCTAGAAGTAGTCTATCACAATTTTGACTTTTTATAAATATGCCATCAGAATTGCAACGAACACAAGGACTTTATCCCTGCCAAAACTAAAAAAATGACATTTTTCTTGACCTTTACGAAGCATTTTGAATCCTTTGTGAACCAAAATTTTTGATCGTTTATTTAGATTCCTTTGGCTAGGCTACCTCTTCACTTAAGCTATATTATATATAATATATAAGACTAATTATATATAATATATATTTATATTTTATCTTCCACTGAGGCTTGTTTTGTGCCATAATCGTCTTCCCCCTATATTATCCTACCCCAACAACCATACCATCGATCCAAGATTTGAATCACCATAGATCCATGCCCAAACTTCCCCTACAGTTCTTCCTCAACATAAACCCCATCCGTTTGAGCGCTGAGACATTGATATGCTAGGGTCGCATTAGAGGAGATTTTGATCTAATAAGGCCACATAAAATGAGACATTGATCTGCTAAGGCCACAATGAAAGGCTGACCAACAAAGTAGCAAAATGGTAATGTGGTTTCTTCATGCTTCAAAATTGTTTAGTTTGGCTTCAAAACTCCTGTGCAGGTCCTCCTTCTTGCGTAATCAATTCATGTTCTTATTTAGTTATTTTTATTAGCTTTTATGTCTTGCATTTCATGTCTCTTTTATAATGATTGTTGGTGAGATTTTATAAGTTCTTTAGATATCTAGAAATAGGTTGTTTTTAACTTGAGAGGCACATTCATAGCACCATCATTTTAGTGGAACAATTCCCTTATTTTCACACCTTGGACTCCATGCACCCTAGACACAAAACAAGGCACTTGTATGCTTTCTCTTCACTCTAAAGTTGGTAGGAAACGAGGTTGAGTTTAGTGTGATTTTGTCCCTTGAAATATATAAATATATTCAAAGGGTCTACAGTTGCCTAAGACAACATCTAGCCATTAGAGCCAACATACTACTGAGTGTTGGTTTGTTTTGTCTTTGAGTTTCCATGAAGGTTTGTTGGTTAGATTTACAATTGCAGATTCCCTAAGCCACATATTTGTATGAAGGAGTCTTTCCCAAGGTTGCACAACATAAATATTACATTTGATACCATTTATTGGGTGGATGTAACACAAACCTTGTAACTTCAGATCAACCCCTTAACTTTGAATTTGGGTTTTGTTTGAGTTTGTCACTAAAGTGTTTGAAAACACGTTTGAGTGAATTATGTCATATGGATTCCAAGCTTGATGGTATTTCTTGTCACAAGGATTCACTACCTTTCCATAGGATTAATGTCAGAAAACTTTGCTCCCATATTACTATCATAGGGATGTGCTATTGTGTCTACATCAAAACTCAGATCTGCTTCTAAATGACCTTGACCATAGAAAAAGAACTTGGGTTTGAGATCTATGGAGATTTAACCTTTACAAAGCTTTTTAGGTCCATCATAAGGCTTCTTGTGACTTGAACTAGGGAAAGATATTTCACTACCCTATAGCCTAGCTCTGATACCATGTTGGAAATTCAATTGCAAGCATGAATTTCTAATACAAGATAATTACTTGTGAGGATTCTTATTCTTTTAGCCTTTATTCAATATTCATCAAGAAATTATACTTCAACATTTCAATCATTCAAGTTTGTGTACACATATATTAATTCTAATAGGGCCTTAGGAGTCTATTAACAAGGATTTTCTCTTAGAATCCCCATGAAAAAAACATCATAATGATTTAGCTTTTTTTGTTGTAGAACAATACTTCTCGAAGATGGCCAACATGGTCACATGAAATAAGGCTATTGGTGTGTGTATCTCTGATACCAACATTATGAATTTCAATTTTGATCCCAAAATTGTGAGTTCCAATTATGAAATTATAAATTTTGATTCCAAAAGTGTTGATACTAAATTGCTACCATTCATATTTTGATTTCAATACTTTGAATTTATTTTCTAATGTGTATAAAATATCTAAATGCAAGATTCATGTATAATTGTCAATATTTTCTTTTTTGTGTATGAATAACATCATAATGACATACATTGCTAAATATATCAAGATTGTAGAGACATAATACATTGCGTGAGACTTCCAGATATGAACTGTGTAGAGGTTTTCCCTGTCTGACGTTTTGAGTGGGCACTCCACCCATCATCGGGTACTAGAAAGCAAATACACATTAAGCATGATAACTAATCAACCTTTAAATAATGAAAGGCTGACATAACGGTCACTGGAGAGAAAATATTAAAAATATTAATAATTATTAAAAATAAAAAATTATGAACGGTCAAGAGATGGAGGGTCAACAAATTTAAATGTCAAATAAATGCATGCTAGAATAAATGAATAAATAAATGAGAAACTAGACGATAAATAAGTAGGTATATTCCATTGACAATTATTATTGACCGGTAAAAGATTTTGAAAATAGGTCAAAGTTTGAAGATGGATTAATATATATAATTATTTCATTAATTTCTTTTTTAATAAATTAATAAATTTCCAATTTTTTTTAAATATTATTAAAATGTTAATAGTTTAGCTAAATTATTGTAAATAGACAAAATGGTAGGGTACAAAAGAAAAAGATTTATAAATCAGTAATTTACAAATATATATATATACTAAGTTTTGAGTTTTAATATTTTAATATAAGAAGGACTTCTACTTAATATTATTTATAGGATTAATAGCTAAAGTTATTTAATTTAATAAATTTTAATTTAATACTTGATAAATAAGTCAAAGTTTGGAAATAAACTATATATATATATATATATATATATATATATATATATATAATTAAATGGTTAATAATTTAGCTAAATTATAATAAATAGAATGAATGGTAGGGGACCAAAGGAGCAAGTTTTACAAATTTATTTATTTATAATAACCTAAAATATATTGAGCTTAATAGCCCTATATATATATATATATATATATATATATATATATATATATATATAAAAGTATAAGTATTGAGTCAAGGGATAAAATGATTTTAATATAAGAACAATTTTTAATTAATATTATTTATTGGATTAATAACTAAAATTGTTTAGGAATATATTTTAATTGGAGATGGAAATAAGGTTAATTTTTTTCCTTATAAATGAAATTAAATTTTAAGGGGGTTTAGAGAAAGAGGGGGAAAGAAAGGTGGAAGGGCGAGGGGGGAAGGAGGGAGAGGGGGTTAAGAAGAAGAGAGTTGATGGATGATAGGTTTCCAGGAGTGGCTAAGCATATAGCCATCTTCCCTATTGAAATTATTGCGATGCTTTTCAATTTCTAAAGCTTCCTTGATGATATAAAAGTTACGATAAGGGATACAAGCTAGGGGACAAACCTCATAAAAGAAAATGAGGTGCTTGGTATTATGAGAGTGCTCCGCTATGGAAGATTTAGCCACTCTTTGGTGAGTGTTGTCTGCAATGTTCTCCTTGAGGTAGGAAAAGATTGAACAATCAGTTTGGCCAATGTATGACTGCCCACATGAACAAGGGATTTGGTAGACACATGTTGTTTGCATGGGGTTGGATTTATCTTTGGCTAATCAAAATAACTGCCTAAGGGTTCTATGGGGTTTGAAGATGGTCTTGATGTTCTTTTTGGATAGAATCTTGGCAATGACATCAGTGGTTCCTTTTGTGTAATGGGTCAGAGGGGTAGGATTTAGGATGAGAGGCGGCAAGGAATGCCTTATGAATTTGAGAGGATAAGTAGTCATTAGCTTTGAAAGCTTGGATTAGGTGGGATTTTTCTGAGGGAAAGAACTGGGGAGCCGATATTTTAAGGGCATGCTAGAAAGGGTCTTCAACACACTAGACCTTTGGGAAGGGTGGTGGTGAGAATGGACATGGAGATAGCGATACGTATGGGTTTTCTTTCGGTAAACCTAGTGAGAAAGTGTCCCATTGGGTAGGCAGGAAACAAGAACATCAAAGGAAATGAAGATAATTATTGGATTCCATTTCCATAGTGATTTGAATAAGAGGAGTAATGCTATTGTGATGGTCAAGAAAGGCATTGAGGGCTTGACGACCATGTTGCCAAATGACGAAAGTATCATCAACAAACCTAAACCAACATTTAGGCTTGAGATGCCAAGAGTTTAGGGCTTTGGCTTCCAAGTGTTTCATGAAGATGTTAGCCACGACTATGGATAGGGAAGAACCCATGGCTATTCCTTCGATTTTCTCATAGATGATGCCATTGTATGAAAATAAGGTGGAAGAGAGGCAAATATTGATAAGATTGAGGGTTTCTTCATATACTAGATTAGAGATTGTGCTTAAAGCTTTAGGGACAAGAATTTTGGTGAATAGGGAGACCACATCAAAGATGACCATAATGTCATTTTCTTCAAGGCTGAAGTTTTTGGATTTATGAATGAAGTCAGCAAAATATTTGACATAAGAGGGGATGGAGCTTACAAATGGTTGAATCTTAGTAGCTAAATACTGACTAAGTGCATGGGTGAGGGCTCCTATAGCGTTAACTATAGGTCTAAGAGGGGTTTTGGGTTTATAAAGTAAAAGCAAGTATAAAAATAATTGCATTGCAAAGTTGTACCTTTTTCAAAAATATTTGAGGTAATGTACAATAAGGTTCCATGTAAACAAAATGATGACCATGAGTTAGTTCTTTTTACAAGCTTCCTCACCTTAGCTAAAAACACTATAACTTGTTTTAATTGTGGAAAATTTATTGACAAAACCGGTATCCCAAATGTGAAGAGAGAAATCAACATTCAATATTTACATGAAGCAACAAGTATTAATTAAAACTAAATACTAATTTATGAGTTCTTATAGGATATAAGGCCTTAAAAAATGACAAGTGTAGAGGTTTTTATTTCTTCATTCAAACAAAGTTTCATTTATCAACATCACTATCAGTGCCTCAATTTTATTCAACCTTTTCTTGTTGTGCCTCATTTTTATCCATTCCATTAAAATTTACTTGTATTATCTCTCCCTTTCATCCTACCTTTGATTACCATTATCATATGATGTTATTAATATATGGAGACCATTATTTTTGTTCGAACAATTCATTATTGTGTTCTTTTTGAACTTTTTTTTAACGAAACTTTGTTTTTCTTAGTTGTTCTTTTGGGCTTCCAAAAATGAGCCATTATTTGATATGTCTTAGTGGCAATGTCTAAATAGTTGTAGACATTACCCTTTATCCTACCCAACCATCTTTCATAATTTCAACTTGATGATCGCACTATGATCATTTTAACATATGCTCTCAAAGAAAATTCATGTCTAGGCTTGTTACATAGAAGTCCAATGTAGCGATTCTCAATAGTATAGACATTATCACTTATGTAAGCTTCCATCAATTCATGTGTGGGTTGAATATGATCATTACTTATTATTTCGTGCATTAGGAATGGCTAGTAATTATTTGTTGAGTGCTCAATGGTGAAAAGAGTGTGCCCATGGATTTTAATGTATTCTCCCAATAAGTTATCTTAGGATGTCAATATTGTCTCCCTTGGTTATGTTGATGGTAAAAAATGACCTTCATCAACATTAAGGAGACTACCCATTTATTGCCCCAAATCAGACTCCTTTTTTTGGAATGGTGGTTTCGTCTGGTTCAATTGGGTCTAGCTACCCGTAAAAAAGGAATTGCTTCAAAAAATGGAGACTTAAGCGGTCGTAAGATATATGGAATAAGTGGAATTAGGTTGGTTGATTACGATATGTAGAATAAATAAAACATAAATTAAACTAAGCTATATACTAAATAACCTAAGTAGTCATACACTGATGTAAACTAGAACGATAATGTGTGACATAAAATATAGATTTTTACCTATAACGTTAATTAAATCAATATAAGATGATTAATTCAATTAAATAGTTAATTGAATTAATGTTAACACATTCACATACAATTTCAAGATCTCGTTTAACTTATCATCAAAGAAAGGAACACATCAATAGTGATAATATTTCATTCAATAATTAAAAGCATAAGCAACAATTCATAAAACAAGATTCCACTTATAAATTTGAAAACAAAACTGATAAAAGTACCAACTTCACTTTGCTTCTTTCAGACATGGAATCAAATGGTTTAGATCTTCAAATTAAGAAAAAACAGTGTACAATAGTGCAACAAGGATTTCCTTTCAAAATTTCAGAATCCTTTGCTTTGGGTTTGAGATGGGCTTAAATAGTTTTTCAAAAATTAGAGGGAATAACTACAATTCCTACATTCCCTCAACTAAAACAAAACAAATTGTAGCAAAATAGCTATTTGTTACAAATGAATACAAATTTGTCAATTTGATGGAGGAACTGCAAATGAGGAACCAATGGGCATTTTCCATTGCTCGTAGACTTCTAGAAGTAGTGCCATCTTAGGAGGAGAATACAATACTATATGCATTTGGAAGTTGAATACTTGTGCCTGTAGCTAATGGAGCAAATAAGTAAACTATTCAATAATAACCTTAATAACCTATATGTAACTATGAGGTTTAATCAAGAATGCCCAAGTTGATTCAAAATCTACTTTTGACAACTGTTCAACCTTATTACTACATTCATCTTTGTCATTTTTCCAATTTACTTTCAGTACATCACCCTGTGGGATTGTTTCTTCTGTATCACTTGATAACATTTTGACTTCTTAATAGAATAAATAATTGAACTTGAAAGTTTCTCAACATCATCAACAATTTTTTGATGAAGCATAATTGAGTTTCCCAAGTGTGTATGACTATTGATTTTTGAATTGTAGTAATCTTGGGATGATTTGGACAAAACCTCTTCGGATCTTCCCACCACTATAAAAAATCAGTGAGCTTTCACTTATTATCATCATATTGACTTTAAATTTCAATCATTTCATAAATAAATGTATCCACAAGTTTTTCCAGGGCCTTAACCAAGTCCAATTTGTTACATAGAACCTGTTGTTTGGGATGAAGTTGTTGATTAAGTTCATTAATCTCATGTTTAAAGTTTGTAATATCCATAGAGTTAACACCATATTGTTTAAATTTATTTTACAATTCTACTAATTGCTATCCTTTTACTTGAGTTGTTATTTGAACTGTGAAGCTTCTTGTTGTAGTAATTGAACATTTCGTCCTTCTCTTTGATTAAATACTTGACCTTAGATTCTTTTTCAATGCTTGGTGAAGTATGTGCTCTTGCATTTTGCATTAATTCTTCCAGTTCTTCATGTGGAGTTGTTGAAATTCCATTCCAAACTATCTCAATGAAGATGTCCGTGAGGCAGCGCTTGTGGTCAATGCTTGTGTATCTACCACATTTCTCTTTTTCCCACCCCTTTTAAGAATGGATTTATGTTGAGAATTATAAAATACATCATTTTGAGGTATCTCCTCAACATTTACCAAGAATAGAGTGGTTGGAGACACATGAACTATCTCCACACTAGGCCATGAGCTAATAGGTGTTTTAGCAATAATACCTTACTCCAACATGGTAGTTTTAAATGATTCAGGAGAAAGAACCACATGATGTTGCTATGAAATAATTGTAAAAGTAACCCCAGACATTTTAATTTCTTCAGTCTGTCAGTACTTAATTATATCCTCGACTATAGGATTCTCTAGAGTAGTTTTCCTTTAGATTCTATTGAAGAAATCTGAAGAAAAGGTGTTACCTGTGTGTTGACTTGTTGAGAGGAAGAATTTGTAGCTTTTCTTGATATACCTTCTTCCGTAGGAAGTTGAAGTAGATGAAGAGGAAGAGTGTTCCTTCTGGATACTATGAAAATTAGAAACTGTTTTTACTACTCCTGAGATAACTCTTGGGCTCTATTACACACAACTAGATAAGAGAATACCCCAGAAAACATTTCACCATGTCGATTTTCTGCATGATAATACCTTTTGATACCATAATTAATAGTTACAATAAGGGCTACTTTAAATGGAAAATGTGCCTTAGCAGGAATTGTAGCCATCTTTAGTGCATACAAGGCCTAGAGCTCCTTTTTGGCATGAGAAAACTTATGAAGTGAATATATACCAATTTGTAAGGGAAATTGAGACAAAAGATTTTTAGCTAATTCATTGAGGGTTTTAGTGATCTCAATGGCCACTCTTTGGTATGTGACTTCCCTACATAAAATGTTATTAGGAACATATAAGGGTAGCACATGTGGATTTCCATAGCTTCCCCATACTCTAATATAAGTAAAAAACTCTTCTTGTAAACCAATTCCCAATCCCAAATAGACAGTCCATTGTGAAGGGGGACATTTTGGGAGGTTTGTAATTAAAAATAGCTTTATAAATACGTATCATTACCAAATGGAAAATCCTATCGAAATGGTTTAAATAATGCTCTTCCTAAAGAATATTGTGGTAGATGTGGATAGGAAGAGGGTTAGAAGGTGTCCATTTCCAGTCCATAGATGGAAAGTACAGAGAGAAATAGATGACATCCATAACATAAGCTGACATGTAAAATGAAGGGTTATGAGTTGTGCTTTGCATGGAACAAAAATGGAGAATGTGTTTTACAATATTATCTGATAGGATTTGGGCCTAATCAAAACTATAACCATCAATTGTCCATTGGATAAGTGGGACCTAGTTCTTAGGGAATTGGGAAACATTTTGATAAGCAAAGAGCTTGTAGAACATTGTGGCAATGCAACAAAAAGGGGGATTAAAGACACAATAGGATACAAACCAGTAGACTCTGCCTTATGTTTACTAGGGTCTCTTTTCCATTCTTTAATTACATTTGGGAGGTCCTTTTCCTTATCATCACATTATTCCTTCACAAATCCTTGAACAAGTTGTGTATTGTATGTAAGTTGGGGCTCAGGAAAATGGTACATACCATGAAGATGTTCTACTTTAAATGAGCCATTAAATGTTCCCCGAGAAGTAATGAATTGAATTTATGTTATATCCAATTTTTCAACCACCCAGTGGATCATACATGTGTAGAAAGGAGCCTTGGTCGTGGTAATTATATGCAAATAAGACTTGGAGGCATCTCCAACATTCGTTTTAGAAGTTTTGTTGCCTCCTTGCTCCGTTGTTGCTATTGTTGGTTGCTTGACATCCTTTGAGTGAATCTCTTCTTTGAATAACTTGTACATTGTGTCCTAGGAGGAAATTCCCAAGTCCATGGTGCAAGCAGTATCTGAAAATAAGATTGCATCTGCAAGCTTTTAATCATTTGTTTCTACAAAAGGCCCCATAGGTTTCTATGAAGGACTCTTTTTCTTTAGATTTACCATTTTAGTATATGCAAGGTTCATAGGATCTTTCTATAAATGCAAGCAAGGAGCAAACATTATCACACAAATCAACCATGTAATTGCAATCCAAGAAAAAATAGGAAAAGACTTCTTGAAATGGTAAAATCTAGGCTCAATGCATGCGAGATATTTACACTAAATGTGGTAAGTACTAAAATTATTTGAGTGTACAAGACAACTATATAAGAAACGATGGTGAAGCGTGATTTGATTGGAAGAAAGTGTGAGTTAGAGGCTATCATGGTATTTCACGTTAGCCCGAGGGCTAAAGCCCAGAAGGAAAATCAATATCATGAAATAGAACAACCTGGAATGTTGTGGAGCGAGATAACATGGTGAATAAAAAGGGGCCAGACAAATAGACATGCATAGCTTGGCATGGGGGCAGGACGTACAATAAGGTGTCAGATCTGAGCTAGTGAGGGAGATCCCTTCCTAGCTTGTTCAAATACAATGCAATTGAAATTTCTCTAGGATAGAGCGGGTTAGGTTGATTTGGTAGATAAGGCACTACAAGGAAAAGACCCTTTATCAGAGGTTTTTGCAGAAGCTCCTATAAAATTAGTCCAAAAATCCATTGTAGTGGAGGTCACTAGCGGAGTTGGGTGGGAAAATGTTATAGAAAATGTTTTTTACAGTGCGTCTATAATATATGAATGCACTAGTGCATTACCTAATTATACGCATCGATGGTTAATAGCATATGGTGCACCGTGGCAGAGTTATTTCTATAAAAGGCAAAAAAAATAATGATGTGCTAATTACAAAATGTGCACTGGTGTGTATACTACTCAATAACACTAGCAAAGGGTTAAGTTTAAAAATATGTCGATCGTAAAATTAAATTTTCCCAGTCTGGTGCTATACTCTCATGATGCTTCGGTGTTAAAACGGTATATTAATGCCTGGTGCATAAATAATATGGTGCACTATTGTAGGGCTTTTAATTTAAAAATGGCGATGTGCTTCTTATATTATAGGCACTAGTGCCGTTAATTGAACTGAAGGATCTGGTGCTTAATAGAAAATGGTGCATCGTTGTAGGGTTATTTTTTATAAAAATAAAAACAATGGTGCGTTACGTATATAAGATGCACCATGAGTATAATATTCGATAACACCATACAAGAGTTAAATTTAAAAAAGATGTCGATCGTAAAATTCATTTTCACCATTTTGGTGTTGTACTCACATAAAGCACCGATGCTTTCCCTTTTTATGAAATCCCTGGTGCGTAAACACATGGTGCATCATGGTAAGGTTTTTAATTTAAAAAGCATGAGTGTACTACTCATATAATAAGCACAGGTTCTGTTAATACAACTATATGTCCCAATTCTTAATAGACAATGGTGCACTGTTCGAGGGTCATTTTTTTTAAAATAGAAATAACGGTGCACTCGATAGCACTGGACTAGTGTTAAATTTTAAAAAATGTCAGTTGTAAAATTCATTTTCAATATTTCGATGCTATACTCCCACAAAGCCCCTGTGCTATGAATTTTTCTGAATGCCCCGGTGCGTATACAACATGGTGCATCATTGCAGGGTTTTTAATTTAAA
The DNA here is from genome assembly GCA_031772625.1 of Pinus tabuliformis. Lineage (NCBI taxonomy): Eukaryota > Viridiplantae > Streptophyta > Pinopsida > Pinales > Pinaceae > Pinus > Pinus tabuliformis. The sequence continues at coordinate 774,048,591 of CM062817.1, read as the reverse complement.
AATTGTGGTGCGTTAGGTGAAACCAAAGCAATGGTGAGTATACTACTCAATAGCGTCGACAAAGGTTAAATTTAAAAAAATATTGGCCGTAAAACTCACTTTCACCATTTTTGTGCTTTGCTCCCACGAAGCACCAATGCTATTACTTTTTTGAAATGCCCTGGTGTGTACATAACATGCTACACCACTATAGGGTTTTTAATTTAAAATATCGTGGTGCGCTTCATAACTAATCCACACTAGTATATCGGGTTTGAGTGCACCTTAATAGGGTTAAATAAAAAAAACTTACCAACCGTAAAATTCATTTTTACCATTTGTAGTGTTGTAGAGCTCCCAAGCATCGGTGCTAATTTTACCTCTGTGAAGCACCTTCCCATCGGTGCTTCCCTTGCATTCCATCAGTTCATCCATTTCTCACTGCTTTCCTTTTGAATTTTGTTAAACAGTGGTCAAATTTTTTTTTTCGTTTATGAGCAGATGTCTATGTTTCTCGCTAACTTAAATTTTTAGCGGAATAAAATTGAAAATTAGTTAAAAAATGCATTTTATTTTTTTACGTGGTGCATTCAAGAGCTTTAGCTCGTACCATTCACAATGCATCCTGTAAATTTAAAGGGTGCACCACAAATCGATGCGTATTGTTAATGTACCAAATTTTTTTAATATTATTCGGTGTATTTGGTAAATAGAAACACAAAGGGTCGTGAAGTTACACGACACACCACTTTAAAAATTATAATTTTTTACGACGGTGCCTCTAGTAAAAGTAACTTCTCGGTGTGTTTAGTTTTACCAAACACATTGCATAATATTAAAAAATTATAGCTTAGTGTGTTTGGTAACCTGAACGTTCCGGTGTGGTGAGTCAAAGTAAAATTAATGCACCTGTGCAAAATGTTATGTCAATGCACTGCATTAAAAACATAAAAATAACTAATGTTATATATTTATGTGAACCGAAAGCGGTGCATCAAGTTGATGTACACACCATTTTTGGTGTGTTCCTTTTTTTTGGCGCACCAAGGTTGATTTTTTATTTATTTTTTTAATTGAAACTTATATGTCCATATTTATAAACACATTTGTCATTTAATCTCTCTCTCTCTCTCTCTCTATATATATATATATATGTGTGTGTGTGTGTGTGTGTGTGTGTGTGTGTTTTATTTATGAGGCTGATGTATTTTATATGTCAATTATGCCGAGATGTCAACAGATACAAGAGCAAAAACAACAAGAGTAGAAGATTGACCAATACAATATGGTACGAGACTGGGAGGTGTGGGAGAGGGAGAGGAATTTTTACCCTCACCCTATTAGTGTAATGACCCAAGGCCTCTTCAGGAATGTAAGCCTCCTTAAGTTCTATGAGGAGGCTACATCCCTAAAGGTGAACTCCAGGTTGTTGGCACAATTGATTCGTTAGTGGGATGTCCACTGATTGGATTTTTATGTCAGTCACAACATGTGATATAAGCCCATTGAGAAGGAAATTTATTTTATCACTGGACTATCTAGGAGAGGGGAGGATTTTCCCTAGTTTCCATATGTCCCCCATGGTGTTGCAACAAAGATTCAACTTATATACTCTAAGAGATACATTGGGGATCACTTAGTTTTCCCAACAAATTTTCAGAAGTTTGGTGGATAGCTATGGATCGCTTCTTTTGGTGCAGAGGAGGTTAGGCACCTCTCACTATTAGTGAGTACCATTCCACACCCTACTAGTGATGGAAAGTGCATTAGTTTCCCTCTTTTGTTTTATATTGATTCTTTGGTGCAGAGGCCACAATGTATCATACGGTTTGCCATTTTTTTGCAGCAATTTTGTATAGCTTTAGATATATTTCATGCTATGATACATGGGATGTCAAACATCCCTTTTGATTTAGAGATGTTTTGTTTATTTTTTAGAGGTTTCTAGAGACAAGTTCTACTTTTAACTATCACCCTCTTAGGTCGATCATTGAGGTACAGATGCACATGTGGGGCAAGATGATGCCCAACAGGGGCTAGACGAAGTATCCAGTCTGGATTTCCATTGACACACTAGGTCTACTAGCTAGTGAGGCCAACCACATCTTCGTCATTGTATCGTGTCCTTCTGCGGGGATGGATTGGTGACAATGTCCAACATCCTCTTCACACAGAATGAGCCAACAAATGAGAGAGGTAATATTAGTGTTTTCTTTAAATTAATCTAGTTTCATTTTATTATCTTAATTAATTAGAACAAAATTTGTTCTAGCACATTTTTTAACTTGTTTTATTAAATTGTCTAATTATTGTTGTGTACTATATATTTTGTAGATATCGGCACATTCGTTGGGGACATGCCTCCTCCCTCACCGGATGTAGATGTGAAGATGCCTAAGGCCATAGAGGGTGAGGGAATGTCCTTAGATGCAGATACCTATGGGCATGCAACCCACGTGTAGGCCTAATATTAGATTCAGTATGGAGTTGGGCGACTGACTCTCTAGAATTTTGGTTGAGGTGGGAGTCCTCCCTGCAACAGATCGAGACATCAGGGCATATCCTAGGCTCTTGGAGCTGTAGACAAACTTGTTGCGTGATATGATGAGTCTTATGGTTATATCATTGGAGCTTCCAAATTTATACTGGAATTGAGGAGAGATGTCCAGGCAACATATACATAGTCTTCACCCAATATTAACCCATCAGACGATGATCAGGGTGGTACTACTCCACCTCCTTGGGATGGCCATGTAGTAGATACACAGTCTTCACCCAGATGTACTACCCCATCGGATGATGATCAGGGTGGTGATCCTTTTGGTAGTACTCGACCTCCTCCTTGTTCAGGTCATGACCCATTGCCTCATGTTTCTTCTCAGAGAGTAGACCAACCACCTCCTCCTCCACCTCATTCTTCGATTCTTGAGGCAGTTGATATCCCTCATCTTCTGCTACATACTAGGGCGCCATTTTTTATGTTCCTGTTGATGTACTTAATTTATATGTTGGTGTTGATGTGTATATTGTTAGGTCATGTTAGATATGTTCATTTAATGTGCTTGTAGATAGATGTGCACGTTATAGCATTTATTTGACATAAGATGTATATTTGAGGATGTGTCTGGTGATGACAGTTAGACAACGCTTGTGTTTTTTTAGATGTGATCACGGTGATGATGTGCTATTAGATTATTAGATTTGTGTGTTAGCTAATGACGTTTATATGTGCTAGAGGTGTATATAATGAGATGTTGTTAGTGAATTTGACTGTGTATTTTAGATGATGTTTACGTTTGTTAGATGGTTATCATCATGATGTTTATTTTTATGAAATGATATTTATTATAGATTATGTATTGGTGAACTTATATCAAAATTTTATTTATGAAATTACATGCAAAACCACTTACTTTAAATAAAAAATGCAAAGATATTTTTATAAATTAAAAAGTTTAATATGGTTGAAACTATAATTGTAAAATTACCATAAATATTTTTCTATTGCATAGATAGTTCATACATATTTATTTTAACGAAATTCTTATTCAAACAAGGGCTGCAAGTAGCATAGTCCATGCCTATAGAAAACATAGAACAAAAAAAAAGCATTTGTAAAACATGTTTAAAAAAGAATCACTACAAAATAAAATCAATTTTACACACAATTAAATTTTACAAACCTCTAAACAAAACTACATTTCTAGTCATAGTCAAGCTTAGAAATGACAGAGTTGTGACATATACTTATAATACAAGAGTTAGACAATATCTAATTAATCTTTGCAATTAATTTTCAAAACGTATATTGCAACATGTAATCATTAAATACAAATTTCAAAATATTTATAATAAATTAAAATATATAATTGATTGGTCTATAAAATCAACTATAATTAAAAAAATTGTTCATAAAATATTAGATTATAAAAATAACATTACAATTAATTTGATTTTATAAATTTAATAAATTAAAGTTTATTTATTAATAATAATTATGAATGAAGCATCATTAAAAATTTATTATTTAAAATATAATTTTTAAATTAATATGTATTTTTAAATTTCTAATTACAATTATTTTTTTAATTTCGAATGCTTAAATTAATAAATAAGATAATGCAATCAATAAACTATTATCAATAATATTTATTTAAAATATATAAAAAATAATCTTTTAAGTTTATTTATAAAATTCATTCTATTGTTAAATTTAAAAAACTTAAGTCAATTTTTTTTATGATTAATTTAGATTTAATATAACTTAAAAAATTATATTCTAATAAAATTTAATTTATCTCCAAAGTTATGAGAGTTTCAAGCAATTCAAATTTAATATTTATAGCAATTAAAAAATATTTGAATAGAAAATAATTTTATCATTCAAAAAATATTTAATTAAATTTTATTTTAATCATTATTTTAATAAAAATAACTTTAAAACTCCCCACGATGGGTGTGAATCCACAAGTTGTCTATTTGACCATGACTTGTAATCATCAAACGAGAAGGCGATAGGTTTCCCACATCTGGTAGCCTATATGGTATATATGTCGCCACCATTCATAGCTTTCAGCACATTATCACATTTAAGGTATATCCAACATTCGTGCAAGAGGAGGTGGGCTTCATATGGTTTCGTAGAGCTCACACTCTTCAATTTGAGCACACATCCATGGTTTTGAGCAAGGGAGTATGCACCCATCATTTTAAGAAGTGGAGGATAGCTTGCTAGATCATTCAATGGAAATTATAGCTAGTTCTGGTAACCATTAAAACATGGAATCAACTCTTGGGCTCCTGTAATTCTCTGCCATTGACTACTTCTAGAAAGAATCATGCAATACCTGAATTTCACGCTTGCCATTAGCCACTTAGGATCTCAACTTTTAGTTATAATTCATGTCTCTCCTCTACAGGGAACTCTGTCAATCAGGTTTGGGCTCCTTCTCGACTCTCCTTGGAAAAAAAATTAAGACTGACTCCTTTTCCTCACCCTACTTCTTGCTCCAGTTTGGAATTTTGACTTCCACCTCTTTGTCCCCCTACTTGGCTCGATTTCCATTATAGGTTTCCTCATCTCTTCTTCTGTAAAATTTTAATCCTCTCCACTTGCTTTAAGTAGGAAGAGTCTGCCTCTGTGGTTTGTCCTTACGTACAATCTACTCATTCCTATCAACTACCATCTTTCGACCCCACCTACCTCACATTCAAAGATGGTTCGATGTTTCATAACTCCCTCCACTGTGACTTGTCTTCGGGGTAGACCAACTTAACCCCTCTCTCCTACCCCACCTACTTTACATCCTCCCATGCTTAGGACTTTGCTAGAGCCACCATGGACCATTATCAATGTCTCATTCCTGATATTATGTAGCGATCTATCGTTGACATCGAAGAGAAAGTGCTCCAAGACAAACGTTTCATCCCAGATTGATCTATTGTTGAATGTTAGTTTTGTTATGCTAATTTCAACTTCAGATTTATAAACAAATGCTTTTCAATTGCTTCATGTGCATAGGTTTCCTTATGGTGTTTGTGAATGTAAACAAGTAAATTTTATCAAGTTTTATGTTAAGTTCATGAGAAAAATAGCATAAAAGTAAAGTGTTGAACAATAGCAATCAAATGTACATCAAACCATCAAATGAACACATAACACAATGTTTTGATGAAGAAGTTCACCCCTCCTGGGCTACATCTCCTTGGTCCAGCTTCCATGGCTTGGGCCTCTGTATTAGCTCAATAATGGAAAACGTTTTGTTTACAATGCTCTACTGCTCCTGAAACCTGCTTAAATGTGCTCAGAACCTCCAAATCAACTAGGAACACCTTTTCCTGATCTCCATTTGGTTGAATTTTTCCCAAGATATGGTCCTCTAAAACTAGAGGAACTCCAGTTGGTCCTGCTAATTTTGGAGTTAGTGCCGAAATTGGTGGACCATCGAATTTGTCATCGAACTAAACTTGTGTTTAATTAAATGTTAAGCGTGATTAATTAAGTGATAATTGTGGATTAGCAAAAATGCCGCATGATTTTCGGATAATCGTTAACATTAAGGGTTGTAGTGGTCACATAGGCGGCATTGAATGTCGCGGTTATGGTAACCTCCAGACTCTGATTTATACGATAGTGTGGTCACATGTTGTGATAACCGTGAACAGTTATGGTTTGTTGGCCACCGGATGGATTAACTGTTAGTTGTTACCGCTGGAGTTTTGTGTGTTCACATGGGAGGGGGCTGGCCTACCGGTTGGCTCCCTCCTAACCCCCAGCAACAAAACCGTTAAACATTAACTATCACTCATGACCATTGAATGTTAAGAAACATTAGCGCAACGTAACTATATGTCATGGGAATTGTATAGCGCAGGTCCCGAGTTCAACCCCCCATCTTGCCATAAAATTTTACTACGCTCCATAGCCAGTCCTTTGGGGAGGGACACGTGGCAGCCTTCGGGCTTGCTACTTGTCCCCTCCTCATTGGTCCATTCCCAACCAATAGAAACATGCCACGTCACCACACCTGAAGCCTAACCAAAACTTGACACTTAGCATAATCTGATTGGATGTTGACCGACCTTTGACCCTGCCCAGTCATCTGCCACATCAATAGTACAGACTGCTGACTGTGCAATGACTGTACATTTTTTTCAAAAATTTCTTCTATTTGGCAAAGTGGACAGAAAGCAATATATTCTTCATATGAACTCGATTTTCAGTGAAACGAGTTGCATTCGGATCGTATCACCAAGATGGACAAGGTCGTTCAGGTTTCGAGTGATTCTGAGAATTTTGATTTTTTTGAGCTAATTACTGAGCACATGATCACAGATCATCAAGTGGAGCGTGAAAATTGGGATTGGATTCCTGATACAGGAAACTCCACCAAAGCATGAACCTCTGCTTACATGAAGAATATCAACCTACACTGGAATATAAAGACACTTATGGGTCAGATTCTCACCGACCGAGATGACACCTAGTAGGAGATCATCATATGCATGTTAGAGCAGCCTCTTGGACATAATGGAAAGCATGGAGAATAAGCTGAATGTCATGGTTGCAAATCTTAAGCAAATTCTAGCCACCACTCAGCATTAGCGATCCACTAGAGAGGACTCCCCCCCTCTTGCTCCTCCCCAAAACCCTGCAAACTAGAAACTCTAGCACAACTTCAAGAAAAATGACAACTCCCTTTGTATAGTCTCTACTCTTCGACTCATTTCATAATGTATTTTGGTTTTCTGTTATATGTAAAGCCTTGTATATGGTTCAAAAGCTTAGGCCTTCAGGTCAAAAACAATATGGGAAATATGAAATTTTTTCTTTTGTGCTATTGGCCTAGCCTCCCCAATGGAAAAATGGATTAGTCAATCAACATTGTACTCAAAAAATTTCTCGAAGTAATATAATCTAAATCCTATGATCTTTAAATCATTTTAATTTTTATTTTAAATGTCTTTTTTTAAATTAAATTTTTAATATCAAATAAAATAAATTAATTAACATTATCAACTATTATATTATAAAGTTTTGTTTGGGGCTTTGGATTGATGGTGAATGAGTGCATTATTAAAGAATTCTTTACAATAGATTGTTGGTTCAAAACTAATAAATGTTTAGTTACACATCAAAAAACAATCATACGAAAAAAAAAATATAATTAATAACAATACTATCTTGGAAAAGTGATTTATTAATTCTACTAAAAAGCTATAAATGATATTTGTATGAGTTTGACCCCAATGGAGGTAGATGATTATGGACATGGTGGGATCAGGGGATGGGGGCGGGGGGCGCTAGCCACCTCACTAACTCCCAAGGCTCATAAAGAGGGGGGTGGCCTGGCATACCCCCTATGCAATATACATGTGACATACATCCTTATAGAATGGAGGATGTAAAGAAAAGTTTGGTGTTTTTCCTTGTAATTTGTCGTCGATGCTAGAGGCTTAGGAGCTTAAGAGGTGGCAGGGTTTGCCTTATTGTGGCCATGTACACCCGGTGTTCAATAGCTTTGAAAATAGGTCATTGTCTCAGGGGCATGCTCTCAAGAAATTCTATGGTGGGCAAGTGCAAGACTATGAAATCTGGGCCTAGTATATGGGAAACCCTGAAATCTTGATAACAATTGGGTGCAGAAGGGGCATGGCCAGTAGTTTATCTCTATGTAGTAGCCCTGCAGTTGAGCTCACCTCCTTTCTCTCATTTTTCGTATGAGGTAACTCAAAATCTCTACTTGGTCTAGCTTCCATTTTCAATTATGAGTTATGTGGGCTTAATTTTGAATTTTGGCCCCTCTATGGCTTTATTTGGCGTTTTTGTTTTCATGGTGCTTTGGACCTACCCTTTTGTGTTTAGTACACCCTATATTTGTTTCTCTTTCAGTAGTCTAGCCTGAGAGATAAGTCACATGCCATTGGACTTCCTGCCATACCTCACCACATTTGGCGGCATGGCTCTCGTCTAGGGAGCAGGACACTATTAGCATTGTGTTTTTCTTGTGAATTTCTGGAAGTTGTGTATTTTTTGAGGAGGTTCTTTTCTTCGATGGAGTGGGAGTCTCTTCCCCTACGAGTGTGGACACCCCAAGCTTGGGTTTACCTATGACATGGAGAATTACACCATGCCATGTTAGTGTGGCTGAGTGTGTTGAGGGGTTGATGAGAGGGGTCAGTCAAGCCATTTGCACCTGGAGGCTCTAGCCCTAGAAGAGGCAACAACCTCTCACCTTGTCCACTCACCTAGTTTCCAGGAGCATGTTCTCGATCTAGAAAACACTTTCTATCAACATAGACAACTAAAAAAAAATTGGAACGACTTCTCAATGACAGGAATGACGACCAGAATGCATTATTTCCTTCATGAATGACCTTCAAAGGAATCAATGACATGTGCAGAATAGATTGGCTAGTCTGTAAAGGGGACAATGGTGCACGCATCAAAACCTAGATCATTTGGAAGGTTGATTGACCCATATGGAAAAACATGTACAATGCGAATTTCGGCCTCTACCACACCTTGGCTCACGACTGGAGAATCTTGTACTAGTAACTTCATCATATTCATAATGACTCTTTGTTTTGTTTTGATCTTGATGGTTTTTGTTTTTGTGTCCCTTTCTATAGTGTCAACTTTTCTTTTTGGAAACTACCTACTGACCAACAAATGTGGTAAGAGTGAGGTTGATAGGATTTTGGAAAACAATGGGCAACGACGTAATATTTTTGCTTAAATGAAAAAAATTGCCTTATAAATAAATAAATAAATTGGTATGAGTTTGTATATATTTGAAATGTCAACCTCAAGTTTAAAAACAATATTATAATTTCTACATATATCATGGTTTGTATATGAAATTAATATATAGTAAGATTGTGATAGAAAATATATATATATATATATAGATATATATATAAATAGATAGATAGATAGTGTATTTAGTTAATTAACTATGAAATTATGATAAATAGTAATATTTTATTATAATTTTTATATATTATGATTTGTGTATTAAGTTAAATATATAGTGAGATTTTGATGGTGTGTGTATATGTGTATATATATATAATGCGAGATTATGATAGATAATAATATTTTATCAGGATTTTTAAAAAAATAAAGAATGACCAGTATTATTAAGAGTATTGCTTATATTTTCTATTTGATTTTCTATTTCTTTTAAGAATGATTATTAAAAATTTAAAGTTAAATTGGGATTCACCATTACAATAATTTAATCAAAATTATATTAACTATTAGTGATTCAAATTTAACACAACCATATCCAATAAACCTAACAAAAAATTACATCAATAATTAATAATTATATTCAACAAACCTTAAATTTATATCAAAATAAATAAATAAAATTATATAGCTTTCAAAATTTAAAATCATTATTCCCCCGATTAGGGTGTGAGCTAGCAGACAGAGCCATTAAGGTTGTCATCATGAAAAGGACACCAAGGAATGGTGCCATCACCTCCTACATGCTTTAAGCGCAGGGCACGGTGGTCGTCGACATGTTTAAGGAAAGAGGGACAAGGGAAGGTGGAAATTGCATGCAACCAAGTTTACTAATCGTGGAGAAGGATAACAGTTCAGAGGTTGTAAGAGAAGAGGTGACGACGACGAAAGTGGAGTAGAGGCTTTGGGAAGGTAGGGTGATCCAACGACTCCAACCGCTGGTTACCGGGTATGTTAACTGGTTCTGCCTATACTCCATTATGCTTCCCTACGTCTGGTATGTTAATTGGGGTTTGCATGGGGGCACAGGGTTTGTGGGTGAGAGAAATTTGGGCAAGGTGATTAGCTTAGTGGTGGAAGTTTGCGGGAATAATCCCAGTTCCATGGGTTTTTCACGGGTGTCACTCCGTTTCGGAAATCTACTCTCTTGCATGGCGCTTATTGGGTTGGGTTGGGAGGTAGTCTGCCCAAGCGAACTCTGGTTTCTTGTCTTCTTGGCAAACCAAGGCTCGTGGGTAGGGAGGTTGCAAGTTTCTATGTGTTAATGAAAGTCTAGTTCTTGGAACGTTGTGAGAACATTGGGGAATATTGGAAGACCTGGGCCCTGAGGGCAGGCGCCAAGTCCCTGAGGGGAGGTTGTCGTAGGATGGGAGCTTCTGAAATTGGGGAATTGGAAAGAATGGAACATTGGCCAGGCTAGCCTCGGCTGGCTGAAGGGAAGGGGGGTGACTAGCAACGTGTGGTCTGGATTCCTCATGGAGGTCGGGGTTCAGATGCCAGGCTACCAGGACGGCCAAAGTAAAGTCAAGTTGAAGCTAACTTAGGGGAAATGGGGGTAGGGTCATTTAGTGAGGGGCAAAGGAGATGAGGGATGTGGTTCCTGTTGGCTTGGCTTTCGGGCTACAGGCTCTGTAGTTGGCCATGCACATCACTTCGAAGACCATGGTCAAAGTGTTTGTAAGGCAGGGGTCATGCAGGGGCATACTGGGAGTCATGGGTGGGGGCTCCTTATGCTTAGGGGTTATGCAAGTGAATCATGGGTGGCGGATTTGATGCATTAGAAGAACCTTTGGGAGGTGACAATACAGAAAATAATGTTTTGGAAATTATGGTTTCTTGTTCCCGTAACAGGCCCGTTGAAAGGTAACTACCCTTGGATGAGAAGAGCACAAAGGCTAGTTTCTGGCCAATGACAGAATTTGGCTAGAAGGTACAAGGACAAAGAGGCAATGGGTCGAGCAGCGAAGGGCAAGGGACGAGGAAAGAGACCACGGGGGAGCGAGGTCAAGGCTAAGTCGAGCACTACGAGTAAATGACGAGGTAGAAAACCCGTGGCCAACCTGATACAAGAATCGACGGCTGCTTACACGGATGGCACCAAGGAGGAAATCAAATGACTCATAGAAAAATGGGAGGAGGATATAAAACACTAAGCGAGCCTAGAGGCAGCTAATATGGAGGATTGGAAACTCATGATTCTGGATCCGGGACACACCAAAGAATGAGAGACGTAATACAAGCAGACCATATATTTGTATTGGCTTATGAAATGCATCTTGGGCAAGGCCATGAAACAAATTTGGACGACTGCTCTCCAAGATTTTCCAAATTACAAACAGGATTTTCAAAAGCCGCAATTTCAATTGTAGAAATAGGATGGACGTTTGGACCGTATTGAGAAACATTTCCCATGCTTGTTCACATAGATTGAGTTTCCAGACTCCAGCGTGAAAGATCCAATCCCGTTACATCGGCATCCGCCAAGCAAGAGGACTAGCATGTTGGCTCTTAGTTATTTTTTGATTAGTTTTCATGTGGATAGATCTTAATTTACAATTTGCAATATATATATATATATATATATATATATATATATATATATATATATATATATATATATATATATAGTTGTGGACATGACAATCAAGTTTATATAGCTTGGATAGATAGACTAAGTATTTTTTGTTACTGGATGGCTTATCATGCGGATAGATGGTCAACAGACCTGATTTCCCGATGGGCAAGTTGAGACCACCTAACCAATCTCTATGTGGTTGTAACTTGCTTGTTTTAGAATGGAAAAAAATTGATCTACCAAACTTAATAAAAAAAATTAAAATCATTATTATCATAACCACTCTAAAATTATATTAAATTCTAATATCTTAAATTATAATAAAGTAATTTATAATATTATAATTTAATATATATTAAATATACTTTTGTATATTTTTTAATTATTATTATATAAAAAAATTACTAACTATAATTCATACTCAACTTTTAAACCCTCAAGTTCAATGATAATAACATACCACTGTGACTACCATTCATACTTAAATTTTAAATGATCACTTAAATCTAAATGATAATGCATGACATACCAGTGTGACTACAATTCATACTTACTTTTAAATGATCACTTATATCTAAATGATTATGCATGATATAATAGTATGACTAATGACTACTTTATCATAGTTAGATGGTATATTTCTTTTTAATTTGGTTAAAGATCATCATGCTTTGAAGTTGATAGTGATCGTTTTGTGGTTGATAAATTTTGATATTGATAGAGTTTGATATTCAACATATTGTTTTCCCACCAAATTCGTTTGGTGGTTAATAGAGTTTTCATATTGAACAAATGTGGTCATAAAGTCTTTATTGATACTAAATTCATTGTTGTTATTTGGTAAAGGAGTTGAGAGATTGTACTGAAAAAACAGGAGTTGAGAGATTGATCGTTTTGTGGTTGATAAAGTTTGATATTGAACCAATTGTTTTCGTACTAAATTGGTTAATAGAGTTTTCATATTGAACAAATATGTGGCTATAAAGTCTTTATTAATACTAAATTCTTTGCTATCATTTGGTAAAGGAAAAAGATTTGTTTTTTGAAATAGTTTTGATAGGATACCTTTCCTAATCATGAGATATCTTAATGATAAGTTTTTTTTTTATCATTAATATAAATTTGCTTTAGTTTTTTAACTATAGATATATAGCTTGAGTTTTTTTGAACTATAGATATATATATAAATGTATATGAATAACATATTTATATTTTATAAATTTGTTTAAATATAAATTAGATTTTAATAAAAATATTTAATTACTAAATTTTAAATTTAATAAATAAGTAAAATATATATTATTTAAAAAAATATTATAAAAAGTTGTAATTTAATTGAGTAACAAAGTAATATGAAAAAATTAGAGATTGGTTGGAAATTAATGACCAATAAAAACATAATAATGTTTAAATATCTTACAACAATATAATATAATTTAATTTATAGGATGGCGGTATGTATTTTGTGTCACAAGTTGAGATAATAGAGAATTACTCTATAATACATGTTAACCTAAAGAAGATTTAACTAATATTTTTATGCAAATGGGGCATCAACATTTAAGTTAACCTAAACCTCTTTAGCTTTATTTCTTCCTCGCATGTCCTTGTTCTATTGGCATGCATGGATAACAAGTTCCAAAGGAATCTCCTCAACCAAAGAAGGGGCTCCCAAGATGTCCATGTCCCTTCAATGAACTTGCAAGGATGAATACCATATTGTCATTGAGATCAAGGAAGGAGATAAAGAGAACCTTAGGTAGCAATCCAAGATGTGCCATGATTCAAGAAACTAAAATTTTAGAGAGCCCAACAAGGATTCCAACCCCATAGACTACCCAAGGGTGACCAACATGAAACTATTAAATTCTACTTTCATGCCTTTAACACTGAAAGTTGTGGGGAAATATTCATAACATAACCATCCCTTATCCTATTATTTGTTAGCTTCTTCCTCTCATATTCTTCCTATAATTTAGTCCACCTGATATTGGAATCAATGACACTACAATGTGCATTTTCCACTTATTTTTCACACCTTTCCATGCCACATTGAACATCCCTCAACCTAGAAAAAACATCGTGCTTGTTATAGTAATAATAATACCCCATTGTGTCACTTAGAATAGCCCACAAAATGGCACGAGGACTAAACCATAAGACACCATAAAACCACCTCAAAAACACCACGAAGAATTACTAGAACTAAGAAATATACCACGAAGATACCAACAAGTGTTTCTAAAGCCTAGCCAGGTCAAAGTTGTAGATGACACCCTTAATAACAATTATAGCATCATCAACCCAAATATTAGAAGCAAAGGCATAAATATTTTCAATAGTTCATTCTACATAGGAGTGATAATGAAACCACAAACATATCATTGCAAACCCATTGTATCACTCATGTGTTTGCATGCCATCAAAACTATGTAAACTAGTTGGTGTAGAAGGATTAGTAACTTCCCTATCTTGTCAATGATGCATGGAAAAATATTTATTAGCATTCAAATTCTCCATAAAAATTAGTATTAATGCTAACGGAGGAGAGTAGGAAATGGAAAATTGATCCCACCTCCCATAACCCCCTACAAACCTCATTATTAGATGCCACATCCCCATGCATACTCTATTTCCTTTTGTCCACTGGGATCATAGATACATTGTCTACATCTTAATTCAAACTTTATTCTATTAACAAGATTAGGCTTTTTTATATTGTAAGAGCCTCTACATCATTGTTAAATGCCCCATCCCCAAGTTGCCCAAACCTTATAATATGAGGCTTTGTGTTTTCTTATCATGATAAAACAAGTGTTATAAGGTAGTGTTGGGAATAATACTGAGAGGGGGGGGGGGGGGGGGGGTGGGTTGAATCAATATTTTTAAATTAATAACTTTTTCTTTTTATAATCATATTTATATACGCTACTTCAGTGAAGGGAACTCGCATGTGTACGCAACTGTTCTTAAGGCAACCAACGTATATCCAGTGAACTTATGATTTAGTTAATTCATCATATGTTGGTCTTTAATCATTGCATCAGTACATAATTAACCATTAAATAGTAACCATGTGAAGTAGTAATAGAATAAGCAATCACACATAAACAACACACATGAAAACCAAGATTTAAGGTGGAAACCCAAGGCAGGATAAAAACCGCCTGTTGTTGTCATCTTTGTCTTCTTTTAATATAAGAAAAACCTATTTACAATCTTGTATTGGTGCAGACTCATACTAGTATGCAGGCACCCACCTGCAGAAGGCTACAACCTTCTCTCATTCTCCAACTTCTACTGGAAGGGAGCTACAACCCCCTAGCTCTTGTATTAGCCAATATGTTTACTAGTACGTAGGCGTCAACCTACAGAAGGCTCCAACCTTCACTCATTCTCCAGTTGTTACTGGAAGCGAGCTCCAGCCCCCTGCCTCTTGTACTGGCTAATATGTTTACCAGTATGTAGGTGTCGGCCTACAGAAGGCTACGACCTTATCTCTTCCTCCAGGGACCATGTTTCATAAAATTTCAGACTGGATACTCCTAGTACACAACAACACAATGTGAAGGCCACATTTCATCTAATTTTCATACTAGACCCATTAGTAACATTGAAACTCAAAATCAATCACCACTGCAATACAACCAATCACTGAAAACTCATCAACACTAAAGAAAATCACAATCAATCAATCTGAACATTCAGAACATAGAGCAGAGCAGAACCCATAACTCTACATCAACAACTAGAACCAACTGCAACTTCAAACATCATATTTCATAATGTATATGCTACTTAGAAGTGTCAAACCAGCGTGTATACATGCCTTTATTGAGGCGAACCAGTGTATATATCTGTAGATACTAAATTAAAACTTCACAGCTATTCCAGACTTCAGTCATATCCAGATCATAACATTTACAGAATAAAACATGTGTTAGCATTCATATCTAGCCCATCCATTATCAGATCATACAATGATAAGTCATTTCAGGTTTCTTGATCCTGATCCAACATTATATCCAAAGGTGCACGTGATATTTCAGATCTTATTATTACCATAGCCCATAAAACATAAAATATACTTCAGATAGAAATATCCATGAAAAACCCATTCACTTGCACACTTGGCCCTTTGATCTTCTCCTCCTTATATACTTAGATCCTTTGTCAATACCTCAGACCAAAACCATAGTTATGCTGTTGGTATTCTTTGATGGTATCAATATTCTTTGTCGCGATCATTACCATGGGTCAATACCATGGTAGGAACCCTTGGTGTTCCTATCCTTAATTTTCCATCCCATACGTGCTTTTTCTTCTATGAAAGTGTGTGCATACGTATATGCTCCTTTTGTTCTGTGAACCCGCGTGTATATGCTACTTGGACAAAGTGAACCAGCGTATACTTCTTAAACCATTCTCTTTCTTCAATCTCTAGAGTCTGATCTATACTCCTTTGATGTTAACCTGTTGCACTGTGAACTGCCATCATTCATCATCTATGAGAGTTACCATCAAGGACAACACATGTACCATAATGCCAACAATCTCCCCCTTTGGACTTGATGGCAACCATATTGATGTTTATTATGACAAGCTGGAGAACCTGTTAGATATATCAAATAACACCAAGATACTCTGCCCCTTTGATGTCAAGGGCAAAGGGCGGACCAAGATATTCTCCCCCTTAGAGATGCACTATGTTTTCCATGCTCCCCCTAAGCACATGCAGAGTTTGCAGAATAACATGACTCAATAACTCAACTGTGTGAGTATGACCTACCTATCACCAATGACTCATACATACATCAATCACCCAACCAAGTGGAGATATACCAAATGTTCATACATGATTGAAAAATCGTAATTATTACATCATCCTTCCCATGCATAGTGGGGTTACAAATTACATCATAGGTCTTTACATGACCTTTATATCAAATGATATACATGACATTTATAACAAGGACCAACAATCTAAACAAGATCATGATAGTCATAAGCAAATATCATACACCATATATGATCTGTACCATAAGCAGATGTCAACAGCATCAAGATCAACAACCTGTATATGTCCCTCATCAAAAGAGTGATCTAAATCAAACAACTATGTGGATCAAGCTATATAAGTATCATTGTGTACCAAGGTCTTCTAATATAATTCCAACAATGCATTATTAGAAGCATATGCTCCCCATTGAACCTGTGCCAACTGTTTACTATCATATATGATCATTGAATTTGTCAGTAAGAATCATCTAGGCATCATCATCAACCAGTTATTCATCAAGTTATTACCAACTTATGAGAGCCAAAAGCAATTCTACATATCATCAGCAGACTATAATCATAATCAATCAGAATAGAAAAGATAATTGATAATTGACTGAACCATATAAAACACCTTTTCCTAAGTCTGTCTCACTGCTTCTTCATCAAACCAACATATACGCAATTGTGTAGCTTCTAAATCGCGTATATACGCGACTTGTCTTTATAATAACTGAGTATGAGAATTTGAATACTGAAGTTTCACACTTTCAGCTCCCCCTAGGTCTATTATGTTTGTATACTGAGCTATGCCACATCCTTTTTACAGCAATTCCTTCTTCTTCAATACCTTGGATTGTGATGATGTTTGCTCCTTTTGGTATGCTCGCCGAAATTTTCTCCTGCATTCTTTTGCTATATGCCCAAAATTTTTACAAGTATAACATCTTATATGTTTCATATTCCTTCTATAACAATCAATGGATTTGTGACCAAACATATTGCAAGAAAAACAATATCCCTTAAAGTACATGGAAACTGATGATCTTTCTGTGTGACGGTTATTAGGTTGAACCATTGTACTTCTGCATCTGGCTGCAACATGTCCAAAATTATGACATATAAAACATTCAACATTATTCATTTGAGGAACGAACTGATTATCACTTCATAGTCAGGAGTAAATGATTTTCTTTGAAGTCTTTCTTTCCTAGGTTGTTGATGGGGTTGACCTCTTATCTCCTTGTTGAGCATTTCAGATTTGGAATTAGAGTTCCTTGCCTTATCTTGTGAGCTAGATTCACCTTCAACAGTTTCATGAAAACCAAGGCCAGTCTTTCTAAGAGGAGAACAATGAACTTTGATGATTTCATCTAACGTTTCTGATCCTTTAGCACATCTAAGATTCAGAGTTTTTGTCTTCTCATGTTCTTGTCTTAGACTTACTACTTCACCTTCTAATATTTCATTGTTCTTGTCCTTTTCAGTGAGTTGATGTGTCATTGTGTCTATGACTGTATCCTTTTCTTCCAAACAGATTTTGAGTTGAGTGATTTCTTTAAGAAAATATTCCTTTTCTAAGGTATCTTTTTCATATGCCATGAGTAGTTTAATATCTTGATCACCTTCATCACTATTAGACAAGTCATCACTATCTTCATGAGTATAATAACTTCTTTTATTACCTTCTGTAGAAATCTTTCCTTTGTCATGAGGGCATTTAGCAGCATAATGACCAACTCTTCCACAAGAAAAACATTTGAAGGGAAGCTTACCTCTGAATCTTCCAGAACCCCGCTAAAGTTTCTTCACAAAGTTTACCTCTTCTTCTTCTAGTATATATCTTGGTTCTTTGAGATCTTCCTTTTCTTTTCCTTTTGCAGAAGCTTTGAAAACGACTTCTCTGATTTATAATGGACCTCCTTTCCTCATTTCAAAGGCAGTTAAAATTCCATGAAGTTGAACAATAGTAACAGATTGTAGATATTGCTTTTCTTCAATTATAGATACTTTTGACTCAAATTTAGAAGACATAGATCTCAAAATTTTCTCAACTATAGTAGCCTCCTTTATTTCTTCACCCAAATTTATCATATGATTTACAATCCCATCTACTCGTAAGAAATAACTAGAAATAATTTCATCATTATGCATCTTGATAGTTTCATACTGGATTATGAGAGTTTGGAGTTTGACACGTTTTACCTAGGAGTCTCCTTCGTAGCTCTGAATGATTTTGTCCCATATTTCCTTGGTTGTGTTGAACTGCATGACTTTGATGAATTATGATTCTAATATACTTCCCAATAAAGCATTGATGTCTTTGGCATTGATTTCATATGATTTCTTTTCTGCTAGATTTGCGGGGACTGTTGCTGGATATTGGTATCCTCTTTCCACAATTGCCCAAACATCAGCTCCAAGTGACTGAAGATAGGCTCTAGTTCTTGTCTTCCAATATACTAAGTTATCTCCGTTGAAGATTGGTGGTCTAATAGATCCCATTCCTTCGTGAGTGATCATCTTGAGAAAACTTCCTTCAAGCGATCAAACTTCTTCTAAAGGACCAGATCTGACACCAATTTTTGGGAATAATACTGAGAGGGGGGGTTGAGTCAGTATTATTAAATCAATAACTTTTTCTTTTCATAATCATATTT
Source organism: Pinus tabuliformis (assembly GCA_031772625.1). Classification (NCBI taxonomy): domain Eukaryota; kingdom Viridiplantae; phylum Streptophyta; class Pinopsida; order Pinales; family Pinaceae; genus Pinus; species Pinus tabuliformis. The sequence continues at coordinate 774,029,345 of CM062817.1, read as the reverse complement.
ATATATGCTACTTCAATGAAGGGAACTCGCGTGTGTACGCAACTGTTCTTAAGGCAACCAACGTATATCTAGTGAACTTATGATTCAGTTAATTCATCATATGTTGATCTTTAATCAGTGCATCAGTACATAATTAACCATTAAACCGTAACCATGTGCAGCAGTAACAGAATAAGCAATCACACATAAGAAACACACATGAACACCAAGATTTAAGGTGGAAACACAATGTGGGAAAAAAAACACCTGCTGTTGTCGTTTATGTCTTCTTTTAATATAAGAAAAACTTGTTTACAATCTTGTACTGGTGCAGACCCATAACAGTATGCAAGCACCCACCTACAGAAGACTACAACCTTCTCTCATTCTCCAACTTCTATTGGAAGGGATCTACAACCCCCTAGATCTTGTACTAGCTAATATGTTTACTAGTATGTAGGCACCGGCCTACAAAAGGCTCCAACCTTCACTCGTTCTCCAGCTACTATTAGAAGGGAGCTCCAACCCCCTGGCTCTTGTATTGGCCGATATGTTTACTAGTACTTAGGCGTCGGCCTACAGAAGGCTATGACCTTCTCTCTTCCTACAGGGACCGCATTTCATAAATTTTTAGACTAGATACTCTTGGTATACAACAACACAATATGAAGGGCACGTTTCATCCAATTTCCATACTAGACCCATCAGTAACATTGAAGCTCAAAATCAATCAGCGCTATAATACAACCAATCATTGAAAACCGTCAACGCTGAAGCAAATCACAATCAATCAATCCGAACATTCAGAACACTGTCACCAAAACATAGAGCAGAACCAAGAACTTTGCATCAACAACCAGAACCAATTACAACTTCAATCATCATACTTCATAATGTATATGCTACTTAGAAGTGTTGAACCAGCGTGTATACGTTCCTTTACCAAGGCGAACCAGCGTATAGCTCTGTAAATACTAACTTAAAACTTCACAGCTATTCCAGACTTCAGCCATACCCAGATCATAGCATTTACAGAATAAAACATGTGTTAGCATTCAAATCTAACCCATCCATTATCAGATCATACAATGATAAGTCATTTCAGGTTTCTTGATCCTGATCCAACATTGTATCCAAAGGTGCATGTGATATTTCAGATCTTATCATTACCACAACCCATACAACATAAAATATACTTCAAATAGAAGTATTCATGAAAAACCCATTCACTTGCACACTTGCCCCTTTGGTCTTCTCCTCCTTATATACTTAGATCCTTTGTCAATACCTCGGACAAAAACCAAAGTTATGCTATTGGTATTCTTTGATGGTATCAATATTCTTTGCCACGCTCATTACCATGGGTCAATGCCATGGTAGGAACCCTTAGTATTCCTATCCTTATTTTTCCATCCCATACGTGCTTTGTCTTCTGTGAAAGTGCGTGCATACGTATACGCTCCTTTTGTTCTGTGAACCCACGTGTATACGCTACTTGGACAAAGTGAACCAGCGTATACTTCTTAAACCATTCTCTTTCTTCAATCTCTGGAGTTTGATATGTAATCCTTTGTTGTTAACCTGATGCACTGTGAACTGCCATCATTCATCATATATGAGGTTGTCATCAAGGACAACACCTGTACCATAATGTCAATAGGTAGGTTAGTCCCTGCCACTCAAGTTAGAAATTATGCACTTAAAAAAATGCATATAAGATCATTGTGTCCAAATCAACTCATAATCATTTGATGGGTATGTCAAATTTGAGATTGAATTCTAATTTATAGCAATTTGGCAGAGTTAGGGGAAATGAATATATGAGGAAAACTAGAAGTCTAAAATGGGTATTTGTTAATAATTTTTTTATAACACATTGTATTCCCTATTTATTTGTTTTCAAAGTTAAACATCAGCGTGGTCTAAATAGGTGAAATTTTCAGCCATGCAAAATTTTGACAAAATTTGGTGGAATTTTTGGAAATCTAGGTTATTCCGACGATAAAATCGTTGTTTGGGTGAAATTGTTCAATGATAAACTAATAGTGGTCAAACAAATCGACTGCACTAATAAATTGATACATATTCAATGCTAAAATAATAGTGGTTAGGCAAATCAATTGGACTAATAAATTAATATTTGAAGTGGAGAAATTAATTGTCTACATTCTCAAGGGCTTGCATAAAATATTGTGGTAGTAACCACTAATAAGTTTGCACGTTTACATTTTTACTCCTACTTATCAAAGTGTTGAGGAACGTGTGAGTAATGATGGGTAATAACTCCTTGTAAATATATGTATCTACATATTCTTCCTATACATTTTTAATGTTTAAATTATGGTGAGCAGTAATTGTTATTTACTTGTGTATGAGCTATTTTTAAAGATTTTAATTTTTGGAAATTTTCTTGTGAATCTTAACAATGAAAAATCATTGCAAAAATATCTAAAAATCATAGCATAAATATTGTAATTGTATCCAAAAATTATGGTATAAATCTAAAGCACTTATGCACATGGCATTGTATTGTGAAAAAGTTGTAATAAGACCTTCAAGTTATGGTCTAAACAAATGTTCAGAGACATTTTTTTAATAATATTGAAAAATAAATAATTGTTTTTCATCGTTAAACATTATAAATTGCATCTGTTTGTAACAACCCCTAGTTGATTTTCATGTAAATAAAATAAAACCAAGTTCATGGGACACATATTCCAAGTTGAATGTTGGGAAAAACATAGTGATGGGTATCACTCGTGATTAATTAATGGCTCAGGAAATTGGTAAAGGCATTGGCAAAGGAAAAGTGGAAATATTTGGCATTTTATTTACGAAATAAAGGAAAATAGGAGAAAAGGAAGGTGAAGAGACACATAGTTTCAAGAGAGTGAAATTGAAGGAAAAATGAAGGAAAATAAAGAAAATAGAGGCCTAAATGATAAAAATATTTTTGAGGATCCGTTCACATTTTTTGTCAATTTAACATTTTGTCAGTTTAGCTTTGGAGTTCTCTTTGAATATCTTATTCACTCATACTCTTGCACACTTACAATATTCTTGGAGCATTCTTGGAGCTTTTTGGCATACATTGGATTTAGAGAAAGAAGTCAAAGGAAGGCAGGAAAGCGCAAGGGAACAGTTGGATCAACAACTACAGTTGGATTGCTTTGCATGTAACAGGTCGCATGTGTGATTTCCTTGTTGATTTTTAGATGCATGGTATATGCATGTGATTTTCTAGTTATGTGTTGTCACTGGCATGGAGAATTTCCTGGATTGACAGTGGTTTTAGCCTTGTCTTGCTATTTCCTAGATATCCATGGTGTTGTGGGTCTTTCCACTTGTTTTTTTTATTAGTGATCAGAATCCTTATGGTTGTGGACTGGAACAAACACTCTAGAAGCCCTGAAACAACTTAGGTTGAGTTACTATTCATGGAGCCTATGTTGGGACAAACGCTCTAGAGCCCTTGGTGGGTTGACTTCCTAGTCCCTGGAGCTAGGTTGGACAAATTCTCTAGAGACCTAGAAGGTTGTGGGTTGAGTTATTAGTTCCTGGAGCCCTTGAAAGTAGAGACCAATATAGTTGGTGTTAGTGATGTCTAACCATGGAGGTGGAATCATTGTGGTTGAGGGTTGAGGTGGTTTGGCCTCTAGAATCCCTGGTTTGGTTTTGTTTTCATTTATTCCATGACATCCCACATTCATGCTTGGAATATCGCGCAAGGGTGATTGGTTGGAAGAGAGATTTGGTTCAGCCCAATCTATGGTCGAGTGGTACATGGAAGTCCTGACTTGGTTGGTATTTTCATATGCTAATATGAGACATTTTCCTATTGTGATCTAAGAGCATTTGTAGTGATTATATTGGTGATATTATGGCTAAGTTTCCATAGTTTCTATGTTGGTTATTTTCTGGTTATATGCTGGCTATATGATGTGTGTTAACTATGGCTCTTGTCATAAATTATTTAGTTATTAATTGGTTGATGAATGTATGGACTAATAAGTGTTGTTGCATCTATGTGGAGAGTGCATATATCTTTCTTGGTTATTCTCAGGTAAATCTTAATCTAATAGGATCATATATGCATTCATGGCCTCTAGCTTACATGTTTGCCATGTGTTTGATGGAATGTCTAGTGTGTTCTAGGCAATCTAGGTCAATTTTTTGATTCAAGATTGAATGTTTAGCTATGTCATCATGTCAATAATGATTGTGGAAAGTCTCGGGAAATTCTAAGCAGTGGTCTGGAGGCTAGGCTAGAAAGGTAACTCAAATCCAAGGACTTCACCCTTTGAACCCATTATAGGTAATGGTCACTTGGGGTGGTCCTTTGGAGCATGAGTGTCCTATAGACCTAAGGGTTGTTATGAGTTTTGTGTTTATGGTCATTTTTTCAGCCCCACTTCCTTAACCGGAACTGGAAGGTCAAGTCATGTCATAATAACTCTTCGTCACATGTTTACCCTAGCAAGCTTGTGAAATTAGGTAAATGTGGGAGGGGTATTATAGGGTGGTATCAGAGTGAAGTTGTAGCATTAGACCATGGGGTATATGTGATTGAGATGTATGAATGTCTGATTGTCTATGTGATTGTTATGCATGCATGTTAGTTGTTGATGTGATTGTTATGTATGCATTGTGATGGTCATTGTTGTGGTCTTACTTCGTCATGATGTTGATGTTGAGATGATTGATATGTTGATTTCATTATATATACATATGTTGTGCTAATCTGGATTAATTGTGCATATGAGATATCCTTCCTTGAACTTCATTGAGGTATGTTGGATTATGCTTATATTTGGTTATCTGACATGGTATGTTTGCAGGAAGTAGAAGATCAGAGATGAAAAGTAAAATGGTGGATTACAGTTCACGTGATTATCCTTATGGATCATATGAGAAACACAGATGAGTACTCTCCTAACATAGAAGACACCTTGAGAAGTTTAAAGGAAGAAATTAGAAGTTTCAAAGCAGATAATTACAAATTCATTCAGTCAAAGGAAAGGCTTTCCAGAGCACAGGAAAAGAAAGTTGAGATCAATGCAATGATTCTTAAGAGCTTATGAGATTTGTAGTGACAGGGATAGCCACGAATCAGTTATGAACAAGAGGAAAGGGCTAATGGGGCGTATGGTAGTAGGTGTCAAGGAGGACACAGGTCAGATACGGATGACACAGTTTGAGGTGGTAGATTGATGGATACACCTAACAGGAGAGGTAGTTGTTATGGGTTCTTTTCTAGTCCTGGATTAGAGAGACAACATGGTCATCATCGTTATCATCCTTACAGGAAGAGTGAGAAGATATACTTGTCAGATGAGTTCAAGAAATCCAAGCCTTCTACAGTTGATGGCGAGTTGAAGAAACTAGAAGATGTAGAAGCATGGTTGCTTAGGATGAAGAAGTTCTTCAAGCTACATTATTATACAGATAATATGAAGGCTAGGATAGCTAGTTTCAGTCTCAAAGGAAAAGCGGGCAACTGGTGGGAATATGTGAAACATGTTAGAGGTATCAATACAAAGGAGTTGAGTTGACATGAGTTCAAGAGACTCTTCACGAAGAAGTACTTGTTAGATAGATACTATGATGGTAAGGCTAAATAGTTATATTAGTTGAAGATGGGATTTATGACCAACGATGAGTATATGATTAAGTTTTTAGATCTATTGAGGTGTGTACCATATCTTAAGGATGAGGATAAAAAGGTTCAAAGACTCGTTAGTGGATTGTCTTTATCATTTAAATATCAGGTTGAATAGGATGAGCCTTGGTCATTGGAGGAAGTAATTGGAAAGTTGAAGCATTGTTATGAGAAGTCTAAGTGTAATTATGAGCCTAAACAGGGTTGGAAAAGTAATGATAAGACTAAGGTAAAATGGGATAAGAAGTTAGGAAGACTTCAGGATGCAGGTAAAAAGTAGAATACAATGTCGTACAAGAAATTCAATGTAGTTGATAAAGGACAGGGATTTCAGTCTGAGGAGAAGAACAAGGGTGATGGCAAGAAACCTTTGTAGTGTTGGAATTGTGGTGGAGAGAATTGTAGGAGAGACAGCATCAGGGTGGCAGATCTCATATTTACTGTGCTAAAGAGGCACATACAGTTGGGGATGTTGGACAGAGTATTCCTTAGATTTATGCAGCATTGGATAATAGGTAGGATGATCATCATGCATCTATTATCGAGATGGAAGGTAACTTTTTTGATCAATTTGTTTCTATTTTGATTGACCCTGGATATAACTATAGTCATATCGATCCCAACCTAGTGGATAGGTGTTTCTTGAATAAAGAAGTGCATGTAGAATCTTGGTTGGTGTAGTTAGCTATAGGTACCAAGAAAAGGGTTCATCATTCGGTAAGATCTCGTGCATTTTAGTTTAACGGTATGTCCACATTAGCACATCTAAATGTGCTTCTCTTGAGATCATACAATATGATGTTGGGTATGGATTGGTTGTACATTCACATGACTAAGGTAGATTGTTATGATAATTTTATCGAGTGCTTTGATGATGATGGAGAGAAGAGAATCTTGTAGGGAAGAAGAAGCCTACATCATTTAGAATGGTTACAACTATGCATGCAAAGTGCAGTAGTAGGAAAGGGTGTACATTGTTCGCAATTCATATTTCTAGTGACAAAGGAAAGGATGTTGAGGATGCTAAAGTCTTGAAGATTTATTGATTTTCCAATAGTTTCGAGATGTATTTCTAACAAAGATTTTAGAGTTATCGCCTCATAGGGATGTGGACTTTTCTATTGAGTTGATGCCGGGAGCAACATCAACATATAGGGCACCTTATAGGATGAACGCTCCATAGTTGGTGGAATTGAAGTTGCGGCTTAAGGAAATTCTTGATAAGGGATACATTAGGCCAAGTGTGTCAACATGGGATGCACCAGTGTTGTTTGTGAAGAAGAAGGACGATACTCTTAGGTTATGTATTGATTACGAGCATTTGAACAAGGTGACGATTAAGAATAGGTATCCATTGCCACGAATTGATGACTTGTCTTATCAATTGAAGGGAGTAGTGTTGTCAAAGATTGACTTGAGATTAGGATATCATGAGGTACTGTTGATGCCTCGAAAATCGCTGCAACAACATAGGGGAAACCACCCGGTCCGGACCTTAGTACAACTCCTTTTCCGTTTGGAATAGTGGCTCCGACTGGGGATAATGGGACCAGTTTCCCAGAAATAGATAAAATGGGATGGATGAGCGACTTATAGATTATGCTAGTGATAAGCAAATAACTAAAACTATCGGCAGGAATATAATAACTATAATCTACCCCGGGGTTTTATCGATCTCTAAAGTGTAGCGTTTGATGATCTGAGCTTTTAGATAGGCATATAGATGACTCTGTCTCTAAACATAGATATTAAATTATTCAAGATTGTTGTGCATAAATAGTTACACAAAGCGATAACAGCGAAATTACTACACTTTATCATTTATATCATTGTTACATGCATGATTAAAGGAAAAGGCAAATCGCAAAACATCCAATAGTGGACTGAGATAGAGATTTGTTGTTACAGCACATACATGTATTCAACAATAGCAAGAATATATAACATAACAATTCATATAAAAGGAATGACTTCAGACGTAGATAAAAGTACCATATGAGCTGCGGGACATTCCCAAATATCAATCGCTATTAGCAGTTCATCCTCCAACATAGAAATCGTCCTCAGCAAAGGCAATAGTGCACAATTGCATTAAAAATTTTGATGTCAAATTCAGAACAACTGGTCCAATTTCATAAAAGAATAGCGACTGAAGCACAGTAGTGCAAACTTCAACCTATTAAGTCTGTTACAAAATTTTACGACCCTTTCCAAAACAATGAAAGGGTCTATAAATACTAATCTAATTTAAATATCTACTAAACAGAAATCCTACTATGCTGGTATCAATAACTCTTGATCCTATTTTGGTTGGCGATCTGGCAAGCGGGAGGGTGACTCATTAAGTCGGCTGCTTTCCTTTGAATCTGAGCTGATTTAATGCAAGCATTGGCTCAACTTCCGGGGGTTTGTTGAGGCAAGAACTGAGTTGTGCAGCGTAGGTGGCATCTTGGATATCGGGAATTATACACCCGATTGCGTCTGTAAGGCACTTTAGGGCAGATCTCTATGTATGTGGCTTGATTAAAAAGAGCCAATATGCATCTGAGGTTAAGATTTTAACTCCAGCGATTAATCTTCCTTTTTCCTCTAATTCAGGGTAGCATGTTTGCTCTAATGTATTTGTGGTTGTCATCTTTCCCGGTGTACATTGAGAAATCATATTGGCCAGGTAAAGAGTGTTATTGACTAGATCCACTAGATTGCTGGCGGTTGATTTACATCTTGAAGCCGCCCTTTCTGCTTTCATCATTTGAGTGTGCCATTCTGTGAAAAGTATATCTTTATGTGTTTCTATGATCCTGGGCAATTTTTCTGCTTTTCCTAAATCAGTATCTTGCCATTCAAGATATGCAGTAATGGCCTCGTCCGCTTGATCTAGTTCAGTCCTGGCGTTTTCTACCTGCTGATTTATTGTTGTAGTTAGCTCACATAGTGGCTCAGCTTGAGCGATCTGTTGACATAAGAGTCTGACCTGAGATATCAATGCTTTGTTTATCAATAATGCCTTTGATTTAAACTCTTTTACCTGCGATGCGCCGTTCATCTTTTCCAGCTGCGATGACATTTGAGCGATTTGCTCATCTTTGGTCTTTATCATTTGCTCATTCGCCACTCTCAAATTTTCCAATGCCTCTGACAATTCTTTTTGTTTCTGGATTGCACCCTGATCAATCCTTTGCCTTTCCGCTTGCAATTGCTGAGTCAACTGATTGTTCTCTTGCTGTTGCGCCAGCAACTGTTCTTCTGCTTGTGCTGCCCTTTGCTTTGTTTCAACCAATTCTGCCTATAACGCAAAGATTTCTTGGTCCTTATTCTTCAATAGAAGGCTCACCTCCGATGCTTTGTCAATTGTTGCCACTGAATAAGCGCCTGCATACTGTGATAGCTTTGTTAAGTCATCGGAGGGATCCAATTCCTCCTTCCATACTACATTACCTGTGACCGTTTGTTCTGGGAAGATAGAAGGTTGATCAATCCTTCGTCTCTTGATCGCTTTACAACTGCCCTGTGTCTTGGGCTGTAGAAAACATCCAATGGCGGAATATCTTCTATCTGTAGAATAATCTGGTCAGAGGGGTCTTTTGGAATAACTTCAACTTCCTTAGAACTTGGTGGGCCGCTGGTTCCACTTAGAACCTGAGGAGAGGTAACATCCTGTGTATCAGTTGTTTTGGAGGTGTCCATTTCTTTTGAACCTTCCTTTCCACTGATAATAAAGTCAAATTGCTTCCACTATTGAAGCAATTCGGGATCAAAGGTGGTTTGTTTCTGTTTTTTCTGCATGGGACTCGCTCCGTTCTTTTTCCTGCTCTTTCCTCTGCTGCTCCTCTTTTTCTCTCCTCTGTTTTTCTTCTTGTTCCATTTTCTGCCTATCTGCCAGTTCTTTTTTCTGTTTCTCTTCTTGTTCCATTTTCTGCTTTTCCTCTAGTTCTTTCTTCTTTCTCTCTTCTTGTTCCATTTGTGTTCTCTGCTGTTTCTCGGCTTGTTCTTTCTTTAGCCTCTCCGCTTGTTCTTTTCTCTGTCTTTCTGCCTGTTGCTTCTTCTGCCTCTCCTCCTGTTCTTTGAACTGTTCCTGAACAGGTCTGCTTGATGATGTCGCTGGAGTTGTTGCCAGTAAATCCAGAGGCAGAGTTTGCAACCTCTGTTCTCTGAGTTTATTAAACTCAGTTAATCCCTCATCATTATATCGCATCCTAGCGAGTTCTTTAGCATGACCTATTGATTCGGAGGCAACGAACAGGTCATCAAACATATCTTTCTGATGTTCAAACCTTGTTAATTTGGTCTGTTCTAATGCATTGTAAGTAGTCTTTTTTGGGTCGTATGGTCTGTTTGGGATCGTGGCCAGAGTTAAAGACTGAAGCTTCGTGGCTTCCTTTTCTGCATGTTTAAGATCATGCAGAGTATAAACACCACATCTGAAGGGAAAAGATGGCCATCCCTTCTTCTTTTCTCTTTTGAGAGTTTGTGTAGTACTTTCAGCCATGATTTGATATGCAATTTCCCTTGCTAGCAGCTTATCTGGAACATATAGAGGAAGAACATGTGGGTCGGCTTCACTGCCGAAAACTCTGATATAGGTGAAATTTTCTTCTCCAAACCAACTTGCTACTGCTGGTAAATCAAAGGAAGCTTGATAGGAAATTTTTGAAATGGGTTTATCAAAAATGGAATAGTAAATGGGCACCATAAAACCATTACAGATTTGATACAGGTGGTGTTTATAAGAAGACTTCCACAATTTTTGATGATATATATGAATGGGTGAAGGGTCCTATGCAGTCCACCTCCACCCGAGAACAAGAAATTCGGAATTGAAACAAAGGGTGTCTAGGATATATGCACTATAGTAGAACGGGGGCATTTTCCTTTCTGAAACAACAGTCTGAGATCTAAAATCATGAACAGCTACTGCTAATTTATCCGAAAGAATTATAGCCCAATCCATAATCCAACTGTTTACTGCTGCCTCCATTAAAGGAACCATTTCAATGGTAAAATTGGCAGAATCATGCAATCCCCACAGCCTACACATCATAATCCCCGCATAACAATAAGGAGAAGCCAAAGAATCGACCGAGTACTTACCGGAGGATTCGTGCTTGTGCTTGTTGGGATTTTGCCTCCAATCCTTGATAGGTTCAGATTCGATCTCATTCTCGCTTGCAAACTTCTCCAGGAAGGCCTTGTTATATATTTTCTCTGGCTCGGGCAAATGATACATTTGCCTTAGGTCATCTGGCTTGAATGATCCGAAAATCCTCCCATCTCTGGTATTAAAAGTTCTGTCCAAAATGGGGATTTCTTCAATCGCCCATCGCACAACGTCTGTATAGGGAAGAATCTGTTCTCTGGCCGCTATCCTGTGAAGGAAAGAGTCGGCCAAATCTTTGAGAGTTGCATCAGACTTCTTGAGTAAGTCCACACTAGCTTCTGTCACTGTCTTTTCTGGTTGCTCAGCTTCAATTAAGTTATAAGTGCCTTGCCAAGTAACTCTGGTGAGCCCCGTGCATGTTGTATCGGATATTAGGCCCTTCTTCTTGTTTGCGGCCGCTTGTCCTGCAATTGGTGTTGCGGAAGCACTTGCAGTCTTCTTGGACTTCTTTCCCATCTTCTCAGGCCTAGCTTCTACGAATGAATTCTGCACAAAGAGGCAATTGGGCGTAATACACAGAGATAGCGATGAAAAACTCTTAAGTGATACAGCACATATGAATAGATGCGTAACTGAAGGATTTAGCTTTTAAAATGGGCGTGGATACAATCCGTAAAAAGATTTTAGGACATGATCTTATTAATTAGCCGTTTTCAATATGTCATTCCTTAAATGCCCATTATATCGTTATTTGGGTGAACGATTCACTTAAGCATGCAATGGTCGTTTTGGCGGTTGAGCATAGATGAAGGATCGCATGAGAGATCAAGCTTTTATTACAAATGAGTTGTGCCATCCCATCACTTAACGGTTCTTCGTTGAAAACCGTGCTTTATCGGATCACAATCGGGGATATGATTAGTGCGCTTTAATGGTGTGTATTGGATATCACCGATCGCCGAATGCGATATCGCATCGGCGAAAAGCTTTGAGCGCAATAAGACTTGGGTGAGATTGTCGTCGATACCCGATTCCCGATTGCGCATCGCATCGGGACAAGTCTTTGGGAACATCACAACTGTTGTAGCGTGTCGCCGATCGCCGAATTCGCCGAATGCGTATCGCGTCGGGACTATTGGCATGGGGCATTATAACATGTACATGGAATATCGCCGATCGCCGAATGCGCCGAATGCGCATCGGCGGAAAGCTTTGGGGTGCTTAATTGTAATTCATGTGTCATTGCGATATGCGATCTTGCGATCGCTTTATCGCAATGACAAATCATTACATGATTTCTTTTTAAGGGTTTGTCCAAAAAGTTTTATAAAGTGCATTTATTCATTTATTGGACTTTTTTGGATTACAATAGCATTGATACCAAATTAAATTCTAAAGGGACCCATTTCATACGTTAATATTTATAAGTAAAGATGATATGAAATGGGGGGTTGTTGTAGAGCACAACAATTGGCGATTCGCTGGAAGAACCAGTTATCTCTTTCAAAAAATTAGAAACATTTAAGCTTTTTCAGAAAATAGAGTTTCAATCAATGGGGAAATTACTAATATAACTAGATTTCAATATATTCTGAGAAAAATGAAACTATTTTGTTGACTTCCTCTTTTCTAAGAAAATAAAAACATTCTAAGCTTTGAAATAGGTCTTTATTGGTTTGTAATGATAAAATAGAATACCTTTCCAAATCAACGTTTTATAGTAAACTCATCTGTCATAGGTAGAGCCTCTGCTGCCAGCAAACATCTATAGTTTCGACAGGGATACCTTTTAACCATGTGATTGTCCATTATCCCATCCAATTAAGAGTGTGATTAATAGAATGAATTCAAAATATTTTTTCATATTTTGTATTTCATTTCCTTTTTCTTCTTTGTCATTGATAAGATAAAAAGCCATTGTCCTGGTTTGGTGGCCAGCTGTTGACAATGCCACTCACTGATAGTAGTTTAACTGAACAAGCTGGCTCATGATGAGACCCCTTGTCTTGTAATTTCAAGCCATTACCCTGTTTTGGTTTGCAGTATTGGTAATGTCAGATAAACTATTTCTCTATGAACGTGGTAAGCAAGCTTGTAATAAGACCTCTTATCTTAAATATCTTATATTTTAGAATTACACTCTGAATAATCATAAACTTTAGTGAATGGGGTGAACAATCTTCTTCTTAAGAGTAATGGATGACAGAGTAAGAGTTGAAGATGCTGAGATTGGATTGATTCCTATCTTAGTATGGATAACCTTTAGAGACCAATTTGAAAAACAGAAAATGGTTTATAATATTTCTATGCTTTGAGAGGAGTTGACAAAATTTGAATTGTGATTTTAGAATACAAAGATATCTAATTTCCTAGAAATTATCCTTTTTGGTTAAAAATTCTATCATTTTAAAAGAAAATGTTCGTTCTTGTTCTATGGGGACAACTTTTCAAACACAGCAAAAGGTCAATGGGAGACATCTCACAACCTTATTTCTTAAAATCCTACAAACTATAAAATCCTACTGAAATGAAAGGAGAAGGGGTACCTCCTCAGTGAAAGAATTCCTTCAAGACAAGGCCATTAACAGGGAGAGAATCTCTCAAACCTGATAAATCTTGCAATATAAAGGTTGAATGGCCTATCTTCTCACAGATCTGAAATGGTCCAAGCCACAACTTCTGGAACTTGGAGTGTTTACCCTTGTCCTCATGGGCTTTGTCCCATTTCAGAACTAAATCACCGACTTGGAATTGTTTTGAACCGGATGAGACTGAATCAAAAGCTGCTTTGATGACTTGCTGATGTTTGGCATGGATAACCTTGGCTTTTTCTCTTTCCTCTTCTAATTTTAGGATCTGGTCATGTCTAAACTGAATAGAAGAGGAAGGAGTTTCCTCAATGAACTGCACTAGGGCTAAAGAAGGAAGAATAAGATTTGTGGGTAAGATTGCTTCTTTTCCATAGACAAGATTAAATGGAGAAGTTCCAATAGAAGCTTTCTATGTTATCCTATCAACCCATAATGTGAACACTAAGGATTTGTGCCAATTCCTCTGATTTTGTTCGATAGTTCGCTTAATGATTTTAATCAGATTCTTATTAGTAGATTATGCTAAACCATTTCCTTGGGGATAATAATTAGCAGAATATTTTAACTTAAATCCTCTTTTAATAGCGAAATCAAACATAGCATTGCCTGAAAAGTAAGATGCATTATCAAAAACAAGAGCATTTTGGACACCAAACCTGGTAATGATGAATTGGTCTATGAATTCAATGATTGCTTCAGAATTTGCTGTCTTTAAAGGGATTGCCTCAAACCACTTTGTAAAGTAATCGGTAGCAGTAAGGATATACTTATGCTGTTTGGAAGATGCTGGAGTAATCTCCCCAATGATATCCAATCCCCATTGCTCAAATGGCTGTTCAATGTTGATTGGTTGCAGGGGGAAAGCTGATTTACGTTGTCTTCCGCTAGCAGTTTGACAATTTAGACATTTCCTTACGTACTCGTGAGAATCTTTAAACAAAGTAGGCCAATAGTAACCAGCATGAATAATTTTGTGAGCTGTTGTGTCAGCTCCGAAATGTCCTCCTGCTGGTCCGTCATGTAGCTCCTGCAAAACCTTTTGGGCTTCAGGTTTTTCAAGGCATCTTAACAAGATAGAATCGTAATTCTGTCTAAAAAGCACGTCATCAATGATTGTAAAATTCTTCGCTTTTAATCTAATGGCCCTTTTGTTTTTGTAAGACAAATTCGGAGGTGCATAACCATTCTTTAGATAAAAGATTAAATCTGCATATTGAGATCCAGAATCGGTAACACTTATCTGATTAATTTCTTGAGTTTGATCTGTATCGCTTGATTCTGGAATGTTGGATGCTCCTGCCAATATCCTGCAAAAACCTTGGCCCCTAACAATCTTTGCTGGCTTAATTTCTAGGTCATACTCTTGAAGCACTGTGACCCAATTTGCCCTTTTTTCACCCAGCTCTTTTTGGATTAATAGTTGCCTAACTGTCGGGAAAGGAACTATTATTTTTGTATGGGTTTTTAAAAGAAAGGGTCTATAATGTTTGACCGCTTTAAATACAACAAAGGCTTGTTTTTCTACATCGGAGTAATTTAATTCGGCACCCTGAAGATTTGAACTGAAGAATGATATGGGTGCTTCTAAACTGTGAGCATTTGGCTGTGTGAGAACTGCAGCATAAGACACATCGGACGCAATGGTATACAATGTAAAATGATTAGAAAAATTTGGAGTATTCAAGGCCGGGGCATTGATTATTGATTGCTTGATAACATCAAAAGCTTGCTTTTCTTCTGATCCCCACTTGAAGACTGAATTCTTCTTGATCATTGTCTGAAGTGGTAATATAATTTGAGAAAAATCTGGAACAAATCGTTTAACAAAATTAATCTGGCCTAAAAATGACTGCATCGACTTTTTATTGTGTGGGAAAGGGATTTCAGAAATTTCCTTGATCCGATCAGGATCAATGTAAATGCCATCTTTGGATACAATAAAGCCTAAGAGTTTTCCTTGATCGAGAGCAAAGAAAGACTTCTTTGGGTTCAGGGAAATACCATATCTTTTGCATCGCTGAAAGATTTGATTAAAGTCATGCAAATGATTATATCTCTTTTTAGAATATAAAGTAATATCGTCTAGATAGACGACTACTGTTCGGTTAATCAACCCTCTAAAGGCTATATCCATAGCTCTCTGGAATGTCGCTCCTGCATTTATGAGTCCAAAAGGCATTTTCTGATATGCATATGTTCCCCATTTGGTTCTGAATGTGGTTTTAAGTTGGTCATCAGGATGAACCAGAACTTGGTTATATCCTGAAAATCCATCAAGAAAGGACATCAATTCAGAGCCTGCTACTGATTGGAGGATTTGCTCCATAGTAGGTAATGGGAAGTTATCTTTCAAGCTCGCTTTGTTCAGGTTCCTGAAATCGATACAAATTCGAATGTCGCCATTTTTCTTTCTGACTGGCACCATATTAGAGACCCAGTTTGAGTGTCGGACCGGAAAAATAATCTTGGCTTTCAAGAGCTTGTTAAGTTCCGACTTTATCTGGCTCTCCAAATTTGGATGTATTTTTCTTAACTTTTGCTGAATCGGTTTCTGATCAGGAAGCATAGGAATGGTATGCTGGATAATAGATGTATCATATGTCTTCAAATCATCATACTTCCAAGCAAAGACCTGTTTGTTTTTTCTTAACAGTTTAATAAATGCTTCCTTTTCTTCCAAGGAAAGTCCTAATCCTAAATTGATGTTTTGAGGAGCATGATCAGTACCTAGATTTATCAATTCAAACCTAAGGGTAGAACTTTGAAGCTTTGCATTAATTACAAGTTTAAACCTGTCTTTGATATCATAAAGATCTTCGAGCTTTACCACTGGTTTAGGAATTGAATTTTCTTGAGGTGTTTCTTTCATCTGTAGATCATGGTCATTTTCCTCAATAATTTGATTGTCATAGGACTTTTCGGAAGTTAGAAATTGCAAGATATCTTCATCGTGGTTAAATACTCTCCAATTAGTGACATTGTCGGGAATTGAAGGCCTAAAAAGTAATTCTACCGAAAATCTATCAAGGCTGTAGTCTTCAGAAGGTAGAAGCTTAGAAGCTACATTGGCTAGTAGGTCGGCTGCCGAGTTTTGTGACCTAGGAATGGAAGAAATGTTAAATGCTGAAAAGTGTGAGGTAAGATCCTGTACTAGCGATTGATAATGCATGAGGTGACTTGAAAGACAATGAATTGCATTCCTCACCTGTTTGACAATGATTTCCGAATCGCCGAATACTTTTAGATATTGCACTTTAAGGCCGATTTCTTTATATAATCCCTGGACTAAAGCTTCATATTCGGCTGTGTTGTTAGTGCAGTCAAATTCTAACCTACAAGACAGCATTGTCTTTTCTCCTTGTGGACTAACCAAAATGCAACCTGCTCCTGAGCCCTCGCTGGACTTAGAGCCATCAAAATATAAAGACCAAAATAAAGGAGTATTAACAAAAATATTTACATTTTCCTTAGCATCATTAAAACATCTGGACTTATCAGTTTGTGAAAAATTTTCAATCTGAGATGTAAAATGATTGACTGAAAAAGGAGATGATTGGGCAACAAAGTTGCCAAAGAATGATTCTGACGAATAGTTCCCCAAAATGTTGTTGTTGAACGCTACAGGTTGGTTTTCTTGCTCAAATTCAGTAACTGTGTGGGTCATATGCTTCTCTCGATCGATCCTTATTTGATTTGGCTTTCCCTTGTAGGGAAGCCACATATGTGACCAATCTGTGGAAATATACCCATGCAGTTTTTCGGACCAATCTCTGCTCAAAATTAAACCGTAGAATTCGGGTATGTCAGCAATTAAGATATCAATCCTCTGTACAATCCTGGGATCGGCAGACAACCTGATGGTTACGGAATTAATTTCTCCCACAACCTGCACTTTGGTCCTGTCCAACTGTACAATATGAATAGCAGACTTCTGGGGTTCAATGTTCAGTTTAGAGCAAACTGAAGCTGGCATTATATTAGATGATGCCCCTGAATCAATTAAACAGTTGTGCAGGTTTCTGTTATAAATCTCATAGGTCAGCAGGAAGGGTGGAGTATGAGAATTGGATCTATCTCCAATTAGAACTGAATCGGTAGCTTCAACCATACCTGAAGGAGGTTGGCCTGAATCATTGGCAGCTCTTGCACTGGGAAGGGGAGT
The DNA here is from genome assembly GCA_031772625.1 of Pinus tabuliformis. Taxonomy (NCBI): domain Eukaryota; kingdom Viridiplantae; phylum Streptophyta; class Pinopsida; order Pinales; family Pinaceae; genus Pinus; species Pinus tabuliformis. The sequence goes on along the minus strand of CM062817.1, from coordinate 774,011,856 downwards.
AGAGGGAACAGCATTCAATTCTTTAAGAAGTAATTTTTGCTGATGCTTTAATTTACTAAGCTCAAACATAGTTATGTTTGCCTTAGTTTTCTTCATGTCATCAACAATGTTATATTCCATTGAATCGGATACCACTAATGTCTTGGATGTTGAAGGAGAATTAGAAGTTGAAGGCTGGTTTTGGGGAACTACTACAGGCGACTTCTTTGGGGGAACTTTTTCCTTTGTTGTGGTAGCACCTGCGCTCCTTTTCTTTGAAGTTGCCTGGGCAGGTTCAGAAGTACTTTTACTTCTTGTAGTAACCGGAAAGGCTTCTTCTTCATTCTCAGTATCAGAGTTTGGGAGTATAAAATCCCACATTTCGTGGCATTCAGCTACTTCTTCTTCATCATCGGTTTGTGAGGTTGTTTCCTCTTCCTCTTCTTCCTGCTCTGAATCTGCGTTAGAAATAACATTGGGTGGCTTTGTTTCAGTTTTCTTAAAAGTCCTGAATGGTCTTTTGTTTGAGGTTTCGGCCACCTGCTTCTTTATTTCAACCATTTCGTTAGACAACGTTTTAAGGACTTTTTGTAAACCCTCCATGTCATACGGGTCCTTTGGGGTTTTCTTCTTGGAATCCTCTTTAAATGAGACTTTTTTAGCTTTTCTATCTTCCAAAGCAGCTTTCTTCTCTAGAGCGTTGATGCGCTTTTCAACAGTAAGTGCTTCTCTCATGTTTTCAGCTAAGGTAGGTTTCCCAGCCCTGTCCACGAAAATAGCTATGTTGGCAGGTAGGGCGGTAATATACCATTCGCTTCGAATTTGTTCACTTGGTTTAGAAGCTGTAGGGATTTTATTCAGGAGTTTATTAAATCTGGCATTAAACTCCTTTATTGGTTCCCTATGCTCTATTCTCAGATTGGAGAGGTCGTTTATTAAAGTAGCTAAGGACCTATCATCTCCATATTTGGTAAGAAACTGCTCTTGGCATGTGTTCCAACTGGTAATTGAACCAGAGGGTAAGGAAAAATACCAGGATCCTGCTGATCCTTGTAAGGTGTAGGGGAAGAGTCTCACAACAACATCTTGTTCTGTCACTCCTTTTAAGTTAACTGCTAACATAAAATTATTAATGTGTTCTTCAGCCTGGGTCCCGTCATCTGGGTTAAATTTAGGCAGCCATTTTTCAGGAGCATCTGGTAGATCATGTAATGGTGTAGGCATGTTGACTGCACCTGGTCTAGTCCATGGGTCTGCCATTATAATAGCGACAGTGGTTGACACTACTGTTGGAATTCCAGATGTATGGGAAGGGATTAATGATGAGGAGTGAACAGGTTGGGATGTTGAGGCTTCTAATCCCTGGTGAACGACAATTTGTAATGGGGGAGTGGATGGTTGACCTCGCAGAGGGGAAGATGCAATGGAGGACGTGGATGAAAGCTCTTCACTATCAGATCCTTCAGTAATTTTCTTCGCCTTTTTCCTTTTGGGTAAAGGGAACTCAGTGGGTTCAATACCGAGTTTTTCGCTCTGAAGTCTGGTGAGAGGATGAGTTAGATTGAACTGCGAAGTCGCACTGCTTTCGGATACCTCAGATTTCTATGGTGAAATCGAGAAGCTCTGAAGTTTATGGATTAGAGACTAGACTTCAGGTGATTCAAGACTTAATTGTTCTGGGGTATGATGGGTTTGAGCAGTGGTGGTTGATTCCCCTTCTCCTTGTTTGGATACCGGCGAACCAGTGTGCAAATGGGAAAGCCGAGGGGATTCAGAGGGAGAATTACTCTTAGAATGGCTTATAGGTTTGGACTTATGTGCCATTCATAGTTGATGGCCCTCCTTCTAGCGCCAATTATGTTGATGCCTCGAAAATCGCTGCAACAACATAGGGGAAACCACCCGGTCCGGACCTTAGTACAGCTCCTTTTCCGTTTGGAATAGTGGCTTCGACTGGGGATAATGGGACCAGTTTCCCAGAAATAGATAAAATGGGATGGATGAGCGACTTATAGATTATGCTAGTGATAAGCAAATAACTAAAACTATCGACAGGAATATAATAACTATAATCTACCCCGGGGTTTTATCGATCTCTAAAGTGTAGCGTTTGATGATCTAAGCTTTTAGACAGGCATATAGATGACTCTGTCTCTAAACATAGATATTAAATTATTCAAGATTGTTGTGCATAAATAGTTACACAAAGCGATAACAGCGAAATTACTACACTTTATCATTTATATCATTGTTACATGCATGATTAAAGGAAAAGGCAAATCGCAAAACATCCAATAGTGGACTGAGATAGAGATTTGCTGTTACAGCACATACATGTATTCAACAATAGCAAGAATATATAACATAACAATTCATATAAAAGGAATGACTTCAGACGTAGATAAAAGTACCATATGAGCTGCGGGACATTCCCAAATATCAATCGCTATTAGCAGTTCATCCTCCAACATAGAAATCGTCCTCAGCAAAGGCAATAGTGCACAATTGCATTAAAAATTTTGATGTCAAATTCAGAACAACTGGTCCAATTTCATAAAAGAATAGCGACTGAAGCACAGTAGTGCAAACTTCAACCTATTAAGTCTGTTACAAAATTTTACGACCCTTTCCAAAACAATGAAAGGGTCTATAAATACTAATCTAATTTAAATATCTACTAAACAGAAATCCTACTATGCTGGTATCAATAACTCTTGATCCTATTTTGGTTGGCGATCTGGCAAGCGGGAGGGTGACTCATTAAGTCGGCTGCTTTCCTTTGAATCTGAGCTGATTTAATGCAAGCATTGGCTCAACTTCCGGGGGTTTGTTGAGGCAAGAACTGAGTTGTGCAGCGTAGGTGGCATCTTGGATATCGGGAATTATACACCCGATTGCGTCTGTAAGGCACTTTAGGGCAGATCTCTATGTATGTGGCTTGATTAAAAAGAGCCAATATGCATCTGAGGTTAAGCTTTTAACTCCAGCGATTAATCTTCCTTTTTCCTCTAATTCAGGGTAGCATGTTTGCTCTAATGTATTTGTGGTTGTCATCTTTCCCGGTGTACATTGAGAAATCATATTGGCCAGGTAAAGAGTGTTATTGACTAGATCCACTAGATTGTTGGCGGTTGATTTACATCTTGAAGCCGCCCTTTTCTGCTTTCATCATTTGAGTGTGCCATTCTATGAAAAGTATATCTTTATGTGTTTCTATGATCCTGGGCAATTTTGCTGCTTTTCCTAAATCAGTATCTTGCCATTCAAGATATGCAGTAATGGCCTCGTCCGCTTGATCTAGTTCAGTCCTGGCGTTTTCTACCTGCTGATTTATTGCTGTAGTTAGCTCACATAGTGGCTCAGCTTGAGCGATCTGTTGACATAAGAGTCTGACCTGAGATATCAACGCTTTGTTTATCAATAATGCCTCTGATTTAAACTCTTTTACCTGCGACGCGCCCTTCATCTTTTCCATCTGCGATGACATTTGAGCGATTTGCTCATCTTTGGTCTTTATCATTTGCTCATTCGCCACTCTCAAATTTTCCAATGCCTCTGACAATTCTTTTTGTTTCTGGATTGCACCCTGATCAATCCTTTGCCTTTCCTCTTGCAATTGCTGAGTCAACTGATTGTTCTCTTGCTGTTGCGCCAGCAACTGTTCTTCTGCTTGTGCTGCCCTTTGCTTTGTTTCAACCAATTCTGCCTGTAACGCAAAGATTTCTTGGTCCTTATTCTTCAATAGAAGGCTCACCTCCGATGCTTTGTCAATTGTCGCCGCTGAATAAGCGCCTGCATACTGTGATAGCTTTGTTAAGTCATCGGAGGGATCCAATTCCTCCTTCCATACTACATTACCTGTGACCGTTTGTTCTGGGAAGATAGAAGGTTGATCAATCCTTCGTCTCTTCCTTGATCGCTTTACAACTGCCCTGTGTCTTGGGCTGTAGAAAACATCCAATGGCGGAATATCTTCTATCTGTAGAATAATCTGGTCAGAGGGGTCTTTTGGAATAACTTCAACTTCCTTAGAACTTGGTGGGCCGCTGGTTCCACTTAGAACCTGAGGAGAGGTAACATCCTGTGTATCAGTTGTTTTGGAGGTGTCCATTTCTTTTGAACCCTCCTTTCCACTGATAATAAAGTCAAATTGCTTCCACTGTTGAAGCAATTCGGGAGCAAAGGTGGTTTGTTTCTGTTTTTTCTGCATGGGACTCGCTCCGTTCTTTTTCCTGCTCTTTCCTCTGCTGCTCCTCTTTTTCTCTCCTCTGTTTTTCTTCTTGTTCCATTTTATGCCTATATGCCAGTTCTTTTTTCTGTTTCTCTTCTTGTTCCATTTTCTGCTTTTCCTCTAGTTCTTTCTTCTTTCTCTCTTCTTGTTCCATTTGTGTTCTCTGCTGTTTCTCGGCTTGTTCTTTCTTTAGCCTCTCCGCTTGTTCTTTTCTCTGTCTTTCTGCCTGTTGCTTCTTCTGCCTCTCCTCCTGTTCTTTGAACTGTTCCTGAACAGGTCTGCTTGATGATGTCGTTGGAGTTGTTGCCAGTAAATCCAGAGGCAGAGTTTGCAACCTCTGTTCTCTGAGTTTATTGAACTCAGTTAATCCCTCATCATTATATCGCATCATCCTAGCGAGTTCTTTAGCATGACCTATTGATTCAGAGGCAACGAACAGGTCATCAAACATATCTTTCTGATGTTCAAACCCTGTTAATTTGGCCTGTTCTAATGCATTGTAAGCAGTCTTTTTTGGGTCGTATGGTCTGTTTGGGATCGTGGCCAGAGTTAAAGACTGAAGCTTCGTGGCTTCCTTTTCTGCATGTTTAAGATCATGCAGAGTATAAACACCACATCTGAAGGGAAAAGATGGCCATCCCTTCTTCTTTTCTCTTTTGAGAGTTTGTGTAGTACTTTCAGCCATGATTTGATATGCAATTTCCCTTGCTAGCAGCTTATCTAGAACATATAGAGGAAGAACATGTGGGTCGGCTTCACTGTCGAAAACTCTGATATAGGTGAAATTTTCTTCTCCAAACCAACTTGCTACTGCTGGTAAATCAAAGGAAGCTTGATAGGAAATTTTTGAAATGGGTTTATCAAAAATGGAATAGTAAATGGGCACCATAAAACCATTACAGATTTGATACAGGTGGTGTTTATAAGAAGACTTCCACAATTTTTGATGATATATATGAATGGGTGAAGGGTCCTGTGCAGTCCACCTCCACCCGAGAATAGGAGATTCGGAATTGAAACAAAGGGTGTCTAAGATATATGCACTATAGTAGAACGGGGGCATTTTCCTTTCTGAAACAACAGTCTGAGATCTAAAATCACGAACAGCTACTGCTAATTTATCCGAAAGAATAGTAGCCCAATCCATAATCCAACTGTTTACTGCTGCCTCCATTAAAGGAACCATTTCAATGGTAAAATTGGCAGAATCATGCAATCCCCACAACCTACACATCATAATCCCCGCATAACAATAAGGAGAAGCCAAAGAATCGACCGAGTACTTACCGGAGGATTCGTGCTTGTGCTTGTTGGGATTTTGCCTCCAATCCTTGATAGGTTCAGATTCGATCTCATTCTCGCTTGCAAACTTCTCCAGGAAGGCCTTGTTATATATTTTCTCTGGCTCGGGCAAATGATACATTTGCCTTAGGTCATCTGGCTTGAATGATCCGAAAATCCTCCCATCTCTGGTATTAAAAGTTCTGTCCAAAATGGGGATTTCTTCAATCGCTCATCGCACAACGTCTGTATAGGGAAGAATCTGTTCTCTGGCCGCTATCCTGTGAAGGAAAGAGTCGGCCAAATCTTTGAGAGTTGCATCAAACTTCTTGAGTAAGTCCACACTAGCTTCTGTCACTGTCTTTTCTGGTTGCTCAGCTTCAATTAAGTTATAAGTGCCTTGCCAAGTAACTCTGGTGAGCCCCGTGCATGTTGTATCGGATATTAGGCCCTTCTTCTTGTTTGCGGCCGCTTGTCCTGCAATTGGTGTTGCGGAAGCACTTGTAGTCTTCTTGGACTTCTTTCCCATCTTCTCAGGCCTAGCTTCTACGAATGAATTCTGCACAAAGAGGCAATTGGGCGTAATACACAGAGATAGCGATGAAAAACTCTTAAGTGATACAGCACATATGAATAGATGCGTAACTGAAGGATTTAGCTTTTAAAATGGGCGCGGATACAATCCGTAAAAAGATTTTAGGACATGATCTTATTAATTAGCCGTTTTCAATCTGTCATTCCTTAAATGCCCATTATATCGTTATTTGGGTGAACGATTCACTTAAGCATGCAATGGTCGTTTTGGCGGTTGAGCATAGATGAAGGATTGCGTGAGAGATCAAGCTTTTATTACAAATGAATTGTGCCATCCCATCACTTAACGGTTCTTCGTTGAAAACCGCGCTTTATCGGATCACAATCGGGGATATGTTTAGTGCACTTTAATGGTGTGTATTGGATATCACCGATCGTCGAATGCGATATCGCATCGGTGAAAAGCTTTGAGCGCAATAAGACTTGGGTGAGATTGTCATCGATACCCGATTCCCGATTGCGCATCGCATCGGGACAAGTCTTTGGGAACATCACAACTGTTGTAGCGTGTCGCCGAATTCGCCGAATGCGTATCGCGTTGGGACTATTGGCATGGGGCATTATAACATGTACATGGAATATCGCCGATCGCCGAATGTGCCGAATGCGCATCGGCGGAAAGCTTTGGGGTGCTTAATTGTAATTCATGTGTCATTGCGATATGCGATCTTGCGATCGCTTTATCGCAATGACAAATCATTACATGATTTCTTTTTAAGGGTTTGTCCAAAAAGTTTTATAAAGTGCATTTATTCATTTATTGGACTTTTTTGGATTACAATAGCATTGATACCAAATTAAATTCTAAAGGGACCCATTTCATACGTTAATATTTATAAGTAAAGATGATATGAAATGGGGGGTTGTTGTAGAGCACAACAGGTACGCATCAAATAACAGGACATATACAAGACCGCATTTCATACCAGGTATGGGAATTATGAGTTTGTAGTAGTTTCATTTGGTCTTACTAATACTCCAGCTACTTTCATGTGTTTGATGAATAGTGTGTTGCGTCCTTATCTAGACAAGTTTGTGATAGTATGAATTGATGACATATTGATATATTTTAAGAATGAGGAAGAGAATGCAGAGCACCTAGAAGCATTGTTAATTTTGTTGAGAGAGCATCAGTTGTATGCCCATCTTAGTAAGTGAATTTTCTTTCAAACCAAAGTTCATTACTTTGGATTTGTTGTTTCCAAGGAAGGCATAGCAGTGAACCCAGAAAAGAGTAGCGTTATCATGGTGTGGGAAGCTCCTAGGAATGTGGATGAGGTTAGCTAATTCATGGGACATCAGGAACTTCTCATAGATTGCCTATCCTATTACATCTTTGCAGCAAAAAGGGAAGAAGTTTGAATGGGCTGACGAGTGTGCATCTATTTTTAATCAGTTGCAGTATTTTCTTACAGATTCTCTGGTCTTGAAGATTGTAGATCTTGATAAAGAGTTCGTGGTATGTACAGATGCCTGCAAGTGAGGACTTGGTTGAGTCCTGATGTAGGAAGGACAAGTAGTATGCTATGGGCCAAGGAAGTTGAAAGAGCACGAGCATAACTATGTGACTCATGATCTTGAGTTGGTAGCTATCATTCATGCCTTGAAGATGTGGAGACATTATCTTCTTGGCAGGAGGTTCGTCTTGATGAGTGATCATAGTGGACTTAGGTACATGTTTTACCAACCTAATATGAATGAAAAACAAGCTAGATGGTTTGCTACTCTTAGTGAGTTCGATTTCAATATCAGGTACATGAAGGGAAAGGAGAACAAGGTTGTAGATGCTCTTAGTAGAAGAGTGTGGGTGAATCACATTGCAGAAGTGATTTCTTATGGGAAAAACTTGCAAGAGTGTATCTTGTAGGTAGGGCAGAATGATGACAGGTATCGACAGGAGGAACATGTTACATCAGTAGGGTGAAGGTAAAAGGGATGAGGAGTATCACCTAACAACAGATGGCTTGGTCAAATTTAGAGACAAGATTTATGTACCAGATGACAGTGAGCTCAAGAAGCTTATCTTGAGGGAGTTTCATGTTAATTCATATTCAGGTCACCTCGGATATCAAAAGACATTGACGACAGTTAATAAATTCTATCATTGGCCAATCTTGAAGTAAGAGGTGGTTGATTTTGTCGTTAGATGTTTGGATTATTAGCAAGTAAAAGTAGAGTGTAAACATCCAAATGGTCTATTATAGTTAATTTTGATTCCATAGTGGAAATGGGAGGTCATTTCCATGGAATTCATTACAGGTTTGTCGAGGACATCAAAGCAGCACGATTATATCATGGTTGTGGTTGAATGGTTAAGTAAGGTAGCGCACTTCATTGTAGTTAAGTCTACGAATTCAGCTAGTGAGGTAACTTATATTTTCATTAGGGGGGTAGCAAGATTACATGGTGTTCCTAAGAAGATTGTATTTGACAGAGATTCCAAGTTCACTACTAGGTTTTAGAAAGAGTTGTTTTCAGGCTTGTGGATGGAATTGTCTTTTAGTACAGCTTATCATCTGTAGACAGATGGACAAATAGAGAGGGTTAACATGATTCTTAAGGAAATGTTGAGGATGTATGCCATGCATCAGAAGTGGTAGTAGGAATAATACCTTTCACTGGTTGAGTTTGCATATAACAATGGGTATCAGGAATCTTTGAAGATGAGTCTGTTTGAGGTCCTTCACGGGCTTTCAATACTCCTATCAGTTTGATAGATCTAGCAAACATGATGTTGATTGGCCCAGGCATGCTAGCAGAGATGGAACAGGAAACACAGGTTATTAAATGAATTTGAAGGCAGCACAAGACAAGTAGAAGAGTTATGCATATGCCAAGCTGACACCTCATAATTGTGGGCCTTTCGAGATACTTGAGAGGAATAGACCAGTGGCTTATAGAATTGCACTACATTCGACAGTGAAATTCCATGATGTTTTCCATGTTTCATTGCTTAAGAAGTATGTACAGAATGTTAATTGTGTGATTGACTGGTATGTATTGCAGGTGGAACCAGAGGGATAATTCCAGCCAAAACTACAATGCATATTGCAGTGGAAATAACTCATGCTCCAGAACGGAGAAATCGAGTAGGTTAAAGTGCAATGGAAGCACTTGCGGCCCGTTGAAGATACATGGGAGATGGCTTATCAGATGCAGGCTTTATATCCTTCATTATTTGTTGGTTCAAGCAAATGAGTTTTGGTGTGTATATGTATATATGGATGTTGTTGTAGATACCGCAACGATCTATGTTATAAAGCTCCAATAAGTGGTGTGATTTTCATATTTGTTATGTTGGTCATTGTTTGCAGTAGTTATTCATTATAAATACTGCATTGAGATATGTTATAAATCTCCATGGGAATTATGTTTTGTTTTTAGTGTTTTGTTAGTCATAGGTGTAATAGAACACCAAGGACAGTGTTCCCCCAAGGGGGAGGGGTTTGAAACAACCCCTAGTTGATTTTTGTGTAAATAAAATAAAACCAAGGTCACGGGACACATAATACAAGCTGAATTTTGGGCAAAACGTAGCGATGGGTATCACTAGTGATTAATTAATGGCTAAGGAAATTCGCAAAGGCATTGACAAAGACAAAGTGGCAATAATTAACATTTTATTTATGAAATAAAGGAAAATGGGAGAAAAAACGTGAAGCGACACAAATTTTCATGAGAAGGAACTTGAAGGAAAAATTAAGGAAAATGAAGAAAATAGAGGCCTCAAAGATAAAAAGGCTTATGAGGACCAATTCACAACTTTTTTCAATGTAACCTTTTGTCAATTTAGCTTTGGAGCTCTCTTTCATTCTTTCATTCTCTCATACTCTTGCACATTTATAGTATTATTGGAGCATTCTTGGAGCACTTTGGCATACATTGGATTTGGATAAAGAAGGAAAATGAAGGTCGGAAATCACAAGGGAACAATTGGATCAACAACTACAACTAGATTTCTTCGCACATAATAGGTTTCATGTGTGATTTCCTTGATGATTTTTGGATGCATGGTATATGCATGTGATTTTCTAGTTATGTGTTGTCATTGGCATGGAGATTCTCCTGGATTGGAAATGGTTTTAGTCTTACCTTGTCATTTCCTGGATACCCATGGTTTTGTGGGTTTTTCCACCTGTTTTTTTTGTTGGTGCTCAAATTCCTTATGGTTGTGGGTTGGAACAAATGCTATGGAAGCCCTAGAACAACTTGGGTTGAGTTACTAGTCCTGGAGCCTAGATTGGGACAAACGCTCTGGAGCATTTGGTGGGTTGATTTACTAGCCCCTGGAGAAGGGTTGGACAAACACTTTGAAGCCCTGGAAGGTTTTGGGTTGAGTTACTAGTTCTTGGATCCTGGATCCTTGGACAACTTGGATAGACACTGATTTGGTTTGTGTTAGTGATGTCTGACCATGGAGGTAGAATCACCGTGTTGAAGGTTGATGTGGTTTTTCCTATGGAGGCCCTGGTTTGGTTTTGTTTTGGTTTATTCCTTGAGATCCCACATTCATGCTTGGAATATGGCGCGAGGGTGGTTGGATGAAAGAGAGATTTGGTTCAGCCCAATCTATGGTCGGTGGTATGTGGAATTCCTTGACTTAGCTGATATTTTTATATGTTAATATGAAACATTTTCCTATTACGATCTATGAGCATTTTTAGTTATTATATTTCTGATATTATGGTTGAATTTCCAAGGTTTCTATGTTGGTTATTTTTTGGTTATATGTTGGTTATATGATGTGTATTATCTATGTCTCTTGTCATGAATTATTTAGTTATTGATTGGTTGATGAATGTATGGATTAATAAGTATTGTTGCAGTTATTTGGAGAGGGCATAGAGCATTCTTGGTGATTCTAAAGTGAATATTAGACTAATATGATCATATATACATTCATGATTTGTAGCTTACATGTCTTCCATGTGTTTGACGAAATGTCTAGTGTATTCTAGGTAGTGTAGGTCAAGTTTTTTAATTCAAGATTGAATGTTTAGTTTTTTCATCATGTCAATAATGATTCTAGAAAGTCTCAGGAAATTTTAGACAGTGGTCTGGAGGCTGGGCTGAAAAGGTAGCTCAAATCCCAGGACCACACCCTCTAAACTAGGAAAGTTGGGTCATAACCACATGGAGGCAGTGTTGTGCATGCAGTTGTTGGCCTATAACTACACCCAGGCCTTGCCATGTATGTGGTTGGTGGTTAATCTTGTGGAAAAAAAATGCAATCTTAGGTAATGGTCACCTGGGGTGGTCCTTTGGCCCCTGAGTGTCCTATAGCCCTTAGGGATGTTGTGAGTTGTCATTTTGTGGTCAGTTTGTAGCCCCACTTCCTTAATTGGAACTGGGAGGTCGAGTCATGTCATAGTAACTCATCATCTCATGTTTACCCTAACAAGATTGTGAAATTGGGTAAATGTGGGAGGGGTGTTCAAGGTAAATGCTAAGCTAATAATGCTCAACAGAAAAATCAATTGTTATTATAGTCCTACCTTGATTTTGAGTGGTTTTCCTATAAGCTTAACAATAAAAAAAAATTACTAGACAAATATCTAAATATCATGGCAGAAATATTGCAATTGTATCCAAAAATTATGGCAAAATATATGTGAGGTAGTTATCCACATGACATTATATTGTGAAAAAGTTGAAATAAGACCTTCAAGTTATGGTCCAATCAAATGTTTTAATTTTTTTTTTAATAATATTGAAAAATAAATATTTATTTTTTTTAAGTTAAACATTATAACTTGCATTGGTCAAACTTAAACTAATAATGGTCAACAAGCAAATCAATTACTATAATTTTTCCTTGGCAAGGAACTAATTAGGTCTTTAAGGAAACTTCACTCTTGAACTTCATAATTTGCCACCGTTACCTTTTCTTCCCTCTTTTTCTCCATAAAATCATGCATCAGAAACCCTAGAGACTTCACCATCATCAATGAGTGGTAACTATGGTAAATCATTGATGTCTAAGTTCTAAACACATAACTGTGATGGTACAAAAGAGTCAAACTCATGACCTCCCCAGAAAAAGATATGATGTTTGACCGATAATTAATTAAACTAACCCTAAAAATCACCATTAGCTTTAAAAAGATATTTTCAACGTAAAAATCTTTAATTTATTTCCAAAAAAACAACATTTAATTTAAACTTTTAACTAGAAGAAATTTAAATTTAAAAAAAAAAAACATATTTTTAAATTAATTTTAGAAAACATATTTAAACAAAAGAGTCAAACTTATGGCTTTCCTATCTGAAAAAAATATCATGTTTAGGTGATAACCATCCCATCTGGAAAGGATATCATGTTCAACCAGTTAAATTAAACCTAATACTCACCATTACCTTCCGAGAGGAGAATTTTTTCAGAACAACCTTAATTTAAACTTTAATTCAAATACATTAATTCAATTTTTTTTTTTAAATAACATATTTATCTTCATATCGTGATAGTATTATTAATTCATTGATAGTATTATTAATAAAATAATTAACTTATAAATTATCTAAATTAATTCTCTCTATCTCTATCTCTCGGTGGAGTCAAGTCAAATATGGTCGTTGTTCCTATCCTTTGATCCAGTCTAGTCAAATATAAGTCTATTATAGTCGTTTCTAGTCAAATATAGCTGTTGGAAGATCTCTCTATTTAACATGCAGCTATGATCTGGTTCTTCAACTTATCCTAACGATGAACCATACTCGCTGGTTCAAAACACGTCGACAATTGATTAATAATGTGATTTACACCGAAACCCCTATTATATAATTTTTAAATTTGTTAAATTATCTAATATGCCAAAATACCACCCATTTTTGGCTACTGAATATACAGACGGTGGCAGCGAGCTGTAGTTTTTAATATGCTTACCAGCTTGACGCTATTTGGACAGTTGCTAATAGCGCAGCTGCCCAAGTCTGAAAACAATAAACCGCCAACATAAAGTTGATGTGAGATTTTTTTTTTCCAACGGGAGTTTCTCGGTAATTTATTTCTTCCATGTCAAACTCGTCAGCCTGTGGGACTCTGCCAACTCACACCCACGTAGTTCGTAACTTCACGTAGTTAAGGGTGCCAGAAAAAATCAGTGGTAGTTAAGGAAGTTAATTGCCTTCAATAACTGTCGAGGTTGGGTGGTTTTGCTCGTATAGAAAGAAGGTTTCAAAGTCGCTGTGAAACTTTATACAGGTGCAATTGACACGTGTACAAATTTTAAGCATTATAGGGTAATGAGGTAGGCTTTGAAAACATAAATATTAGTACAATCACATTTAAAAATATTAATCTGGTTTATATAGTTTAAGGGTTTATTTGTATTTACCATTTATAAATATAGAAGAAAAAAGAAGAAAGAAATTATTTTAACATCTATGAGGTTAAAAATAGCTTTTGGACATATTGCTTCTTCATTCGCTTGATGTATTCGATCCTTTTTCTGTGAAGCTTCACAATAAATGCTCCTAGCTTCTCGACAAACCCCTCGCTAAATAGATTACCGCAAAAGCTAGCTGCCAGCATATCTGCATAACTTTCCCTGTTGTCTTTGAAGGCCTCGCATTTTAGAATGAAATGTTTCTCTGTTTCCACTTTCCCGGAAGAACAAAAAATGCATACTCTTTCCTCCCACACTTCTTTTTGCCTTTTCCAGTGCCCTGTTTCACAACGGATTTGATGAGAATTAGTCCTTAACTGAGCAATAAGAATTTTGACTCTCCAAGAGATATTGACCTCTATGTATGATTTTGGTTGATGACTATGAGTGGGATTAAACACTTCAATATAGTACTTTTTATTTCTTCCTAGCTCATTATCCCATGTATGCTTGTGGAACTTTTCCACTTGCAATAGCACTCGAATTTATGACATCAATATGAATTTTCAGATTTTATAGTTTATTGTCTTTGAAGTAAGGTTTGTTTTGATGGCACTCAGAGTGGACGACAATGCATTCTGAATGGATTTTGATTTGCTTATTGCAGTTTGATTTTCATATGTATTGCATTCTTCCATCTTTCTCTTTCCATTGCTCAGTAATATGTTGTTTCTATAAACTAATTCGAAAATGAAGAGTCCATGTTTTTTGATTTAAATATTATTTATTTTATTTTATTTTTTCAAATTCGGGGCGTGCGAGTTATGGAATTACAGATGTCTAGTTTAAATTTGATTAAGTTAAACCTCATAGTGTATATATTTATATTCTCTCTGTTCCTCCAAGTTTTTGTTTTTTTGCAATGGGGAAGAAATTCAAAATTTATTAAAATTGATAATGGGTATTGGCAATAGGGCTCGAATTTATGACATTAGTATGAATTTTCAGATTTTATAGTTTTTTTTGTCTTTGAAGTAAGGTTCGTTTCGATGGCACTCAGAGTGGATGACAATGCATTTTGAATGGGTCTTGATTTGGGATTTAAGGGGTTATCGCAGTTTGATTCAGAGCTAATTTGTGCATTGGTTTTCTAGTCTAGAATGTGTCAAGACTGACACTTTATTGGGCTTGATTTAGGATGAGAAATGTTCATTTAATTATTCTCTTGGCTTGATGATGCATTATTTGGCTCAATTTAGTAGAATTTAGTTTGGTTTTCATCCTTAGTTTGACATTATAAGCAATTAGAATATTGCCCAAGTCAACTATTGATATATTCTTCAATAGTATGATGGATTGATTGCCTATCTTAAATTTCCAAGTGTAAATTACCGTAAGAAAAAACATGTTTTTCCATGTACAGATCCCAAATGTGATGTTCTCGATTGACATGTATTTCTTTTCCTCAAAATGGGTTATTTCTAATTGTTCCTAATATCTCTGTAAACCCTTTTTAAATATTAATGTGAAAACTATTTTTCTTTCTAGTTTGTAATCGGTTTTGGCATTGCTTTAAAACTTTTGACTGCCATTTCTTTGTTGTTATCTAAGTTATGTAGTGTTTGTGAATGCAGTGGTAATAATACATTTCCTTTTTATTGTGTCTGTTTTTTTTATTCTTTTTTTCTTGTCTAGAGAAAGTTTTTTGTTGTTATAGTTTGTTTTCTTTGAAGTAAGGTTCATTTTGATGGCACTCAGAGTGGATGACAATTCATTCTGAATGGGTTTTCATTTGGGATTTAAAGGGTTATTGCAGTTTGATTAAGAGCTAATTTGTGCATTGGTTTTCCAGTCTAGAATGTGTCAAGACTAACACGCTCTTGAGATTTATTTGGGATGGGAAATGTTCATTTAATTATTCTCTTGGATTGTTGATGCATTATTTGGATCAGTTTAATAGAATTTAGTTTGGTTTTCATCCTTAGTTTGACATTAGAAGCAAAGAGAATATTTCCCAAGTCAACTATTGATATCTTCTTCAACAATATGATGGCTTGATTGTCTATCTTAAATTTTCAAGTCTAAATTACCATAAGAAAAAACATATTTTTGTAAGTACAAATACCATATGCGATGTTCTAGATTGACATGTATTTTTTTCCTCGAAATGAGTTATTTCTAATTGTTGCTAATATCTCTGTAACACCTTTTTAAATATTATTGTGAAAACTATTTTGCTTTCTATTTTGTAATCAATCTTGGCACTGTTTTAAAACTTTTGACTATCATTTCTGTGTTGTTAGCTGAGTTATGTAGTGTTTGTGAATGTAGTAGTAATAATCCTTTTCCTTTATATTGCATCTTCCTTTTTTTATTCATTTCTTCTTGTCTAGAGCAGGATTTATGATGTTATAGTTTGTTGTCTTTAAAGTAAGGTTCATTTTGATGGCACTCAGAGTGGATGACAATGAATTTTGAATGGGTTTTGATTCGGGATTTAAGGGGTTATTGTAGTTTGATTCAGAGCTAATTTTTGCATTGGGTTTCCAATCTAGAATGTGTCTGACATTTTCTTGGGCTTGATTTGGGATGGAAAATGTTCATTTAATTATTCTCTTGGCTTGTTGATGCTTCACCGCACATGCACTCTATTTGTCTTCTAAGATAACTTACAGTAAATGAGGTTTCATATGAGGTGTGAGGTTAGGTACGTTTATTGTTCACTTTTTTTTATGGAATTTTCATATTAAAACAAGTTCACTTCAAGATTTCATTGTTCACTTGTTTGTCATTTAATTAACAACTCAGCTATAAATGTGTTGTTAATCAATTAGTGTGTATAGGCATAATAGAAGCTATTATTTGCATTATCATGTCACTGTGTCAAAATTATCCATTATAATAGACTATAGATGTTCCTTCTAAGATCAATTTTGGTTACAATACCGCATACAGTATGAAATAAATCAACCTAGATTGTAAGCCAAAATCTTCATGTGACAAGAAAAAGATACAATCCATCCAAAATCCACATCATAATGTGGTTACAACCAAAAACATATGACACCTCTATTCTTTATGGCCTTGAGAATCTTCAGTGCCAAAAATCCTTGAGTTGCCTTCTTGAGCCAAGTAGGTTGGCCTACCTAAAAAGGGTTGATTAGGATGTGGTTGATTGCTTCCATATGATTGAGTCCAATTTTCCCCTTCAAACCATGGATGAATTGACTACCCATACCTCACATTTGCGCTACTAACTCTTGCATTAAGTGGAGGTGTGTGATGAGCATATATGTTATGAAACTAGCTCACAAGAAGATAGAAAAGATAGATCAACGACTTAGAAATCAGACTCTTCGAGAGGGCAACCTCCTTTACATTACACAAATGAACAATTCTTGGATGATACAAATGAAAAAACCTCCTTTCTATATATAGGAGTCTAGGGGGTCACAATATAACAATATGGGGAAAATAGGGGCACAATAATAACAATAAGGGATACAATGACAATAGTAATGGGGCAGTCACTAGTATTATAGGGACCTAACGTGCCCCTCCTTCAAAAAAGTGTTGTCCTTAATGCTTGAGTAGTTTTGGATGCTTCTATATAAAAATCTCATCCTCCCATGTGGAATATTCAACGGGTAAGTTCTTCCACTTGATGAGATACTTTGAAATTGATTAATTTCACGGCTATCGAGTTCTTGTTTCTTTGACTGCTTCAGGTTCCAATATGATTTTTCCTTCTTCATCAAGTTCTGGCAATATTGTTTGAACTGGGAGCTTGTCACCTATAACCTTCTTTAAGCATGAAACATGGAAAACTGCGTGCACTTAGGAAGCTGTAGGAAGCTCCAATTTGTATGCCATAGTACCTATCTTTTGCAACACCTTGTACGGACCATAATACTTTAGTGATAATATATTATCCTTCTTAGCTTGAGGGAAATTTGTTTATATGGTTGTAGCCATAGGAATACCCAATCACCTACATCAAAACTCCTTTCACTGTGATGTTGATCTACATGTTGTTTCATTCTATTATGCGTCGAGGTGAGGTTATCTTTTAAGAGTTGGATAACTTGTTGTTGATGCTCGATGTGATCTTCCACTGCTTGAACATTAGAATTTTATCTTAAATATGATGTGATGTATGGTGGATCATATCCATAAAGTGCCATAAATGGGGTCATTTTTGTTGTAGTATGGAAGGAAGTGTTATACCACCATTTAGCCGAGGCAACCAGTTGACCCATTGTGTCTATTTATCATATACAAAGCAACGAAGATATCCTTCCAAACACTTGTTTACTATCTCAGTTTGCTCATTAGATTGAGGATGATAAGATGAGCTATGTGCTAACTAAGTAGATTAGTATATCATCAAAAGATACTAGCACAAATTTTCTAAGGAAGGGTTTGAAAATGGAATTCATCGAACCTTGAAATGTAGAAGGTGCATTGGTAAGGCCAAAAGGCATGACCAAAAATTCATAATGACCCTCATGAGTTCTAAATGTTGTTTTCGGAATGTATTTAGTCTTCATTCTGATTTGATGATATCCTGAACGAAGATCAACTTGGTGAAGTAAATTGATCCATGCAATTCATCCAATAATTCATCAATGACAGGAATGAGAAATTTATCTTTAATAGTGAGCTTGTTGAGCTCCCTATAATATGGACACATGTGCCATGATCCATCCTTCTTGTGAACCAATACTACTAGAGAAGAGAAATAACTTTGACTGGGTTGAATTATACCAGCCTCTAGCATTTCTGCAACCATACGTTTAATTTCACTCTTTTGGGCATAGGGATATCTGTAAGGCCTGATGTTTGGAGGAACACTTCCTGGAATCAAATGAATAGCATGATCATGATCATGAATAGGTGGGAGGCCTTTGGGAGTCTCAAATACCTTGGAATGATTGTCCAAGGCTTTTTGGAGATCTGGAGAAATAGATGCTTTCAATGTGGGAACCTCTAGTGAACATAATTGTGCAGTTATGCCTCGTTGTTCTTTCTTTAGAAGCTTTGTCATTTTGTTTGAGTTGATTATCTTTCCCGGTTTCCCTACTATACCCCTTAATTCCACTTCCTTTCCTTATGAAGAAAATTTCATGAAAAGTTCTTGAAAATTAAAAGCTATTATACCCAAAGATTGTAGCCATTGGACTCCTAGTACAACATCAGCACCACCCATTGGAATGGAAAGCATTGGGATATTCAATACATATTCTCCCATGGATAGCTTGATATTATGGCACTTTCCTTAGCAATTTATGGTTCCTCCACTTGCAACCATCACTTGACACTCAGGTGCTGGATATAGGAAGCAATTCAATTCCTTGGCTATCTTACAATGAATAAAATTATGGGTACTACCCAAATCAATGAACACCATTACCTTTTTCTTCTTGATATGCCCTTCTATCTTGATAGTTTGAGGAGTGATAATTCCAGCCAATGCATTACAATATATGATTGGATTCATTTCTTCTTTCTCTAGGGTTTGTTCCTGGTGTATATCCTCTTCTTTTGTTGTTTCTTGTTCCTTTTCTTCCTCGTCTTCACAATCTATGTAAAACAATTTCTTCTCAACACACTTATGACCTTTAGTGTATTTTCTATCACAACTGTAACAAAGCCCTTTTGCTTTTTTTCTTCCAATTGTTGTGTTGTCAGCCTTGTAGGTTTTGGATGGCTAGGAGCAACAACACTTCCATCTTTATGATTGTGAGTGGTAGGCTTCCTTGTTGCCATAATTTCTATTTCCACTTTTCTTGCCAACCTAAATGCTTTCTCCAATGAATCAGGTTCCCAAAGGTGAACCTCATGTTGGATGTTATCCTTTAAAGTCCCTATAAACACATCAATCCTATGCTCCTCTAGAATATCTTTTACCCTTATATTCGATTTTTGGAAGTCCTCAATGTGCTCCATCATTAAACCCTTTTGTTTGAGATTTGTCAATTGGCTAAAAAAAGTGTTGCTTTTTGCATCCTCATAATGTGCTATCATTTCATTTGTAAAAATAGCCCAAGTGACAATTTGTTTACGAGAGAAAAGACATCGATACCATACAAACTTATTTGGTTCCAAATATAAGTTGCAACGCGTACCTTTTGTGTGTTTTGCACATTATGGAGATCGAAAAATTGCTCCATCTGTAGTATCCATGTTACGGGATCCTTGCCATCAAACTTCCTCATATCGATTTGTGGAACATGGTGGTTCTTCGATCCAATGTTAGAGTCTATGAAATCATGATTAACATTTATTTTGTTCTCATCATGAGTTTCCTTTACTACCCTTTCGCCATTAGTAAGCATTTCTTGTCAAAACTTTTTCAAATATGTTTTCAAATCTTCCATCTTAGCTTCCACGTCTTTCTTTAAATCATCCATCTTAGCTTCCACACCATCCATCTTAGCTTCCACGTCATTTGTCTTAGCTTCTATATCTTTCTTTAAACCATCCATCTTAGCTTCCACACCATACATCTTAGCTTCTACGTCTCTCTTTAATCCATCCATCTTAGCTTCTATCACTTTTTGTGCGAGTGAATTTTGTTGCACTTGGTCTCGTAATTTTGATATATCATGTTGCATTTCTTCCTCTTCTTCATGAGTCATGCTAGAGCTTTCAGGTTTCTTACTAGGTGTTTTCATTTTCTTTCTTCGGGGCATCAGTTAATGATAATAATGCTTCACTATGCCGTTTGAATTCCTTCAAACTAATAAACCAAACTTATTTAAAAAAAACTACACACCTTTTTTCACTTTGTAGGAGCTCGATATTGAATCTGTTGTATCTCTGTAATTTTGGATCTCTAATGTCTGAAATTTCTTCCTATGGTAACCCTCTGAGTACTCTTTCTAACCCCACAAGTCTAATCAAGACTAGATTCTCCAATGAAGAGTTATGCCAAATCTCCCACAATGACCTGATTATAGACTGGTTCAGTAGAGCGAGCTTGTATGAAGTGCCATGTATCACTGTTTTGACCTTAGGACCTGAATATGATACACAGAAAACTACAGGCCGTCTTGTTTATGTAACTTCTTACGAAATTTCAATCTGAGTCACAAAGAAAAGTTATGATGATTTTCCCCAGGTCACCTGTTTGAGATATAATTCAAGATCCTGGAAAAACCCTAACTTACTTGTATCATATCTTCGAAAATATCTCGAGACAAGATCTGAAATTCGGACTCGAGATTCACCAAGATTTCTGCTCAAATGGGTTTTTTTTTTCTTTTTATCTTTTGAACCGTCGCAGAAAAAAGTTATAGTGAAAATTCCACGAAGACTTGTTTGGAGCAGTGAAACCCTAGAATCCAAAGCTATGAAACCAAATGTTACAAAATTAGCTCACAAAAAGATAGAAAAGATAGATCAACGACTTAGAAATCAGCCTCTTCGAGGGGGAAACCTCCTTCACATTACACAAATGAGCAATTCTTGGATGATGCAAATGAAAAAACCTCCTTTCTATATATAGAAGTCTAAGGGGTCACAATATAACCAAATTTGATCTAACAATAATAATATAAGGGCACAAAAATAACAACAGTGGGTTCCTATGTGGCACAATGATGACAATATGGGGACAATAGGGGCACAAAAATAATAATAACGGATACAATGACAATAGTAATGGAGGAATCACTAGTATTATAGGGAGCTAACAATATATATAATTGGCACCTCCTCTAGTAGGAATAAGCCAAGTGGATAAGCCCCCATTTTGATAGTGAGGCACTTGAATGCTTATGAGGTCTTGGAATAATGGTGTATTATTTGCAATATTGTCCAATTTGTTTGACATAATCCTAGTTTCATCAGTTGTGCTTGCATCATTGTCAACCATATCGACCATCCCTTGTTCCTTTTCAAGCATTTGTTTATCCTTTCTTTCTTCTATTTCCTATCTTGCCATTTGTTTGTGTTGGTACTTCCCTTGCCTTGCTTTCTCTCTTTCAAGCCTTTCATTTGCTCAACGTTGTGTTGCAACAATCCTTGTTGCCTTCTTCTCCTTGGCTAGATCCTTCTTTTTCTGTTTTAATTCCTGAATTTCAAATTTCCTTTTTTAGACTCAACTGATAGGTTTATATAGTCTTCTGAGGTGAGTATCTATGAACTTCGACCCAAACGAAGACTACTCGTTGCTCCTTTCTTTTTTTCATTGACACTCCCTCTACTGGTAGCTTTAGGAACTGACCAAGTAACTTCTCGACCCCTCCCACCTGCATGTCATTTCTTGTCACTTGCCTTTCAGTATTTGAGACAACTGATTGAACTATATTTTTTTCTTCATCTGATGCCTCATTATGTGCTTCATCTTCTTCTAGTGATCTATTGTCCACAAAAAAATGAACAATTTCATTATTAAATTGGTTCTTGAGACACTATGTTCGTTCAAATTAATCATGGCTTCTTCCATCCTTGATGGTGGGGTTACTTGGCTTGGGTATGTCAATTGGTCACTATTGCTTCCTAGTGCAATATGAGCAATGTCATTTTCAAATACATCTTCATTGTTAACTGCATGTACAAAATTTTCATTAACAATATCAACAACAGAAGTTCCATGTGCTTGAGTTGGTAGAACGTCCTCCATGTTACTGTAAATTTTTTCACGATTATATTATGTTTCACATACATGTTCATCATCATCACCATATAAGTGTCCTTGAGAGAGGGAAATCATATTACCAGCTGCAACCACATCACCATGTTCATCTACTTCTTCTTGCACTTCAACACCTATTTGGACATGCCCTTCTTCCTGACCATCCACATGAAACGCTTGGCTACAACCAGTATCATGCATAAGAGCATCATAATTTAGTGGCCATATTCTTATCCTCCTAAAGACAACCTTAATATTTGATGGTTTTAGAGCCCTTTTAAATGCTTTACTTGCAAGCTCTTCTAGCTCGAACCTTTTCACCTCAACCCTTGGTTTCTTTGCCATCCATGCAACACGCTCTGACCTAAAATATTTCTTGAAAAGGCCAAACACACTAACATCAATGGGTTGCAATCTGTGAGTGGTATGAGCTGGAAATGTTATTAGGTCGATGCCCAAATTGTTTTCTTCCTTAATTGTTTGTACATCAATGTGGCTTCCATGGCCATCTAATATCAATAGGTGTATGTTATTAGGTGAGACACCACTTGGTATAGATGCAGCAAAGTGACAAAGCCAATTTTTAAAAAGTTCTTTAGTCATCCATTCATGGGGATGTGTAGCCATGCATGCACCTGGTTCACATTTTTGTATGTATTTTTTCACTTGATTTTTACCTTTGAATAGATAAAATCTTGGGATTGAAGCACCAATTGCATTGACCCAACATAGAGTAGTTATCCACTCCATGTTCTTAGGAAAATTTTTTGGCATGTTTAGGCTCTCAATATCTTGGCAATTACCTGCATGCCACAACTCCTTCTTGCCCGTAAACCTATTTCATCACAGTTCCATATATGGTGTGCACCATAAGAATGTTTACCGTATGCACTATAAAGAGTGCCATAGAACTTACATACAATAGTAGGGTGCAAACTTAATGCTTTGTCTCTGTCAAGGCCCTCAGTTGTACACAATACAAGGTGTGGATGCCTTTTTCTAAACCCAAACCACCATGATTGACTAGGATACCCATCTTTGAATGGGTTTAGACTCCCTTGACATATTTGAGCAACTGTGAATTTGAGTTGTGTCAACTCTAGCCCATGTCTCAATTGGGCCATCTCTTTACACGACTCAACCACCTTGGCCTCCTCCTCTTCAGTCATAACTATGAGAGGCCCTCTACATTTTGTATAAGTGGGCCCATTTATCAAATAATGTATTAATTCTATAAAATCATGTAGATTCACAAGCTCATGCAATGTACTAAAGCACAGGACAAGAATCTACTGCTACTTTCAACCAACAGAAGCCAATAGATCGATGAAAAAATAAGAACAAAAAGAAGATAAATCAATGGCACATAACACAAGATTTATCTGGGGAAAGCCACTACTCAAAACCTCGCTATATGTATTGCATATATCAGAAATATGAGTGAAGATACAAAGCTTGTTCTCACTAGAACAATTCCACACAAGTATGCTCAACTCTCATAACTCACAAGCTAGCTCTTGACCAACACTTAGCTAATTCTGCAGCTCTCCAAGCTCCTAATCTCTTGTGTAATTCCTAGGATGAATAACCTGTATTTAAAGCGAATTCATGCTTCCAAAACTACACAATCCGAACATAGGATCAATCTCTGATGCATGCATGATATTTACACTCCAATAAATAATACCACTAATAGTACATTGTCCCTACACTCGAGTCTCAACTGGGTCTTTCTCTAAAATTACATGCATGAGTTTCTCATGAGGGAATTTTCAGTTAACTGGAGTAGCACTAGTGCACCAATTGACCATTAGTCCTCTATTAGTTCCGAAACAATTTAGAACTAATTTAACTTAACTTATTTCAACAAACTGAGTGATCTAATTTCCAACTCAATTTAAACTCATATTGGACCCCTAAAACTTAGGGAGAACATATACATGACTACAAAAAGAATTCCAACTCAAAATTCCTGAGATAATTAAGTTAATTAAACTTAATTAACTATTTACAAGTTGCTATGAGAATAGAATTCGATTTTAACTTAATTTAATTCAAGGAAAAATTAAACTAGAATTTCTTGTTGCCATTTCTCAACACTCCCTCTCAACAAGAAATGGATTATTAGCTACCCCGATCCTATCTCTGTGAAACTCGAATTTACATCTTGACAATGCCTTTGTCAAAATTTCAATGTCTTTCTCCTTTGTGGGAATTTACTCTAACAACATAATCCACCTCAATACACAATCTCTGAGATGATGATATCGGATATCAATATGCTTGGACCGATCATGAAAAACTAGATTTTCAGAGAGTTTGATAAAACTATGATTATCGCAGTCAATCACAGTTGGTTCCGTCTCTTGACCAAACAAACCAATTAGGATCTCCCTCATCCAGATGGCCTCGAATGTTGCTGGACTCTCAGCCATGTACTTTTCCTTTGCCAAACTAAGTGCAACCGATCTCCGTTTCCTGCTGTACCAAGAAACTTCCGCTGACCCAATACTGAAGATCCCTCCTAATGTGCTCTTCCAGTCAGATGGAATCCCTGCCTAATCTACATCGGTGAAGCCTTGAAGCTTCATTCCCTCTATCCGTTTGTACCATAATCCATATTGAGAAGTGCCTTTGAGATATCTCAACACATGCTTTGACGCCTTCCAATATAACTTGGTAGGCCTAACCATCGGTTGACCAAGATGGTTAACTGCATAGCACATATCTAGTTGTTTTTTCACCAAGTACATGAATGAACCCACAAGCTACCTGTAAATAGTAGCTTCCACTACTTCCCCTGAAGTAGCATCCTCCTTCCTCCATTTACCTGTTATAGGAGTCTCCATGGGTTTATTTCTCTCCATACAGAATCTTCTGAATATCTCGTTGGCATGCTTTCCCTGAGACACAAACAAATCCCCATCTCCCTACCATACCTCCATGCCAAGAAAGTAATGCATGAGCCCCATGTCCTTCATATCAAACTGTTGGGTCCCTATAATACTAGTGATTACCCCATTAATATTGTAGTTGCATCCCTTATTAATATTGTTGTGCCCCTATTATCCCCATATTGTTATTACTGTGCCCCATAGAATCCCTCTATTGTTATTTTTGTGGCTTTATATTATTATTGTTAGGTCGGCTGGGTTATATTGTGACTCCTTAGACTCCTATATATAGAAAGGAGGTTTTGTCATTTGAATCATCCAAGAATTGTTCATTTATGTAATGTAAAGGAGGTTTCCCCCTTGAAGAGGCTGAATTCTAAGGCGTTGATCTATCTTTTCTATCTTTTCTTGAGCTGGTTTCATAAAATTTGGTTTCAGAGCTTTGGATTCTAGGGTTTCGCTGCTCCAAACAGGTCATCGTCGCATTTTCGCTATAACTTTTTTTTGCGCCATTTCAGAAGCTAAAAAAAAACCCGTTTGAGAAGAAATCGCGTTGAATCTCGGGTCCAAATTTCAGAGCTGTTCGTGCTATCTTTGCGGAGATATGATCTAAGGAAGTTGGTCTTCTTGCAGACTCCTGAATTTCATTCCAAACAGGTGACCTAGGGAAAATTGTCGTAACTTTCTCTCTGAGCATTTGATTGAAATTTCGTAAGAAGGTATAGAAAGAGAACGGAATATAGTTTCTTGTATATATTGTTTAGAGCCAAAGGTCGAAACAGTGACTCGTGGCACGTCGTACAAGTTTGCTCTACTGAACTAGTCTATAATCAGGTCACTGTGAGAGATTTTTCATAACTCTTCCTTGGAGAATCCAATTTGGATCAGATTGGTGGCATTGGAGAGAGGACACAGAGGGCTACTGCAAGTCGCAATTTCAGAACTGGATGATCTGAAAGTACAAAGATACATTAGAGGCAATATCGAGCTCCTACAAAGTGAAAAAAGGTGTGTAGATTCTTTTAAATTTTTGCTTAAGATTGGTTTGAAAATTTATTTTGAAGGAATTCAAAGGGCATAGTAGAGAATTATTACTGGTAACGGATGCCCCAAGGAAAGAAAATGAAAACACCTAGTAAGCAACCTGAAATCCCTAGCATGACTCATGAAGAAGAGGAAGAAATGCTACATGATATATCAAAATTACAAGAACAAGTGCAACAAATGTCACGCTCACAAAAGCTAACAGAAGCTAAGATAAATGGCGTGGAATCTAAGATAAAGGGCATGGAAGCTAAGATGGATGATTTGAAGATAGATTTGAAGACAGATTTGAAGAGAGACATGGCAGATTTGAAGACAGATTTGAAGACAAACATGGCAGATTTGAAGACAGATTTGACAAATTTTCTACAAGAAATACTTACTAATGGTGAAAAGGTTGTAAAGGAAACTCATGATGCGAACAAAAGAAATGTTAATCATGATTTCATAGACTCCAATGTGGGATCGAAGACCCACCATATTCCAAAAATTGATATGATGAAGTTTGATGGCAAGGATCCCACAACATGGATATTACAGATGGAGCAATTTTTCGATCTCAATAATGTGCAAAACACACAAAAGGTACGTGTTGAAACTTTATATTTGGAACCAAATCAGTTTGTATGGTATCAATGGCTTTGCTCTCGTAAACAAATTATCACTTGGGCAATTTTTACGGAAGAATTGACAGCACATTATGAGGATACAAAAAGCAACACTTTTTTTAGCCAATTGATAAGTCTCAAACAAAAGGGTTCAATAATGGAGCACATTGAGGAGTTCCAAAAATTGAACATAAGGGTAAAAAATATTCCAGAGGAGCATAGGATTGATGTGTTCATAGGGTCTTTAAAAGACAATATCCAACATGATGTTCGCCTTTGGGAACCTGATTCATTAGAGAAGGCATTCAGGTTAGCAAGAAAAATAGAAAGCAAAATTATGGCAACCAGGAAGCATACCACTCACAACTATAAAGATGGAAGTGT
Organism: Pinus tabuliformis; assembly: GCA_031772625.1. NCBI lineage: Eukaryota > Viridiplantae > Streptophyta > Pinopsida > Pinales > Pinaceae > Pinus > Pinus tabuliformis. Next base: position 773,984,875 of record CM062817.1, on the reverse strand, counting down.
TGTTACCCCTAGTCTTCCACAACCTATAAGGTTGACACCACAACAATTGGAAGAAAAAAGAGCAAAAGGGCTTTGTTACAGTTGTGATAACAAATACACTAAAGGTCATAAGTGTGCTGAGAAGAAATTATTCTACATAGATTGCGAAGAGGAAGAAGAAAAGGAGCAAGAAAGGTCAAAAGAAGAGGATATACTTCAGGAACAAAGCCTAGATAAAGAAGAAATGAATCCAACCATATCTTGTAATGCATTGGCTGGAATTACCACTCCTCAAACCATCAAGATAGAAGGACAAATCAAGAAGAAAAAGGTAATAGTGTTGATTGATTCAGGAAGTACCCACAATTTTATTGATTGTAAGGTAGCAAAAGAATTGAATTGCTTCTTATATCCAGCACCAGAGTGTCAAGAAATGGTTGCAAATGGAGGAACAATAAATTGCTTTGGAAAGTGCCATATATCAAGCTATCGATGGGAGAATATGTATTGACTAGCCCAATGCTTTCCATTCCAATGGGAGGTGCTGATGTTGTACTAGGAGTCCAATGGCTACAATCCTTGGGTAAAATAGCTTTTAATTTTCAAGAAATTTTCATGAAATTTTCTGTGGAAGGAAAGGAAGTTGAATTAAGGGGTATTGCAGGGAAACCAGGAAAGATAATCAGCTCTAACGGTATGACAAAGCTTCTAAGAAATGAACAAAGGGGTGTAATTGCACAATTATGTTTGCTAGATGTTTCCACATTGGAATCATCTATTTCTCCAGATCTCCAAAAAGTCTTGAACAATCATTCCAAGGTATTTGAGACTCCAAAAGGTCTCCCACCTATTCGTGATCATGATCATGCTATTCATCTGATTCCAGGAAGTGTTCCTCCAAACATCAGGCCGTACAGATATCCCTATGCCCAAAAGAGTGAAATTGAACGTATGGTTGCACAAATGCTAGAGGCTGGTATAATTCAATCGAGTCAAAGTTCTTTCTCTACTCTAGTAGTATTAGTGCACAAGAAGGATGGATCATGGCTCATGTGTCCGGATTATAGTGAGCTCAACAAGCTCACTATTAAAGATAAGTTTCCGATTCCTGTCATTGATGAATTACTGGATGAATTGCATGGATCAATTTACTTCACCAAGTTGGATCTTTGTTCAGGAAATCATCAAATCAGAATGAAGACTGAAGACATTCCGAAAACAGCATTTAGAACTCATGAGGGTCATTATGAATTTTTGGTCATGCCTTTTGGCCTTACCAATGCACCTTCAACATTTCAAGGTTTGATGAATTCCATTTTCAAACCATTCCTTAGAAAATTTGTGTTAGTATTTTTTGATGATATACTAATCTACAGCAAGTCTTGGAAGGATCATGTTGAACATGTTGACAAGATGCTACAACTATTGGAGGAGAAACAATTATATGAAAAAAGATCCAAATGTTTCTTTGGAATACAAGAGGTGGAATATCTGGGTCATATTGTATCTCATGAAGGAGTTAAGGTAGACCCTAGAAAAATTAAAGCCATTAAGGAATGGAAAATCCCCACATCCATAAAGCATCTGCGAGGATTTCTCGGGTTGACAGGGTATTATCGCAAGTTTGTTAAGAATTATGGGAGAATAGCAACACCTCTAACAACATTATTGAAGAAAGATGCATTTTCATGGACTCCAGAAGCAACAAAGGCCTTCGAACATCTTAAAGAGGCAATGTGCCAAGCACCAGTCTTAGCTACACCAGACTTCACAAAAACCTTTATTGTGGAATGTGATGCTTCAGGAAATGGAATTGGTGCTGTTTTAATGCAAGATGAAAGACCCATTGCTTTTGAAAGTCGTCCAATCAAGGGAAAGTTTTTACACAAAGCTATTTATGAGAAGGAAATGTTGGCAATACTCCACGCACTTAAGAAATGGCGACCCTACCTAATGGGAAGACACTTCAAGGTAAAAATAGATCATGATAGCATTAAATACTTTTTAGAACAAAGATTATCCTCTAAAGAGCAACAAAATTGGGTCACAAAGTTGTTGGGTTATGACTTTGAAATCATCTACAAAAAAGGGAAGCAAAATGTGGTGGCAGATGCACTCTCAAGAAAGGATGAGGACGTGGAAACATTGTTGTGCACCATTTCTATTATCCAACCAGATTGGATAAACGAAGCAAGGGAGGAATGGAAGAATGACGAAGAAGTGTGGGCACTTATTCGAAAGTTACAACAAGATTCCAGTACGTCTGATACATTTAGCTAGAAAAATGATTCTTTATGGTACAAAGATCTCTTATACCTCTATAAGAATTCCAAACTAAAACAAAAGATTCTTATGGAATTGCACACTTCTCCCTTAGGAGGGCACTCAGGATTTTTAAAAACTTACCACAGGGTTAAGAAGGAATTTTTTTGGGATGGCCTTAAATCGAATATTCAAAAGTTTTTGGCAGAATGTTTGGTTTGCCAACAAAATAAAGTTGAAACAATTAAGACCCCGGGTCTATTACAACCTTTATTCATTCCAAGCCAACGTTGGGAGGAGGTTTCAATGGATTTTATCACAAGTTTACCCAAGTTTGAGCAAAAGAGTGTCATCATGGTGGTAGTTGACAGACTTACCAAGTATGCACACTTTTGTGCATTATCACATCCATTTAAAGCCAGTACAGTATCTACTGCATTTATGGAAACAATTCAAAAGCTACATGGAAACCCAAAGATTATTGTAAGTGACAGAGATCCCATTTTCACTGGAAATTTTTGGATAGAATTATTTTCTTGTCTTGGTACTCAGTTAGCTCATAGCTCATCTTATCATCCTCAATCTGATGGGAAAACTGAGATAGTAAACAAATGTTTGGAAGGATATCTTCGTTGTTTTGTATCTAATAAATAGACACAATGGGTCAAATGGTTGCCTCTAGCTGAATGGTGGTATAACACTTCCTTCCATACAACAACAAAAATGACCCCATTTATGGCACTTTATGGATATCAACCACCATCCATCACATCATATTTAAGAGAAAATTCTAAGGTTCAAGCAGTGGAACATCACATCGAACATCAACAACAAGTCCTCCAACTCTTAAAGGATAACCTCGTGTTGGCACAAAATAGAATGAAACAACAGGCAGATCAACATTGCAGCGAAAGAAGTTTTGATGTAGGTGATTGGGTATTCCTACGGCTACAACCATATAGGCAAATGTCCCTCAAGCTAGCTAAGAAGGATAATAAATTATCACCAAAGTATTATGGTCCGTACAAGGTGTTGCAAAAGATTGGTACTATCGCATACAAATTGGAGCTTCCTGTAGCTTCTCAATTGCACCCAGTTTTCCATGTTTCATTTTTAAAGAAGGTTATAGGCGACAAGCTCCCAGTTCAAACAATATTTCCAGAACTTGATGAGGAAGGAAAAATTATATTGGAACCGGAAGCAGTCACAGAAATAAGAACTCGACAACTACGAAATTGATCAATTTTGGAGTATCTTATCAAGTGGAAGAACTTATCCGCTGAAGGTTCCACATGGGAGGATGAGAATTTTATACAGAAGCATCCAGAACTACTCAAGCATTGAGGACAACACTTTTTTGAAGGAGAGGGGCATGCTGGGTCCCTATAATACTAGTGATTACCCCATTAATATTGTAGTTGCATCCCTTATTAATATTGTTGTGCCCCTATTATCCCCATATTGTTATTACTGTGCCCCATAGAATCCCTCTATTGTTATTTTTGTGGCTTTATATTATTATTGTTAGGTCGGCTGGGTTATATTGTGACTCCTTAGACTCCTATATATAGAAAGGAGGTTTTGTCATTTGAATCATCCAAGAATTGTTCATTTATGTAATGTAAAGGAGGTTCCCCCCTCGAAGAGGCTGAATTCTAAGGCATTGATCTATCTTTTCTATCTTTTCTTGAGCTGGTTTCATAACACAAACTCTCTTGCAAGCTCCTTCTTTCAAGGCTTGATCAATTGATCATCACCTGTCAGTATGAGATCATCAACATAAAGTACAATTATCAACAGTTTACCTTCCACCACTATGTGGTATAGGTTCACATCTACTTCACTCTTCGTGAAGCCCAACCCAGTGAAGTAGATATCTATCCTAGTGACCCAAGCACGGGGTGCTTGCTGCAGCCCATACATCACTCTCTTGAGCCGACACACATGCAACTCACGGTCAAAGGTCTCAAAACCTTCCGGTTGCTCTATATACATCTCTTCCTCAATCATGCCATTAAGGAAGGTTGTCTTCACATCCATCTGATGTATCTTCCAACCCATCTATGTTGATAATGCCAATATAGGTTTCATTGACGAGTACCTTTCAATAGAAGCAAAGGTCTCATCATAGTCAATCCCCTCTACCTATGAAAAGCCACAGACCAAAAATATAGCCTTATGCTTCTCCACACTACCATTTGAAGCTTTCTTTACCATGTAAATCCAACGGGAGCTCATCATTTACTTGTCCTCCGGTCTCGGGACCACATCCGAAACACTGTTATGAACTATGGAGTCAAACTCCTCCACCATGGCATCAACAAAAACCAGTTGATGCACTACTTCCTTAAAGGAATATGGCTCTATCACAACACATTCGCCCATAAGAGCCATGTATCCAGTGTACCTCTCAAGTGACCTCCTCTTCCTGCGCTAAGAAGTGGGTGCACCCACATTCTCCCGTGCATCATCCAACAATCTGTGAGCCTCTCTAGTGTGCTTTCTTCCCTCTCTGGAAGACTCTGCATGAGTGGATGTCTCCACTCCTGGATCCTCTGCATGTGGCTCCTCCACATCAATCTAAGGCTCCTCAACCTCAGGAGATAAAATTTCCTCATCCACATGTAGCTAAAGCTCCTTCTCAAGGGAAACTCGCATGGCCTTCTCCTCATCGAATATGACATCCCTTTGAACCACTTGTTGGTACTATTTTATTGTCATTCTTTTCTTCTAAAAATCCATCATTTATCTATCATTTTCTCTCATAAACCCCTCATAGTCCATTGAAATTGATTAATGAAGCATTATAATTGTTATTTTACATTAAATTTAATTTGTGGATTTTTATGTTAAAAATTGGAAATTTTCAACAAAATTACGGGATGTCATGACTTCCTGTAATTGGTTTATGTTGTGACATGTGGCATGGCAGGAAAATCGAAACAGAGGATAAGGACGTGATCTAGGATGTATATACATGGTGAAATATCTATTCAGCATCGAATTTGGAGCTCCTGAATACATGGTCAATGCTGGTCAAACCCAGCCTTTTTGGTTGTAAAAGCAGCAAAAATCTGAAGTTACCTAAACTGATTTCATTTTGTTTTAGAAATCAGTTAGGATTAGAAAAAAACGAACCTAGCCTTTTTTATTGTAAAAGCAGAAACATCTGAAGCGATAATGCATGTACGTTTGGATGTAAATGGTAATAACTAGGAGGAGGCAAGGGCAGGCTTAAGACTGCGTATTCCAGAACTCTGTTCTAGTATGTAATTAATTTTCCAGAACTTAATCACAAGTAGCGTTTCATCAATTGTAGTGTTTATGTGTTAACGTTTTCATCACCTGAAGTTTTCTAAGTGTGCCATCGAAGCGTGGAAGGGCCCTACGTGAAGATTGGTACACTGTCGTTTCATTTTCGTAGGATTTAGCCTTCAGATCTGAATAGTGTTTGATGTTATTTCCTTGCTTGTGAGTTTATTAATTCAATTAGAAGTTCTGGCGAGTGTTATTGTATGATTCATGGTGATAGCTTGAAAATTCAATTGCTAAATTATTGAACAAGATCTTGTAAAAGGTTTAATTGAACATTGAATTTCAAAGTATCTCTATGGACTCTGTTTTCATGAATTTGAGTTTTAGTATGCTTAAAAGAGTTTTTGGTTTTCATGAATGCTTAGTGTGTTAGCTGGAAAGAGTTTTTGTGAACTATATCCTTGTAAGAGGATTGAAGACTCAGACTAATAACACTCTGTTTTAGAACAACTAATTAAATTAGAGGATATAGGTGTTTAAATTGTGAAAGGAAACATATTCCAATCTCTTGTAAAAGAGTGTTGTAGCCTGTCACAGTAGACACTTATCTAGGTAGATGAGATCCTTTTAGGTCTATAAACTTTAGACACATGCCTCTAAGTTTACCTACCTTGGTTGACATTAAATTTAGTCTAATCTAGACCCCTGGATTGGTCACTACATTTTGGTGCCGTTGCCGGGGAGGCGCAACTAGAGGATTTTAAAAATAAAAAATAAAAAATAAAATAAAATAAACAAAAACATAGATTTAATTTTGATTCATCATTTTAGAAGTCATGTTTACTTATGTCTAGATCTAGAGATGATAAAGGTAGATTCATAAAGACCCCCTATCCAAAAACTAATTCACCACTAGGAGCAGACCCTTTAGGAAAAGTTGAACACATAACAACAGCTGGGAAAGTCACCATACAAAAATTAGAGGATAAACTGAAATCAGGTCAAAGACTCACACTCATTGAGAGACAAATTCTATTGGCACACAAATCACAGAAGAAACATCTCCCTGAATCCTCTATAAAAAGAGAAAGTAGCACAATAACTCAACAATCTCTCCTTGAACCTACTGATTTTGAAAAATCTCAAGAAGGAGAAAAATCACTAGAACAACTTCTCTTTGAAACAAGTGACATTGAACAAGAAATTAAATCAACAGAGGAACCTATCAAAATGGCTGAGGAAGGAGATGGATCAGCAAGAGGACCACAAAATCAAGGTCGAAGAGAGGAGGAAGAGTCAACCTTTAAATTTCCTATTCAAGAACCAGGAGAAAATTATGATGAGGAAATAAAAATGAAAAACATACCTCCATTTGTGTTACCCAACTTTTATGGCATGGCTTTAGAAGATCCAGATTCGTTCTTGTTTGAATTTGACATAGTATGTCGAACATATGGTTACACAGATGATGCCCATAGGCTTAGACTCTTCCCAACAAGATTAAAAGCATCAGCATTAAGATGGTTCATGGGACTTGGTGAACATGCAATAACTGATTGGGATGGCATGAGAAGAATATTCCTAAATAAATACCAACCTTATTGTAGATCGAAAGATTCTAAAGATGATATCTTTAGAATGAATCAACAAGAGGATGAAAGTTTAGAGGAGTATTTGGAACAATTTGTTTACAATTTACAAAAATCAAAACATAGAACCATGTCTCTTGATCTGATTCGAACAATATTTTTGAAGGGCATTCGAAAGGAATACTTAGATGATCTTAATTTGATGGGCAAAGGTGATATTTCCACTTTACCTTTCGAAGAAATTGCTGATTTATGTGAAAAGTATTCAAGGAGAAAAGCCAGATATGGAAAAAGAGCTCTATCATCTAAAGCCACAAAATCTACTTTAGCAAGTGTCACAAGGGCTGAAAGATCTATTATGTACCTTAGGAACTCAAATTGAAACTCTGAAAGCAAAGAAAAGACAAGAAGAGGAAGATCAATTAATGGCTGTGTTTTGTCCAAAATGCCAGAAGAAACATGCCTTGAAAGACTGCCCATTAGAAAACATTCAAGTTTGCGCCTTTTGTACTGAAAATCATGATATATTTCATTGCTCTAAATTCAAGATTTTGCAGAATTGTAATGTGGAAGCTAACACAGATATGGAGAATGTGTATTTCATGGGCACTAAGAGACCGCGGCAACCTAGACCTCCACCTCCAGGTATGTTTCCAACCCAAAATTTTCAATTTCCTACACAAGATCAGATGCATGCTTAGAATTCTTGGAATGTACCCATGCCATGGCAACACCAAAATTACCCACAGCAACAATGGAGACCATTTCAGCAATACTCTCAACAATATCAACCATATCCTCAACCATACCAATAGTATTCTCAACCATATCAACAGTATCATCAGCTACATTCACAATATCCTCAAACATATCAACAATATCCTCAGCAGCAAGTTGTTTATCAACCCCAACACACTCAACAAGCATTGCCTGCTCCTCCACCAATAAATCCACCTCAATTACAACTTCCATCTAACCAAAAACCTCCTAGACCCACTCAGATTCCTGCTCAACCTGTACCAAATCCAAATAACAGAGCAGAGAGACCAGCTTACAATGTACATGAGGAACCATCATATCCCACATTACCTTTACAAAATATCGTGCTGAGGTCTGGTAAGGTACTTCAAAAAGAATTTCCAATAGCTGAAAAACAAGAAGAAAATGAATAAAATGAAAACGAAACTCCAACTCAAAGGAAACAAAATGATGACATCAAAAATAAACAAATACAACCGTTGCATCCACCACCTTTTCCAGAACGATTGGTACAAGCAAAACTTCCCATTTCTATACCACAGTTTGATGTTTTAGATGAGCTAAAGAATGTCTATATAAAAATTCCACTATTACAAGCCATAAAATACATTCCTATATATACTAAAGCAATCAAAGAACTATGCCTCAAGAAGCCTACTAGAAAAAGAGTTGATCCACAAACTATTCATGTTATTGGACATTTAGCTGGCCTTATGACCAACACGATTTCAATGGAAAAGTATGTTGATCCTGGTATTCCCAAAGTCACTACAATCATTAACAACATACATATTCCAAACACCTTAATTGACCTTGGGGCTGCAATAAATGTGATGACTCTTGAAACAATGAAAACACTACAGCTCACAAACTTGCAGCACACAAAAATTGTTCTAGAACTAGCTGATAGGTCTAAAGTGATTCTTGAAGGGATTTTGGAGGACATAATTGTTTCACTGGACTCTTTGGAGTATCCAGTGGACTTTTTAGTTCTTCAGCCAAAATCTAATTTAGGAGGACACCCTATTATCCTTGGTAGACCATGGTTAGCAACTGCTGATGCATTCATAGGATGTAGATCGGGTAATATGATTATTTCACGAGGAACTGAAAGAAAACAACTCACTCTTTACCCATCAGCACAATCACCAGCAGTAGCACACAATTTATGGCTTGATGATAAATACAATGATAAGGAAGAAGTTCAATCTGTTTTCAACATCAATCAAATCTATGATTTTCAAGAACATAATAATGATGATTTGGTAGAATTGTACCTTTCTCAACCTGATATTTCTGAAGAATTAAGAAATGAACAATACCATGCTGTAGATGAATTTTTGGCACAGAATTTTCAGGAAACATGTACCATTCATTCTTTGCAAACAACATTTCAGAACATTTTTCCCATTCAATCTATCACAAACACACAGAGCAAGACCATAGAGATCAGTCCACGAAAAACTTTGAATATTAGCACTCACCTAGACTCATCTCAGGAGGAAAAATTGATTCAATTATTGAGAAAATATCAAAAAGCATTTGCTTGGGATTACACCGATATGCACGGAATTCACCCTGAAACATGCACTCACCATATTTATACGGATAGTAATATCAAACCAGTGAGGCAACCACAGAGAAGAATGAATCCCATGCTTCAGGATATTGTTAGAGATGAATTACAAAAACTATTGAAAGTCAATTTTATCTATCCTATCTCTGACAGTTAGTGGGAATCCCCATTGGTAGTAGTGCCCAAGAAAAATGGCAAGTGGAGGATTTGTGTTGATTACAGACAATTGAGCAAAGCAACCCTCAAATATTATTTCCCACTACCATTTATTGACCAAGTGCTAGACACATTAGCTCGGAAATCATCATTCTCTTTTCTTGATGGTTTCAGTGGCTATAACTAGATCAGGATAGCCTTAGAGGACCAGGACAAAACTACTTTTACTTGTCCCTGGGGCACTTATGCCTATAATGTTTACCATTTGGACTTTGCAATGCTCCAGCTACATTTCAGAGAGCTGTATTAGCTATTTTTGCTGATTTAGTTCATGAATGTGTTGAAGTTTATATGGACGATTTTTCAGTGTATGGTAATTCATTTGAGAATTCATTAGAAAATCTTGAAAAAGTTTTGAAGAGATGTATTGAAGCTAATCTGTCCCTGAGCAATGAAAAGTGTTTTATGATGTTAAATGAAGGGATAGTATTAGGTCACTATATTTCTTCTCAAGGCATTAAAGTTGATCCATCAAAAATCTATATCATTGTCAATTTGCCAATTCCGAAGACTCAAAAAGAGGTAAGAAGTTTCCTTGGGTATGCAAGCTATTACAGAAGGTTTATTGAACATTTTAGTAAAATAGCTTCACCTCTGTTTAAGCTTCTAGCAAAAGATACACCTTTCAACTGGAATGAGAATTGTCAGCAAGCTTTTGAAATACTCAAAGAAAAATTATCAACCACACCAGTCTTAAAAGGACCTAACTGGACCCTACCATTTCACATCTTTACAGATGCATCTGATACTACAGTAGGTGCCTTGTTAGGCCAAAAAGAAGAGTCTTTCAATTATGCCATCTATTTCATTAGTAAAAATCTAACACCTACAGAATTAAACTACATAGTCACTGAAAAAGAAATGCTTGCAATCATACATGTTGTGAATAAATTCCGACATTATATAACTGGTTATGAGGTTTTTGTACATACTGACCACTCTGCCATTAAGTATTTAATGAATAAACCAATCACTAATGGCAGAGTTACCAGATGGATGTTATTACTACAGGAATTTAATATTACAGTGTTAGATAGACCAGGTAAGGAGAATCAGGTGGCAGATTTTCTTTCTAGACTGCAAAATTCAGGTGAGGTTGTTCCGGTTGAAGATTCTTTTCCAGATGAAAATTTATTTGCAATTTCAATAATGAATCCTTGGTATGCTGACTTAGCCAATTATTTGTCCATAGGAAAAACACCTCCATATTTTACTCCAAAGGAAAAGAAGAGGTTGATCAAACAAAGTGCTAGATACTCATGGGTTAATGGAGATTTATTTTACACCGGTTATGATATGATTATTAGACGATGTATAAGAAGTGATGAAATAATTGATATTTTAAAATCTTGTCATGATGAACCATGTGGTGGGCATTTTGCAGCAAAAAGAACAACATTCAAGATTCTCAGTCTTGGATACTATTGGCCATCTATTTTTAAGGATTCCAAGAAGTATGTGAAAAGTTGTGATAGCTGTCAAAGAATGGGCAGACCAAAAGCTACAGATGAAATGCCACTTCAGCCTCAAGTACATTTAGAGCCATTTGAAAAATGGGCTCTAGATTTTATAGGACCCATCAATCCAGCTTCCAAAGGCAAAAAGTACATCCTAGTATGTACTGATTACGTGATAAAATGGGCTGAAGCAAAAGCACTAGTCCGGGCAACTGAACAAACAGTGGTAAACTTCCTTTTTGAAGAAATTTTTGTAAGGTATGGAGTACCAAGGGAGATAGTGACAAATCAAGGTACTCAGTTTACTTCAAAGCTGGTAAGAGACATCACAGAAAAATATAAAATCAAGCACAGGAAAAGTACACCTTACCATCCACAGGCCAATGGCCAGGTGGAATCTACAAATAAAACATTGGAAGGAATTATCACTAAGACAGTAGCAATGAACATAAAGAATTGGGAAGAGAAGCTCAAAGATGCACTCTGGGCTTACAGAATCATGTGGAAAAACACTACAGGATTTACACCATATCAGTTGGTGTATGGAAAAGAGGTAATGCTTCCTATTGAATTTCAAATACATACTTATAAGATGGCGACAGATTTAGGAATTGATCTCAATGAAGCCCAACAAGAGAGAATTCGGCAATTGAACCAGTTAGATGAAATGAGGCAGCAAGCAGAGGAGACAACAATCCTAATGCAGAACCAAAGGAAGCAGTGGCATGATGCACACATAATAAATAAACAGTTCAAAGAAGGAGACTGGGCTTTACTTTTTGACTCTAAATTCAGAGATCATAAAGCCAAATTTACAACACATTGGCTGGGCCCATATGAAATAGTTCAAGTATATGAAAATGGATCAATCAAGCTTACTACAATTGATGGAGAAGGAAACACCTTTCTTGTCAATGGACATAGGTTGAAACTCTATCATAAGCCCATCAACAAGGAGGATTTTCTTCAAACTGTATCTCAGAAAAGGGAGGTTGAGATATTGCAGCCTTCAGCTGTGATATCTCTACCTTAGTTCATTCAATTTCATTTAAAAAACAAAAAAAAAAAAAAAAAAAAAACAAAAACAAAAAAAGCAAAAAAAACAAAAAACAAAAACAAAAAAAAACAAAAACAAAAAAAACAAGAACAAAAACAATAATAATGGTTTAGATGTGAAAACCAGACTCTGGCACACTCTAACCCAGAATTCTTACTAGAAAACCAATCATTTGGCTGGTAAGAATTCCTTGTTCTACTTGTTTCCTGTTTTTCATCCATTCAATAATGACTTGAGGACAAGTCAAAGCTTTAGTGGGGGAGAAGAATCAGCATTTTGTTTTCCCTATCTCATCTCCTCATTTTTATATCTTCGAGGAATTTGTTTCAGTAATTTAGTATTTCATTAAAAGAGCTTTTTTTGTTCTAATCGGAGGGACCTGTTCAGGCAATATGCAGTGGGACCTGTTCAAAAGACTATATCAACATTACCAGTGTCAGAGGGACCTGTTCAGAAGGCTATGATAACATCACCAATATCAGAGGGACCTGCTAAAGACTGCATTCAAGATACATCAGGCTACTTCAACAAAGTTTTCAAAGGTTGCTATCATCAGAATTATAATCAAGGCTACATCAACACCAAGGATAAAAGAAGCTTCACAAACATGGTTCTTCAGAGTTCTTCAAAGTTCTTCAGATTTTAAAGGGACCTATTATATTCAATTTCATTTCAAAGGGACCTGTTTTGGACAGTGAAGATCAGCCATACCTATACAAACATATCAGTCCTACCTGTGCACGCCAAATCAGCATTCTGTCAACCAACAAGTGTAATGTATTGTTGAAATTTTATTTTTAACATTTAAAATTCTTAAATTATTTTAGTGTTAAAAATGATAATTATTATTGCTTGTTATCAATTTCAAAAACCCCTATACCCATCACCTTTGTAATATTCCTAACTGCTCATCTCATTATCACTCTGCTATCATTTCCTATCACACCTTAGCCTATTGCCATATTCCTACTACGATTTTCAAACCTTTTCCTACACCGCTCTTCAAACCTTGTCATCAACTCATCATTTTTAAATCGGCCTTCTGGCAATCAAGTACCAACAATTGGGATACTCAATGTACAAGTCCGTGCAATGGAAAGACAAGTGTTAAACTGTCTATCCTCAAATGAGTTCATTCATTTCGACTGCTGGAGTTATAAAACAATCTTTTGACCCAAGTCTGCTCATGAAATATATATATCCGTTACCATCATACAATTTGTATATGGTGTTCTCATGATTATACCTCTGCAAATTAGTACTGCTCCTTTGTCTTCATGATGTGAATGCGCCTTCCAACTCTGCATTGTCATCATAGCAATTGGATGAAGGTTGGCTGTTGAGTTTTCATTTTATAAAACTCTGAGTTCATAAAGTGCGTTACTGTGTTAGTGTTCAGACTCTGAGTTTCTCAAAGAGGGCCGAGATAGTAGGTGCTACAAAGGGAGAGAATAGCAGATAGGCTTACCCCGAGTTTTTACTTCCGCCCGTAAATTGAGGATGTTAACCAAGTCGCTCGCTCAAGCAATTGAAGAAGTAAACTCAGAGAATCGAAGACGTTACCAGGTCAGCTTAGTGGAATGCAGGAAAAGAGGTAACAAATTGAAAAACCCTGATTAAATTTTTGAGCATAAACAAAAGGGTTAGAACAGAGATTTTTAATAAAATGACCAATAGAGTAGAGCCCGAAAAATTTGATAGTTCACAATATCATGAATACTGTGTCATGATTTTAAGGGAAAAACAATGGTTGTCTTTTCTAGAGAAATTCAATGGAAACAATGAAGAAGTTACATAGCAATTTGCATTTTCCTTCAATGGAGAGAGCTTTAATAGGAAACTTCTTTTTTAGAATTTCAGAGGATACCATAGCACAAACATTAGGAATCAGTCTAGAAGGGGAAAAATATTTCAAAACCAAACAATTTAAGGAAAAATCATGGACTCAGTTTATGTCTAGGTCAAGGGTTTCCTCTGTCAATTGGAAAAAGGGTGTTCCTAGAAGCTGGCTAATTCACCCATGGGATGAAATGGTGTACATTATTCAAAAATTTGTTACATGTGAAGGACGTTACAGTATAGTATACCTATATCACATCAAACTTCTGTTGCACTTAAAAGGTCAATGCACCATCAGTCTGCCCTATTTTCTCTTACAAAGTTTGACTAAAATGTCAAAGACCATTCAGAAACAAAAGGGTAATGAAGATAAGAGTTTGTATCATTTTGGGTTGATCAAAATTCTAATTGAATTTGAGTTGCAGAGGAGAGGAAAAACATGGAAAGAATTTTTAATTGCCAATCAAATTAAAGAAGATGAACAGGAACAGCAAGAACGCACAGAGTTTATGCTTGATATTGATGAAGAAATCCCTGAGCGTAAGTCAAGCAATGTTCCTCAACCCAGCAGTAGTGTAAGGACAAGAAGGATGAGGCAAGAAACTGCCAAGAAAATTGAAAAAGATAAAATCTTCACTACTTATAAGAGAAGATCAAGGAGAATAAAAAGGAATCAAACACAAGATGATCAACCAGAGCCGAATGCAAATGCACCAATGGACATTGAAAGCAATACTAATTCACAGCCAGAACAGGAAGCAGAAATGGAAATCAAGAGTAACAAGGAAGAAAGGAAAGAGCCAGTACCTACAAACAAGAAACAGAGAAGGTTAGAGAAACAAATTGAAGAGCTAAAAGAGGAATTGATGGAAGCAAACATGTTGGAGAAGGTCATAAAGAAGGAAAATGAAATGTTGAGAGCTCAGAGCAAGAAGATTCAGCAGAAAAATGAGAAACTGAAGAAGCAAATCAAAGAACTTAAGACTGATCAAACTGAAACATGCAAATGGGCGACAAAATGGTACACTCAGAAAAAAGCTCTCAAAGAAAAATATAAGAATCTGAAACATGAGTTCCAAGTTCAAAAGAATGCCCAAGTTCAGAAGAGTATAGATGTCTTGCTACAAGTGGCACAGGCACAAGCAGGAAAAGAATATAAAGGGAGACATCAGGATTAGCATGAGGACATGCTAAATCATTGAGCTTGGGGGAGATGTTGGTACTATTTTATTGCCATTCTTTTCTTCTAAAAATCCATCATTTATCTATCATTTTCTCCCATAAACCCCTCATAGTCCATTGAAATTGATTAATGAAGCATTATAATTGTTATTTTACATTAAATTTAATTTGTGGATTTTTATGTTAAAAATTGGAAATTTTCAACAAAATTACGGGATGTCATGACTTCCTGTAATTGGTTTATGTTGTGACACGTGGCATGGCAGGAAAATCAAAACAGAGGATAAGGACGTGATCTAGGATGTACATACATGGTGAAAGATCTATTCAGCATCGAATCTGGAGCTCCTGAATACATGGTCAATGCTGGTCAAACCCAGCCTTTTTGGTTGTAAAAGCAGCAAAAATCTGAAGTTACCTAAACTGATTTTTTTTTTGTTTTAGAAATCGGTTAGGATTAGAAAAAAACGAACCTAGCCTTTTTTATTGTAAAAGCAGAAACATCTGAAGCGATAATGCATGTACGTTTGGATGTAAATGGTAATAACTAGGAGTAGGCAAGGGCAGGCTTAAGACTGCTTATTCCAAAACTCTGTTCTAGTATGTAATTAATTTTCCAGAACTTAATCACAGGCAGCGTTTCATCAATTGTAATGTTTATGTGTTAACGTTTTCATCACCTGAAGTTTTCTAAGTGTGCCATCGAAGCGTGGAAGGGCCCTACGTGAAGATTGGTACACTGTCGTTTCATTTTCATAGGATTTAGCCTTCAGATCTGAATAGCGTTTGATGTTATTTCCTTGCTTGTGAGTTTATTAATTCAATTAGAAGTTCTGGCGAGTGTTATTGTATGATTCATGGTGATAGCTTGAAAATTGAATTGCTAAATTATTGAACAAGATCTTGTAAAAGGTTTAATTGAACATTGAATTTCAAAGTATCTCTATGGACTCCGTTTTCATGAATTTGAGTTTTAGTATGCTTAAAAGAGTTTTTGGTTTTCATGAATGCTTAGTGTGTTAGATGGAAAGAGTTTTTGTGAACTATATCCTTGTAAGAGGATTGAAGACTTAGACTAGTAACACTCTGTTTTAGAACAGCTAATTAAGTTAGAGGATATAGGTGTTTAAATTGTGAAAGGAAACATATTCCAATCTCTTGTAAAAGAGTGTTGTAGCCTGTCATAGTAGACACTTATCTAGGTAGATGAGATCCTTTTAGGTCTATAAACTTTAGACATATGCCTCTAAGTTTACCTACCTTGGTTGACATTAAATTTAGTCTAATCTAGACCCCTGGATTGGTCACTACACCACTATCATCCTAATTGTCGGAAAGTACACCCGATAGTTGTGAGGTGTATCAGTGTACCCCAAAAATATCCCCAACTCTGTTGTCGGCTCAAGATTCTTCCGTGCATTTTTGGTCACATGGAAATATACTGATGACCCAAAAATCCTAAAGTGACCAACAACATCTGACCTCTTACCAGAATAAACCTCCTATGGTGTCTTCATCTCAAGTATCCAATGTGGTCTACAGTTCTAAACATAAACCATTTTGTTATATGCCTCAGCCCACAAGTGTAGTGGTAGCTCCTGATCATGCAACATTGCCCTCATTTCCTCTACTATGCTCATGTTCTTCCTTTCGACCACCCCATTCTGTTCAGGGTTATTGGGTGTTGTCAACTCTCGTTTAATCCCTTCCGCTCCACATAAGTTCTTAAACTCGTTTGAGACATACTCACCACTGTTATCACTCTGTAGAGATTTAACATTCATTCCTGGCTATTTCTCCACCAATTCTTTAAACTCACAAAACTTTGTGAAATTTTGATCCTTTTTCTACATGAAAAATATCCAGCATTTACGAGAATAGTCATCAACAAATATAACATAATACCTGTGTTTGGCCATGGAATGCTGTCGAGAATGGTCCACACACATCTGAATGGACTTGCTCTAGAATAACCTCTACTCGACTGTCTCTGTCGTGAAAGGACGACTTGGTGTTATTAGAGTTGGTCTGGTCATCCCTCAGTCAGAGATCATTTCTCTTATTGCATTTCATTTTTAGGTGTCTCGCTCGATTCACTCAGCTGCATTCCGCTAGCGGCATGCCATAATATGACGGAAGGGTCTTGTCATTCATTACCCCTCATGCCTTATCCATGCTGGCTCAGGTCTGTTCATCAAAATCAAGTTTTAAAGTCACTTACAGTCCTGTTTCAGTTTCTTGATCAACAAAAGTCATTTCAGTCACTAGGTCTAGGGTTAGTTGATTTGGTCTTCAACAATGTCCAACAATGCCAGCAGACCCATGAGGGAGGTCCTTAATAAGTTTTCATTTCCAATATTTTCATCATCATATGCTCGACTATGACTTTTCTTCAAAACTCTGTTTTGAAGAAAATTCGTCATCTCGTTTTGTAATAAATTGCCATGTAATTTTCAAAAAGTTTTTCAGTTGTTGAATTCTCCAAGTGTAGCCCTGGTCTTCCTTTGTCAAGACATGCCACTGTCCCTGCAAAAATTGCCAAAAGAAAACATCATTCAAGCCAAAAAATCAAAGGGGAAACAAAAAAGACAAAGTTGTATTAATTGTGGAAAAAGTGCCAAGTCAAAACATTACAAAGTGGGTTTGTGAGAAACAAAAATTAAATCCATCACTATAAGATATTCTCATTGTTTAGGAACATTCATTTGCATCCAAAGGTCAATTGAAAGCCGACTCAAAGTGCTGAGAGGGCGAAACTGTAAATTTCCAAGCCAAAGTTGTGTTTAAAGTCGGTGCGGCGCATAGAGTAGGTGGCGCGGCGCACTGGGGAGGCGTGGCACACTGGGCGCGACCATTCAGTGTAAAATAACATAGGCATAGTGCACCGGGAAGGCGCAGGGACGGCCTCCAAACGCCAAAAATGTACAAATTTCCTTTGTTTCAAGTAGGTTGAGCTCCAATTCTCTATTTCATCAAAGTTTAGTAGTTATGCTACGATGGTTGATGTGTTGAGTGTCCAAACAAATGATCAAACCCTATCATCTTAAATTCCTCAAATAAAAGCTACTACCTAGGGTTTCAAAAACTGTTTGCCACCAAGCTTATTCTATTTCCATCATTTTCTTTTCTCCCTGATTCCATGTTTCCCCTGATTTCATTGTTCCCTGTCCCCTAAAATTACTAAACCCCTATCCCAAATTCCCTTTCCCAAACTTTCAAATTTCAAACCCTAAACCCTATTCCCACACATAAATCCCAAACCCTCTCCCATATTTCCCTAACAAATCTATCCCATTAGTCCCTAATCCCTTACTATTTTTTCCCATTCCTAACAGTCCCTTATTTCATTTGTTTTCCCCTTGGTGGCAGAAATTAAACACATCACAAAAGAGCAGTACAACATAGTTTTTATACATCAGCAATCAGGCATTTTGTACAACAATCATGTCATCCAGTCATTCATCTGATTATGGAATGGAAACCCAAAGTGACTTACCCATGGAGGAACATGCACCCCGGAGGCCTCATAGAGGAGGCAGACATATCAGAGAAGAACCAATCACCCTCACTAAATTACAGGCCTGCCCTCTAGCCATTTTCTATTTTCAGCATCAGTCATGTTATGAGTTTTGTGAGAAGGTGGCTAATGTTCGATTTCATCATGAGTTGGCTTGTCTATTTGTACTACATTTACATGGAGATTAGGTTACTTTGGCTGGTGTCACCTTCACACTTACACCAAAATCTATCTCACTGGCAACCGGCATACCCAACATTGGAGAACCATGGAACAAGAGGAAGAAGATTGACCGGCAACATTATGAGCCATATATTAAAACCGGTTTCTTGAGGCAGCTCAAGAGAGTGTTTCCATTCCGATATCTTAAAGATGAATATGCTCCACTAATGAAATTAATCATGAAGTATTTCAGCTGTGAGGGACGATTCTCTCATTTATATGCTTATCACATCAGGTTGCTCATGCATTTCACCTAGGGACGGATGATGAACATTCTGTGTTTCATTTGCCGGAACATAGAGAAGATGACCACCCTTGTGTAGCACAAAACCCCTCAGCAGCAACTTAACAATGTTTATCATTTTTCTCTTATTAAGATTTTGGTGGTTCATCGGCTTGGATTACAAGGCATCACTTGGGATGATTTCATCTCCTGTGATTTCTTCAGAGCTTCACAGGGGATTTCAGAGGTTGGGCATGAGACAGGTGGACCTTCTCATCAATATGAGCACCATGAGACCGTTAGTGTGTCGGTATTCATCACATATCAGAGGGGCACTAGACATTTGTTTGCAGAAGCAAAGCGAGTGTTATCTCCACCTAGTGTGGAAGGGGCCTCGCTTCTGACATCAGCACCACAGGTACAGGGCAAAGACAAGATTCCAATGTAGGACGAGGGGCCTTCAGGTGAATGAGAGACCGATTCATTCTCTTTCATGATGATGATACAGATATGGGCCCGGAAAGTTCCAAACTTAGAGAGATCATCCAGGAGCAGCAGACAGAGATCAAAGCCTTGTCCCTCGACTTGGAGAGGGCTAAGTGGAATATTAAATACTTGGAGCAAAGGAATAAGCAGCTTGAAGATCAGCAGGCGATTATGGAATTACAAAACATCAGGGAGAATCGTCAAGCTGCCCAAAGGAGGAGGATTGAACTCTCTTCATTGGAGCAAGAGATTAATGATGATCGGGAGTCTTGGCTCGAAAGAGTCAACATCCACTTAGAGGGACTGCTAGACAAGGCCGACAGAGACAAAGCATTGCTGAGACACATGGCTTTCCACTACATGGCGCGGAACAAGGTTTGCAAGGCACGAATAAGGAATCTAAAGGCAAAATTAAAGAAGGCAATAAGGAAGCAAAAGAGGAAAAAGGAGCATGATCGTCTTCGGATATTGGCCAAGGCCTCTTTAGACCAGCATGAAACTTAATGGAGAAGGTCCAACCCAAATTTCAAGAAATTTTTGACATTTTGAATTTTTTTGCACTAAAAAAAACAGGGTTTTCCTCCCTATGCGTCGCGCCACGTGGTGCGCGCTTTTGCTAGGGAGCTCTAAATTATAAAAACTTTGCATTTCTAGATTTGGCATGAAAATTCATGGTTGCTAGTGCATGGCCAAGAAATTTGGTAAATTTTTGAGTCCTCAAGAGGCCAAAAACATTCAAAAAATGACCTCACTGCCCCTATTTTGACACACAGGAAGCAGTCTTGGGAGATTGAAGGTTTGGAGGGGCAAATGACATCCAAATTAAAAAATTCACTTGGGTTGGAAAGTAGACAGGTAGGGATTTCCAACAAGCACACTTGGGCTCAATTTGGACTTCGGGAAGTTCCTCAAAATAAACTCCAAAGTGGCGCGACGCATAGAGAATCAAGCGCGGCGCATAGAGGATTTTTGCCTATTTTTCACTGTTCAGCTCAGAAATTCGCCCAGTTTCGACCAGTTTTGCATTTTGATGTTACTGTTGACCTTTCATGATGTAATTTGATAACCATGATGAAATATTGGCACATTTTTACTTGTTCTAGAGGATTCATTCACTAAAAGGTGAAAATTAAATGAATGAATCAGTTTCCTAGCATATAGGGGTAAGTTGTTTGACTACCTAGATTTCAGTTCCTTATTTAGAATTGGTTCAAACAGCTCCTATAAAGATGAGCTCTACCCCTAGAGGCATGGTAAGGAGTTAGGCTTGTCTATATCATGTAATTTCTTAGTCATTTTCAGGGTTGGATACTGGGGATTGCTTGGCACTCTATTGTACATTTCATTTCTGCAATTTTGGCAAAGGAAAGACCAGGGTTTTGCAGCACTTGTTGGGATCCATGTGGCTCTATGTTTTGATGGTGTTTTTCTCTAGCTATTTGTAAGTTCATTGATGTTTATGTGTATCATTTTCCCTTCTCTTTTCTTCTACAATTAAACAAATGAGTGATTGAGGTAGAATTCATTGGACTGCTCTGCTTTGCCTTGAAATTTTGTTTAATTTTACATGTTTTCACCTGTTTGAGGAGGACTCTTGAGACATTCTTTCCCTCCTTAGCCCCTCACCGGTCGGATCCATCCATTCATGCAATCCAAAGCATCAAAATGATTGCCTTCCTTGCCCCAATCAGAACTCTGCAAAAACTAGGTCTCATCCCAGACCCAAATTTACCTTACCCTTTTTTCCAACAAAACCCTCAAAAACTCAAATCAAATCCTTGCACTTCATACCTAGCCTAAAATTAGTTTGTATTTTAGCATAGAAAATTTTAGGGGCGAATGTTCGCCCTTTGGTGAAATTAACGGATTTTAAATTTTTAGTGGGCGAATATTTTGTATCATAGTACATTTTTACAAATCACCTCAAATAGCCCACCTTATTTTAAGGGAGAGGGTAAAAAAGTTAAATTTAGCCCTTGAAATTAGGAGTTACAACCTTCCATTCGCCCATTTTCAAGAATAGGTTTTATTTAAGTGAATCCATTCGCCCATTTTCAAGAATAGGTTTTATTTAAGTGAATCCTATGGGCCAAATACCATATTTATAAAAGAGGTATGGTAAATTAATAAAAATATAAATAAATGAAACGTATGGTAAATAAATAAAACATTTTTTATATTTACTCCATAAGTCACCTTATATACATGCAATGATGTAAACAAATAAAATATAAATAAAGTGGAGGTATGGTAAATAAATAAAACGTCTTTTTTATACTTACTCAAAAGGTATGGTAAATAAACAAAAATATAAATAAACTAGACGTATGGTAAATAAATAAAACCTCTTTTTATATTTAGTCCATAACCCTCGTTCTATTTATGAAGGCTCAAGAAAGAGGTTTTATTTAAGTGAATCCTATGGGCCAAATACCATATTTGTAAAAGAGGTATGGTAAATTAATAAAAATATAAATAAACGAAAGGTATGGTAAACAAATAAAACATTTTTTTATATTTACTCCATAAGTCACCTTATATTTACGAACACTCAAAAAATGCCTTATATTTAGGTGAAACCTATGCGCAAAATAATATGGGACAAATACCATGGACTAGATTGTTATTAATACCATGCAAAAAAACATTATTAAATAAAAGTAAAAATGGCACATGGTATTGACCCATGGTATTCACCTGGAATGTAGCCTATTTAAATGGGGGAATTAAACCAGCATAGATGCATCTTTAATCAATAAAACATTTTTTTATATTTACTCCATAAGTCACCTTATATTTACGAACACTCAAAAAATGCCTTATATTTAGGTGAAACCTATGCGCAAAATAATATGGGACAAATACCATGGACTAGATTGTTATTAATACCATGCAAAAAAACATTATTAAATAAAAATAAAAATGGCACATGGTATTGACCCATGGTATTCACCAAAATGGCACATGGTATTGACCCATGGTATTCACCTAGAATGTAGCCTATTTAAATGGGGGAATTAAACCAGCATAGATGCATCTTTACTCTGGATCTACTAACCCCCGAGAGGTATCAAATATCGTGATATGCAAACTAGCATAGAGTGAAAAAATATTTGATCCCTCTTAGGGCTTGGTAGATCAAGAGTAAAGATGGATGTTGTAATTTAATGTATGTTAAACATTTTAGCTTGGTTAAAATAAAAAATAAAATAAAAATCAACTATTAATTTTTATTAATTTTTATAAATTACTAATAGTAATTTTTAAGCTCCAGGTTTATGATAACCCATGGTATTGACCCATGGTAATACCAAGATCTTACAAGATTCTATAATTAAGTAAAATATTCGCCATGCCTGGTGAGAGATTCGCCAAAAAATTATATATACATATTATATTATTGATAAAATCGCCTTCCATTTTTCCTATATACCATGAAGATTCGCTCATTTATTATACATATAAATTTAGGGGGGGTTTTTAAAATTTTCCCTATATTTTAGTCATCTCCAGCCCCATTGATTATCTTTCGCTGAGATTGACCCCGAGAGAGCCCTCTCCTGTCCTCGTAGGGCTAGCTACAAGGTTGAGCGTGGTTTGATGTGGACCTAGAACCTTGCCTTTTCAGCCTGAGGCAAATCTAGGCTCTAACATAGTGGCGACCATACTGGGGAAGAAAATGGTTTGCTTGTTGATGTCATTTGTTTTATAAGCTACAGACGAAACCTAAAGTTATGCCAGGTAGCCTTCGAAACGCTTTTGCTTTGCATTAGCGCAAGTAGATAAACGATGCTTCAGTCAATCTCCGGTCTAGCTTGTAATCGTGACACTTGACTTGTAAATCACCCCAGTACATCTAAGAATTCTAAGCTTTTGGATGATAAGTTTAGAATTTGAAAGGCTGAACAAGTTGTTTATGTCCCTTTGATTTCTTGAAATAATAACACACTGGCTTCCAGAAGACATACCAGAGCAAATCCGGATCCTGATCCCCCTCCTGTTTACGAAAATCCCAATCTGATTCCAAGAATCATTCGCCAAGGAAGTTCCATCATTCCCATGTTCAAAGCTCAGTCCTGTCCTGTCAATTTTGAGTATATCGAGGATCAAGAATTTGACGAGCAGTTTGAGTTGTCCCTGTTTGAAACCAAATCTGAAAATGTTGTCGCTTCCACTGCCTTAAATCCTGAGTTTGTTTGAAATCTTGAAACTGAAAGGGCTAATAAATCCATTGATGATTACATTTTGAAACAACTCCAGACTTCAATTACGGCTTCTAATATTGCTGATTTCTTAGAGACTGCTTCTGCAACCCTTGGGTCATCCACAATTGCGTCTAGTTCAAGAATTCCCACCCTTCCCCTGCAGCCTACTATTTCTGATAAAAAATCTGCAGTCGTATCGCCTCCGTCTACTCCTTCTACTCCTAAAATACCCAAGATTGCTTCACCTCCGCATACGCCTCCTCATACACCTCACACATCAGCTGCACCCACTCCCCCAACTTCACCAAGACCGATTGCAAATCCACCAAGAGCAATGGCTGCTCGGTTTGCACCTCTCGTGCTGCCTCAAGTTTTGGGTGACATGCCCGCAGATTATCAGAGTAAAATTCCTTTGTTTGATGGCACTCCTCATGGTACCACGGCTCAGCAACATGTGGACAAAATGACAGATTTCTTCGAGCTTCATGAGATTGATGCAGAAAACGTGACCATGAGATTATTCGTGCAGACTTTCGCAGGTGAGGTAAGAAAATGGTTCAGAGCTTTGACAGCTAGAAGTATTCCCACATTAGAAGAGCTTCAAAGACATTTCTTAGATTGTTGGGAAGTAAAGAAAGATCCTCTTCAAATCACTTCTGAACATACCAAGATCAAGAGAAATGCTGGTGAGTCCATGCAAGACTATTGTATTAGATTCAATGCGGTTTATAATGCAATTCCTGATGATTTAAGGCCATCTATAATGTCAGATTTACTTAAGTTCCTGGATGGTTTTGATCCGGACATGGCTTATCAATTAAAAGAAAGAGATCCAGCTACCTTAGAAGAAATGCAGAAAATTTCTGTTAGTGTTGAGGAAAATTTGAATGACAAGAGAGCTAGATTGAAAGCTGAGAAGAGAGACTCAATAAAGGAAGAAGCTTCTACCTCAGATCAAGTGCTCCGCAAGGTAGAGAAGATGATTGAAATGTTAGCACTTGATAAGCCTGAACCGCAAATTTGGAATCCTAATTTCTTTGGCCGGCAGCAACCTCAATTCAGGATCAAACAACATGAGCAGTGAGCACAAGAAACGACATCACAACAGCAGCAAGTAAAGACACCTCTTCAGCAGAATTTTGTTGGGCCCAAATCTGACAATGAAGACAATGTAATAGGAGAAGAAAATCACTTCTTTACTCCTGATGATATGCCAACCTTTATCACTGAAGATGATGAGTATGCAGAAAGTTCAGCTGTACAGAAAGATGCAGATTTTATCTTGGCAAATGACACAGCTCTTGAAGAGGAGTTGGATGAGTATCAGAGAGGTTATATGCATGCTTTTTCTACCCAACAACATCAGTATTCACTTAGAAACATAAATGTCCCCATCAATCCAATCCAGAAGAGAAAGGAAGTTCCAGCATCTAAGAATGAGCCACCTGTTGTACCAAATAAATGAAAAGAAATTGTTGATCCCACTCCTAGTAAGTCTCCACCAGCAAATGAAAGAGTCAATCAGCCAATTGTATCAAAAGATAAAGCTGAAAAGAAAGATGTTCCAGCCAAAGAGGTAGAAAAGACTTCTACTTTTAGTTTAGAAAATGAAATTTCTAAATTAAAGGTATCCATTCCCTTGACTGAACTGATGAGGAACAACAGTTATAGAGGTCAGGTCTCCAAAATTTTGAATTTTGATCCAATGTCTGATATGGTGAGTGTGGAAGATGATCAACCTGAACTGATTTTTGGACCAGCATTGAATGGTGAGTCTCCAAACAGTGATGTGCCTCCTTTTTATATCAGTTTGAGAGTGCATGAGTTTGTGTTGCATAATGCTATGTTTGATTCCGGCGCCTCCCACAATCTTATGCCGAAGGCTATCATGGAGAAGTTGGGTTTGGAAATCACTAGGAAATACCATGATCTTTACTCATTTGATTCTAGCAGGGTGAGATGTATTGGGCTCATTAAAGACTTAGTGGTCAGTTTGGATTAGATTCCGGCTAAAAATGTTTTGATGGATGTGGTGGTGGTGGATATACCTCCTAGATTTGGCATGCTTCTTTCCAGATCTTGGGGAGCAAAGATTAAAGGAACAATGCAACTTGATTTCTCCTATGCAACGATTCCTGTGTTTGGCCAAATGAGAAAACTTTATTAGGAGCAAAAAATGAAATACATGATTACAAGCAAGGAGAAACCAATTAATCATCTGATTAATTATGTACATACAGATTTAGAGTCTTTTGTTTTGTATTCAGATAGTTTCAATGAGATTGATAGTTAGTTAGTTGCAGCAGATGATATTCTAGAAATAGCAGAGAATTTCAAAGAAGTTTTGAAGAAATAAAGTCAAGAACAAGACAATACCATTCAACGATCAGGAAAAGATAATGGACAGCAAGCAGAAAAAATACAGAAAACAGAGTTTCAGCACCTAGAAGAAGAGGAAGATGGTCTGTGGACCATGGATTTTGATGGAGCAGTGGGAAATGATGGTGCTGGAATTGGTATTTGGGTACGCAGTCCTTTTTCTGCTCCGAACAAAGTGCCTAGTAATGTGCGAGTATGTTCTTACAAGCTTGCTTTTGATTGCTCAAACAATGAGGCTGAGTACGAAGCTTTGATTGCTAGCCTAAAAATCCTAAGAAAGCTGAATGCTAAGAGGATTGCTGTATATGGCGACTCCGAATTGGTGATTAAGCAAGTTAAAGGCGAATATCAAGCAAAGCATCCTCGGATGCGGGCATACCGGAATGTTGTTCTAGACATCTTGAAGCTGTTTTCAGATTATACCTTGACGTGTGTGCCTCGTATTCAAAATAGTATTGCAGATGCACTTGCTAAGGCAGCGAGTAATTTGAAGATTCCTATGAACTCAAGTAATAAATTTTAAATCCATGTGAAACATCGTCCGACTGTCCCGGAAAGTCAAAGATATTAGCAAGTTTTCCAAGATGATGAGGAGATTGATGATTTTCTGCAAAACAAAGGTAAGTTCAAAGATACCTCAATTGATGTAGAACATGATGATAGTAAAGATGATGTGCAGATCAATCAAATGGAAGTGTTGCAGCTCAAGGATAATGTTATTCCTAAAGGCTTGATACCTTTAGAAGAACTCTTTGATCATGATGACGTAGCCCACAAACCAACATTGCAACCAACAGAGAAGGGAGTCGAAGAGGTGAATATTGGAACAGCTGAACATCTGAAGATGGTAAAGCTATCCAAAACATTGCCACAAAAGGTAAAGGCCAACTATATCAGTTTGTTATCATCCTTTGCAGATGTGTTTGCTTGGGACTATTCTGACTTGAAGACATATGATACCAATATAATTCAGCACACAATTCCTATTAAGCCTAATCAGAAACCTTTCAGGCAGAAGTTAAGAAGGATTAATCCAAAATTATTGCCATCAATTGAGAAGGAGGTAAACAGGTTGTACAAATCAGGAATCATCGTCCCCATCAGATTTTTCGATTGGATATCTAATTTGGTGCTCGTACGAAAGAAGACAGGTGAGATTCGTTTGTGCATTGATTTTAGGAATCTCAACAAAGTTTCATTGAAGGATAATTATCCGCTGCCAAAAATGGATCACATACTTCAGCGAGTAGTTGGAGCATCTCGCATGTCACTACTCGATGGTTATTCTGGATATAACCAAATTTTGGTCCATGAAGATGACCGAGACAAAACAGCATTCACCACTCCGTGGGGGACTTTTCATTACGCTAAAATGCCTTTCAGTTTGAAGAACGCAGGTGCCACATTTCAGCGGGCAATGGATATGGCTTTCGCAAATGAGAAGGATGTCTTTTTGGTTGTGTACCTTGATGATTTGACGGTGTTTTCTAATTCAGATGAAGAACACATGTATCATTTGAAAACTGTCTTTCAAAAGTGCAGAAAATATGGTGTGTCGCTAAATCCGAAGAAGAGCTTGTTCGCCATGGATGAAGGAAAACTACTTGGACACATCATATCAAAAGATGGCATTCGTATTGATCCAGCATGTGTAGAAGCGATTCAGCAAATTGACCTTCCCCGGAATAAGAAGGAGATTCAATCTTTTAATGGTAAGATGAATTTTTTACGCCGCTTTGTACCTAATCTTGCTGAACGCCTAAGAGAAATTACAAACATGCTTAAGAAGGAAAGCCAAGTGAAGTGGACCAAAGAGGCTATAAAATCTTTCAATCTAGTAAAATTGGCTCTTTCTTCAGCTCCGGTTCTAATCAGCCCGGATTACACTCAGGATTTTATATTGTTTTCATTTGCTTCGGAGCATACTATGGCAGCTGTATTAATGCAGAAAAAAGATGAGCATGAAAGACCAATTGCTTTCTTCAGCCGAACTATAAGAGATGCTGCTTTGAAATACAACATTATTGAGAAGCAAGCCCTTGCACTTGTAAAAGCATTGAAAGATTTTCGCGTATATATTCTGCATTCCCATATTTTGGCTTATGTTCCTAATGCTACTGTCAAAGATATTTTGGTACAAATAGATCCAGAAGAAAGACGTGGCAAGTGGATTGCAACTTTGCTGGAGTATGATGTGGAGATAAAACCCACAAAGCTTGTTAAAGGAAAGGGATTGGCAAAGTTAATGGCTGAATCAAATCTGCACATCTTAGACATAAATCTGATTGCTGCTATGTCCGATGAAAATGAGGAAGGTCCATCAATTCAGCTAGCTGGAATCTTTGTTCTTTCTCCGTGGTATTCAGATATCATATATGTGTTTCAGAATTTGTCCTCGCCACCTGGTATGGCTAGAAACAAAGCTAGAACTATTAAGTTAAAGGCTGCTAAGTTTTGTATTTTGAATTCTGTATTTTATTGGAAAGATCCCGATGGCGTTTTGTTGAATTGTTTGGTGGAAGAAGAGGCGAAGCAGGTCATGGAAGCTTTCCATAAAGGAGATTGTGGCGGTCACCTTTTTTGGAAAACAACGGAAAATAAAATTCTGAGAGCTGGATACTATTGGCCGACATTGTTTGCTGATGTGTTCAAGACTGTCAAGAGCTGTCATAACTGTCAGATTTTTGAAGGAAGGCAAAAATTACAGCCTTTGCCACTTAAGCCCATTGAGGTGAGTGCTCCTTTTCAGCAATGGGGGTTGGATTTCATTGGTGAAATTCATCCTGCTTCTTCAGGTTAGCATAGATGGATCCTCACGACGATAGATTATTTCATGAAGTGGATCGAAGCAATTCCCACCAGGCAAGCTACGGATGTGGTAATGATTTCATTCCTTGAAAATAATATTTTGTCTCGCTTTGGTGCCCGAATAAGCTAATCAATGATAACGCAACAACTTTTAAATCAAAAAGGGTGGTTGAGTTTTGTAATTAATATCACATTACTTTGGGGCACTCAACCGCTTATCATCCACAAGGCAATGGATTAGCGGAGTCTTCCAACAAATCTTTGGTTAACATCATTAACAAGTTGCTGGAAATAAACAAGAAGAGTTGGCATAAGAAGTTGGTCCATGCACTTTGGGCAGATCGAGTGAGTCAAAAGAAATCCATTGGTATGTCCCCCTTTGAGCTAGTTTATGGAATTGATACAGTGTTTCCTACCTCTCTCGCAGCTTCGGTAGTCAAAATTCTTCAAGAGGCTGGTAGTGAAGATGATCCAATGTAGAGAAGACTAAATCAAATGATCCATTTGCAGCAGACACAGGAAGAAGTTTTTCAAAACACGTTCAAGTTGCAGGAGAGAATTAAGAAAATTTATGACAGAAAAGCAAAGGCGGACAAATTTCAGTTGGATGATGTGGTGCTGAAGTGGGATGCAAGGAATGAGGAAAATGGCAAGCACGGTAAGTTTGAAAATCTCTGGAAAGGTCCTTTTAAGATTGTAGCATATCGAGGTCAGAATGTCTTTCTTCTGAAGGAGATGAACGGGGAAGATTTTCCAGGAGGGCCGGTCAATGGTCGGCTGCTCAATCGGTATCATTTCTGAGTTATTTCTGCTGTTCACATTGTCATTGTAAATACCATTTTATTTCAGTATCATTGCAAGTGTGTGATGTGATCTTGTCTTCAGTCTGGGGCCCAAAGTGAAGGCTATAATTCTAAAGAAAGATTTCAGTTTTGAGTTCAATTTGTCGAGTCAGTTTTTCAGTCATTTCAGTTTCACAATTGAGTCGGTTTGAGTCAAGTTTCAGTCAATAAATGAGTTAAATCCTTGTGTTGTTTGTCGAAATAATGACTCCATGGCCCAATGGACGAAGGCACTGTCTAGCTCTTCCATAGGTTTGCCATTCTTGGCACCTCCCAGGAGCTACCATCCCCATTGGAGCCAATGTTAGAGTCGGTCTGGTCATCCCTCCATCAGAGACCATTTCTCTTATTGCATTTCATTTTTAGGTGTCTCGCTCGATTCACTCAGCTGCATTCTGCTAGGGGTATGCCATAATCTGACAGAAGGGTCTTGTCATTCATTACCCCTCATGCCTTATCCATGCTGGCTCAGGTCTATTCATCAAAATCAAGTTTTAAAGTCACTTACAGTCCTGTTTCAGTTTCTTGATCAGCAAAAGTCATTTCAGCCACTAGGTCTAGGGATAGTTGATTTGGTCTTCAACAATGTCCAACAATGCCAGCAAACCAATGAGGGAGGTCCTTAATAAATTTTCATTTCCAATATTATCATCATCATATGCTCAACTATGACTTTTCTTCAAAACTCTGTTTTGAAGAAAATTCGTCATCTCGTTTTGTATTAAATTGCCATGTAGTTTTCAAAAAGTTTTTCAGTTTTTGAATTCTCCAGGCGCAGCCCTGGTCTTCCTTTGTCAAGACATGCCACTGTCCCTGCAAAAATTTCCAAAAGAAAACATCATTCAAGCAAAACAATCAAAGAGGAAACAAAAAAGACAGAGTTGTATTAATTGTGGAAAAAGTGCCAAGTCAAAACATTACAAAGTGGGTTTGTGAGAAACAAAAATTAAATCCATCACTATAAGATATTCTCATTGTTTAGGAACATTCATTTGCATCCAAAGGTCGATTGAAAGCCGACTCAAAGTGCTGAGAGGGCGAAACTGTAAATTTCCAAGCCAAAGTTGTGTTTAAAACCAGCACGGCGCATAGAGCAGGTGGCGCGGTGCACTGGGTGCGACCATTCAGTGTAAAATAACACGGGCGTGGCGCACCGGGAAGGCGCGACATGTTGGGCAAGCTGCGTGGCACATACAACTGATTGGCTCGAAAAGTTCCAAAATGGCCTCCAAACGCAAAAAACGTACAAATTTCCTTTGTTTCAAGTAGGTTGAGCTCCAATTCTCTTGTTCATCAAAGTTTGGTAGTTATGCTATGATGGTTGATGTGTTGAGTGTCCAAACAAACGATCAAACCCTATCATCTTAAATTCCTCAAATAAAAGTTGCTGCCTAGGGTTTCAAAAACTGTTTTCCACCAGGCTTATTCTCTTTCCATCATTTTCTTTTCTCCCTGATTCCATGTTTCCCCTGATTTCATTGTTCCCTATCCCCTAAAATTACTAAACCCCTATCCCAAATTCCCTTTCCCAAACTTTTAAATGTCAAACCCTAAACCCTATTCCCACACATAAATCCAAAACCCTCTCCCATATTTACCTAACAAATCTATCCCAATAGTCCCTAATCCCTTACTATTTTTTCCCCTTCCTAACAGTCCCTTGTTTCATTTGTTTTCCCCTTGGTGGCAGAAATTAAACACATCACAAAAGAGTAGTACAACACAGTGTTTATACATCAGCAATCAGGGATTTTGTACAGCAGCCATGTCATCCGTTCATTCATCTGATTATGGAATGGAAACCCAAAGTGACTCACCCATGGAGGAACATGCACCCCGGAGGCCTCATAGAGGAGGTAGACATATCAGAGAAGAACCAATCACCCTCACTGAATTATAGGCCTGCCCTCTAGCCATTTTCTGTTTTTAGCATCAGTCATGTTATGAGTTTTGTGAGAAGGTGGCTAATGTTCGATTTCATCATGAGTTGGCTCGTCTATTTGTACTACATTTACATGGAGATCAGGTTACTTTGGCTGGTGTCACCTTCACACTTACACCGGAATCTATCTCATTGGAAACCGGCATACCCAACATTGGAGAACCATGGAACAAGAGGAAGAAGATTGACCGGCAGAATTATGAGCCATATATTAAAACCGGTTTCTTGAGGCAGCTCAAGAGAGTGTTTCCATTCCGATATCTTAAAGATGAATATGCTCCACTAATGAAATTAATCATGAAGTATTTCAACTATGAGGGACGGTTCTCTCGTTTATATGCTTATCACATCAGGTTGCTCATGCATTTCACCTGGGTACGGATGATGAACATTCCATATTTCATTTGCCAGAACATAGAGAGGATGACCACCCTTGTGTAGCACAAAACCCCTCAGCAGCAACTTAACAGTGTTTATCATTTTGCTCTTATTAAGATTTTGGTGGTTCATCAGCTTAGATTACAGGGCATCACTTGGGATGATTTCATCTCCCGTGATTTCTTCAGAGCTTCATAGGGGCTTTCAGAGGTTGGGCATGAGACAGGTGGACCTTCTCATCAGTATGAGTGCCATGAGACCGTTAGTGTGCCGGTATTCATCACATATCAGAGGGGCACTAGACATTTGTTTGCAGCAGCAAAGCGAGTGTTATCTCCACCCGGTGTGGAAGGGGCCTCGCTTTCGACATCATCACCACAGGTACAGGGCAAAGGCAAGAGGCCAATGCAGGATGAGGGGCCTTCAGGTGAATGAGAGACCGATTTCATTCTCATTCATGATGATGATACAGATATGGGCCCAGAAAGTGCCAAACTTAGAGAGATCATCCAGGAGCAGCAGACAGAGATCAAAGCCTTATCCCTCGACTTGGAGAGGGCTAAGTGGAATATTAAATTCTTGGAGCAAAGGAATAAGCAGCTTGAAGATCAACAGGCGATTATGGAATTACAAAACATGAGGGAGAATCGTCAAGCTGCCCAAAGGAGGAGGATTGAACTCTCTTCATTGGAGCAAGAGATTAATGATGATCGGGAGTCTTGGCTCGAAAGAGTCAACATCCACTTAGAGGGACTACTGGATAAGACCGACAGAGATAAATCATTGCTGATACACATGGCTTTCCACTACATGGTGCGAAACAAGGTTTGCAAGGCACGAATAAGGAATCTAAAGGCAAAATTAAAGAAGGCAATAAGGAAGTAAAAGAGGCAAAAGGAGCATGATCATCTTCGGATATCGGCCGAAGCCTCTTTAGCCCAGCATGACACTTAATGGAGAAGGTCCAGCCCAAATTTCAAGAAATTTGGAGCAATTTTGACATTTTGAATTTTTTTGCACTAAAAAAAACAGGGTTTTCCTCCCTATGCGCCGCGCCATGTGGCGCGCGCTTTTGCTAGGGAGGTCCAAATTACAAAAAAATTGCATTTCTAGATTTGGCATGAAAAATCATGGTTGTTGGTGCATGGCCAAGAAATTTGGTAATGTTTTGAGTCCTCAAGAGGCCAAAAACACTCAAAACATGACCTCACTGCCCCTATTTTGACACACAGGAAGCAGTCTTGGGAGATTGAAGTTTTGGAGGGGCAAATGACATCCAAATTCATAAATTCCACTTGGGTTGGAAATTAGATAGGCAGGTATTTCCAACGATCACACTTGGGCTCAATTTGGACTTCAGTAAGTGCCTCAAAATCAGCTCCAAAGTGTCGCGACGCATAGAGAATCAGGCGCAACGCATAGAAGATTTTTGCCTATTTTTCACTGTTCAGCTCAGAAATTCGCCCAGTTTCGACTAGTTTTGCTTTTTGATGTTACTCTTGACCTTTCATGATATAATTTGATAACCATGATGTAATATTAGCACATTTTTACTTGTTATAGAGGATTCATTCACTAAAAGGTGAAAATTAAATGAATGAATCAATTTCCTAACATATAGGGGTAAGTTGTTTGACTACCTAGATTTCAGTTCCTTGTTTAGAATTGGTTCAAACAGCTCCTAGAATGATGAGCTCGACCCATAGAGGCATGGGAAGGAGTTAGGCTTGTCTATATCATGTAATTTCTTAGTCATTTTCAGGGTTGGATACTGGGGATTGCTTGGCACTCTATTGTACATTTCATTTCTGCAATTTTGGCAAAGGAAAGACCAGGGTTTTGCAGCACTTGTTGGGATCCATGTGGCTCTATGTTTTGATGGTGTTTTTCTCTATCTATTTGTAAGTTCATGGATGTTTATGTGTATCATTTTCTCTTCTCTTTTCTTCTGCAATTAAACAAATGAGTGATTGAGGTAGAATTCATTGGACTGCTCTGCTCTACCTTGAAATTTTGTTTAATTTTACATGTTTTCACCTATTTGAGGAGGACTCTTGAGACATTCTTGCCCTCCTTAGCCCCTCACCAGTTTGATCCATCCATTCATGCAATCCAAAGCATCAAAACGAATGCCTTCCTTGCCCCAATCAGAACTCTGCAAAAACTATGCCTCATCCCCGGAGCCAAATTTGCCTTTCCCTTTTTTCCAACAAAACCCTCAAAAACTCAAATCAAATCCTTGCACTTCATACCTAGCCTAAAATTAGTTTGTATTTTAGTCATCTCCAGCAAAATTGATTATCTTTCGCTGAGATTGACCATGAGAGAGCCCTCTCCTGTCCTCGTAGGGCTAGCTACGAGGTTGAGCGTGGTTTGATGTGGACCTAGAACCTTGCCTTTTCAGCCTGAGGCAAATCTAGGCTCTAATAGGTGTATTTTCCCAAATTACACCCCTTGCATCTATCAACTTGCTCAAGTGTACCTTTGGGAAGACCAGTAGAGATCTGTTGCAATATCTTCAAAGCCCCATGATGCAAGTGGCCCAATCGCCTGTGCCACAACTCACCAACGTCTCGTCTCTGCACCCTTTCTACTTTTTCACTCAAAGAAGCACACTCCTCTACCTCCAACTTATAGAGATTCTTCACCCGAATCCCTATCTTCTTTACTTGACCCGTGGCTATGTGTTGAAGCAACGCCTTTCCTTTCGAGAAGATCACATCATAGCCTCTATCCTCAAGAATGACAATGAATACCAATTTCTTCTTCAACCTAAGCACATACATAACATTCTTCAATGTCAGTGGAGCCCCATGCTCCCTCTGAAAAGTAATCATGCCCAATCAAGTAACACTATACTTCCTGTCGTCACGCATCTCGATATGCATCTGGAGATATTTCTCCTCCAGGTCACTAAATAACTCTTTGTCACCATTCATGTGGAATGAAGCTCCATTTTCTAAGTATCATACATTTCCAATCATTGATGACACCATCCATGCAATGAGGGAAAAGTCCAATTCGAATTGAGAGGCCAAATCCTCCTACACCGCTCCTACTAAGGACTTCTTCTTGGACTTCTTGAGTGGAAAAATTGTAGCAAAATGGCCTAACTCATGACAATGAAAGCACTTAACTTTCGTCATGTCTTTCTTCTCTCCTCCATGATAAGAATATGATTTCGAATGGGAATCTTTCCCTTTCCCCTTCTTCACCTTAATCGTTAAGGCACAGTTCTCTTCATTATCAGTCTTTGATGAAGAGCCATCCCTAGTGTTTCTCCTGATCTCCTCCTCCATCAAATATGACCACAGTCGTTCCCAATCCGGAAGCTTCTCCCGACCATTGACAAAGTCCTTATAACTGTGCCAACTCTTTGGGAGTCCTAGAAGAGAAAGACTCACCATATAATCCTCGGCAACCGTGATTCCAACACTTCCAAGTTCATCACGACATTGAGTGAACGTGGTCATGTATTTTGGAATAGTCTCACCTTTCTCCATTTTGATTTTTCGAATTTTGTCCTTTAGTGCCAATTTCCTTTGGTAATTGTTGTTCTAATACAATTACATCAATGTTTTCCACATAGCATACGAATTTTCCTTGCCATGGGGACTCGAGACAATGTGGTCTCAAACTCCCTCAAGGATTATCTGCCTCGCCTTTGCCACACACTTCTTCCATTCAACCAAATTCTGTGCATATGATGTTGTTAGCTTAGGAATTTCTTGATCAACTAATTCCTTCAAGCCATTATCCTCTAGCACAACCTCCATTCTGTCCCTCCAGGCTATAAAATTCGAGTTTCCTTCCAAGGCATACTCAAGCTGCAAATCATAGAACATCACCTACCAATCCTGAAGTATGCATTGCAAATTCGAATTCCACCTGTAACCCAAAGCTCAAAACTTCGAAATTTTCTCTAGTATATTGTTCTCAACTCCGATACCATGTATAAAATATTGTAGATTCACAAGCTCACACAATGTACTAAAGCATAGGACAAGAATTTACTTCTACTTTCAACCAGTGGAAACTAATAGATCGATGAAAAAAATAAGAAAAACAAGAATATAAATCAATGGCACATAACACAAGATGTATCTGGGGAATCCACTACTCAAAACCCCACTATTTTTATTGCATATATCAAAAATATGAGTGAAGATTCAAAGCTTGTTCTTACTAGAACAATTCCGCACAAGTATGCTCAACTCTCACAACTCACAAGCTAGCTCTTGGCCAACACTTAGCCAATTATGAAGCTCTCCAAGCTCCTAATCTCTTACGTAATTCCTAGGATGAATAACCTGTATTTAAAGGGAATTCATGCTTACAAAATTGTGCAAACCAAACATAGGATCAATCTCTCATGCATGCATGATATTTACACTCCAACAAATACTACCACTGATAGTACATTGTCCCCGCACTCTAGTCTCAACTGAGTCTTTCTCTGAACTGACATGCATGATTTTCTCATGAGGGAATCTTCAGTTAACTGGAGTAGCACTACTGGATGCACTAGTGCACCAACTGACTGTTAGTCCTCTATTATTTCCAAAAATAATTTAGAACTAATTTAAATGAACTTAACTCAGTAAACTGAGTGATCTAATTTCCAACTCAATTTAAACTCATACTGGACCCTAAAACTTAGGGAGAATATATAAATGACTACAGAAAGACTTCCAACTCGAAATCCCTAAGCTAATTAAGTTAATTAAACTTAATTAACTATTTACAAGTTGCTATGAGAATAGAATTATATGTTAATTCTTAGTTTAATTCAATGACAAATTAAGCTGGAATTTCTTGTTGCCATTTCTCAACATTGATAAGGGAGGAATACCATGTTTTTTTGCATATTCCTGAACTGAATATCCATTAAACTCTATTTCATCAATTGCAACTAACCATTCTTCTTTTTTCCAACCTCGTAGAGCGTTGATATTTTTAGTTGAACTTGCCCCTTAGACTGTGGTTGATGGTGGCTTTGTGGGTGATGGTGTGACAACATTAGCTTCAGTCGCATGGTCATCCTCAAAAACATTGCTTGGAGCATTGTTGTCATTCACATCACATGTCCTGTCCTCATCTGATGAAGGGCATCGCAGCTGGGCACCCATGGTCACTCTCCTGCTACTTCTCCTTGTACGAGAAACATAACTAACTCTTTCCATAGATGCAACTACCTGCAGAATTATTGCATGCATTTAGTTAAGAATAATTGAAAATTATGCTTTCATACAAGCCAAAATATTTTTGCTTTATTACATGAAACTATCAACATGTATGTTAGTAGTATCTTAAGAGATTTTCATACATATGTCTTTTTGACAGTATCCTTGAAAAACCAAATCTACAAAAGGAATTTGTTATATGTCTTCAAATATCAGTGATTGTTGTTTTAATAACTTGTTTTTACACTTAAAATACCATGATCGTATTTGTACATGGAAAACTACAGCCGGTGTGTTGAAATTGACCTAGAATTGGTTGTATGTCTTCAATTATATCAATATATGTTTTGGATAAAATGTTTTATGCGTTATAGGAGGAATTTTAACTAAACAAAATGATCTTTCTGGTTAAGATGTTGATCTGGTTTAGTTCTTTTTTATAAACTGTTATTTGACTTAAATTGTTTACCCTCGTGTTTATCAATATTGTTTAGTTTCATGACAGTCAATAGAAGCTCTATAGGGAATGGTTATGAGTTTGTCAATATTGTTGTTATTCCTATAGATAACACTCTTCAGACATGAAGGAAGCTCTAGGAGGAATTTCAACTAAAAAAAGTGACGTCTGGTTCCTTTTCTAGTTAAGATGTTGATCCGGTAGTTATTGTTGTTTGAATTAATTTGTTTAACCTCATGTTTGTTATTATTGTTATTCATAATCATCACAATCTCCAAGTATGGAGGAATTTGTAGGCTTGCCTTGTTAAAGGAATTTAGTAGCTCAATAGAAGTTCTAGACTTGCCTCATTAATGGTTAGTGATTGTCCTATTGTGGGAATGGTTCTGATTTTGTCCAATTTATTGTGGGAATGGTTCTGAGTTTATCAACTTTATTGTCGAAATGGTTCTGAGTTTGTCAATATTGGTATTCCTATAGATAAGATGTTGATCTGGTCTAGTTACTGTTGTTTTTCATTAAATTGTTTAGCTTCATGTTTTTCAATATTTTTATTGCTAATCATCACAACCTGCAGGCATGGAGGAAGTTGTAGGCGCCCTTCTTTCCACATTGGCAATCGATGTGGACTCCACATATTCAACTATACGACACCTGTCCTTTGTGCACTGCCACTTGTCGCAGTTGGTGGGAGTTATAAAGTTTTGCATTAAGTGAGGGTCTAGGGTTTCTTCTGACCTGTTTTATTTGATGTATTTACCACCCTATGTTATCTTGTCCGAGCCCGGTGTGTGGGAATTTCTCTATTGTGGGAATGGTTATGAGTTTGTCAAATTTATTGTGGGAATGGTTCTGAGTTTATCAAATTTATTGTCAGAATGGATCTGAGTTTGTCAATATTGGTATTCCTATAAATAAGATGTTGATATGCTCTAGTTACTATTGTTTGTCATTAAAATTTTTAGCCTCATGTTTTTCAGTATTGTTATTGTTAATCATCACAACCTCTAGGTATGGAGGAAGTTGTAGGCTTTCCTTGCTACAGGAATTTAACAACTAAATAAAAGCTCTAGGCTTGCCTTAGAAAAGGTTAGTGATTCTCCTATTGTGCGAATGGTTCTGAGTTTGTAAAATTTATTGTGGGAATGGTTTTTGGTTTGTCAATACTCTTATTCTTACAGATAACACTCTTCAGGCATGAAGGAATCTCTAGGAGGAATTTAAACTAAATAAAGTGACACATAGTTCCTTTTCTGGTTAAGATGTTGATCTAGTCTAGTTATTGTTGTTTGAATTAATTAAATCCTTAAATCTTGAAAATTGTAAAGTCTCCATTTAAAGTCTAACAAGGTTGGAGACACTCATACATCCTAGGTTTGGATTGGGAAGACAGGGTAATTTTGCAATTTGTTTGGTTTCTAAGGGTAGCCTTAACTTTGTTCTTGGACCTAGTTATAAAGTGCACTGCCTTATTGTTGTTTTAATTAAATTAAATCCTTAAATCTTGAAAACTGTAAAGTCTCCATTTAAAGTCTGACAAGGTTGGAGACACTCACAAACATCCTAGGTTTGGATTGGGAATACATGGTAATTTTGAAAATTATTTGGCTACTGAGGGTAGCCTTAGCTGTGTTCTTGGACCTATTTATAAAGTGAAATGCCTTACTATTGTTTGAATTAAATTAAATCCTTAAATCTTCAAAACTGTAAAGTCTCCATTTAAAGTCTGATAAGGTTGGAGACATTGACAGACATCCTAGGTTTTGATTGGGAAGACATGGTAATTTTGCAAGTTGTTTCACTGTTGAGGGTAGCCTTAGCTGTGTTCTTGGACCTAGTTATAAAGTGCATTGCCTAGAAAAAGAAGTTTTTGTTGTAATCTAGTTAATTTTTTTATACAATGGCCCTTTATATGGATTTGGAGCACTAAGTCATAGGCCTGCAATAGGATTAAGATATAATTTGTTACAAGGTTCAAATATGTGAAATTTAAGTCCTATTGTATTTAATATATCAAATTTAAAGTCTACAGTTAGGCCAGAGGTCTATGATGTTGTGTAGATGTTCAAACTTATAGAGAATTGAGTTGGTCCCTCAAATCATTTCCTAGATGATTTAGTGAAACCCAACTACACTCATATGTATCAAAAAACCCTTGCAGACAGATATATGGGTGTGAGCAAAATCCTTACCAAAAATTTTACTTCCAATTATAAAGTAAGCCCACAACTCCCTTTTTATAAAAAAAAAATTGTAAAGGAGACCTTGGACAAAATAAAGAGTTTAAAGAAAACCTTTAAAGAGGATTTATAAAATAACAACTTTAATAGAAAATATGTTCTCTGTTTAGGTATTTTTGAAAGAAATATTTTTAAAATGACTTTAAAATATTAAAATAAAATAATTTCTAAATTGATTTTCCTTCAAAGTAACATACTCTCCCTTCCAAAGTATATTTTGTTTAATAAATTAAGATAGTTTGTTTTTAAAGTTTTGAAAGGGGGTTTATAAATAAAATTTTAAATAACCTTTCTCTAAAGTTAATGAGGGAACTTCCTATACAAATTTTTTAATAGAATATTTATCTGAAAGAAAATTAACTTTTCCTCAAAGTGAAATTAAAATGAGAATTTTTTTAATAAAATCTATAATTTCCTCCCAAATGATAACCTCGCTTTGTATTTTGTTTCAAGCTAACACATGAGATAAATATTATTTATAATGATTTTAAATTTAGGATATTTCTCTTAAGGAAAAATTAAGCTAATAAATCCCCAAGCTTGAATCAATTCTTCTTTGTAAAAAGAATTCAATCGTTCAAAGGTTTTGCGGTCAAACTGTCGGATGTCAAAAGGAATTTTTTGTGCAGGTTCATGAAGAATTTGAAGGCAATCTCCTTAGAGAATTGTAAATCGGTCCTTTTCCAGCCACAAGGATTTGATCTTCCTCAGATTCCAAAATCTCAAATCCTTTGAAAAATTGTTTTTATTACAACCGAGGACTTCCTTTAACGCCCAAGTTTTTTTGAATACAAATGATTTCTGAACACTCAAGATCAAGTTGTCAGATCGATAGAGATATAAAATAACAATATAATATTAAATAATTAGAGACACTGGGTAATTTAATTAAATTAAAATGTTATCTTAGATCCAATAACTTATGCAAGATACCTATGCAATAAGTTATTCCATGAAGGCTAATAAACAATAGCTTATAAAAATATTATTCAACAGAACATTAAAAACAGAAGAGAAACACCACCATCAATGAAAACCCCAAAACTTTGTGTTATTATTATTCTAGAAAAATTACAAGAGAGCTATAAGAGCTAGTATATGATTCAAAGATCGAATCCTTGATGTGAAAAATGACCTCTAATTTATAGATAAATTCTTCAAACGACTAGTTAGTTTGATCCTCGTTAAAGTAATATCGGTCATTGATAGAGATTTAATTATCTTTTAATCATTATCGTCGAAATTATTTTTTCAGAAACAATCGAATTTTTCATTTAATTGATTTTTAATTAACTCAAAAATTAATTATTTTGAGTTAATTTCCCAAAAAAATTGACTTTGACTTAACCACCAAGGCCCAAGGTTTCAAAATCTATTAAAATTTTCAGTATTCCCTTTGTGGGGGGACCTCCAGAAATTAATTCTTCTAGAACCCACGAATTTTTTTTATTTTGGAGAATTTATTCTTCCTAAGAATTAACTTTGACTCTAATTAATTAAATTTATGACTTATGATTTTTAATTTATTTTTGCCAGAAAATTTAATTAATTGACACATGAAGAGATTAATTATTTTTTTCCAACCCTCTAATATTTTAGCATCATAGCGAGAGCGATGGCAGAACGAAATGCATCGATTAGGGTTTCTGGTGCTAGGGTTCTGGGAATGGGGCGACTGAAGCCGAGCCCCTGCTCCCTCCAATGGCGCCGCAACAGGAAAAGCCGCAGGAATGGCCCGGGTATTGCTTACCCTATAAAGATTCAGCAACAAGGGAAATCAAGAGCCACAGGAAAGGCTGATGCTGTGGTGGTCGTCGGCTGCAGATGCCGAAGATCATCCAGCATTTCGCACCGGATCTGCTCAAAAAAAGAAGAAAATCCAGCTAGGGTTAACAAAAGCCGTGCTCTGCCTCCCCAGAACAGTTGATACTTTGTATCTCATTTTCAGAACGCCCTCAGCTTCCTGGATCTCCCTGGAAGGAGCATCTGGGATCTCTTATGGGCGAAAAGAAATGACAAACCCAATAATCATTGGACTCTCACCTCATTTTTTCACAAGCCCCTGCGGCCTGTTCAGGAAAGGGTCGTCCTCCAAAGCCCCAGCTTCCTCTCGTCTCAGATCTGCAGAGGAAAGCAGAAGTCTGATCACTCCGCCTCATTCCAGATCCAGATCAGGCTCCTTTCTGGCAAAACTCTGCTACAATGGGTATGCTCCTCGGATCTAGTGCATGACCTCGAGCAATGCTTGGAATATAGGCTGGGGATTCCCTTTAAATCGCAACGACTCCTCCATGAAGGTAAACAACTTGAGGATCTTTATCCCCTTTCTTTTTACAGCATTAAGAGAAATGCCTCCATCATTTTTACCCTTCATTTGAGAGGGGGAGCTGTTGGACAATCTTCTTCAACTGCGGCTTTTTCATACAAAGATGTCGTCCATGCTCAGAGGCCCAAGAAAACAGATCCACCAGCTGAGGCCCCCAAACCTTTTTTGGTGGACAAACTGGAGGAAACCCCCTCCATTGAAATAATGCATCCTTCGCTGGATGAGCAAATCCAAAATTATGCAGAGCATGCCATTATTTGCAGGTTCAATGGGCTATGGCCACGCACAGTAGATCTCTACCAATGGATTCAATCTAACTGGACCAACAACTGCAAGGTTCTCCTCTGCTCAAAGGGTTTCTTCATTGTAGTCTTCGCTCACAATGAAGACTACCAAAAAGCATTAATTGATGGCCCATGGTTTTGGGGCTCAGCAGGTTTATTTCTCACTCCTTGGTTCCCGGATTTCGATCCCTCTACAGCAATCATCACCAAGCTCCCCATCTGGGTCAGACTACCTAATCTCCCGGCACAACTTTGGCATTTTGTTGTATTCCAAGGAATTGATGATTCTCTAGGCCGCTTTCTAGCCACAGACACCTCCAGAGGGGAAAAAGGCTTATACACCTTCGCCAGAATCTGTGCAGAAATAGATATGAGTAAAGGTTTACCTGATCAGATCAATCTCAAAATTAGAGATTTCCACTGGACTCAGACCCTGGATTACGAGAACACAGTCTTTCGCTGTCGAAACTGTCATCACACAGGGCACCTTCAGAGCTCTTGTCCCTCAATGTCCACCCAAAAGAAGAAAGCCAATCCTAAGCCGAAATCCAAAAGCTGGAAGCCTCATGATCCTCCTCCCATGGATGATTTTGACTCCAGCTCAGATGAAGAGGAAGGGGATCCGGAAGGATTGGAAGCATCGCTGGCACAGGATCCGCCCTCGACTGGTCCTGAGGATTCTTTTGTCCCTCCAAACTCACAGAAAAGGACTCATGAGTCCTCTCCATCGGATTCAGACAAGGAGACCTCTCCGTCTACCCAGCTCTGTTTGCAAATCTTACCAGCTCAGCAGAGTTAGCTTGATTGGGTCAAAGTTGGAAAAAAGAAAGGGAAAAAATGTCGAATAGTTGATTCTACCCACGTTGGGTAGAATCCTTTGTTCTGCTTCTGCTTCTCTGTTCTTCTTGTTACTCCTTGTTCAGCACTACTCTCCTCTTTGTTTCTCTTGGGGGCCGAAGTGAATAGTTTATCCTTTCCGGCTGCCTTTTCTCCTGCTTCTCTTGGATGTATCTTCATATTTTACCATACTTCCTCTTAATAGAATTAGTTTTTTACAGATAAAAAAAAATATTTTAGCATCATAGCTAAAATATTATTAACATAAGATAATTACATTTATCCATGAAGGGGGAACACCCGTTTCTTATAGACCCTCAATTATTTACCCAATCCTGAGCATCAAAATATGATCTAGTAGACCAAGTGATTTGTAATAAAATAATTTAGCTAACTAGCTAAATTTATTCTCAAATCACTTTACAAATACTTGATAAAAAACACTAGATCTCATCTAAAATCTTGACGACAAAATCCACCCTAGCTTTGGGGTGAGGTTGGAGGGAAAAACATTGCCAATTATTTGTGTCTAAAAACACAGATGAACCAGTGAGACGAAAAACCTCCTAGAATAGAAATCATCACCAAAATAATAGGTTTACCTAGGTTGTTACATACATAACGGTCCTATTAAGATCATGTACATTATAAACATGCAAAATGGATTTACAACTTTAACAAACTAAACATTGATGATGAATCCTAGATGATTTGAATGATGAAATCCCTTTTG
This sequence comes from Pinus tabuliformis, assembly GCA_031772625.1. Lineage (NCBI taxonomy): Eukaryota > Viridiplantae > Streptophyta > Pinopsida > Pinales > Pinaceae > Pinus > Pinus tabuliformis. The sequence continues at coordinate 773,940,642 of CM062817.1, read as the reverse complement.
CGAAAAAGGGGTGTATTGCTATAAGGTAGTTTACATGGAATGGTCAACATTTGGCTCTACTTGGGGACACATTTCTTCACCGAAGGAATGTGAGAATCTAGAATCTGCACCCAAGCAACACACAAAATCGTATAAGGAGCGTCCACCAAATATAATCCAAAAATCATCATTTAACATTAAGCACATGAAATAGAAGCTCTACTAAAAAGAAAAAGAGAAAGGAAAATATATATATATATATATATATATATATATATATATATATATATATATAATCTATGAAATAAAATGCTAAAATTAAAACTACTTTAATGACAGAAATAAATAACGAGTAGGGTCAGAAATACAATATAGAGGATGCCCAATGGCATCAAATGTCATCTTTGAAGAACAGCTTGAGCATTTGACCATTTGCAGGTAATTCAAGTCATTCACCATCCAATGTGCTCAAGTGGAATGAACTTGGTTCAACAATGCCTCTGATAATGTAAGGACCCAACCACAAACTGTCAAACTTATTATGATTTCTTGGTTCAATTGCATATCCTTAACCATTTGAGTTAACTGCTTCATACGATTATTTTCATCTTCTTTAGTTTAATTTACTTTGAATTTTACTCTGAACTCTCTTATCTCCATATTTATCTTCAAAAGCATCAATGATTGATTGTAAAGAATCAAAAGTGTTATCAGAAAATTCAATAAACCAATATAAAGCATCTTCGTATAAGGTGAGAACAAAAATATTCATTTTCACATCTTCGTGGTCAGAATATGGGTGACACTTTCTTATACAAAGGCAGAAATTATGAAGATGAGTCTCAGTGGTAAAAGCATTTCCATCTTGAAAAGGAGGAAATCCATCAATGGTTTCACCAACTTCATCAGGATAATCATGCAAAGCTCCTTGAATGTTAGTAAAATCATAAGGCACAAGCAAGTCATCCATGATGACTTTCTAAAAGTGAAAATAAGGGGCCAAATGGATGCTAGAGAGAGAGATCCTTGTTCAATAAAATCAAGAAATCCACAAGAAGCAAGCTTCTAGCAGAAATTCTTGTAAGAAATGAATGAAGTGGAGTCGCCACTTGAACATGAATCTAGCTCTAAGATCCAAAAGGAAAAACCCAAAAGGTTAGCCAGGGAGAATTGGATGGATATTAAGGAGGGTTTATTTTCTGAGAAATAATAGATGAATAAGTGGAGTCGCCACCCAAACAGGAAACCAACCGAAATGTCCAAGTGCTAAAGGTGCAGATAGAGAAGGTGAAACAATTAGTGAGAGGGAAAAGATAAGGTGATGAAAAGATGGAGTGATATAATGACGCAAAAAAATGTTGTGCTGCTTGACAGGCTAATGAATGGTGGAAAAGATTAGATGATTAGAAAAATGTTATGAGGACCAAGGACAGAAAACTCTAATCTCAGCAACGGTGCCAAAAAATGTTGTGGCGTTGCCGGTTTAAATGAAAAGATGGAAATATGAAGGAAATTATGAAAAATGGAAAAAATGTCCTGAGGACCAAGGACGAGAAAAATATATTCCCGACAATAGCGCCAAAAAATGTTGTCGCCTCAAGTGTACACCTAAGGCACAACGCTCAGAGTAGGGGATGTCACCCTGATCCCTACTCACTCCATTTAGACTCTCTCCTATCTAAGTCAAGGCGAGTAGTCCCGAAGGGTGATTGATGATGGAAACTTGTTGAAGAAACAAGTCTAGGAGATGTAGATGGAAAGGAAATCACTTCCCTAAATAACTTGAATTAAGATTTGAAGGCAAGTTGGGAGATCAATGTGAGATAAATATGTTCAATTAGATTAAAATGACACATAATATTAGAGAACAAGATACCCGTGCCCAAATAAATGATACTTCAAGCTACAAGGTAAGCAATGTTGCAAGGAAAATTAATTCAACCGATTAAAATAACTAGTAATATGAGTAGTAAAGTGAATTAGGAACAATTGCAAGAAAAAAACTTATACCTCCAAATTATGGCATTCAAATAAGCTTGCAATTATAAAGCCCACAACTCCATTTTTATAAATAAAAAAAATTATAAAAGAAACCCTTTAGACAAAATAAAGAGTTTAAAGAAAACATTTAAAGAGGAATTATAAAATAACAACTTTAATAGAAAATATACTCTTTGTTTCGGTATTATGAGAGAAATATTTTTAAAATAACTTTAAGAGATTAAAATGAAAATATTTCTCTTAGTAAAGAGGAAATCGATTTTCATTCAAGGTAACTTACTCTCCCTTCCAAAATACATTTCGTTTAATAAATTAGGAGAGTTTTTTTTTTTTTTACTTTTGAAAAGGGGTTTATAAATAAAATTTTAAATAGCCCTTCTCTAAAGTTAATGAGGGAAATTCCTATAAAAATTTTCTAAAAGAATATTTCTGCCCAAGAAAACTGACTTTTCCTCAAAGTGAAATTAAACTAAGAAAATTTTTAATAAAGTTTATATTTTCCTCCCAAATGATAAATTCGCTTTGTATTTTGTTTCAAGCTGACACATGATAAATTGGCTTTGTATTTTGTTTCAAGCTAACACATGAGATAAATCTTATTTATAATGATTTTAAATTTAGGATATTTCCCTTTAGAAAGGAAAAGACTTTCCCCAATGAATTCCGCCCCTAGCAAAATATTGACGTCCAAGGTAGGGATTAAATAAACCTCACAATAGGAAAAATTAAGCTAATAAATCCCCAAGCTTGAATTAATTCTCTTTTGTAAAAATAATTCAATCGCTCAAAGGTTTTGTGGTTAAACTGTTGGACGTCAAAAGGAATTTTTTGTGCAGGTTTATGAAGAATTTGAAGGTGACTTCCACAAAGAATTTTAAATCGATCCTTTTCAAGCCACAAGGAATTGATCTTCCTCAGATTCCAGAATCTCAAATCCTTTGAAAAGTGTTTTGATTGCAGAACCCTCAAGCCCAAAGAGGCCCTTTGCACCAAGTGGATGAGGAATATCTTTTGCAACCGAGAGGGAAATGGATCTCAATACATATACGACTTCCAAAAGGGGATTCAATTTGTCTTTTAGAATAGAGGACAACCAGCAAAATTTTGTTCGACTTTTAGAAAATTGAAACAACCCTCTAAAGATTTGATAGCTTAGAGAAATTGTGTCATAGTAATGAAGACAGGCTCACTGAACAGTTCAATTTCTACTATGAAATTAAAACAAACTCAGGAAATTTGATTCTCTCTTGTCAAATGATGAAACGAACCTTTTTGTATTAGTGGCCTTCACAAAATGATCTGTAAATAAATTATATATGCCACAAAATGTAATAACCACTTAATTTATTTAATTTCTCTACAAACAAGAGTTAATATGATTTCCCTCGATCAAGGTGTGTGCCTGAGTACACCGGCCAGTTATGGTAGTCAGGTTACATAAGGGAAGGGTACTACCCACCGCCTCCCACACGCTCATGGAGATGGGTGCGGTGGCCTCCCGCATGGTAACTGACAGAAGACAGGGGAGAAGTGGTAGTCAGGGCCAGGGTAGTGAAGGAGGTGGGAAGGCTAAGCCAGGACGGGTGATGGGACAGAGGAAGGTGGAAGGGGATTATGAAGGAAGGCAAGATGGAGGGAAGAGTATAGTCGATACGAGAGGAAGGAGGAGCGAAGGCGCAAGACAGGGAAGCGATCAAAAAAGACCTATACGAACCGTCTCCGGAAATGTTCACTAGCCTTACACACCCATTGTTATGTTCACTGTGCTATTCCATGGTTGGGGGGTGAGGGAGAAGACTGGGAGGGAAATTGGGGTAAAATCTAGGGAAACCAATGTAAGCTGGGAGGGACGTGATCGGGTTTGAGCCAGAGGCTGGGGCCGGGAGAGAAAATCGGGGTTGGGACCTTGAGAAACCAACCGCGATTAAGAAATATAGTTGGATTACCAGGGATGGCGGGGAGACTATGGATAAACATGCGCGAGGGAAGGTTATGCGAGTGGGAGTTATGGTAACCTGGCTCGATGGGTTGGTGGTGAGCACCGTAAGCATAATTGGAGTCTGGCACCGAGACATTACCCTTGGGAGTAGGTGAGAGATATGCCAAAATCATAGAGGTGGAGAGGCTATTGCAAGGCAAGCAAGGGGCGTATACACTTCAGGCACAAGAGAGGCACTGCATCTTGGGGCAGAGGGGTACCTGGGCAGAGGAAATTGTGGCTAGAAAGGCGAAGGGAGGGGAACCAACATCAATTTGGAAAGGCACGAATCTACGCCCCGTGAACTAACGCATATTGTGTGTGAACAGGCTCGGAAAAAAGAAGTGATGGCCAGACCAGCATGTGGAAGAGGACGAGGCAGAAGGGGGAGGGAGCTGCCTAGAGCAGCAAACCCGAGCACCTCGGAACCTAGGTGTGGGAGGAAGCTGGTAGAACAGCTCATCAGCGAAGTAGTAGCAACGTACAGGGAAGGAACAGATGCAGGCATCCGCAAGATTTTAGAAGAATGGGAGGAAAAGATAAAGCAGGAGGAGGAGTTCGAAGAGGAAATGGAGAATTGGCGGGAGGTAATCCCAGATCCTGGGAACACTAGGGGTAGACTCACCCAGTTTAAGCAGACACTATATTTGTACTGGCTCATGAAGAGCCTTATGGGGAAGGCCATGGAGCAAATGTCAGTGGGGATGGCCATGACCCTCCAGGACATGCCCAACTACAAGAAAGACTTGCATATCCGCCAATTCCAGTTGTGTAAGTACGGCATCCACCTAGATCGTTTCCAAAGGCGCATCCCTTGTATTATCGAGTTGGCAGACATACCCGGAGACTCTTCCAAAGAACCGGCTCCAATGGAGTCATTCTCAGAAGATCAACAGGATTAGTCAAGTTCCACGATGTATTTTTTTGGTTTCTTGTGGGTATCATTTACTTTCACTGATGCATGCTTATGATAGATAGACACTTAGACTCTCATCATGATACAGATACATATATAGCTTGCGTAGATCGATTAAACTATATTATTTTTGGATGGCTTAACGAGGATAGGGGGCCAACAAAGTTGGTTTCTCACTGGGCAAGTTGAGGCTACCTATCTCACATATGTGGTGCAAACTTGTCTTTTATAAATAGAAAAAGAAGGTCCTACCAAGCTTAACAAAAAAAAAGGAGTTAATATGATTTATTTTAAATGGAAAATAAAATCCCAATTTCCTGTAGCTATACCAAAAAAAGGGCCTGTGGCTTGCTATAATAAACTTCAAAGAAAAAATTTCAAACCACAAAACACTGGAATATCCAAGATTTCGGTCTTTGGAAGCTAAAATGATCCAACGACTTCACAAAACTTGCTTTTACAAGTCTGCAAAATGAAAACCCTAGTCATAAAACCCTTTAAAAAAATATAAGTTCAATTTGATGCAATGGGTATCTTCCAAATGAATTTCATAAAAAGTTTTAAATGATTTTCCTTGAAATAATTTTAAATTTTGATCCACAAAATCACTAGAAAACCCTTTCTCCCTAGGGTTTTAAACCTTGCAAACAAAGTGGCTTTAAAAAAAATGTTTTTATTCCAAACCCTAGCTTCTTTAATAAGAGAATCATATGCTTGGAGGATTCAATTTTTCTTGTCAAAATTGGCATAAATCCATCTGCAAACAAATGGATCAAATAATATAGATCGAAACCCTCATCGTTTCGCAAGAAAATATCTAAGGAAACCAAGAGAAATATACACAATATATGGAAAGCTATGTATAGAATTAGAACTCTACAAATAAAATACAAATCTATTGGATCTGAAGAGTATGAGTCCAACTACGCTCCTAGATCAGTGGAAATAAGCTCTTCCTTGTCAAATCTATCGATTAAATACAATGAATAAAAGATAAATAATTTTAAATGAGGCACTAACCAAGAAACCTTGTAAGAGAAACTTTGTTAGATAGATCCTAGGGTTTCAATCAGGAAGGCTCTTCATATCTTATGCCCAAGTTTTTCGAATATAAATGGTTTTTGCACACTCAAGATCAAGTTGTCAGATCGATAAAGATATAAAATAACAATATAATCTTAAATAATCAGAGATACCTACTAATTCAATTAAATTAAAATGTTATCTTAGATCCAATAACCTATGCAAGATACTTGTGCAATAAGTTATTCCATGAAGGCTATTAATCAGCAACTTATAAAAATATTAGTGAGCAGAACATTAAGAACAATATTACCATAAGAAGTAGAAGATGAACACCATAATCAATGAAAACCCCAAATACTTTGCGTTATTATTATTCCAGAAAAAATACAAGAGAACTCTAAGAACTAGTACATGATTCAAAGATCAGATCCTTTAATGTGACAAATAACTTCTAATTTATAGATAAATTCTCCAAACAGATAGTTGGCTTGATCCCTTCAAAGTAATATCGATCATAGATAAATATTTAATTATCTTTTAATCATCATAGTCAAAATTATTTATTTTCTAAGGAAAATTCGAATTTTTCATTTAATTGATTTTTAATGAACTAAAAATTAATTATTTTGAGTTAGTTTCTCCAACAAATGACTTTGACTTGACCACCAAGGCCCAAGGGTCCAAAATCTTTTGAAATTTTCAATATTCTCTTGGTGGAGTACCTCCAAAAATTAATTCTTCTAGAACCCACGAATTTTTTTCTTTTAGAGAATTTATTTTTCCTAAGACTTAACTTTGACTCTAATTAATTAAATTTATGGCTTGTGATTTTTAATTTATATTTGCCAAAAAATTTAATTAATTAACACATGAGGGAATTAATTATTTTTTTCCAACCTTCTAATATTTTAGCATCATAGCTAAAATATTATTAACATAAGATAATTACATTTAATCCATGAAGGAGGAACACTCACTCGTTATAGACCCTCAATTATTAATTCTACTACTCAAAATAAGATTTAGTAGACTAAGTGATTTGTAATAAAATAATTTAGCCAACTAGCTAAAATTATTCCCAAATCACTTTACAAAGACTCGATAAAAAACACTAGGACTCACCTAAGATCTTAACCACAAAATCCACCCTAGCTTTGGAGTGAGGTTGGAGGGAAAAACTTTGTCGATTCTCTTAAAAATTTCTTCCGACTCGAAATGTGGGGGAAGCCCTGACAACCTGACCCAGATTGGTCCTATCCCCAGCTGTTTAGATTCTGGATCGAAAAGCGGCGACCATCGCTTCAGGTGGACCAAAGCTTGGTCGAAATGCCAGTATGAGGATAGTACCCAGTTTGTATGGTCCGGCCAAGCAAACCTGAAGGCGAACCAACCCTGCACGAATGTCTGTACGGTGGGTAGATCTACAAGTCGATGGCCCCATACCTCGGACACCCATGCCTTTAGTCTTTTTGCTTAGTAGTTCTAACCATGAATCCTTTCGACCAGGACCTTATCCACAATATTCATAGATTTCGCCAACTATATATCTTCCTCCAGCCTTAGGATAACGTCGTCTATCTTTAATCTGAAGCACTTAGCCTTCTTCTGGGGCCTTACTTCCTCCAATAGTGGCACCCTCGTGTCCAAGTTGCTTCTAGGGTTAGAGAGATCCTTAGGGCCAAGGGGAGGGGAAGATTGAGGGACGCCTGAGAGGTTCGGTGGGCTGTTAGGGTTTCTAGGGAGGGGTTCAGGGCTGTGTGACAAGGATAGAGGTGTCGAATGCGGGGGAGCCGACAAATTATGCAAAACGGAGGAAGGTCTGCTTGTGAGGGGAATGTAAGGAGGGTCAGCCCAAGACTCCGGGAGGTTAGGGTTTAGGCAACCCGTAACAAACCCTAATGAGGATGGGGAAGCCGACGAGGTAGAGAGGGACAGCCAGGTAGGGGGAACATCCGGTCAGATGACCGGGCAGCCAAATGGCCCTGAGATTAGAGGCAGGTCAGCAATGGCCTCGTTCAGCTCACAACTGAACAGAATGTAGTCTGCCCTTTCAGAATGCGGCAATGTCCAGACTGATCCTTCCGGCAAAGGATCCTCCGAATAGTCGACGATATCGAGGTCCTTTGCTGTCGAAGGTGTACTAGCACTAGCTGCCTGTAACCGACAAGGATGGAAAGGTGATAGCGAAGGGGAGGCATCCCTAAACGGGGAGTCGTGGTAATAGTAAAAACGACGCTGTAAACCACAGTCAACCCTCCGCAGGCCAAAAGAACAGGGTTAATGGAGGGATGGCCGTAGCCCTAGGACCAAACTACGTGGAAACCCCCAAGCCTGCCATTTGCTACACATGTCTGCCTCCACGTCTGGTCAGCCGTACTCACCATTTCCATCATGCTTCAGAGCCATAGCGTGTCTCCCTCTACACCTCTGATAGTCATATGTGTGTTCAAATCATATATATTCATTTTTATTTTTTATTATAGTTGAAATTGTTTTTTTATTTAGAAAATATTTTATTTTTGTTTTAAAAGGGACAGGTATGAACTTGAGGTTGAGCATGAAAGGAATCACACATCTCCCTGATACTGAGTTGTAGAATGTGCCCCCCAATACAAAAATTCAAGCACTTTATATATTTGTCAAAAGTTATTGTAAAATATCTCAAATTTAAATTGAAATAATTATAGATAAATTTTAAACAACTACATAAATGATTTATTTTAATATATGTTTTCTTTATTTTTATTTTTAAAAGTAAATAAATATTGTTAATTTTTTATACATTTATTCCAGGTTGAAAGTATTTTATTAACTTCATTATCAATCTTAATAAACTAAATATTAATTATATTAGTGTATCAATATAAAGTTTGAATCGAATGACATTTGTTCTTTATATTTATATATTTTCTATGGTGAGTGTAATTTAATTTTTTTTATTATTCTTTATATTTTAAATATTTGAATAAAAAAAATTACCATTAAAAAGTTATTTAATTAAATTTAATTATAATCATTATTTTAATAAAATATATTTAAAATTCTCCACGATGGGTGTGAATCGACAATTTATCTGCCTAACCATGATTTGTAATCATCAAACGAGGAGGTAGGCTATCCACATTTGGTAGCCTGTATGGTATATTCATCACCTCCATTCTAGCTTTCGGAACATGATCACATTTAAGGTATTTGCAACATTCGTGCAAGAGGATGTGGGCTTCCTATGGTTCCATAGAGCTCACACTCTTCAATTTGAGCACACATTCATGGTTCTGAGTAGGAGAGTACGCACCCATAATTTTAAGAAGTGGGGGCTAGCTTGATAGATAGGAAATTATAGCTAGTTTTGGTAACCTTTAAAACATGGCATTAGCTCTTGGGCTCCTGCAATGTTCTATGAATGACTACTTCCATAAAGCATCATGTAATCCATCGCATCCACACTCTCCACTAGCCCCTTAGGATCTCGTTTTTCAATTATGATTTGTATCTCTCCTCTACAGGGATCTTTGTCGATCGGGTTTGGGCCCCTTCTCCACTCTCCTTGCAAAACATTTTAGGACTGGCTCCTTTTCCTCACCCAATATCATACTCCAATTTGGAATTTTTACTTCGACCTCCTTATACTCCTGCTTGGCTCGATTTTTGTTGCAAGTTTCCTCACCCCCACCTCCGTAAAAATTTATTCCTCTCCACCTGCTTTAAGTAAGAAGAGTTAGCGACTCTACGGTTTGTCCTTACGTACAATCTACTTATTCCTCTCAACTACCATCTTTCAGCCCCAGCTACCTCACATTCAACAATGGTTCGACATTGCATAACTCCCTCCATTATGACTAGTGCTTAGGACTCTACTTGCTATGCATACCTCCCATGCTTAGGACTCCGCCAGAGCCACCATGGACTATTATCAATGTCTCCTTCCAGAGGTCATGTAGCGATCCATTGCTAGCATCAAAGAGAAAGTGGTCCAAGCTAGACGTTTCATACCAGATCATCAAGTGGAGTGTAAAACTCAGGATTGGATTTCTGATACAAGAAACTCCACCAGGACACGAATTTCTAGTTACATGAATAATATCAACTTGTATTGGCATATAAAGATGCTTATAGGCCAAATTCTCACCAATCGAGCTGACACCTAGTAGGAGCTCATCATCTGCATGTTAGAGCTCCTGAATAGAATGGACAACAGGGAGAATAAGTTGAATGTCATGGATGACAATCTAAAGCAGATTTTGGCCACCACTTAGCCTCAGTTAGCCACTGGAGAGGACTCTCCCCCTCTTGCTCTTGCCCAACACCCTGCAAACTAGAAACTCTTGCACAACTTCTAACAAAATGATAGCTCTCTTTGTAGAGTCTCTTCTCTTCTACTTGTTTCAGAATGTATTTTCGTTTTTCGGTCTATGTAATTTTGTCGATGTAAAGCCTTGTATATGGTTCAAAATCTTAGGCCTTCTAGTAAAAAACAATCTGAGCAATATGAAAATTTTTCTTTTGTGTTATTGGTTTGGACTCCCCAACGACAGAACGGATCAATTAATCAACATTGTACACAAATTTTTTGTCAAAGTAATATAATCTAAATCCCATAAACTTTAAAAAATATATAGAAAAACTTTAAATTATTTTAATTTTTATTTCAAATGTCTTTTTTTAATTACATTTTTAATATCAAATAAAATTAATTAATTAATTAACATTATCAATAATTATATTGTGAATTTGTATATGGCTTTGGATTGATGGTGAATGAATGCACTATTAAAGAATTCCTTACAATATATTGTTTGTTCAAATCCAATAAATGTTTATTTACACACAAAAAAACAATCATATGAAAAAACAATTTTATAATTAATAACAATACTATCTTGGAAAAGTGATTTATTAGTTCTTCTAAAAAGCTAGAAATAATATTTGTTTGAGTTTGACACTGATGGAGGTGGATGATCATGGACATGGTGAGATCGGCGAGTGAGGGGGGAGGGCGCTAGCCACCCAACCAACTCCCAAGACTCATAAAGAGGGTGGGTGGCATGGTACACCCCCGCTATGCAATATATGTGTGACATACATCCTTATAGAATGGCAAGTGTAGAGAGAAGTTTGGTGTTTTCTCCTTGTACTTGGTCGTTGATGTTAGAGGCTTGGGAGCTCAAGAGGTGGCAAGGTTAGCCTTATTGTGGCCTTATACATCTAGAGTTAAATAACTCTAAGTGCAATTCATTGTCTCAAGGGTGTGCTCTCAAGCAATTCTGTGGCGAGCAAGTGCAAGACTATGAAATATGGGACCCTGGTATATGGGAAACCCTGACCTCTTGACAACAATTAGGTATGAAAGGGGCATGGACGGTGTTTTATCTATGTGTAGTAGCCCTGCAGTCGAGTGCACCTCCTTTCTCTTAGTTTTCTTATAAGGTAACTCAGAATATCTACTTGGTTTGGCTTCCATTTCTAATGATTGAGTTATGTGTTGGGTGTGGAGCTTGATTATCTTCTTTATTTAGAGGTATCACCACATTGGACCCCAGTTCGTAATGTGGCGGCAATGCGCCCATAAAATGTACGCTGCAAGGGGGGTCTGGGGGGGGCAGTTGTAATCTTTGGGAGCCCCCCCGGCGGAGATCGGGGGCAGTGCCCCCGAAGCTAAAAATAGATGTAAAATTGATTTGAAAATGGGGCACTTAGGCTTCTTGTCTAATTTTCAAGAACCTCTCCCATTTCCAAAGCTTCAAATAAGGTGTATGCTTATGTTTATTGTTAACTGTTTATGTGTTTTTTAGTCTATTTGCTTGAACTGATATAACAACAACTAAAGTAGCAGATATAATGCAGCAATAAAACAGCACACATAAGACAACAATTTAATTAGGAGTTCACCCAAAAATCTTGGGCTATGTCTCCATGAGCTCTAGTCAACTCAACTAGGCTCTCTGGAATTATGGCAAAGTCCTTTTACAAGCTCTTGGCTCAACTGCACTGTTTTACATAGAAACAATGGGTTTAGACACCATTTTATCCCTGGCTCTTGAAGCTCTCAGCTTTTTGGCTCTAGGCTCTCGGCTCTCACTCTAGCTCTTGACTCTGGCTCTAGCTCTTGGCTCTGGCTCTTAGCTCTAGCTCTAGCTCTTCGGCTTTGGCTCTGGCTCTGGCTCTTCGGCTCTCTGCAGCTCTCTGGCTTTTCACTTGACCTCCAAGTGACTCCCTCGGCTGCTCTGCGCAGTAGCTTTCCGCTCTCTCTGCTCTTTCGGCTCTGCAACTGCTTTCTGTGCTCCTGTCTCAGCACTGTCGTTCAATTGCCCCTCTGCCTCTGTCATTCTATGGCTTTTAAGCCAATCGGCGTTGTCTGTTCGTTTTCCTCTTCTGGGCTCTCTGGCTTCCAACCTCTGTCCACTCGAATCCCCTTCTGAGCATTAGCAATCATTGCTAAATGCCTTCAGGGATGGTGGCCACCTGTTCCATAACGGAATGGACCATTGGTGTCTTTGAAATCCCAAAAATGGTCGTTCTCTGTTTACATAAAGAAATACACAAATACACAGGAAAATCTGCCCAGACGCGGTCTATCGGACTTCAAAAATAATTAGTTCCGCCCTATATTCCCTTCAGATCCATCTTTGGGCGCGATCGCAAGTGATTGTTGATCAACGGCTATTATTGATTTCGGGTGGCTAACACACACAAAGATTACTCACCCGAAAAGGGTGGTTTTCTTTCTTCAGCGCCTAGCCACGTGGCAGCTAGTGTATGGGCTAGGGTGGAGCCTAGCCAAAACCACTTACCGCCTACGACCCACCCAAAATCCCGCTCGTTTCGTGGTTTCCCTTTGTATTTGAGAAATACATTAAAACACTGAAAATATCACAAAATGGCTTTATGGCAAACTTGAAATAGTTATACATTTTCATTTATAAACCCTTTCGGGTTCGGATTCATCGCTTATCGCATCGCATATGTGTTTTGGGTAAAATCCCAAATACACGGGAAACACGTGAAAATCTAAATTCCCGGACCTGAAATTTTATACAATTGGGCTTTGAAAACTTATCGGGTCCAGCCTTTTTATCGGCATCGAGGGTCATCGATCGCTAATCGTAGATATCGGTGATCGCAATGTCTGTCAGCCCAGGTTTCTGTGCATTGCCGACACCGATTCGTCGATCCGATCATCGGCGATCGGCGATCAACGAATCGCATGATCGCAATCGCCAGGTCCAGGGTCCCGATATTGCACATATGTCTGCCTCCGTGGATCGGAGTTTCTTCCACCTCCGCTTAAGTCTGGCCCTTTTCCTTTTCCTGATGTGATTTCCCTTTATAAGCGTTTTTTGCCCATTTTAGGGGATTTTGCCTTTTTTTCCAAAGAACAAAGGGCAACTTCTTTTGGTGATAACTTCTGCATCCTAAGTCCATTTTTGCCCATTCAAGTTGCAGTAGATTCAGAATGAAAAGATCTCTACAATGGGGCTATTTCCAGGAACTTCCTTGGACTTTGATTTTCCCTTGTGAGGAACTCTTAGACTTAGGAGTCTGTCCAAAATCCATTTTGGATAAAAAATTGCCTTGTAAAATGTTGTAATTTCGTAGTCAATCTGGGTTGTTCATTAGGCGGAGATCTGATAGTAGAAGTTATGTTTAATTTAGGGTTTTTTGCTATAGAAGGAAACCCCTTTCTATATATGAGGGAATTGTATTGCGTCTATGTAGATCTATATTCTAAGTGAGAAAGAGAGAGGAGATTGTGTGAGAGAAAAGAGGGACTTACAGTGGATCTGTTGTAGGTTGTATCTCTTCAGTTTGCTAGATAATATAAAAGGAAGAACTAGTTGTTTCTCCATGGATGTAACCCAAATTGGGTGAACCACGTATATCTGTGTCTCTATTGTTTTATGTGTTTATATTTATGCAATATATTTTATGTTTTCCATTGCTCTGTAATATATAATTTTCTAACATTATGTCGGCTTAATTGTGAATTTTGGCCCCTGCTTTGGGCCTCCACTTTTGTGTTTGGTACACCCTATATTGGTTTCCATTTCAACAGTCTAGCCTAAGAGATAAATCATATGCGATTCGACTTCCTTCTAACCCTCACTACATTTGGCGGCATGGCTCTCGTCTAAGGGGAGGGAAATTGTTGGTATTATGTTTTTCTTAGCTACAGACATAGGGTTTCCAATTTTCTATCCTTTTTTGAGATTGTGATTAGTTGCATTCTCATGAATTTTTGGGTGTTGTGTATTTTTTTAGGAGGTTCTTTTCTTTGGTGGAGTGGGAGGCTCTTCCCCTACGACTTGTTTGTGACCACCCTAAGTTATGGTTTACATACGCCATGGAGAATTACACTATGCCACATCAGCATGACCAAGTTTGTTGAGGGTTTGGTGAGAGGGGTCATTCAAGTCGTTCCCACTTGGAGGCTCTAGCCCTAGGAGAGGCAACAACCTCTCATGCAATCCACTCACCTAGTTTCTAGGAGCACGTTCTTGGTCTAGAAAACACTTGTTGCCAACACAGACAACTTAAAAAAAAATTGGAACGACTTCGCAGTGATAAGCATGATGACCAAAATGTGAATATTTCTTTCATGAATGACCTTCAAAGGAATCAGTGGCATATGCAGGATAGATTGGCTAGTCTACAAAGGGGACAATGGTGCATGCAGGAAAACCTAGATCGTTTGGAAGGTTGATTGGCCCATATGGAAAAGAATGTACATTATGAACTTTGGCCTCTACCACCCCTCGCTCACAATTGCAGAATCTTGCACTAGTAACTTCATTAGATTCAAATAACTCTTTGTTGTGTGCTAATCTTGATTTTTTTTGTGTGCCTTTCCATTTATGGATTGCCAACTCCTCTCTTTGGCAACTACCCACTAACCAACAAATCTAATAAGAATGAGTTTGATAGGATTTTGGAAAACAAGAAGCAATGATGTAATGTTTTTGCATAAATAGAAAATCTTGACTTTAAAATAAATAAATAAATTAGTATAAGTTTATATATATTTGATATGTCAACCTCATGTTTAAAAGCAATATTATAATTTCTACATATATCATGGTTTATATATTAAATTTATATAGTGAGATTGTGATAAATAACAAATATATATATAAAAGTTTGTATATTTAATTAATTAATAATGAAATTATGATAAATAGTAATATTTTATTATATTTTATTATGTATTATGATTTGTGTATTAAGTTAATATACAGTGAGATTTTAAAAGATATATATATATATATATATATATATATATATATATATATATATAGTTATTAAAAATTAAAATTAAATTTAACCTAATAATTTTGTTGAATTTAATTTAATTTATGAAGTGTAAATTAATTAATTGGTTTATGACTTAATTTTTACTGTGCTTTATGTTCGATTAACCACTATACAATTATGGTACCAATATGTTATAAGTGAGCAGAGATTTTTTCATTTAACATTGAAAATATTTCCCATTTGAACTGTTTTCCCTTAAAACTATCCCTAATCAAACTCTAAGTGATAAACTCTACTGATCATTACGTGGTTAAACAATGAACACTAAAATTCACGGTATTACTTTTCTTATTTTCACAAATCAAGGAGAACACTCGGTTCGAAATCCAGACAATGCGAAACTCGGAGGCTAATACTATAACTTGTAAATATTCAGTTTTTGAAATTCCAGGCAAAGGCCCTAAAGATGATAGTTTTGCTACCTTAGTAGATAGATTTAGAATCCTGGAAAGTCATGCAAATTGGGTAACATATGAAATCAAGAAAGTGGTCGGTTTAAGACTCGGAAGAAATATGTGGATCAGAAAATGTCAGGCATGGTAATCAAATAACGTGGGCATCTCACTAGGCTTAGAGGAAAGATCATTGATGGCGGTGTAGTTACGAGTTGGATAAAATAGACTTGGCATTTCATGTGGTTTTTACTATTTGATGTTTTCAGAGCATGTGTATATTATGGTAATTATGACCGTTGTGTTTTAAGCATATTTCTATAGATGTATATTATACATATTGGATTACTATAAATTTCTAAAGTAAGATGTAAGAATTAGGGGAGAGATGTTTAATATTGCGCAGAATCAGTTATAACAATATAGTATTGGTCTTATCGCAACGACTAGAAATTGAGAGATGTATAATCAATATTTAAACAAAAATAAATAACATTAAGTATTGTAGGTGGCGCATGGGGGAAAATCTTATTGTTATAGTATTGGTCTTATCACAACGACTAGAAATTGAGAGATGTGTAATCAATATTTAAACAAAAATAAATAACATTAAGTACAAATATCTTTTAATTTATGTTCAAAATTTCCCAAAACATTGACTAAGTGAACAATTGTCCATAAATAGTCTTTTAAGTATCAATAGTACAAATAATATTATCTCAGTTAGAAAACAAATAAAACCACAAATATTTCCAACATGGTTTATTCCAGAAGTACAAAGTAGTAGTCACTTCAACCCCCACTCATCTTAATTGAAGTTATGTATCCCAAATGCATATTCATATCTGTACATAATAAAAGTTGATGTATGTTACTCATAACTGCTATGTTATTCAACATTTAAACCCATTGTGTTCAATCAATGACACCTAACCCATTAAATCCAATAAATGACATTCAACCCATTAAATTTCCCATTAAAACATATCAAAGCACATGGATCAATAATAAGAAATTCCCAGTCATTGGATCGCATTCAAATCAATTCAAATCACACATTCAAAATGAAGTCATAGCAATGCATGTCAATACTTGCCACCAATTAAATTCAAGTGCAAAAAACTATAAAAGAAGTTCAACTACCGCTGAAGTTGCATGTTTAACGTTCAAACTATTCACCAACTTAGAGACAAACCATCACAGAACATTTCACAGTATATTTAGGTTAGTTCTTTCATTTCTGCACAATTTTCTTACAATTTTATTTTCATTTCTGGATCATAGAACAATTCATAGTATACTCAAGGTATTTATATGGAATATATGTTTATAAGTGATACCATGTCAACAACCACTCGTTTTGAGATGAATGGGTGTAATAAAGGATACAATAACCATTGAAAGTGAAGATCAAACACTTAGCAAACCTGCACATTGCAACTCCATGGATAGAGAGAACTTAAGCGTAAAAATAATAATTAGTAGATATTGGGTCATCATAAGAAAAACAATGAGGTTATGTTAAGGCAAACTACAGATAGAAAATGGTCTATCTGTTTTCTATGCAACTTTAGAATGATTGAATTCTAAAAGTGTAACTAAAGTTATGTTTAACATTGTCTGATAAACCTTTATATCGTGATTCATAGTTACAAGACCCTGCCAAGTCAACTTGGAATCTGCATTTCTACCCAACCTACCATCCAAACCCATGTTTCACTGCGATGACCTAGCCAAGAACCATTTGACCTACCCCTTTGACCAGTTTGATTCAACCGGGGATTAATAAATTCTAAATTGAAAGCAAAAATATTTGGCTTTTCATGAAGATATATATTTTTTCTATATCTCTATATCCTATTTCATTTGCAAGTTGACTGGAAAATCATTTCCCAATCTTGATTCAAGTTTGATTGGTGAGCCCAATCAAGTCTAGTAAATTTATACAAATGCTAATTCTTTGTTGTATAAAAGATGGAATAAAAAAATTAAACCTTTTTCAATTGAAAAAACATCACTAATGAGTGATATGAACATTTAGGAACATGACTGTTGCATTTCACTTGCATACTTCTAAATATTTCGTTGGCTTTTGTGTATTTTTCACAAGCAATTTTATAGATGAAAACTGATGAAGATCAATATTTCAGACATGAAAATTTAATGAAAAATGACAAATATATTGACATAGACAAATATGACAAGGTGTAGGAGAAATAGTAATGAGACTAAAATGTGCGTCCATCCACAAAATATAATAAAAATATGACACACCCATAATGCAGAGTATTGGCTAGTATGGCTACCTTTAGATGAAAAAGCACATAACTCGTTTCTAGTTGAACGTCAATCCTTTTCTAGAGTAAAAATTCCAAGCGGGAAGGACTTTATATAAAGTTCTACAAATTCATCCCAAAGCCAAAACAATGTCATAAAAAGTAGCTCCTCAATCATAATTAATTGGAAAATGAACCTCCTAGCTCCAATTTAAGAACAACTAGATGACCACTTGAGTTAACAAGGAGAATCCACAACAAATTTTCCAAAAGGTTGTCTAGGCTTTATCATACATTGATGACATGCAGAAATAAACAGTGGCAAAGAATTTAGTGATAAATGACAACAGTTCCTTGCTCAACTGGCTATTAGTGACATAAAATTAGAATGGCAAAAACAGACTTGAAATGGAGAAAGAAGAATTCCATATCCAATTCAAAATTCAACAGACTTTACATTTTTCAAGATTTAAGGATTGGTAGGATTGCAACTATTTTTATCATGTTTGATGGTATGGGATTGGCATAATCAAAAGCACCAAACCCCTTATGTACCTTGATGTTGGTGGTGGTGATTGTTGAACTCCTCTTCCATGGCTCTAGCAAAAATGTACCCTTCACTCAAACCAAAAAAATAGGCTACACATGCTAAGTTTTTCCTACCATATTATAAGGCTTGGATTAGGTAGTTTTATCAAAATAGGGTGGTGTTAACCAATGTCCCTAGAGGATCAACGTAGAGGAAAAAGATAGACAAGAGGCAAAGGGTGATACTAGTGAGGAGGATCCCAATATAAGCACCTAAAACGATAACAAATGTCACCAAGTATATTTCTAAACAACCTGTATAAGCACCTAATTGTCATGACAGTGCACCATATTGGTCTTTATTGTTTTCCCAAGACAACCTATATAAACTCAACCCGTATTAGGCTCAACATTTTTAAAGGAAATTAGCAGCTCAATCAAACCTTTACTAAGGAAAGCCTAGAGATTCCTTCATGCCTTAAGAGTGTTATCTATAGAATTAACAATATTGACAAACTCGGAACCATTCCCACAATAGGAAAATCACTAACCATTACTAAAGCAATCCTAGAGCTTCTATTGAGCTTCTAAATTCCTTTAGCAAGGCAAGCCTAAAACTTCCTTCATGCCTGGGGATTGTGATGATTAGGAATAACAATATTGACAAACATGAGGCTAAACAATTTAAGTCAAACAACAGTTTATAAAAAAGAACTAGACTAGATCAACATCTTAACCAGAAAAGGAACCAGGTGTCACTTTTTATAGTTTAAAGTCCTCCTATAATGCATAAAACATTTTGATCCAAAACATATATTGATATAATTGAAGACATACAACCAATTCTAGGTCAATTTCAACACACTGGCAGTAGTTTTCCAAGTGCAAATACATACATGGTATTTTAAGTGTAAAAACGAGTTATAAAAAAAACAGTGACTGATATATTTGAAGACATACAACAAATTCCTTATGTAGATTTGATTTTTCAAATATACTGTCAAAAAGGCATATGTATGAAAATCTGTTAAGCTGCTACTAACATACATGTTGTTAATTGCCTGTAAGAAAGCAGAAATACTATTAGCCTATGTTAGTGTCAGTCTTTCCAGCCTTCCTTCAGTGATCAAACATGCTCTTACAAAGTGATTTTGAAGTGTCAAGGTCAAATTTTGTCATTTCAAAGAGTTTTCAAGCAAAATTTGGTCACTAGGCATTAGGTCTAGGGTTTGCTTTAACTCCTTCTAAAGTTGTCAAAATGTCGGTCCTTGTCATTATTCAGCTGAGTCTATCATCATTCAAAGTGGTTTTCATTATCATGTCAGTATCTAATGAGTCATTTTACACCTTGTCCATGCTTCAGTTGTGCCTAGGTAAGGTCATTTTCTTCTCCTAGGGTTTTGAGGGCAATTTCTCTTGGACGGTCAAATCATCGGCAAAACTTGTATCCTGATGTTCATACACCTTCCCCTATCCTTAAAGTACCTTACCAAATGCTTCCCATCACTGATATCCCCCAAATTCCTCATTTTTGCACAAACCGTAGTTTCTAGCTACAACTTGGCAAATTTCTAGGTTGGGCCTGTGTTTTGCCCTTTTGGACCCCTTCCCCTCATTCAATCCCTGAGATTCCACTTTCCCCTGCTTCCTAACATCCCTCCCTACTTCCAAAAATTTCCCCAAGAATTTAGAAGCCCCTTATCCCCTTCATTTCGCTTCATTTCGACAAAATTCCTTGTTTCACACATCGGGGCAAGTTTCACTCAAATGATGTTTCAGAGCAATCAAAGATGAATTTTGCAAACCTGAGAGAGGTTTTTGTCCACAACATGCCAAAGAAGAAAAACCTCCTTCACTTTTTTCACAGGTGTCATGGTTTTAGAGAAATGTCAAAATTACAATCGTCGGATCCAAGGAGGTTGGCCAAGGCACTAAAACAACGGAAAAGGCCCGATCCACTCTAAATTTTGGTCAAAGCCTCTTTGACTGAGCATGGTACTTGATTTGGGACTCCCAGCCCAAATTTCAAGAAATTTGGAGAAAATTTTGTCATTTGTGAATTTTTTGTGCCATAAACAGGTTTTTCCGCTTGACGGGTCTCACCCCCCGCGCGACCCTTTCATTTGGCAACTCCGTTCCGGGAAAACTCAGAATTTCTGGATTTTTCATGAAAAGTTACATATGCTCACCCATTGCCAAGAGATTTTATGAAGTTTTGGGCCTCCAGAAAGTCAAAAAACAAGCAAAAAATGACTTTCTGCCACATTTTTGACACACAGAAAGCAGTCTTGGGAGATTGCAATTTTGGAGGGTCAAATGACAACCAAATTCAGAAATTACAGTTGAGTTGGAAAGTAGACTCATAGACCTTTCCAACAAGCCTACTCTTGCCTCATTTGGACACCTGGAAGTGCCCGAAAAGTGCTCTTAAAGGTGCGCGACCCGTCAGGATTTGGCGCGCGACCCATCAGGCAATTTTCACAATTTTTACTTACAGCTCATGGATTCGCCCAGCTTTTACTAGTTTTGACTTTTGATGGGATTTTTCACCCTCTTTGATGTAATTAATGTATTTTTATGTTGACATGACACTTATTTACCTATTCTAGAAGATTCATTCATGAGATAGGTGAAAATTTAATGAATGAATTGGTTTCCCAGCTTATAGAGGCAAGTTGTTTTGACTACCTAGATTTTAGTGCTCAGTTTAGAATTGGTTGAAACAGCTCCTAGAAGGATGAGCTCGACCCCTAGAGGCAAGGAAAGAGGTTGGCTTGCCTATATTATGTATTTTCTCAATCATTTTCAAAGGTTGGAAGGTTGGACTCTTGAGGGAGAAGCTCTTATTGTATTATTCACTGTATCTCTACAATTTTTGCCTAAGGAAGACCAGGGTTTTGCAGTCGTTTTTGGGATTCTTGTGGTTACATGTATTGATGGTGTGTTTCTCTATGTACTTGTAAGTGTGTTATGTGAATCATTTCCTTTCTTTCCTTCTGCACATTAGGCAAATGAAGTGTTAAAGTAGAACTCATGACTGTTATGCTTTGCTTTTAAGTTTGCTTAATTTAAATGTTTTCTACTGTTTAAGGAGAATTCAAAGTTATTGTTTGCTCTCCTTAGCTCCTCACCTGTCTTTCTCATCCATTCACCTCAATCTAAGGCATCAATATTGTCTCCTATCTCGCCCCAAAGAACCCCCTGCAGAAACTGTCCAATCCCCGCACCCAAAAATTGCCATCTCCTCAATTTGCCACCAAAAACCCTAAAAACCCCAAATCAACCCTTTTGATCAGTTTACTAGCCTAAAATCAGTGTTACCCTATTGGTCATCTCACCCATTGAAAATCTTTACCGAGATAGACCGGAGAGAGCCCTCTCCTGCCCCGTAGGGCTAGCTACGAGGCTAAGTGGTTTGATGTTGCCTTGAGGTTTACCTTTCTCAGCCTGAGGTGAAATTTCAAGCACTAACATATTGGCGACCATACTGGGGAGAACAAACTTGTCTGTTGATTGATGTGTTTGCTTCATAAGTCTTAGACGGAGCCTGAAGTTATGCCAGGTAGCCTTCGAAACGCTTTTGCTTTGCATAAGCGGAAGTAGATAAACGCTGCTTCAGTCAATCTCCGTGAGCTTGTGAATACAACACTTCATTTGCATTTTACCCCAGTACATGTATCAAGTTCAGATCCGATTGTTGATGGTGGACAACGATCAGACACTTGAAAGGCTGAAATCATTCACTTGGCGACTCTAAATCATTTTTGAGATCAGATCCAAAGACTCCACTGGAGGATGATCCCGACCAGCAAAAGCATGAAAGGACAACATGGACAGATTAGGTATTCAAGTTGGAATTTCATCCAAGACATTTTGTTCTTTGTCATAAATTATTTCTTCTCTTTTCCCAAGAATGTTAAGAAGGCGTTGCAAAGTATACTATGCTTGAGAAAAGATCCCAGGCCCACATTTGATTCCTTCCCTTTGAAAAGTGTGAAAACCAAAGATTTGCATACCTTTGAGCTTGATCAAGACCTTTCTTCTAAATTTTGTGATGACCATATTCAGATTGATGAATCTCAAGAGACCAAGACTGATTCTATACCTGTTGTACATACCCCTACACCTTGTAAAATTCCAGATCAGTATAAACCTCTTGTTTTACCTTCTGTTCTTCATGCTTTCCCCAAAAACTATGATCTATACTTGCCGAGGTTTGATGGTGAATGTAAGAATGTCAACGCTGAGCAACATGTGCAGAATTTTGAGAATTTTCTAGATCTTTTTGAAGTTGATGAAGAAGATGTTAGTATAAGGATTTTTGCTCTTTCTTTGCAAGCCAAAGTCAAGAGTTGGTTCAAAGCCCTGCCTGATGCGAGCATCTCAGATTTCCAGCAGTTCGTCAAAGTTTTTCTCGACAGGTGGATGATCGGGCAGAACCTTTTCTTGATTGTAGAAGAGTATAACCAGCTGAAAAGATTGCCAGGGGAGACAGTAAAACAGTTTTCAGCCAGATTTAATCAAGTTTATTATTCAATGCCAGTTGATATAAGGCCTACTCCTAGATCGGCTCTCTTGCACTATCCGGGTGCCTTTGATCCGGAGATGGAGTTTCAGTTGAGAGAAAGGGATATTGCAACACTTCACGAGATGCAGAACAGTGCAGTAAATGTAGAGGCTCATCTGCTGATCCGAAGGGCAAGGTTGAAAGAAGAAGAGATGAAAAACATAGATCCGGCCGAATCAACATCTCTAGAGGTGAAGCTCGACATTTTGGTAAGTGCAGTGGAAAAAATGATAGACAAGATCAACGCAAGAAATGCTTATGATGCTCAAGCTCATGGCTCGCTGATTGAAGAAGAACAAGTTGTTGATCCAAAACATTTTGTTTCTGCTCCTAGTTGTCATAGATCCGATAATGATTGTTTTGTAGATCACCTTGGAGAAGAGAGATCTGTTGATATGACCTGCATGCTTGATTATATGTTTTATACCGATGATTTGCCTCAATATGATCAGTATGATGATGATTATGTTCTCCAAACAGAAGCTAATCTTGCAGACAAATCAGCAGCTAGTTTGTGGGAGGAGGAAGTTCATTTTCAGCAGCTTGAATACAATGTTCAGCCATCGCATATCAGCTATGACAATGATGAGGAAAGTGCATCAAAGTTTGAAGTAAGTGAAGGATCTTTGCCTTTTTGTTTTGATTCATGTCAGTTCATTAGAGACAACTTCCATGAACTTAGAAATCAGCTGTCAACAAGTCTTGATCTAGACCATCTTGAAGGCAATAAAAACTTTGTTCCAGACTTTTCATATTCAGATTTGCAGCCCCCAAATGCCATTGGTTGTCAAGTTGCAGATGAAGGCATGGAAGCTGACATATTTGATCAAATGATACAAGAAGGTTCCCTACCTTTCTGTTTTGAATCATTTCAGTATTTGAAGGGAAATTTGCATAGTCCATCTTTAGTGAAGAATGAGCAGCATGTAGGCAATCATGTAATCACATTGGAAACAATAGAAAATGGGTTGCAACAGTCTTTTCAAGCTTTTCATGATCCAATAGCTGATGTTTTGGATGAGGTTTGCAGTCAAAGTCTTTCTCCATTGACCACATGTGAGCTTGAAACATGTGCTGATATGAATTTGATTCGGCAGTCAGTTTCTTTGTCATTTTCAGCAGAGGTCTCGTCACAAGGCTCAGATCAAAGTTTTCATTCATGGTATGAGGAAACGAGAAGTAATCCATTGGATGAGCTAAGTTCCAGTGTGCTTGAATTTCATGATCCTTATGCAGTGTTTTTGGAGGTGGATAGAGAATTCATATCATTCAACGGATCTGTTTCTTAGTTGTCATGGGAGTTTCCTTTCAGTAGTTCTCTCTTGTTGTTCACAAGCGAGCACTTGCAGAGAATTCGACCAACAGACGGGATACTTACTTGGTTGCATTGGTTGTTTCATTTCACTTGATCTGGTGATGAATGAAACTGTTAGGGTAGGTTGTGATGAATAAGCTCCCCTTTGAGCATCATTTTCAGTTTGTCGGTTGTGTTTAAGTATTGAGTCAGTTTTTAGTTGAGTGAGAGTCAATTTGTGTTGTCAAGTCATCAGTTTTCAGTCATGCATTTCAGCTTGAGTTTATGACTCCATTGCCCAATGATTGAAAGGCACTGGTCTGCTCTCCCAGAGGTCTACGGTTCTTGGCACCTCCAAGGAGCTACCATCCCCATTGGAGCCAATGTTAGTGTCAGTCTTTTCAGCCTTCCTTCAGTGATCAAACATGCTCTTACAAAGTGATTTTGAAGTGTCAAGGTCAAATTTTGTCATTTCAAAGAGTTTTCAAGAAAAATTTGGTCACTAGGCATTAGGTCTAGGGTTTGCTTTAACTCCTTCTAAAGTTGTCAAAATGTCGGTCCTTGTCATTATTCAGCTGATTCTATCATCATTCAAAGTGGTTTTCATTATCATGTCAGCATCTAATGAGTCATTTTACACCTTGTCCATGCTTCAGTTGTGCCTAGGTAAGGTCATTTTCCTCTCCTAGGGTTTTGAGGGCAATTTCTCTTAGACGGTCAAATCATCGGCAAAACTTGTATCCTGATGTTCATACACCTTCTCCTATCCTTAAAGTACCTTACCAAATGCTTCCCATCACTGAGATCCCCCAAATTCCTCATTTTTGCACAAACCCTAGTTTCTAGCTACAACTTGGCAATTTTCTAGGTTGGGCCTGTGTTTTGCCCTTTTGGACCCCTTCCCCTCGCTCAATCCCTGAGATTCTACTTTCCCCTGCTTCCTAACATCCCTCCCTACTTCCAAAAATTTCCCCAAGAATTTAGAAGCCACTTATCCCCTTCATTTCGCTTAATTTCGACAAAATTCCTTGTTTCACACATCGGGGCAAGTTTCACTCAAATGATGTTTCAGAGCAATCAAAGATGAATTTTGCAAAACTGAGAGATTTTTTTGTCCAAAACATGCCAAAGAAGAAAAACCTCCTTCACTTTTTGCACAGGTGTCATGGTTTTAGAGAAATGTCAAAATTACAATCGTCGGATCCAAGGAGGTTGGCCAAGGCACTAAAACGACGGAAAAGGCCCGATCCACTCTAAATTTTGGTCAAAGCCTCTTTGACTGAGCATGGTACTTGATTGGGGACTCCCAGCCCAAATTTCAAGAAATTTGGAGAAAATTTTGTCATTTGTGAATTTTTTGTGCCATAAACATGTTTTTCCGCTTGACGGGTCTCACCCCCCGCGCGACCCTTTCATTTGGCAACTCCGTTCCGGGAAAACTCAGCATTTCTGGATTTTTCATGAAAAGTTACACATGCTCACCCATTGCCAAGAGATTTTATGAAGTTTTGGGCCTCCAGAAAGTCAAAAAACAAGCAAAAAATGACTTTCTGCCACATTTTTGACACACAGAAAGCAGTCTTGGGAGATTGCAATTTTGGAGGGGCAAATGACAACCAAATTCAGAAATTCCAGTTGGTTTGGAAATTAGACTCACAGACCTTTCCAACAAGCCTAATCTTGCCTCATTTGGACACCTGGAAGTGCCCCAAAAGTGCTCTCAAAGGCGCGCGACCCGTCAGGATTTGGGGCGCGACCCATCAGGGAATTTTCACAATTTTTACTTACAGCTCATGGATTCGCCCAGCTTTTACTAGTTTTTACTTTTGATGGGATTTTTCACTAATTAATGTATTTTTATGTTGACATGACACTTATTTACCTATTCTAGAAGATTCATTCATGAGATAGGTGAAAATTTAATGAATGAATTGGTTTCCTAGCTTATAGAGGCA
Source organism: Pinus tabuliformis (assembly GCA_031772625.1). Taxonomy (NCBI): domain Eukaryota; kingdom Viridiplantae; phylum Streptophyta; class Pinopsida; order Pinales; family Pinaceae; genus Pinus; species Pinus tabuliformis. The sequence continues at coordinate 773,914,421 of CM062817.1, read as the reverse complement.
AGTTGTTTTGACTGCCTAGATTTTAGTGCTCAGTTTAGAATTGGTTGAAACAGCTCCTAGAAGGATGAGCTCGACCCCTAGAGGCAAGGAAAGAGGTTGTCTTGCCTATATTATGTATTTTCTCAATCATTTTCAGAGGTTGGAAGGTTGGACTCTTGCGGGAGAAGCTCTTATTGTATTATTCACTGTATCTCTGCAATTTTTGCCTAAGGAAGACCAGGGTTTTGCAGTCCTTTTTGGGATTCTTGTGGTTACATGTATTGATGGTGTGTTTCTCTATGTACTTGTAAGTGTGTTATGTGAATCATTTCCTTTCTTTCCTTCTGCACATTAGGCAAATGAAGTGTTAAAGTAGAACTCATGGCTGTCATGCTCTGCTTTTAAGTTTGCTTAATTTAAATGTTTTCTACTGTTTAAGGAGAATTCAAAGTTATTGTTTTCTCTCCTTAGCTCCTCACCTGTCTTTCTCATCCATTCACCTCAATCTAAGGCATCTATACTGTCTCCTATCTCGCCCCAAAGAACCCCCTGCAAAAACTGTGTCCAATCCCCACACCCAAAATTGCCATCTCCTCAATTTGCCACCAAAAACCCTAAAAACCCCAAATCAACCCTTTTGATCAGTTTACTAGCCTAAAATCAGTGTTACCCTATTGGTCATCTCACCCATTGAAAATCTTTACCGAGATAGATCGGAGAGAGCCCTCTCCTGCCCCGTAGGGCTAGCTACGAGGCTAAGTGGTTTGATGTTGCCTTGAGGTTTACCTTTCTCAGCCTGAGCTGAAATTTCAAGCACTAACAGCTGTATGAAAGCATAATTTCAATTATTCTTAACTAAATGCATGCAATAATTCTGCAGGTAGTTACATCTATGGCAAGGATTATTTATGTTGGTCGTATAAGGAGAAGTGGTAAGCGAGGGTGCCCAACTGTGTTGCCCTTCATCAAATGAGGACAGTGCAGGTGATTTGAATGTCAACAACGCTCCCAACAATCTTGTTAAGTATGACCATGTGACATAAGCTGATGTTGTTACACCATCAACCACAAAGCCACCATCAAAAATAGTCTAAGGGGAAAGTTCAACTAAAAATATCATCACTATAAGAGGTTGGAAAAAAAAAGACATGTTAGGCTACAATTGACGACATAGAGTTTAATGGATATTTAGTTTAGCCATCTGCAAAAAAAATGGTATTCCTCCCTCATCAATACATTATTGGATAAATGGGCTCACTCATACAAAATGTAGAGGGCCTCTTACAATTATGACAGAAGAGGAGGAGGTCGAGGTGGTTGAGTGGTGTAAGGATATGGCCCAATTGGGACATGGGCTAGAGTTGATACAACTCAAATCCACAGTTGCTCAAATCTATCAAGGGAGGCCAAACCCATTCAAAGATGGGTTTCTTGGTAAATCATGGTGGCTTGGGTTTAAAAAACGCATCCATAACTTGTATTGCATATAGTTGGGGGCCTTAACAGAGACAAAGCATTAAATTTGCGCCCTGCTGTTGTATGTAAGTTCTATGACACTCTTTCTAGTGCATACGATAAGAATTCTTATGGTGTAGACCATATATGGAACTATGATGAAACAGGTTTATAGGCAAGAAGGAGTTGTGGCATGCGGGTAATTTCCAAGAGAGGAAGCGGAAACATGCCAAATATTTTTCCTAAGAGCATGGAGTGGATAACTATTCTATGTCGTGTCAATGCAATTGGTGCTTCAATCCCAGGATTTTATCTATTCAAAGGTAAAAATAAATTGAAAAGTATATACAAAACTGTGAACCAGGTGCATGCATGGATGCACATCCCCATGCATGATGACTAAAGAATTTTTTTTAATTTGATTTGTCACTTTGTTGCATCTGTACCAAGTGGTGTCTTACCTAATAACAGACACCTATTGATATTATATGGCCATGGAAGCCACATTGTTGTGCAAAAAATTCAGTAAGCAAACAATTTGGGCGTCGACTTATTAACATTGCCCGCTCATACCACTCATAGATTACAACCCCTTGAGATCAGTGTGTTTGGCCCTTTCAAGAACTATTTTAGGTCAAAGTGTTGAAGTTTCTAAGTTTACTTAGTTTGGAAACCCTTCATGCATTTTTTCTTATTTATTCCTACCTACCTGTTATTTTTCTTTAACAAGTTATTTACAAAGTAAATATTGAAAATAAACACCAATGCATGCTTAACATATTGCAGATTAGCAACTAAAAGAAACAAGAACAAACACACCACACGACACCATTATTTTTGGACCAATGTCCCTGGAAAAACCCAATACGGGAAAATCGGTGCAGTTATCTGAGGGTTTTCTTATTAAGAAATATCAGAGTATAATCTGGGTGTTGAAACTAGCCTACCCAAAAGAGAATTTCCTTAGTAATTATACCTCATAGTTTGAGAGAAATCTCTTGGCTGAAACCCCATAAAATCCTTCTGGCAGTTCCTCAGCACAAAACTATTCCTGCAACCCCAACGTCTACCCAATCTGGACTTCGTTAGCCCCTCTCTATCCCACGATAGCCCTGCATCAGCCTTTCTTGGCCTGCGTCAGCCCCAGGAGGCCCTGCATCAGCTTTGGGAGCCTCTGCGTCAGTTGCACTGGTCCCTCTAGTGCTCTGCGTAACACTTGGCTGCCTCTGCATGGCCCTATGTGAGCCCTTGCTGGCTCTGCGTCACCCTCCTTGGTTGTTGCGCTACTCTCCCTACACAATCTCTGCCTTCTCTATTTCTCTGTACTCAATTCCCCTCAGCTGCTCTCCCGATCACTCATTCTATCTCTCTTAGCAAACCCCGCTCTAGAGAATAGAATGATTGATCATCTGGTGTACTCTCCAAGTGACCCTCAAGCCTCCTCTTATATTTTTCCTGTTGACATCTCAACGGCCGAGATTAAGTCCCTAATCAATGGCTAAGATTAGATCTAACTTGATCCATGTCTTTGGACCACTCTAACACAGATTCATATTAATACACATTAATATTTTATTTTCCCTAAGTTTAGACTTAGGGACTCCATTAAAAATATTAATTATTTTAATATATCCTGATCTGTTTAGAATCTGCCCAAACCCTTTCTGGGTATTGGAGATCTCATGTGCCCCAACCTCTCCACCAAATTTCGTGGCTAGAGCACATCCGATGCTACCCCAAATCAACACTCCCTCTTAGCGAGGATTGTGCTCTAGCAATACTCCTCATTGAGTAATACTCTGATCATCCTGCATCGGTACCTGTGTTGATGCTAGGCCTTCCTACCCAAAACCCTCTGCACTATTGTATCCTGTACTGCTGCCCATGGTTCTGCCACTACCACTGTTGCATCTGTATGACAGCTCCCTCTACATTCGTGCTGTTGTTGGTCCTTCCTCCTAGCATGGCATTTGCACTACAACTCCCTATGCATCTGTGTTGCTACTGGTCCTTTCTCCCAACACTACATCTGCATTGCACCTCCTCTCATCATGTTGCATCGTGTTGCCCATTGCTGCACTATAACTCAGTTACTGAGAAGTAAGTAACTAATCTCCCAACTGACCTCCCTGTTGGGCTAGAAACACCCACTGATGCTGAAGCTCCCTCTGCTACTAACAAGTTCTCCCTCTCTCTGACCTCTGTGCTGATTCACCAACTCCCTGTATCTCGCACCATTGCACACCTCTCTATGCCTTCCTGCACTGGTGCAACACTCGTGTGCCTCTCGCATTGCTGCAGCCTGCTAGCTCTGCACTGTCTTGGGACTCCTGCACTATAGTTATCTCTGCCACTCCATTCGCATCCGTCTCTACCCACTCAGCCAGTCCTACTGCTCCTCGTTGGGGCTCCCGTAGCAAGGTCTAATCCAAGAGGCTGGGTACCTCGAGGATCTTGCCCCTCATCGCCTGTAGTCTATCTGGCCACAGCTCGATGTCTCCCCACTTCTGCTCAAGTGGTGTGTGTGCACTCATGGCGTAGTCATCGTCTGTCAAAACTTCCTTCTTTGCCCGTGTTGGCGCTGTCTTAGTCTCGAAATACTCTCCCTTACTCTTCTTCCTTGGGCATTGGGTCGGATAATGACCCATCTCCCCAGAGTGGAAGCACTTGATCTTGGAGAGATCTTTCTTCTTCTACTTCTCTTGCTTTCCCTCAGATGTTAGGGCCACATCCTCCTCCTCCTGCTGAACTTTGATCCCTTTGTTGCTGCTACCTGTCTTTGACTGCCATTTGATCTCTTCTTGGTGAAGAGCTGCCCACATCTCATCCCACGATAGGAGAGTTCTTCTACCCAGGATACTCTGAACAAACACTTCCCAATATTTTGAGATAGTATTCAGGGTTGTCGTCACCATAAGCTTCTGATCTGGTGTCGCTCCTATAGTAGTCAACTTGTCTCGGATCTCATTAAGTCCTCCAAGGAAGGTGTCAATCGATTGACCATTCTTCATCTGATACGACCTCATCTGGTTCTCGAGAAACATTCTTCTCTGCACATAAGTATGCTAGTACATGTTCTTGAGAGCCTCCCACATCTCAACTGTCATTTCCTTCTCAGCTATATGTGGTACCACATGATCCTTGACCCCGTCAAGGATAATGCACTTGGCCCTCGCCATTGCCTCTTCGTACTTGTCATTATCATTGCGGTCGACTGGGATAGCTATAACCTTCAAGGCGAAGTTCTTGACATGATTCCTGTCAAGCACTGATAAGATTCTGGCCTTCCAGATTGTGAAGTTCAATGCTCTGTCCATTCTATCTTGGTCTCTTACCTCATGTAGTGCCATGACGCTCCTCTACTTCCCTCCTGGAAGTTCTCTGTTCGACTCCTTTGAGTCTCTACTTCCCATCTGGAAGTTCTCTTCTAGACTCCCTCTGAGTCTTGATTTCCCTCCTAGAAATCCTTTTGTCGCTTGTCGAGATGCCCCCTACTCTGATCTCCTTGTGCAACTGCACCACTGATCCAGGTTCCTCGGCTAGAAACCCTCGGTAACAACTACTCTGGCCCTACTCTGTCAAGTACTATTCTAACTACAGTACCTCAATAGCTCCACTCTGCAATATTTCTGCAACCTTCTAGACTCCAGCAACTGCCTCTCTGTGAACTACGTCAACCCCTCTCTGCCTCACACTGGCTCTGTGTCACCCCAGATGGGTCTGTGTCAGCCTTGGGATGCCCTACCTAGCCCTATGGCCTTTTGCGTCAGCAACATTGGCCTCTCTGAGGCTTTGCGCAACTCCCAACTTCTTTTGCATGGCTCTGGTTGGCTCTGTGTCACACTTCTTGGCCTCTGCACTGCTAGAAACATCTTATGTCACCTCGGGACAACTGTTTTTTACTGCTATTGTTCTTCTCGGTTGACGTCTCTTAGTCCTCCTGTGATCTGCAATCACGCTCCAATACCATGTTGAAGTTTCTAAGTTTACTTAGTTTAGAAACCCTTCATGCACTTTTTCTGATTTATTCCTACCTACTTGTTATTTTTCTTTAACAAGTTATTCACAAATTAAATACTGAAAATAAACACCAGTGCATGCTCAACATATTACAGATCAACAACTAAAAGAAACAAGAAAAAACACACCACATGACATATTATTTTTGGACCAATGTCCCTGAAAAAACCCAATGCGGGAAAACCGGTGTCGCTATTTGAGGATTTTCTTATTAAGCAATATCAGAGTACAATCTGGGTGCCGAAACTAGCCTACCCAACATAAAATTTCATTAGTATCTATACCTCATAGTTTAAGAGAAATCTCTTGGTTGAAACCCCGAGAAATCCTTCCGGCAGTTCCTCAACACAAAACTGCTCCTACAACACCAGTGTCTGCCCAAGCTGGACTACATCAGCCCCTCTCTATCCCACGTTGGCCATGCGTTAGCCTTTCTTGGCCTGCGTCAGCCCCAGGAGGCCCTGCGTCAGCTCTGGGAGCCTCTGCGTCAACTACGCTAGTCCCTCTAGTGCTCTGCGCAACATTTGGCTGCCTCTGCGTGGCCCTGCGTGAGCCCTTGCTGGCTCTGCGTCACCCTCCTTGGTGTCGAGCGATAAAAAGGTGTCTTTTAAACTCCTAATTACCTTCACATTAATTATCAACCCAGGGACGACTTTTTATTTCAAGAGTGTACTCAGTCTGAGGTGGCTATTTACTCAAGAGTAATGTTTTGTAGTATAGTGCTTAAAAGCTACAAAAGTAAATGAATGCTTGAAAAAGAAATCTAACAATAACATAAACTCAAATGTTCTGAAATCCAACTATTCACTCAGCAAACATCAATTGAGGATACAGTAGCAATAACTCATTCCTCTAAAGATTGATGCAATTGAAATCAAACCGGAACAAGACAATCAATCTGGGAACGAGGAAGCAATAACCAATGTTCTCTACAGTTGACAGTCCTGCTCTAAAGCAATCAAAAGGAAATCGAACTTGAACTAAAGCTGCCATTGAAAGTAAACTAGGAAAACTCTTTAAAAGCAAACTAGTGCAATTAATCAATAGAAATGAACAACAAAGTAAATGGGTGCATGTCTACAACTTAACTACTTCAAAAGGCTAAATCACACCAAGCATTGCATCAGTCGAAGGTTCGGTAGTAATAACCCATCCTTTTGGAAACTGATGAGAACAAATCCGAGGTCTGGGAGCTAGGTAGCAGATGTTGGGGCTCACTACAGCCTGAGATCGTCCTTGATGAATATAAATGAAATGGCAAGTAAAGGAAATAACGATAAAATAGAACAACACATCAGCCAAGGGTTTGGTGGCAATAACCTATCCCTTTCATAACTGATGGGAGCAGATCAGAGGTCTGGGAGCCAAATAGCAGAAGCTGACACTCACTACAGCCTGAGTCTGTCCTTAAGAAATGGCAAGTAAATGAAACAACAAATCAGCAATCTTGAAATAGACCAGCAATTGAAATGGAACAACAACTAAATATGAATGTACAACAATCCAAATCAAGCACGCAACACACTTATCATTAAAAGGGACAGTAATCCGAGCTTCGATACAATATGCATGAATCACAGTTATAAAGTAACAGCAATTGTAACGGAACAGCAATCCCAAATAAACAACAGTCACGATTTAAGAATACATCATACAGTTGTACCGATTTAGGAACATACAGCGTGGTTAATCTGTAATCGAATGTCAATCAAAAGGAACAACAATGCGATACAAAGTTAAAATGATAACATAGCATTCCTGTTGCAGATAACGATAGTATCCAATCAAGTATATCTAATAGCGCTGATATGTAAAACAGTAAAGTGCATCAGATTACTTAACAGAGTAAAAGAAAGAAATCAAACCACACATGAAGCATAAAGATATAATACAGCAGCAGCATACTCCACCAGAGGCTGGGCCCTTAGCCGCCAACGGATGCTGCTGGGTTACTTCAGGACCAAAGATGAAATGGAAACTAGATTTATATTAAAATATCAAAGCAGAGTTACAGTGGATTACAACAAGAAATCTCTCAATCTCTCAGCCATTATCCATTCTCTCTTCCATCCTCAATTCTGAATCTCTAATTCATCCTCAATTCCATCATTCGAATCCCTCTGAAATCACCCCCCTCTCTGATCTCTGTTGTAATTTAAATAAAGAGAGATCAGAGAGCAGTTACAATCAAGATAAGTACAACATGATTTCTATTACAAAATTAGATTGTTTTCAACCAATTGATAAACAAGAAGATATATTTCCATCTAGCTTTCAACAAGAGCAAGACGAATTTGGCTTTGCAGCTGAGATTTGGAGGACGGCCGCAACAACAAATCTGAGAAAATCGTGCTCAAAAAACCCTGCGTTTCTCTCAATACAAGCTGAATTTGGGCAAACCGTTCATTAATAAAGTTAATTGGGTTCGTTCTGGACAAAACCCATGTTCCAGATTTTCCAGATTCTGCTTCATTTGCTCAGAATCTCAACCGCAAAACCGTCACTTCTTATTCCAGCGAATTTCTAAGTTGGCACTTTTAATGATCAAGTCTTCAATTTGGAAATTATCTTGGAGGCTAAAAATGGTGAATAATGTTACAACTGATTTATTAAAACTATCATTGATAAAATCACGCATAATCATCAATTTATTAGAAATAAAGGAGAATAAATAATATTCATCCATAAGAGCATAAATCATTTATAAAATGGATTTAAATGATAAATTATAATAGATGATATAATAGAGAAGAGTAAAAATGGATGAAATAAGTGTTACAAAGTGGTCGTATTCATGGCCCAACATACCCCCACACTCAATATGTTGCATGTCCTCATGCAACGGAAACTGAATATATTGCATGTCTTCATGCAACCCAAAGACAAAAACCCATGTGTTAACTAAGCGATAAAAAAAATATGTTCATCTCAGCTTATGAAATGGATAGAACAAATGAATTCTTCCTTAATTAATGAATATTCACTTTTAGTAATGAAGGCATAACAATTTTTACATTGACATTCAATTATATGTATATATGAAGTTGCAACAAAATATGATATAAGTAACAGCAAACTTCATTAACCATTTTCTTAAAAACTACAAACCAATTTTTGTTGAAATTTGGCAAGTAAATTTATAATATATGAATGCCTTTATGATCCAAAAATCGGACTGTTTTGATGCACGGATCATGAGATATAAACAAAATGGCTGTAGGTGAGAGTGCATGATTTCTGAAATTTTATGAACCAATTTATCTTGAAATTATCTAGGTATGTGTATTTTAATAGTATGTCTGTGTTTCCTAGAGATCACAAGAATTGAGTTCATAGTTTTAAAAATATTATGGAAATCAATTTCTACACTGAAATTGTATGCCTTAAATGAGAAAGAAAATAGAAAACATGCATCATGCGTAGCAATTCCTCCCCCTCTTTGAAAAATTAGCATGCCCTCATGCGATGCTAGAAAACAAATAGAGGTGGTTGCTACTATCTGTTGAATTCTATGCTTGGTGTAAAACAACATGGAATAAGGGAGGTGTTGAGAATGAATAAGAATAGCAATGGATGATAAAGAATATGAATGACGTGGTCATAAGAAAGAAATGAAGGAACACTCCCCCACACTCGAAAATGATATGCTGCTGAAAAAGGGGAAGTGGTATGAAGGATGATAAATAATGCTCAAAATGGATTTTCATTAAATTCTCCTAAATTCGTAATAAATTAGAAAATTATGTTATTTTACTTCGAGTTTTACCTCCAAAAAGAAAAATGTGAAATGACATATATGGATTGGCAGTTGTTGAAGCTGAGTTGGTGCGGAAAGTGATGCAAAAGGTGGAATCCAGGTAAGCACATCATGTCTGAAGAATTATTCTCGTTCGTGTGGAGCTGTAACAAGGGTCTTTTTCACCTCTAGTTATCTCACATTACAAGTCAATCCGGGAGCGTTTTGTTATTGTAAGGGACATCTTAATTTGAGGCTATTTGTCAGGATAATGCTTCGTAGTATAGATCTAAAGAATACAAGAGTAAACGGATGCTAATGCTAAATTACTTTTGCATAAAGAAATCACACACGCAGCAACTTCGTCGGTCGAGGGTATGGAATTAATAACCTATCCCCCTAGAAACTGATGAAGGAGTATGGATCATGATCTGGGAGCATTATAGCGTCTGCTGTATCTCACGATAGTCTTGAACCTCCTCTCATGCCACTTCAATAAACGCAAGCGAAAGGAACAGCAAGAAAACAGAATGAAACAGCAACTTCAGAAATGGAACAGCAATAAAAGGAACGACAGTAAATGGAACGGCAATAAATGGAACGGCAATAAAGAAACTAAGTCTCGCGAGGTCTACACTTCCAATCCTTGGCACACACTTGCATACAAAAAGGAAAGCAATCATTTATATAGGTTTGTAGCTTGATCAAATGGAACAGCAAATTATCAAAGACAGGAAACGTCAATCATATATATATCAAATGGAACAGCAAATTATCAAAGACAGGAAACGTCAATCATATATATATATCAAATGGAACAGAAAATCATTAAAGACAGGAAACGTCAATCATATGTACACGATCTGCAATAGTCACCAACAATCCATTAACCCCAATCACCTGTAGCTGAAATATTCCACTTATGAATTCTGTAATTAGTGCAAACAACTCAGATCAACAGTATGCGAAGAATCCTTTATTACAGAGATTTATAACAGGGAAGCTACAGATGAATAGATATGAAACAACATGTAACCATAACAGATTATGAGAAACAAACCACACAAAGCAGAATCGTGATGGTACAATCAGCCATTGTCCGTTGGAGCCGGGCCCAAAGCTTCCAATGGCGCACTGCCGTAAACTACTTCAGACGCACGGAGAAATTAACACCGAGATATTATATTAACGCATCAATGAGAGTACAAAACTAAATCTCAGAGAGACTCAATAGTCTGAGTTCAACTGATAATAAAATTCATGAACAGAAAGTTAAAGATACAAAAGTCATCCCCTAGTTTCAATGCTACCCTCCTTTTATACAATTAACGGCGGAGTTCATCGGTCGACAAAACGATTGATCGTAGCGATCCCTCAAGATCGAAGATCCTGAGGGATCCGCTAAACTGTTAACGCTTTCCTTTACTCGGCCTGTAATTCCGAACTGGCAGTCCTTCATCTCGTTTCGGACTGATCTCCCTTGATTTACTCGACCTGGTCTGAACCTTATTTAGAATTGGAGGGACAGCCGTTATCTTCTCGTCAAATCCCCGTTTCACATTGCGCCTTCCTGCTTTTACCTTTTCCTGCGTAGAGAAGACAACTGTTAGTGATTGGATCATTTTAGACTCGTTGTCTTTGCATTTCCCCTACTTTATAATAAAGAAAAGATTACAACTATTGCTTAAAACATCACTAAATCATTTATTAAAACATACCTTCCCAATGCTCTACACACCCCCCGACTTACTCTGTTTCATGGCCTCATGAAATCGTTATAATTAACATGGAGAGCAGTAAGAGAATAGGCTGGAGAGGGTACTTCATGAGGGGGTCTGCAACCATGATAGGCAACCAGATTATCAAAGAAATAATGCAACTGATCTGCAGGCATATTATACGAGGCCTGGTACCCTGGTGCAAGGTGCCAGATAATTGGGCTACGGAACCGATATCCTAACCATGATGGTCCAGCTTGCAGAATGCACTGGCCATAAAAAGGCAATCGTTCAGCAGCCAGCTCAAAGTTCTCATATCTGAAGGGCTCCCTGAGCTGGATGCTTGGGGTGGAAATCCGATAACGGAATTTGGCAGCCTCCAAGGCGGAATCTTTAATAACCAGGAAGTATTCTAAGCTATTTCGGATCAACTCCTCATGCATGGGTCCTAGTAGTTTCATAACGCCAGGGTTTCTCATAAGGCTTTTATGTGATTGCCATAGGCGAACTGGATCTCGAGGCTCAGCCCTGACCCATAGATCCAGGCTGTGCTCCTGCCTCTCATCTTGGAAGAGTTCTACGATCTTTTGCAGTCTTTCTTCTTTGTTGTCCATATTGGACCTAAGTCTGGTAATCCGGTTACTTCCGCGATTATTTCCTTCGTGACTGCTATCTGCTTCCCACCTACCACTGAGTGTTCTTCCTGCAAATTCTGCAGGAATTCCATGGCCACTTTTTCGTTTGATTTGCGCAGGCGGCCAAAATAAGTTAACCACCCTGCTTTCTCTAAGATCTTCCGAGCGGCTTCGGAAACTATGAGCTCGCTCGGCTCGCTTCTGATAGACTTTCCCCCCATGGTTCTGTTTCAGGGTCTAGATGGAACAGCAATGCAAAGAACGTAATTGCGGCAAAAAGAAAAGATACAGAGCATGCATGAATAATTGATCATAAATAACAACTTTTTCAAAAAATAGCATTGTCATGCCGTTAACGCATATCGTACCTCCGTATCATATCATTTCCGAATGATGTGTTAACACGTGGCCGGTGGAGTAATGAAGTCACCTCCCCCCCGCGCGAAATGATAGGCTGCCCCAGCCGTCAAATAGAAGAAGGCGGTCATTCCATCACCGAGTCATAATAGAGCAGCTTTTAAAATTTTGCCATGTTTCAGATTAGACAAAGAAATACCGAGATCGATGCGACAGATAGATCGCGTTTAACATAAGCCTTCGTGATGTGATGCAGAACATAAGGATAGGACGTCTAGCACTCATGGAAAGTCTGAGATTGTCATAGTCAATGCCTTTGCCATAATTGGTAATGATAAATGGTCATGTGACGTATCCATTAAGGTGTAAGATATAATTATTACAAGGATAGAAAGAAAGATTTAATAAGATCCAAATTGGTGTATATGTTTTGACTCCGATACCATTAACAGAGCTCTGCTGCCGACCGGTGTTTATAACCGTGGCAGAGTTGTTTATTTCACCCCGGAACCATAGTCCTTTGTGTAGTTTTGAAGAGCAATTCTTGTCAACATGCAGGCCATCATGCTGGCTTGGTAACCAGATAACCATGACGCCATTCACCAGAGAGGCGCGAAATGTGGGCAGGCTGGCTCGTGATGAGACCCCCTGTTCCAAGGTTTGTTTATATAATGAACCTGTTGGACCATATCCCTGGTGTGGTGGCCATAATGGGAATGCCACTTCGCTTCCAATCTTATGATCATAGTAGGCTGGTTCTTAATGAAACCCCCTATCCTGCATTTGACAAATAATTTCTTTTGGTTCTGCTGCTTTTTCTTTTGAGATAGACTTTTGCTCTTGTATAGTTACACATAAGGGTGGTTCAGCCCTCCTTAAGAGTGGGAATGGCGGAAGAAGTCTTGTTATCCCAATAGGAAGATATAAATTTTCCATTCTTATTTCCAAGTAATAATAAAGAAAATTGTAGGAACGTAACATGATAAAGTTTTCCAACAGGGCAGAGGAAGTGAGACTTATGGCTGAAAGAATGATGAGTGTATGGTTTCCTCCTTTGTTGCATCAATACTAGGGCTGTTATAGATAGCGATTTATGATGTGCTGATCTTGATATATCATGCCTTTTATATTTGTTGCATAAATATATAGCTGCTACTTATGGCCTCGGGACAATGTTTTCTTCTTATAGAAAGGACGAGGGCATACTATTTCTTTCTTACAAGGGAGGGTGGGAGGGTTCTTTTTGATGCAATGTCCTAAGATAACAAAAGCACTCAAATGCTGCTTACTAAAAAAAAAGATTGAAAAAAAAAAACACACAAATGTTGCTCCTTAAACGGACTAAGAAAATTCAAAAGTGCTGTTCCTTTTGAAAAGGAACAGCAAAAATTCAAAAGTGTTGTTCCTTTTGGAAAGGAACAGCAAAAATTCAAAAAGTGTTGTTCCTTTTGGAAAGGAACAGCAAAACTCAAGGATGCCGTTCCTTTTGAAAAGGAACAGCAAAACACACAAGTGTTGTTCCTTTTGAAAAGGAACAGCAAAACACGCAAGTGCTGTTCCTTTTGAAAAGGAACAGCAAAACACGCAAGTGCTGTTCCTTTTGAAAAGGAACAGCAAAACACACAAGTGCTGTTCCTTTTGAAAAGGAACAGCAAAACACGCAAGTGCTGTTCCTTTTGAAAAGGAACAGCAAAACACACAAGTGCTGTTCCTTTTGAAAAGGAACAGCAAAAACACGCAAGTGCTGTTCCTTTTGAAAAGGAACAGCAAGACACACAAGTGTTGTTCCTTTTGAAAAGGAACAGCAAAACACACCAGTGCTGTTCCTTTTGAAAAGGAACAGCAAAACACACCAGTGCTGTTCCTTTTGAAAAGGAACAGCAAAACACACCAGTGCTGTTCCTTTTGAAAAGGAACAGCAAAACACACAGTTGAAACATATATACAAAATTTACAATCTTATATACAAAATGTGGTAATAAAGAATGAAATTCTTACGAATCTATAGGGGAGGAAGTTTTTGCTTCCTCTCCCATAATCTTGATGTTAGTATCTTGGCGTAACTGCTGGCAAAATGATTCCCGAGTGAGCGGTTTGCGATACAGACGAACTCGGTGGCCGTTTACCTTAAATGTATATCCAGATCCATCGATTGTAATCAAAGTAAGGGTCCCATTGTCATGGACTTTTTGAATCTCGTATGGTCCCAACCATCGAGTCTGAAGCTTCCCCGGGAAATCCTGAAATCTAGAATCATATAACAGAGCCCAGTCTCCTTCGTGAAATATCTTATTTTTGATGAGCGCATCATGCCATTTGGCTCGCTGCTGCTGGATGAGTGCTGTATTCTGTAATGCAGCGAGCCTTGTTTCGTCCAACTCATTAATTTGCTGTAATCGATTTTTCTGTGCTTCACTTAAATCTAATCCGACTTCTTGGGCAGTTCGCAGGGTTTGGATCTCAAATTCTATAGGAAAAATGGGTTGCTTTCCAAACACTAAGTGATATGGTGAATAGCCAGTGGTACTTCTCCATGTGGTTCGATAAGCCCACAGTGCCTCCGGTAGTCGGGCGGCCCAATCGCGGCGGTGTGAGGCAACAGTTTTTGTCAAGATGGACTCTATTATCTTATTACTGTTCTCGACTTGCCCATTTGCCTGCGGATGGTATGGGGTAGTAATTTTGTGATGTATGTGATGGTTATTGAGTGTTGCAGCTAATTTATGTCCCACAAATTGTGGTCCTCCATCTGTAACCACTTCCCTTGGGAGACCATAACGTACAAACAAATGGAACAAGAACTGAATTACCGACTCCTCTGTAGCTCTGGGTAATGCCTCCGCCTCAACCCATTTGGTAACATATTCAGTTGCCACCAAAATGTAAGTTTTTTGGTTTGATGGGGGGTTGATGGGTCCGACAAAGTCTAGAGCCCAGCGTTCGAAAGGTTCGATCACCAATTGAGGCCGCAAAGGCATTTCGTCTGCTGGGCCAGGTCGTCCTACACGCTGACAACTATCACAGGCCTGGACAAATTTTTTGGCATTTTTGAAGATTGTAGGCCAGTAATATCCTGTTTGTAATACTTTGTGTGCTGTCCTTCGTTCAGCGAAATGTCCTCCACATGGCCCGTCATGGCAGGCTTTCAAGATATCAAAGATTTCGTCTTCTCGAATACATCTTCTGATTTCCATATCTGCGCCTGTGTGAAATAGATAGCCCCCAACCCACGAAAATCGATTGCTTTTCGCAACGATCTGTTTCCGTTCGTTGGGAGTTAAATGTTTTGGAAGCTTACCCACTGCAAGATAATTAGCCACATCAGCGTACCAGGGAGTCTGAACAGCGACTGCAAATAAGTGTTCATCTGGGAATTGGTCCTCAACTGCTGCTGTTTCAACTGCTTTTGGTATTCGTGAAAGAAAATCAGCTACAGGGTTCTCCTTCCCTAGTCGGTCCCTGATTGTAATGTCGAATTCCTGCAACAAGATCAACCACCTGGTTATTCTTCCATTTGTAACAGGCTTATTTGCTAAATACAAAATAACGGGATAGCCTGTAATATAGTGTCTAAATTTATTAATAGCATGTATCACAGCTAAAAATTCTTTTTCGGTAACAGTGTAATTTAATTCAGCCGGAGCCAAATTTTTGCTGATGTAATAGATAGCGTATGGTCTTTTCTCTTCTTCTTGGCCCAACACTGCACCGATTGCTGTGTCTGAGGCGTCGGTTGAAATTTGGAATGGTAAGTTCCAATTAGGTCCTCTGAGAACTGGAGCTGTAGATAGCAACTTTTTTAACTCTGTGAAGGCTCGATCACATTTTTCTGTCCACAAAAAATCAACATTTCCAGTTAATGCATGTAGAGGTGCGGCAATACGTGAGTAATGTTGTATAAATCGTCTATAATACCCAGAAAAACCAAGAAAACTGCGTACCTCTGTTTGATTAGTGGGGGTTGGGATAAGCATGAGTATTTGAATTTTAGCCGGGTCTACCTGAATGCCAGCTGCTGAGATGTGATGTCCCAGAATGAGTCCTTCTGTCATCATCATGTAACATTTTTCGTGACTCAAGCAAAGCCTGGTAGCAATGCAACGCTCTAGAACTTTTTCGAGAGTGTCTAGGGCTGGATCAAAGTCATCTCCATATGGTGTGAAATCATCCATATAGACTTCCAATCCATCATTAATTAAATCTGCGAAGATGCTAAGAACAGCCCGTTGGAATGTGGCCGGAGCATTACATAATCCAAAGGGTAAGACTCGGTATGCGAACGTTCCCCAGGGGCAAGTAAAGGTAGTCTTGTCCTGGTCTTCAGGGGCGATCTGAATCTGGTTATATCCGCTGAAGCCATCCAAGAAAGAAAAAAATTTCTTGCCTGCTAAGGTGTCCAATACCTGGTCTATGAAAGGGAGAGGGAAGTGATCTTTTTGTGTAGCTTTGTTTAATTCTCTGTAATCAACGTAGATCCTCCATTTCCCGTTCTTTTTAGGTACTACCACAAGTGGGGAGACCCATTTGCTGTCAGAAATAGGATAAATAAAATTAACGTCTAATAATTTCTGCAGCTCATCTTTTACAACATCTTTTAAATGGGGATTGAGTCTTCTCTGTGGTTGGCGAACTGGTCTTGCATCTTTCTCGATATAGATACGATGTGTACATAGCTGGGGATCAATCCCCTTCATATCGGGATAGTCCCAAGCAAATGCCTCCTGATACTTTTGTAGGAGCTGGATGAGTTTGGTCTCTTGTTCAGGTGTCAGATTAGCGTTAATGTTTAAAGTTTTGCCCGGTTCAATTTGTATTACTTTGCTGTTAGCAACAGAGGTTACAGGTATATTTGGGTCATTGTCATCTTTTAGAGGATCTTCCTCTAATTCGTTATCAAATGCCGCTTTTATCATAAAGCATTGTGTATACGATGTGGACTCTGTTTGATTAATGAATTTATTGATGGCATCATCTTCCGTTTGATCTTTAAAATCTAGCGCTTCCTGAACTGTTAATGGTGGTCTAATATTATCAGTAATATATGAGGCAGGGCGCAGATTGGTCATCGATATATGAGGTGTGATGCTTGGCTGGGCTGGCGGGTACAAGATTAAATTTTTGATATCCGGTCCTCTGGTTATGGTCATGTTTCCTTGCCGGCATCCAATGTAGGCGTCAGCAGTAGCGAGCCATGGTCTACCTAGAATTAGCGGATGTCCATCTAGTCGGGTTTTGGGATTAATCACCAGAAAATCGGTCGGGTATTCCCAAGAGTCCACTGAAACCATGACATCATACAAGGTGCCTTCTGGTCTTATTACTGATCGGTCAGCTAGTTCTAGTAAAGTGGAAGTAGGCTCTACCGATGTGATTCCAAGCTTCTGGCAGGTTGATGTTGTCAGGATGTTAATCGCAGCCCCTAGATCTACTAAAACGTTGGTCAGGGTCTGCCCACAGACTTGAACAGTGACAATTGGGTTTCCAGGATCCTCATATTTAATTGGTGTTTCTTTCCCTGATAAGAGGTCGGATAAGGTGCCGACTACCTGGACTCTAGGGTTAGGGGTTATATTTCTTTTTGTTTTTCTGCTACACAGGTCTTTTATGGTTTTTGCATATATGGGGATGTCCTGTATAGCCTGAAGGAATGGAATTCTTATATACAAGTTTTGGAGTTCTCCCAGAATATCAAAATCTGGATATTGCATTTGTCTTGGAATGGCCAGTCGTTCTGGGAAAGGTGGAGAAGATGTAAGTACTTGCTGATGAACTTGGTCTTTACTTACTTCTTCTTGTTGTGACGGTTGTTCTATCGGTAACTGGTTTTCAATATGAGCGGTTCTATGTCCCTCAGTTTCTATTATTCGCCCAGATCTCAACTGAAGATCATTGCACTCCTGTAGAGCAGATTCAATCTCGGAAGATTCTATAATTTGAAGAGATTGAACTGGCCGATTATTTGGGTTCGGGTTGGGTTGGGCTGGGAGCTGCGGTCTTAGGTTGGGCTGGGGATTTTGTTGCAAGGCTGGCAGAGTTGGTTGAGGGAGCGGAATTGATCCTGGCGTTTGATATGTCGATCTTGGCCAGTTGCTCTGCCAGGGTGAACTTTGCGAAGTGGAAGGGGTCCACTGCGGAGGATATGAACTATTTGGCCAATATGGCGGAGGATAAGGAAAGTTTGGCCAACCAGCTTGGTTCATCCAAGGGTTCGGAGTAGGAAACATTTGAGGCGGCCAATTTGAAAACGGGTGCTGAGACTGATTTTGCCACATATTCTGTTGCTGAGCATTAAATTGCAGAGATTGAAAAGAAGAGGAGGGATCTTGAAACATACCAGGTTGCCTAGGTTGCCATTGACGACGCTGGTTGATAAAGTATGCTGATTCTGGTTCCTCTTCTGCTTCTTTGTACACCGCCTTTAAACCAGGGAGCGAGGGATAGCTTTCAGTCGGATGGTCCTTGGTACAAATAGCACATATTTGAACTGTATCGAGCGGGCATTCTTTCTGGCTATGTTTCTTCCTGCATCGTGGGCAGAAAATTGCCAGATTCTGTTCCGCTTATGCTTGCTTCTGTTTAGCCTGCACAATATCAAGCTGTGTTGTTAATGTCCCCATGATATCAGTTTTAAAATTCTCTAACAGATTTCCAAGTTCCACTCGTGATACTCCTTCTGTTGATGTTCGATTGTCTCTAGTGAAGCGATCATATTCTGCTGGTTTTATCCGTGTGCTGCCTCTTGAGCTCCTGATACACAGATCAATGATGTCAGCAAAATTTTCCTGATAAATGTCTCTTTTCCCATAATATTCAATGTTTCAATCCATTGCTCCTTCATACCTCTAATTAATGCAGTTTTCAACACGTTATCGGGCAGAGGTAACGATGCATATGGAGATCTCTGCAAGTTATATTGGAAATGTTCTACATATTCTTCTAAAGTTTCATTTGGTCTGGCAGACATTTGAAATATTTCATCCTTTAGTTCTCTTGATCTACAATAATCCTGATATTTTTTTAAGAAGGCCGCTTTCATTTCGTCCCAATTGTTTATGACTCCACCACCTAGACCCATGAACCATCTCAGAGCTGCTCCCTTCAAGGTAGAGGGAAACAGTTTTAGCTTCTGGGGATCAGTGGTGTAATCGTATCCCCTGCATAACACATCAAATTCAAATAGAAACGCATCAGGGTCTTCTGATGTGAGTCCATGAAACGTCGGAATATGTTGAAGCGGAATTGCCTTCATTGGTGCATTCGCAGCAGAATCTACTATGGGATATTGCAAAGTAGAGGTTTGGGTATTTGGCTGATTCTGCGCCATGGAATCAAATATATGCCAGTAATCTTCAGGAATTTCCAATAGAGTATTCCTTGGTTGAGGAGGGGTAATCTTAGCAGGAACTGTTTTTACAGCACTCCCTTTATCAGGGATAATGATGGCCCCTACGGTCTGAGGTGAATGAATTCCCTCAACAAGGATTTTTGCAGCGCTTCCTTTATCCGGACTATTTAAAGGCTGGTTTAGTTCAATAGGAGATCTAGGTTCCTCGATTTCCCCTGTTTCTCCTTCTCCTTCGCAAAGGTTACTAAAATTTCCTTCGTGCACTAGTCCAGGAGTCGAATTGTCAAATTCTTGAAAGTCCTGCTCCTCTGTCTGACTGTGCACCTCCGCAAAGGCTTCAGATGGTAATTCTGAGGCCTGAAGGGAACTAGCAGGTTGTTTAGAGTTTACTTTCTTATAACCTACTGATGGCGGAGATCCGGCTTTCTTGTAAATTTCGTCTATAAAGGTCTTTCGTCCAAGGGTCGCCGACCCCTTGGCTTTTTCGATTTTGGATGGAGGCTTTTGATTCTTTTCTGGCTTTTTCTGCTTAGTCATGCACTCCAATTAAATTACTAAATCAATTCTGCTAGGAAAGCGGACGGTGGAGCAGGGCTTTTACATGCTCCGCACGCAGGTTCTTACCTTCCGTTTTTAAAATCCAGTTCTCCCCTAACAGATTCACACACTACCCTGTTAAAAAACAAATGGCTATGCCCCTTCCCCGGCAACGGCGCCAAAATGTGGAGCTGTAACAAGGGTCTTTTTCACCTCTAGTTATCTCACATTACAAGTCAATCCGGGAGCGTTTTGTTATTGTAAGGGACATCTTAATTTGAGGCTATTTGTCAGGATAATGCTTCGTAGTATAGATCTAAAGAATACAAGAGTAAACGGATGCTAATGCTAAATTACTTTTGCATAAAGAAATCACACACGCAGCAACTTCGTCGGTCGAGGGTATGGAATTAATAACCTATCCCCCTAGAAACTGATGAAGGAGTATGGATCATGATCTGGGAGCATTATAGCGTCTGATGTATCTCACGACAGTCTTGAACCTCCTCTCATGCCACTTCAATAAACGCAAGCGAAAGGAACAGCAAGAAAACAGAATGAAATAGCAACTTCAGAAATGGAACAGCAATAAAAGGAACGGCAGTAAATGGAACGGCAATAAATGGAACGGCAATAAAGAAACTAAGTCTCGCGAGGTCTACACTTCCAATCCTTGGCACACACTTGCATACAAAAAGGAAAGCAATCATTTATACAGGTTTGTAGCTTGATCAAATGGAACAGCAAATTATCAAAGACAGGAAACGTCAATCATATATATATCAAATGGAACAGAAAATCATTAAAGACAGGAAACGTCAATCATATGTACACGATCTGCAATAGTCACCAACAATCCATTAACCCCAATCACCTGTAGCTGAAATATTCCACTTATGAATTCTGTAATTAGTGCAAACAACTCAGATCAACAGTATGCGAAGAATCCTTTATTACAGAGATTTATAACAGGGAAGCTACAGATGAATAGATATGAAACAACATGTAACCATAACAGATTATGAGAAACAAACCACACAAAGCAAAATCGTGATGGTACAATCAGCCAGTGTCCGTTGGAGCCGGGCCCAAAGCTTCCAATGGCGCACTGCCGTAAACTACTTCAGACGCACGGAGAAATTAACACCGAGATATTATATTAACGCATCAATGAGAGTACAAAACTAAGTCTCAGAGAGACTCAATAGTCTGAGTTCAACTGATAATAAAATTCATGAACAGAAAGTTAAAGATACAAAAGTCATCCCCTAGTTTCAATGCTACCCTCCTTTTATACAATTAACGGCGGAGTTCATCGGTCGACAAAACGATTGATCGTAGCGATCCCTCAGGATCGAAGATCCTGAGGGATCCGCTAAACTGTTAACGCTTTCCTTTACTCGGCCTGTAATTCCGAACTGGCAGTCCTTCATCTCGTTTCGGACTGATCTCCCTTGATTTACTCGACCTGGTCTGAACCTTATTTAGAATTGGAGGGACAGCCGTTATCTTCTCGTCAAATCCCCGTTTCGCATTGTGCCTTCCTGCTTTTACCTTTTCCTGCGTAGAGAAGACAACTGTTAGTGATTGGATCATTTTAGACTCGTTGTCTTTGCATTTCCCCTACTTTATAATAAAGAAAAGATTACAACTATTGCTTAAAACATCACTAAATCATTTATTAAAACATACCTTCCCAATGCTCTACAGTTCGCGAGCCTCTTCTGTGAAGTGCAATAGTGTGGTCATGCTACGAATAGAATTCTGCCCATACTTGTTGTTCTCTTGTAAACAAAGCACTATTTTGCATACAATGTTCTTGAATCCATAGTGTTAGCGTTGAATAGCAACAGATAAGATGCATGCAAAATTTCAATTAGAAAAACTTATGTATACATGAAATACTAATATGTTGTCAAATCAACATTAAGGTATGGCAAAGTGCAGTAATCATATCGCATGTAATCCCATAATGCATACATTCCCCCCTCTAATTGGAAAATGGGTTCCATAACCATAAAGCATATGAAAGGGGTGGTGCTGACGGCAAGGCAATGGAATGAACAATATATCAGTAAATGAAGCAGAGTACACTTATCAATGATAGGACGGTGAAAGTTATGGTTATATTGAGAGAAAAGTGTGTAAAGATAGTTATGAATAAGAGATAGGACGCTTTGGATTGATGATAGTTTATGCAAAACGAAAAAGGACAACAATATGCTAAAAAGATGCTTTGCTGACGGTATTCTAGCTGAAAATGATGTGATTGATCACAAAACAATTTCTCATGCATAAAGGTTCAAAACAGGGAAAAAGTTAAGGAAATAACTTCTCTAATAAAAGGAAAAAATAAGAAAAGGGTATTATAATAATAATTGACGATAAGATATAATTTCAATACCATAAGCAGAGCCGCTACTGCCAACAGGCGTCCATAGCCTCGGCAGGGTTGCTTTTTAACCCATATGAGCCAGAATCCTCAATTTATAACTAGAGAGTTTCAGTGTTGTTCTACAGAAGAGATCAGTGTGCTGGCGTGGTAACCAGATAACCACACTACCATTAACTAGGATGTAGCAAAAGTGATCAGGCCGGCTCGTGATGAGACCTCCTGTTCCAAGAATAATTTGGCTATCCAATGGATCATAACCCTGGTGTGGTGGCCATAATGGGAATGTCACTTTGTTACAGCCTTATGAACATGGTAGGCTGGCTCGTAATGAGACCCCCTATCCTCCATCTACGAACAAAATTTTGTTGTTATTACATATTTTTATGATAAAATGAGGGAGGCTCAGTACTCCTTAAGAGTAGAGATGGTGGAAGAAGTTGAACATGTCAATAGAAAAATATACCCATAATCTCATTTATTACAGACAGAGAAGATTATAACTAGGAAGGGTAGAACCAGCATGGTATTAAGATGATCAATCAATATCATGTTTAATAGAAAACAATGCAGTAGTATATAAATAATTGTGTCCCTTTTGAAAATAAGTTATCATCAAGGAGTTGTCCTGTTAAAGATCATAACGTGAATGATATTAACTCGCTTCAATAGAATCCATAATTCTTGTCCTTATAAAAGTAGTGTACTTCATGCCATGAAAGGGAATCAGTAAAATGTGGTTGAGATGAACTAGGAGTAATCCAACAAGAGGAAGGAAAGGGTTGCTCTCAAAAATATTCCCTAAGTGTTGCTCTTTTGAATGAACAGCAAAAACACTAAAAAAAAATGTTATTCCTTGTAGGGAACAACAAAGGAAATGCACACAAAAAAAAGCAAAAATACACACAAAAAAGTGTGAAAATGGAAATGTCGTTCCTTTGGAAAAATGAATAGCAAAAACTAAAAGTGTTGTTCCTTTAGAAAAGGAACAGCAAAAACGCAAGTGCTATTCCTTTGGAAAAGGAACAACAAAAAATGAAAAGTGTCGTTCCTTTGGAAAAGGAACAACAAAAACACAAGTGTCGTTCCTTTGGAAAAGGAACAGCAAAAATGAAAAGTGTCGTTCCTTTGGAAAAGGAACAGCAAAAACACAAGTGTCGTTCCTTTGGAAAAGGAACAGCAAAAATGAAAAGTGCAGAAGTGTTGTTCCATTCGAAAAGGAACATCGAAACGTGAAAGTGCAAAAGTGTTGTTCCATTCAGAAAGGAACAGCAAAACGTGAAAGTGCAAAAGTGTTGTTCCATTCAAAAAGGAACAGAAAAACGTGAAAGTACAGAAGTGTTGTTCCATTCAGAAAGGAACAGCAAAACGTGAAAGTGCAAAAGTGTTGTTCCATTCAGAAAGGAACAGCAAAATGGACAATCATAAAATGCAAACATGCAAAAAAAAAAAAAAAACAAAAAACAAGTTAGTTGTTCATGGCATTGATGCTGAGGATGAGTTACACTTTGAATGAAGCAACACCTGAAACACAAAATATAAGAGAAATTAGAAAATAAACAACAAAAAACAGTATGTAAATAAATAAATTAAGTTACAACAGCTATGATGTTATGTAAAAAAAAATGATTTATTTGAAAAATGTTTTGGCAGCAAAGACATGACATGAATCTTCAAATGGAAATCAATTCTTTATTTATTCTATTATGAATCCGTTGGGTAATGATTTGGATGAAATTCCTTTGTTTCATTTAAAATTTCTTTCAAGAATCACTCGTCCATAAATTGACATTCTTTTTCTCCTAGGACCTGCAAAAAAATGAGTGTCTACCTGCAATAAAACATTAAATCATGGAGAAAGAGAGGTGCATAGCTCCCCTAATCAAAGAATTATGCAAAAAAACTAACAAGTAGTTACTCTGTAGAACAAATCCATGGAGAAAATAACAAAGTAAAATTTATTTGTCACTTGCGGGAGAGCAGTGGTCAACCATACTAACCAGCAGTGTTTTAATCACAACTTCTTTGTTTTTTGTCCAAATTGATTGATTCCAGAGCTAAATGAGAGATAATTCAAAGGTATATCTCCAATAGAAACAGGTTTTAAAAATTCAATGATATGATATGTCAATTTTAGTTAGAACAACCTGCATTACAGAGTCATTTTCGATTACCCCACTTAGACCAACAGTTGATATTTCAAGCATAATTTTTTCGTTTGATGTAGGATTCAAATTATTCAAATTGGAAATGAAAGTATATTCATTTATTTATTTCCAATAGAAACAAGTTTTGAAGACAAGAAGAACTGATAGGTCAAATACTTTAAGGAACAACCAGAAAGACATAGTTTTAAGGGTGTTGATTTACAATAGACAGTCAGTATTTTGATCATAATTTCCCCATACGATATCAAAAATGAGTGATTCAAATTGTATTGTAAACTAGATTCATAGGGGAATCTACCATAGTAACATGTTTTAAAAATTCAAACATTTAGGCCTCCGAAAACGGACTGTCCCAACTCTGTTCCTGAGCTGCCCACTAGACACCCTATCAATGTTTTATTTCTAACTTTTTCGTTTCAAATCCAAATTGAGTGATTCAAATTGGGTTAGAAAGTAGACATCAAGGGCTACCTAGGGTAGAAACAGGTTTTAAAAATATTCACTTTTGGTCCCTCAAAACATGACTGTCCCGACTGTTTTTCCAGAAATTTCATCAAGTCTGAAAGCCAAAAAAAAATGATATTCAACCATTTTTTCATATTGATGATAAAAATGAATATAAGTGTTTGTAGAACTATTATTTCCATTATAAGTCATCTACATACACAAATGAATTTAAAAAAAATTTATCACCGATGTTGATTTCCATAGCATGTTGTAACAAAAAAACAACTAGCTTTACAAAAATAAAAATAAAAAAGATGTGTTTGTTTTATTTGTTTATTTATTTTATTTTCTCCACTATCCTACTCTTCTTTGAGAATCGAATATGTTTATGTATAAGAGTATTTCCAGTGGAACCATTTTAGAATTGAGGCTTTACGTATGCACATACCCAAATTTGAAAAATGCATGTTGATAAAAATTAGGGTATGAGAAGCCAACTTCCCTTGAAAAGATGGTATCAAAAATTGTTGAAGTATGGAGTGATGATGCAAACACGTGATGAAGTGAAACCAATCTTCAATATATCCGTTGCTTTCTTGATTTCCCATCATACCATGAAGTTCTTGAGCTTTTAAAATGGTTTGTTGGTGCAACCTACAAGAAACCTCATTTTATTCCATAGCTTCTACAATTTTTGAATTTAAAACATTCTGAATCCCATTGTAAATTTTCTCTAATGGCACATGTGAGATAGAATGGGTGGGAAGGTTGGGTAAATTTGGCAGTCCAACACTGTAAGCATGTTGTACTGGTTTATTATGGTGAGGGTGTGGAATTAGTTGAGCAGGAAATTCAAAAGTAGAAATGTTGGGCAGTTTCTTACCATAACAGAAGATGTTCTTCATGTGTTCCTTCGAAGCTCCTCCTTCCAATGTTCCTGTCAATTAGTTAGTGAAATGGGTGGTGCTTACATCACCACTTGAGTGAAATCATGTGATTTATTTTTCAAAATTTCTATTTTTTCCTAGTCATTCACACGAAAATTCAAACATCTATCTCTACCCAACAAAGCAACAACAAATCTATTAGGAAAGCGGACAGTGGAGCAGGGCTTTTACATGCTCCGCACGTAGGTTCTTACCTTCCGTTTTTAAGATCCAACTCTTCCCTAGCAGGCACTCATCAGATTCACACTACTCTTTAGAAATGGCTACACTCTCCCCGGCAACGGCGCCAAAATGTGGAGCGATAAAAAGGTGTCTTTTAAACTCCTAATTACCTTCACATTAATTATCAACCCAGGGACGACTTTTTATTTCAAGAGTGTACTCAGTCTGAGGCGACTATTTACTCAAGAGTAATGTTTTTTAGTATAGTGCTTAAAAGCTACAAAAGTAAATGAATGCTTGAAAAAGAAATCTAACAATAACATAAACTCAAATGTTCTAAAATCCAACTATTCACTCAGCAAACATCAATTGAGGATACAGTAGCAATAACTCATTCCTCTAGAGATTGATGCAATTGAAATCAAACCGGAACAAGACAATCAATCTGGGAACGAGGAAGCAATAACCAATGTTCTCTACAGTTGACAGTCCTGCTCTAAAGCAATCAAAAGGAAATCGAACTTGAACTAAAGCTGCCATTGAAAGTAAACTAGGAAAACTCTTTAAAAGCAAACTAGTGCAATTAATCAATAGAAATGAACAACAAAGTAAATGGGTGCACGTCTACAACTTAACTACTTCAAAAGGCTAAATCACACCAAGCATTGCATCAGTCGAAGGTTCGGTAGCAATAACCCATCCTTTTGGAAACTGATGAGAACAAATCCGAGGTCTGGGAGCTAGGTAGCAGATGCTGGGGCTCACTACAACCTGAGATCGTCCTTGATGAATATAAATGAAATGGCAAGTAAAGGAAATAACGATAAAATAGAACAACGCATCAGCCAAGGGTTTGGTGCCAACAACCTATCCCTTTCATAACTGATGGGAGCAGATCAGAGGTCTGGGAGCCAAATAGCAGAAGCTGACACTCACTACAGCCTGAGTCTGTCCTTAAGAAATGGCAAGTAAATGAAACAACAAATCAGCAATCTTGAAATAGACCAGCAATTGAAATGGAACAACAACTAAATATGAATGTACAACAATCCAAATCAAGCACGCAACAAACTTATCATTAAAAGGGACAGTAATCAGACCTTCGATACAATATGCATGAATCACAGTTATAAAGTAACAGCAATTGTAACAGAACAACAATCCCGAATAAACAACAGTCACAATTTAAGAATACATCATACAGTTGTACCGATTTAGGAACATACAGCGCGGTTAATCTGTAATCGAATGTCAATCAAAAGGAACAGCAATGCGATACAAAGTTAAAATGATAACATAGCATTCCTGTTGCAGATAACGATAGTATCCAATCAAGTATATCTAATAGCGCTGATATGTAAAACAGTAAAGTGCATCAGATTACTGAACAGAGTAAAAGAAAGAAATCAAACCACACATGAAGCATAAAGATATAATATAGCAGCAGCGTACTCCACCAGAG
The DNA here is from genome assembly GCA_031772625.1 of Pinus tabuliformis. Classification (NCBI taxonomy): domain Eukaryota; kingdom Viridiplantae; phylum Streptophyta; class Pinopsida; order Pinales; family Pinaceae; genus Pinus; species Pinus tabuliformis. The sequence goes on along the minus strand of CM062817.1, from coordinate 773,887,061 downwards.
GTTGGGCCCTTAGCCGCCAGCGGATGCTGCTGGGTTACTTCAGGATCAAATATGAAATGGCAACTAGATTTATATTAAAATATCAAAGCATAGTTACAGTGGATTACAGCAAGAAATCTCTCAATCTCTCAGTCATTATCCATTCTCTCTGCCATCCTCAATTCTGAATCTCTAATTCATCCTCAATTCCATCATTCGAATCCCTCTGAAATCACCCCCCTCTCTGATCTCTGTTGTGATTTAAATAAAGAGAGATCAGAGAGCAGTTACAATCAAGATAAGTACAACATGATTTCTATTAAAAAATTAGATTGTTTCCAACCAATTGATAAACAAGAAGATATATTTCCATCTAGCTTTCAACAAGAGCAAGACGAATTTGGCTTTGCAGCTGAGATTTGGAGGACAGCCGCAACAACAAATCTGAGAAAATCGTGCTCAAATAACCCTACGTTTCTCTCAGTACAAGCTGAATTTGGGCAAACCATTCTTTGGGAAAAGTTAATTGGGTCCATTCTGGACAAAACCCATGTTCTAGATTTTCCAGATTTTGCTTCATTTGCTCAGAATCTCAACTGCAAAACCGTCACTTCTTATTCCAGCGAATTTCTGAGTTGGCACTTTTAATGATCAAGTCTTCAATCTGGAAATTATCTTGGAGGCTAAAAATGATGAATAATGTTACAACTAATTTATTAAAACTATCATTGATAAAATCACGCATAATCATCAATTTATTAGAAATAAAGGAGAATAAATAATATTCATCCATAAGAGCATAAATCATTTATAAAATGGATTTAAATGATAAATTATAATAGATGATATAATAGAGAAGAGTAAAAATGGATGAAATAAGTGTTACAAAGTGGTCGTATTCATGGCCCAACTTTGGCTACTGCGCTGCTCTCCCTGCATAATCTCTACCTTCTATGTTTCTCTGTACTCAATTCCCCTCAGCTGCTCTCCCGGTCACTCATTCTATCTCTCTTGGCAAACCCCGCTCTTGAGAATAGAATGAGTGATCATCTGGTGTACTCTCCAAGTGACCCTCAAGCCTCCTCTTATACTTTTCTTGTTGACATCTCAACGGCCGAGATTAAGTCCCTAATCAAAGGCTAAGATTAGATCTGTCTTGATCCATGTCTTTTGGACCACTCTAATACAGATTCATATTAATACACATTAATATTTTATTTTCCCTAAGTTTAGACTTAGGGACTCCATTAAAAATATTAATTATTTTAATATCTCCTGATCTGTTTAGAATCTTCCCAAACCCTTTCTGGTTATTGGAGATATCATGTGCCCCAACCTCTCCACCAAATTTTGTGGCTAGAGCACATCCGATGCTACCCCAAATCAACACAAAGTGTGTTGCATGGATGGAAAAGAATCCAGAAGTTGAGGTGAAAAAGTTTGAGCTAGAAGAGCTTGCAAGTAAAGCATTTAAAAGGGCTCTGGCACCATCAAATATCAAGGCTAGTTTTAGGAGGACAAGAATCTAGCCACCGAATTATGATGCACTTGTGCATGATATTGTTTGTAGCCAGGTGTTTCGTGTGGATGGTCGATAAGAAGGGCATGTTGAAGTGCAAGAAGAAGTAGATGAACACGATGATGTGGTTGCAGCTGATAATATGTTTTCCCTCTCTCAAGGACACTTATATGGTGATGATGATGAACATGTAAGTGAAACACAGTATAGTCATGAACCAATTGACAGTAACATGGAGGTTGGTCTACCAACTCAAGTACATGGAACTTCTGTTGTTGATATTCTTAATGACATTGTTGAACATGTAGTTGGCAATGACAATGTAGTTGAAAATGATATTGTTGATATTGCACTAGGAAGCAACAATGGCTAGTTGACATTGCCAAGCCAAGTAACCCCACCATCATGGCTGGCAGAAGCCATGATTGATTTGAACAAACATAGTTTCTAAAGAACCAATGAAAAAATCATGAACATGCCTTCACAACCAATAGAATTGAACTATGAAATTGTTCATTTTTTTGTGGGTAACAGATCAATGGAAGAAGATAATGCACATAATGAGGCATCAGATGAAGAGAACAATATAGTTCAATCAGTTGTCTCGGATACTAAAAGGCAAGTTCCAAGCAATGACATGCAGGTGGGAGGGGTGGAGAAGTTACTTGGTCGGTTCCTAAAGCTACCAGTAGAGAGAGTGTTAATGAAGAAAAACAAGGAACACCAGGTAGTCTTCATTTGGGCCAAAGTTCATATTTACTCACCTCCAAAGACTATATAAACCTATTAGTTGAGTCTAAAAAAAAAATGAAATTCAGGAATTAAAATAGAAAAAGAAGGATTTAGCCAAGGAGAAGAAGGTAGCAAGGATTGTTGCAGAACAACGTTGAGCAGATGAAAGGCTTGAAAGAGAAAGTAATGCAAGAGAAGGACCATAAAAAACAAATGGAAAGCAGGAAAGGAAGCAAGAAAGGCTAAACAAATGCTTGAATAGGAACAAGGCATGACCAATATAGTTGACAATGATGCAAGCACAGCTGATTAAACCAGGACTATGTCAAACACATTGGACAATATTGCAGATAATACACCATTATTCCAAGACCTCATAAACATTCAAGTCCCTGGGTATCAAAATGGGGGTTTACCCACTTGCTTTATTCCTACCAAAGCATGTGTCAATTCTATGTATGCTCATCACACATTTACACTTAATGCAAGGGTTAGTAGGACAAGTGTGAGGTATGGGTACTCAATTCTTCCATGGTTGGAAGGGGAAAATTGAAGTCAATCATATGGCAGAAATCCACCACATCCTAATCAACCCTTATTATGTAGGCCAACCTACTTGGCTCAAGCAGGCAACTTGGGGAGTTTTGGCACTAAAGATTCTCGTGGCCATAAAGAATAGGGGTGTCATATGTTTTTGGTTGTAACCACATTATGATGTGGATTTTGGATGGATTGTCTATTTCTTGTCACTGGAAGATTTTGGCTTATAACCTGGGTTGTTTTATTTCATACTATTTGTGGCATAGTAACCAAAGTCCATTATAGAAGGAGCATCTATAGTCTATTATAATGGAGAAATCTTACTTGAGAATGAAAATGTGATTTTTTTTTTATGGCTCTACACACCAAATTATTTACAACACATTTATATTTGAGTTGTTAGTTAATTGATAAACAAGTGAATAATCAAATCTTGAACAAGTCACTTCTTTTAATATGAAAATTCTATAAAATAATGAACAATAAAAGTACCTAACCTCACATCTCATATCAAACCTCATTTATTGTAAGTTAACTTAGAAGACAAACAGAGTGCATGTGTGGTGAAGCATCAACAAGCCAAGAGAATAATTAAATGACAAACGAGTGAATAATGAAATCAAAAAGCATCAACTCAGTTGTTAATTAAATGGAAAATGAGTGAATAATGAAATCTTGAACAAGTCACTTCTTTTAATATGAAAAATCCATAAAACAATGAATAATAAAAGTACCTAACCTCACACCTCATATCAAACCTCATTTACTTTAAGTTAACTTAGAAGACAAACATGGTGCATGTGTGGTGAAGCATCAACAAGTCCAAAACAACATCAACAAGCCAAAAGAATAATTAAATGACAAACGAGTGAGTAATGAAATCAACAAGCATCAAGTGAGTTGTTAATTAAATGATAAAACATCAAAAAACATCAACTGAGTTGTTAATTAAATGACAAACGAGTGAATAATGAAATTTTATACAAGTCACTTCTTTTAATATGAAATTTCCATAAAACAGTGAACAATAAAAGTACCTAACCTCACATCTCATATCAAAACTCATTTACCATAAGTTAACTTAGAATACAAACAGAGTGCATGTACGGTGAGGCATTAACAAGACAAGAGAATACTAGATACATCCCCAAGCCACTATAATCCATATCCTACTCCCAAATTAAAAAAGGAAAGACTAAATACTTGCATGTTGGTGAGATTATCACCAAAACAAAAAGAGAATGCATCTAGTATTTGATTCCCATCATAGTTCCAACATCAAACATAAACATTTTGCTACCATCTGTGAATCCCATATCAAAGAAAATATGAGATGTAGTCAGTGGATTCCTAAGTCTCACTGTCCTCATCATAAGGCTTCTTACCAAGAAATCCACCTAGCCAGCTGGTCTTTTGTTTTGCAAACAATCCATAAGGTCTATATGGTCTTTATGAATCTCTGCAAGTATAAAGACCTCAATACACTGGTTGTTCTCATCCCAAATTTTATAAGGATCTTGGTAGAATCATTGCAAAACATAAACAAATTGTTGGAATCCTTGCAAAATAGAAATTCTACCAATTATTGGAATCATTGCAAAACATAAACAGGTGATTCAATGAATGCCCCAAATAGGTGCCAACAGTTTAAAAATAGGCTTTCAGTTTCAATAACCTCATCAATATTTCCACCATGAAGAACAACATTCATGCCATTTACGCAGGTTTACTAGGTTATTGACAACATACAGTCGCTAGGAACAACACCCCATGACTGGAAAAGCGCCAGTACAAACAGATAAGTAATTAGCAGTGACAAGTGGATTTTCAAGTGAAAATTTGTGAGTTAACAAGGCCTCACAATAAGAACCTTATCACAAAGCATAAAACATGCTTGAAATAATTTTATCACTCTAAAAACTAGAGCATTATTGTTGTGTCGGAAACAAAGAAAGACAAACAAGACCCATGAATATCAAGTTTAGTAGATTCATGTTATTATGTTCAGTCTGACGACGTCGAAATGAATCAATTCATTTCTTTCTTTCAGAATTGTCCTGAGATGGAAGAAACGTCGTCAGACTGAACACTGTGGATAATCCGGAACATGAATCTACAAAAAACTTCCAATGAAAACCAACATCAAGTTTATCACAAAGCATAAAACATGTTTGAAATAATTTTATCACTCTAAAAACCAGAGCATTACTGTTGTGTCAGAAACAGAGCAATACAAATAAGACCCATGAATAACCAGTTTATCACAAAGCATAAAACATGTTTGAAATAATTTTATCACTCTAAAAAATAGAGCATTACTGTTGTGCCGGAAACAAAGTAAGACAAACATTACCCATGAATAACCAGTTTATCACAAATTATAAAACATGTTTGAAATAATTTTATCACTCTAAAAACTAGAGCATTACTGTTGTGTCGGAAATAGAGAAAAACAAACAAGACCCATGAATAATCAGCTTATCACAAAGCATAAAACAAGTTTGAAATAATTTTATCACTCTAAAAACTAGAGCATTATTGTTGTGCCAGAAATAGAGCAAGACAAACAAGACCCATGAACCCCACGAACCAGACAAACCCTACAATAAACCCTACCATAAACCATGTTGAACCCTACCATAACCAAGTTCGAGCCTGCGTCCCAACTGGGTTGAAATGTAACTGACATCTAGAGGTCACGTTACATTAAAAATACACCTAAATTAAACTATTAAAAATATACTTGCATGTTTAAAAATTCTTAGCTATTAATTTAATTAAAATATATTAATTTAATATGAATAATTTTAATTTATAAAAATTTAAAAAATTGTTTAATATTATTATTATTTTTTGGTTTTGTTTATTTTCTATTAGTTTCTATTTAATTAAAAAAAATAAAGTTTATTTAAAGTTTAACATTATGAAATGAAATTTATTATTTTTAAATAAAATTTAAATTCATTTATTTGAAATATTATTCATTCAAATGTTTTATTTCTTATTGTGTAATGATAGCAAGAATTATGGAACCATTATCATTAATTATTATTGTACAGGCTACATTATTATTATTATTTATTAAAAGATGGACTAGTTACCATTAATGTGAAATAGGAAGGTGGTTCTCCACTTCTTGACTTGTGAAAACAAAGGGTTGTTCATTATTGAGGGCTGATAGTTATTTCGGCCTTTCAAATGTTGATGACCTAGTATTAGTGTACCTAGTAGTCTCATGATTATGATTCTCTAAGATTTTTTTAATGAAATTGTAAGTGGTTGTGTTGTGCATATTTTATTATATAATTTTCTAATGTGACAATATAGTGCTCACAAATCTAGGTTGTTCTTATGTACAAAAATATTCTCTAAGCAATAATAAAACATTAATAATGTGTGCATATGAGTAGAGAATTGAGGTGCTCATGGGCCAAAGTTGCCCATTAGTTCAGTGAAAGTTTGTGAGCCAAGGTAAAAGTCATGGGTAAATGAAGAATTATAAAAGAAATATTATATTTTTATTAATATATTAAACTTTTCAATTCATCAAGTTGTCAAAATAAATAAATATAAATGAAAAAATGATGTGTGTGTTGGACAATACTCTTTTTTTTTGCTAAGCAAGAGTGTTTTTTGTTTCTCATTCAAAGGTTTAAAAAATTTACAAAACTATGTTACAAGTCCTGGACATAGTCAACGGGCACAGCCGGGGACCGCCAAACCCTAAACAACGGGCTGCAATCCTTATAACAAACAACCCACTAAAAAACAAACTCCCGTACACAAAAGGAGAATAGACTCAAAGCACAGAATAAAACGGGTTCGCCCTGGGGGTTAAAACCTGTGCAACTAAGAGATCCGCCATTCAGGAGCCAACACATAGAACTCGAAAAGCATGAAGGATAACTCCTCGAACTAGCTCGACGTACTAGAGCCGTTGATCTTCCCTCCCCTAATCTGACGGCTGAGGAGAATATTGCACAGAGAAGAAGCATGAGGATAACCCACGCGATATGGGCGGTATTCTCTCTTCGCCCACTGCCACGTGTTGATTGATGAATGGCATTGGAGGAAAACCTTGTAAAACCACTTTAGGGCTTGGATGCACGCGATAAACCACAAAACCGCTTAGCCTCTAATTCCTTTGTGAACGAAAACCACTTGTACTTCGCCACCTACCATCCAAAGGAGAGCCTTCAAGACAACGCGAACGGGAGCAGAGGCTAGATGAACCCTGGTCTGCCATCCTCTTCCCTGCCTGACTTGAGAAAAAGCTCATTGTCAGCACGAGCCAGACTGTAGCATTCTTCTCTCAAATTCCCTACAGGCATCATTTCCCATTTGTAAAAATTGTATTCATTCTTGCAGAGCACCCCTTCATTTTCCAGTCGGTCCGCTACTCTATTGGCGTTTCTGTGCACATGAGAAAAACTTAGGGTTCTCAGGATTCTCAGATGTGATTGAATGCGCCGATAAACCTGCAATAATCTCCAGTGGTGCGATATTTTCTCAGGGTCTGAGCCATTAGCTATTCTTTTTATAGAATTGATTGTTAATTCAGAATCAGCTTCTATTATGGAGTTCTTCATGTTGAGATTTCTCAGAATCTCTAAGCCCTGTTCTATGGCCATTAGTTCTGCCATGTTGTTGGTAGCATTCCCTAAGTAGCTGTGGAAGATGACTATTAAATTCTGTTAGACCAGGCAGTAACTCCTCAAAGAAAAATTGATTCGTATATTTTATTCCTTCAGGTTGGTCTTTATTATATACATGAGGGAGAGACTGTTCACTTCATCTCTCGATGACTGTTCATATTACTTATTATTTATTTACATTATATTCACCCAATCCCGATGATTAGGTGTCAACATTCCCCCCCTAATCTGAATGGATGTTGGTGAGTCCAAGCATCATTCTGAATCATTCAAGCTTTTCTCTTCCAAGTGCTTTGGTGAAGATGTCGACAATTTTCTCATTCGTGGAACAATGATGGAGATGGATTGTTTTGGCCTCAACATGATGTCAAATCAGATGATATTTGGTATTGATGTGCTTCGTTCTATCATAGAACTTTGGGTTCTTGGCCAACTTTATTGCAAAGGTATTGTCAATCATGAGTGGAGTTGATTGCACTTGTTTTACCTACAAATCTTCAAGAATTTTCCCGAGCCACACAATTTATTTTGTTGCTTCAGCTGCTGCCACGTATTCTGCTTCTGTTGTGGAATCTACTGGAACTGATTGTTTGCGTGATCTCCAGGAGACAACTATTGATCCAAGACTCATAGCATATCCTGGAGTAGATACCCCAGTTTCTTTGTCTCCATCGAAGTCTAAATCAGAGTATCCAATCAAGCTGAAGTCGTCCACCTGTGTATACTTGATTCCAAAGTCTTGAGTTCCCTTCAAGTACCTTAGAACTCTTTTTGCAGCAGACCAATGTCCCTCACAAGGCTTTTGCATAAACCTAGAGAGGATTCCAACAACAAACGAAATGTCTGGTCTGGTAGTAGTTAGGTAGTTGAGACTTCCTACAAGCTGTCTATACTTTGTTGCATCCTCAAATTCTTTTCCTTCAATAGATGTGAGCTTTAAGTTTTGTTCCATTGGAGTAGTAAGAGGATTGCATTCTGTCATGCCAAACCTGTTCAACAGATCTCCAATGTATTTCTTTTGAGAAAGAAATATGGACTTCGGATGTTGGGTTACTTCAATACCAAGATAGTAATGAACATAGCCCAAATCAGTCATTTCAAAACTTTTCCCCAATTCCTTCTTTATGGATGCAATGTAGCTTTCATTGTTCCCTATCATCAAAAGATCATCTACATATACCACAAGATATACAATTGTTTTGCCAACTTTCTTGACAAATAAAGTTGCATCATCAAGATCATAATGTTTGAAATTGAGTTTCAGAAGATGCTTGGTTAGTTTTTCATACCAGGCTTGCGATGCTTGTTTGAGGCCATACAAGGACTTCACAAGTTTGCATACTTTATGTTCATGTCCTTTCACAAAAAATCCTTCAGGCTGGGACATAAAAAAATTCTCTTTTAGATCTCCATTCAAGAAAATAGTTTTTACATCCATTTGATGGACTTTCCGACCGTTCTGAGTTGCTAGGGCAAAGAGTGTCTGGATGGTAGCCCATTTTGTTGTGGGGGAAAAATTCTCCTCATAATCGACCCCTTCCTTCTGTGCAAAACCTTTTGCCACAAGCCTAGCTTTGTGCTTGTCAAGTGGGCCATTAGCTTTATACTTGTTCTTGTAGACCCACTTGCAGCCAATTGGTTTGGTTCCTAATGGAGGATCAACCACCTTCCAAGTGCCATTCTTTATGAGGGCATCATACTCCTTTTTCATCGCTTCTTTCCATTCATCATGAGAAGCAGCTTCTTTGAAGGAAGTTGGTTCAAAATCTATAAACAAGTTCAATTCAAAATCATAAGAAACATCCATATCAATAGGTGAATTAGAGTCATCTACATCACCTCCATTTTGCCGGTTTGAATTTCTAGTTCCTGTCTTTCCAACCTCATCAGGATGAACACTTTCAAGTGTCTTTGTCAGCCACTTTAGGGGACCTTTTTCAGATGGTCCAGGCTGCTCCACTGATTGAGTCTCCCAATTCTGTCAATCACATCACTTAAAGCATCATCTGTTGTTGGAGTTTCATGTAGGGGAGAGTGTTCTTCAGAAGAAGATTCCACATGTTGATAGAGTATAGGAATCCCCCCTTCAAGATGTGGAATCTGATTATCAAATTCTTGAAATGATTTTGCTTTTGCGAATCTATCCAAGCGATCAAGTTACCACTCAACAACATTATCAGTTTTAGATGATTCAAGAAAAATTACATCTCTAGATACAACAAACTTTTTATTTACTTCATCATAGAGACGATATGCTTTGGAGGTGTTTGAATACCCCAGGAAGATACATTTACGACTTCTAGCACCAAGTTTGTTTCTATGTACCTTTGGAATCAAGGCATAACAGGTGGAACCAAAAAACCTGAGATGCTTTACTGAAGGAACATGTCCATACCACATTTCATATGGAGTCTTGTTTCTAATAACATTAGATGGACATCTATTCTTTATATATGCAGCAAATAGAACGACATCAACCCAAAACATTATCTTTACATTTTTGAAGAAGAGCATGGATCGTACCATATTTAAGATTGTCCTATTCATTCTTTCAGCTACAACATTCTGTTGGGGATTACAAGGCACAGTTGTTTGATGTTTGATCACATGTTGGCGAAGATAGTTTTCAAATTCATTTGATGTGTATTATTTTCCATTATCAGTGCGAATAGACCCAATATGAGATTGTGCATCATTTTCAATCCATTTATGAAAGTTCTTGAATTTTTAAAATGCATCAGATTTGTTCTTCAATAAAAAAACCCAACACATTCTGGTGTAGTCATCAATAAATGTCATCATATATTTATTTCCATTTGCAGATGGAATAGGCATTAGACCACATAAATCTAAATGAATGAGTTCAAGTTTTCTATGTGCTCCTGAATGTGAATCATGAAAAGCCTGTTTGATATGCTTTCCTAGAATGCAAGCATCACATTTCTTAAGTTTCCTAGGAATTGTAGGCAAACCAGCAACACCATTTTTCTTCAACAAGCGAAGGTTGTCATAGTTCAAATGTCCAAATCTAGCATGCCATAATAAACTGGATGGAAGTGTACCTTCTTCATAATGAGAATTGTATGAGAAATGTTGTGCACGAGCAGAGGTTCCTTGTAGCTTGAGAAGCCTTTCTTCTTCTATTCCCCTCATGACAAGTGAGTGGTCAGATGCTTTTCTTACCTCAAGCTTGCCATCAAACATATGAATGGAATGACCTTGCTGGCGGATGTGGACCAAGGACAACAAGTTTCTCTTGAGCTGTGGGAGATAGAGAACATGATGCAGAAGAAAGTCTGGAAGACCAGGCAATTGAAGCCTGATTGTGCCAAGCCCTGATGGCTTGATTTTTGATTGGTCTGCAAAATATACTGCTCCATCAACATTGTCAGTAAATTCTTCAAAAAAATCTTTTCTATGATTCATGTGTCAGGTTGCTCCTGAATCAAGCAACCAATCATTTTTCCAAGAAGCAAGTGAAGCATTAAATAAATCTTCATTTACTCCAATATTGCATTGTGCCACAACATAGTGAGTGGATTCATGGGCTTTACCTTTGTTTGTATCATCAGTTTTACCTTTCTGTTGGTTTCTTTGCTGCTCAATTTTTTCCATGGTAACTTGCATGTAGAGGCATCATGTGATCCATTTCTTTTGTAGTGTATGCAGTGCAAATCTGCCTTTTCTCCTTGAGAGTGTCTGCCCCCCCACCTCTGAAATATCTTCCTCTTCCTCTTCGACCACGTCTTCCTCTTGAAAAATCTTGAGCAGGATGCTTTTCTTTATGAGCAAGGCACACAGCCTCTTCAGAAGATTTAGGGGTTGTCCTCTTTCCAAAAGCTTTCTCTCTTTCAGCAAACTTTTTCATAAGAGAGTCAAAGGTGATATCTTTGAGATTTCCATTTGCTTGCAATGACTCAAGATAATTGGAGTAAGTAAGATAAAGTGCCTTGAGAAAAGCGATAAGAGGAATATCCAATTCAACCTTAGTGGATTTGATATCATGCATTATAGACTTTACTTCAGATGCAAGAGCAAGAGGATCATTGTTTTGCAGTTCAAGAGTGAAGAGTTTAATCATGAGTTGAACAACTTTAAGTGCAGAATGTGAGTCATAGAGTTCTTTCAACTTTTCTAAGGCTTCAAAAGCAGTTGAAAATGGTGAAATATGGCGACTCACCTCTTCATTTACAGATGCTGTGATTAATGCATAAGCTTTGATGTTCTTGTTTTCCCAAATGACGAGCTCTTTGTCTGAGGTAGGTTGTTCTGGCTCTTTGTCTCCATCTCCAACACACACTCCTTTCCACAACTCATTGAAAATGAGGGTGTGTTTTATCATCCAGGACCACTTAGGATAGTTCTCCTTGCCAGTGAGAACTATTCCCACAATGGATATGATTGAATGCATTGTAAAATCTTGTGCTGTAAAAAAATATACTTCCGTTGCCAATATATAAAATATTTTCACTTCTGGTGTTAAAGAAAAAATGCACTATAATGGCAATATTCTGAAAAAAAATAATGCAATTCTGTTAGCAATATGACAGAGGTGTTGCTGCAAAATTATTAGTTGCAGAGCAAAAAGTGATCCATCGCACTCAGAGTGGCGTGCAAGTAGAACACTCACTTAAATACGCAAATCCAAATAATTTTAAAGTGCCCATGCACTCAAGATACATTCAACGCATGGCATTTAACACATTTTACATGCCATGAACAACGTTAATACAATGCCATGAACAATGTTAATGAGACCAGCGTTAATACAATGCCATGAACAATGTTTAATAAGACTAGTGTTAATATAATGCCATGAACAATGTTAATAAGACCAACGTTAATACAATACCATGAACAACGTTAATACAATGCCATGAACAACGTTAATAAGACCAGCATTAATACAATACCATGAACAACATTAATACAATGCCATGAACTTCACATTTCCACGCCAACGTTATAACCCGTTCTCTCTAGCATGGTCCGGAGGTGAGGCTCTACTAGAAACCCCAAGGTTGTTATTTCGAATCCTCATACGAAGGCTCCATGGCTCGTATCAAGCAGACAACTCGTATCAATCAGGCAGCTCGCCACCAAGGTTGCTCACAAGTCTGCAGCCACACCATTCACGCAGTAAACTTTCGCAGTAGAAAGGCCTCAGGGCATGCAGCGATTCAGAAGGTTTTTAGGTCTGAGGCTGTAAGGTCAGAGGATTCAGAATTAATTATGGCAGACAGAGCGCACAGGGGCAGTGGACGGAAAGCGCAGTAGGCAGAAGGGAGTTACAACTATTTTTGGGAGCTGGCTCCGATACCATGTCAGACTAGGCAGTAACTCCTCAAAGCAAAATTGATTTTTATATTTTATTCCTTCAGGTTGATCTTTATTATATACATGAGGGAGAGACTGTTCACTTCATCTCTCGATGGCTGTTCATATTACTTATTATTTATTTACATTATATTCACCCAATCCTAATGATTAGGTGTCAACAAATTCCCCTTGTCATCTCTGATGGCACCTCCATACCCTACTTCCCCTAGGTTACTTTTCGAGGCTCCATTTGTATTTAATTTTAAGTACCTAGGGGGGGGATGCCAGAAGTCCTGCCTCATAGTAGCGCGAGATGGAATCTGGATAGAGCCCTGAGGGACCATCTTCTGTAGGCCCAAAAGAAGAAGAATTTGAGTGTCCTGATGAGAAGGCCGATTCTCAGTAGGGTGTCTCTGAAAAGTATTAATAGTCTCTTTGAGCTTCCTGAGGAGATAATTTATGATGATTTGGAGCGGGTTGGATTTGTCCTTGAAAATTCTGTTATTTCATTCTTTCTAGACGTTCCAAATAAGGAAGTCGGGGATCAGGGTCCAGGCTGAGTTGACAGTCTCATTCTCTGAGAGTTTTTTTCTCCAATTCTTTAAGGTTTTGGAGATGTCGTTTTCATCTCTGTCAGTTTGTCTAAAGATACAGGCTGCCCAGTTCCATAGGGTAGAGGTGAAAGTGTAGAGGCTGAGAAGGTGATCCCTCGTTTCTTCTTGGATACCACATAACTGGCATCTAGAAGGTCCTGCAAAGCCTTTCTTTTTGAGATTTTCCCAAGTCAAAATCTTTTTGTGATGAACCATCCATATAAACAGCTTGATTTTCATCCATTGAGCGTGCTTCCAAGTGTTATCCGAGTTTGAAAAATTGTATCCAGTGACCACATCTTTGGCTTCTTTGAGTTTGAAATTTCCCTCACTGCTTCTTCCCCATCTAAGTTGATCTGGGGACGACGAGATCAAAATTTTCCTTTTTTCAGGATTTTGGCAAGAGTTTCTGCCTGGGCCTTCAGAGGATATTCTTCACTATTAATTGTTACTTTCCAGGTTCTCCACTTGCCATTGTCTCTAGTTTTATCCCAAAAGTCGCTAACCTTTTTTATTCCTTTGTTGACAGTTTTCTCTCCGAGAATGTCCAGTCCTTCTCTACTTAAGTTTAGATTCCTACTGCCAGTTATCCTCCCAAAACCAGGCAAGGTTTCCATTCCCAATCTCCCAAAAGCTGTGATTCTAAACTAAAGCTCTGTTCTCCCAAGAATTATTGCATATGTGGGAACCCCTGATGTGCCCTGTCATTCTGATTAAGTCCCCCTCTCTTTGGTTTTTTGCATATTTCTCCTTCCAGAGCTTGGCCCATGGGTTTCTGGATTCCTTCAGCCATCTCCACCAAATTTTGGCCCCCAAAACTTTTTTAAGAGTTTCTGGGTCATGGAGACCAAGACCCCCATGAGGTTTGGGCATGCAAAGTTTTTTCCAAGCTACCAGCACCCATTTCTTCTTTTCCTCACCTTTTCCCCATAGAAAGTCTCTTTGCATGTTTCTGATTTGTTGGGCAACTCCACCAAGGATAGGAAGAGCCGAAAACATATAAATTGGAAGAGACTGCAGGACCACCGTTGTGAGAACGAGCCTTCCAGCAAGGTTTAAAGATCTACTTGTCCACTTGCAGATTTTGTCCTTTAGTTTATTGATCAAAGTTTCTCAAACCTCCTTTCTCTAAGGTTTGTCAATGAGAGGTATTCCCAGATATTTGGAGGGGAGTTGGTCTCTCTGAAATCCGAGAATTCTGGAGAGGTTTCTCTGAATTGCAATATTTATATTGAAAAAAACACTTTATATTTTGAGAGACTTACCTCTGTACCAGCCGCTAAAGCAAAATCCTGTAGGATTTGTTTGTAGGCTTTGGCTTCTTTGACCGTTGGTATGCCCTGTAACATAGTGTCATCAACAAATTGTTGATGAGTTAACATGTTCCCTTCCTGGGTAAGCTTGAGACCCTGGATTGTACCCTCCCTTTTGGCAGAAGTGATTGCTTTGCCTAATCCTTCCATCATGAGAATAAAAAGAAATGGTGAGAGTGGATCTCCCTGCCTCAGGCCTCTTGAGGGCCAAAAGGATTTGAAGGGAGAGCCGTTGAGGAGGATGGAAAAGCTGGCTGAAGTAACCAAAGCCATAACCCATCTTATCCAATTTTGGTCAAAGCCATAAGCAATTAGAACTTCTTTGATATATAACCAGCTCAATTTGTCATAAGCTTTCGCTAGGTCCAGTTGAATGATCATCCCTACTTGCTTATTATTCTTGAGAGAGTGGACTATTTCATGAGCTTGAATGATGTTGTTAAGAATTTTCCTTCCTTCCACATAACCAGTTTGCTCCTCCGACACGAGTGTTGGTAGGAGGGGCTTTAGTCTGTTTGCAATAACTTTGGAGATGATTTTGTATATCACATTACAAAGGGCTATGGGCCTGAACCGATCTGGAGTCATTGCCTTATCCTGCTTAGGAATGAGGGAAATGAAAGAGGTATTTAGTTCTTTTAGGATTGTTTTTGAAATCCTTTAGTCCTCCACCACTTCCAGAATATCCTTTTTGACTATTTCCTAGCTTGCTTTGAAGAAATCTACGTTAAAACTATCCGGTCCAGGTGCTTTCCCATTGTGCATCTCATTTATTACTTCTTTTACCTCTTCTTCTGATACTGGTCTGTTGAGATTGAAATTGTCTTCGTGGACACCAGTTTTGGAATATGCTTTGTAAATTTTTTGATAGCTAGAGATTTATTTGAGATAGGCTCCTCTGCTATATTTTGAAAATGTTATACCAGAATGGACTCCATATCTCTATGTGTGTTGAGATCTCTTCCTAGCGGATCTATGAGCTTTTTGATCCGATTATGGGGCTGGTGTTCCATGGTAGATTTGTGAAAAAACCTTGTGTTTCTTTCTCCTCCTTTGAGCCATTGTACTCTTGATTTTCGCTTCCAGAATATTTCCTCCTGCTGACATCTAGTGTCCCTGGTGCAGGTCTATCTTGCATAAACCCAGAATCTTTCACATTCTCATGCATACAAAAATGTTTCTCAAAATCTCTGAAAAACAAGATTCCAATCTGGCAATTTCACAACTATCGCAAACGGTTCAACATATGCGGAAGCTTGTCAAAAAATGGTTCAAAAACCACAACCCAACAATCCCCTTATCAAAGGTTTCAAATAGCATTAAAACCCCCAGTGCTTCCCATTTAGTCAGGCGCTCAGTTTGCCAATTGACATTAAACGTATTAAATTTGGTTTAAAAATCAAAACATCAAACTGGCTCGTTAAAGGTCGAGCACCCATCTATAATTAAAATCTGTTCCAATTGCTTAAAATAGACCAAGTTTAAAACAGAACTCTGCGCCTCATACAGCGTTCCAATTGATTAAAATAGACAGAGTTTAAAGCAGAACTCTGCACCTCATACAACTCTGTGTCTGATTTCAAATCAATTTCATTCAACAGCGTTTTAACCAACAGCTTCCCTCCAACGTAATTTCATTCAGCTTACCATCAAACGACAATCGATTTTAAGCATTTTTAATATCAATGAAGTCGCCACTACAAATAACATTTGCCCACACAAAATTACAGTCCTTCGATCCTTGGATTACCCATTTAATTCGGCACTTAACACTACAATTTCCACCTCCAGCATTTGATTTCGTTTAACCTCACAGCGTTTGGTTTCAATTACATGTGACACCTGCACTAAATCCACAAATGAACCAAAACACAACTTCCAAGTCGTGATCTTAGATACGCTGTTTATTTTCAATTTGATTCAACCACAAACAACAGGAACCCTCTATTTCATTCGATTCAAACATAGATTGACGGTAAATTCAAGTTTCTCTACACAGTAAAGTCTCACAGATTCACTATGTACACAATTCAGAAAAAGTCCTTCAGAAACAAACATGAAGTTAAATACAAAAAAAAAAACCTTTTGGTTCAAGGCCAGATATTCAAAATCCATGGCCCTTTCAGCTGTTCCTAGATTTTCAGGAAAAAAACCCCTGTCTCCTACCTCTGTCCCTCTTCTATGCTACCTCCCAAAAAAAAGAAGTTATACATCAGTGATATCTAACTACTTCTTTCCACACAAGAAAGAATTAGTTATTTAGTTATAACTCAACATTTAACTAAACTAGACCACTTTTAACTACTTGCCCTTATTGAAATTAACACAAATTCAACAACTAGTCTTCCTCAAGTCTTGCATTTAGCCACAACATGTGACCACCCCGTCACATTGCTGGCCCAATTCTAGATGCTCCTGCATCAGACTCTCACGCTTGAAAACATTCATGATCTCCTGATCATGTGCTTTCAAGAAGGAATGAAGAAAAGTAAAAATCCCTCCTGGATCCCAGACTTGGTCCTGGAGTTGTCCATATGCTCTGCTCCTCTATTTAGGCTGCTTGTTAGCTGCTTCCTGCTTCATCTTCCTTCTCCGGTCACAACAGTGTGGAGCTGAAAACACTGTAATAAGTTTGTCATTGTGTTCAATTTCATCTTCCTCTTTAACTTCATGGGACCTAACCACCTGCGCAAGATTGTTTTCTTGGAAAAGACAAACCAACCTTTTGGTCACATCTTCTCCAAAAGACAAACCAACATTCCGTGTGCTGGGTCCATGCCCTTTATGGAGCTGTGGATCGCTACAAAGTATTCCACACATCAAACCCTCTTCAGGTGGCTCGCGGAATCGAACAATTTCTTTGATATCTTCCAGTCCTATACCATCAACGCTAAAAAGACTATTACGGACAACAAGAATCTTATCATTGAGGACATGAGCCGAAAGCAAACAACAAAACGCTTCAGCGAAAAGCTCAACCATACTTCCGCTGCACTTGGACTTGACTTCGCCCTCAAAACTATAAATCTGGTTCTTCCTCCTGCTTCCATGATTTCCTCTTGGACACATATACTTGAATACAAATGGCACAAGTACGAATTCAACTGAAAATAAGCCTCGGTCAACAAAATCATCATTAAAAAGATAAGGATTGTCCTCCGAAGGAAGCCTACTAACCTCAAGGATGTTAAAAAGGTCATAATACTGACCATGGATGTCATCACAAACAGTGAATTTCTTTCCATTCGGAGAAATCGCCTCCAGCAAATCCTTTACTTGCAATACTATTTGAAATGCACACCTTCTGCGTATACTTTCCTGATTCTTGAAGTCATTCATCTTTATAAATTCCAATGTTACATTTTCTCCTTCTACTCCATGCTGTCTCTCAACCTTTATTGAATGAAAACTAATGGAAGAGTTTTCAAAATTTTCCCCCGCATCAACTATTCTAATAAGGCTTCCTTGGTCTCCCGAAGTATCATGGACTACATTGACATCATTCCCACCAGCTCCTACAGAAGTAAATTCATATTTTCCTTTCTGCATATCAACATCATTATTTACTTCTTTGATGGAATTACTAATTACATTTTCTATTCCATGTTTTGAATCCCCACCAATGCTATTTGTCTGTGTAGACATACGGATATCATGTTCTGTTGACCCTACAGAACTGACATTTATGCCCTGCTTATCAGTCTTATGTTTGCTTTTTACATTTCTGTTACTTTTCTTCTTGCGGACTACAGAAGCACCATCATTACCACTGGCAGCAATTGGAATGCTTAATGGCATACTCGTTTCAAACTTAGAACTACCTGACATGTGGAGCCCATCATTTTCAGTAACCAACTCCACATAATTTTCTTCTTGAAAACAAATTCTGGGGCGAACCCAAAATCCGGTTTCCCCAATAAAACCACCTTCAGGTCTGTGGGTTAGCGGCCTATAAGAGTCGCTTCTCAATCTCCTCTTCTTATCTTTACTGGCGCCACACTTGCTATCATCGCAACGGGGGTTTTCTTCCAAAACTGCCACGCGGTTTCCTCAACAACTTCGTCTCCTTTGCTAGTCTTCAATCCCACCTTTGTGCGACCTCTTGACTCTTTTTTTCAGTCTTGGCCCCTCCATCATCTTCACTGTCAGTAGACTATGGTGGCTCTTCGACCTTTTCTTCTTCCTTCATTTGACTGCTCGACTGAGTCAAATGTTTCTCAGCACCGACAACAATACCTGCATTCACCAATAAATTGTTAGTTTTAAAGAAATAGAACCTTTCGGTCTTTTTTTATGCTTCACGCATCAATCTCCCATCATTTATTTTCTGGACTTCAATAGATCTTGCTTCGAATTGTTCGCTGCTTTCGTCTTCATCCTACTGATTCACAGTTTCTTTAATGTCCCTACAGACACAACTTCCTTGCAGATTCTGATCTTCCATCTTACTGCCAAATAACTTCTGCTCAATTCCTCTGATTTCGACATCATATTTGTTAATGTCGTTTTTGGAACCTACAGTTACATCATTATTTGAAAATTTATGACATTCATTCAACTCCATAAATGTTAAAAATATTTCATCTCTTTCATGCACAATAACCGTAATTTCTCCTAGATCAGATTCTACAGGTTTTCCTCCTCCATCAGGTTCCTTTAGCCACCGTTCCAAAAACTCGATTTCCCTCTGAAATATTTTTAGCACTTCATCACTACCTTCACTCTGGAAATCTTCCTGAGTTATCCTGGTTTCAACATCATTACATCGAAAACTTTCGTCAGCAATTTCATTAAACAAATACATTTGATAACCTCCTTGGAATTTTTCTTCGGCATTTCCACGTTTCTCCTATTCCATAACAGCTTCGATTTTCTGTCTTATTCCCAACAAGAATTCATTTGTGATTTCTTCTTGTTGTGATAAATAATTACCTTCCTTTTCTGAAAGGATTTCCCTACCAGGCTTTACCTCAAACGTTTCATTTTCCTTTGTGATAGTTCCATCAAACTGCTCACCATCTTTCGCGCATCCTGCAAACATACATAAACTGTGAGAAAAATTGCAAGACTGCATAGCCTCATCTGCTTCTCTCACCAACACATCTTCATATGCTTTTGAACTATCCCAATAGTTCATGAGATCCTCCTCTTTGGTCTCTTCACCCAGACTTTCACCCTGTTCTGGGCCACAAATGGAAACATCCATTTTTAACTCAGCCTCTCTGAGTTCTCCACAACTTAACACCTGCTCGAGCTTCCTTAGCTCTTCTGCCAACTGTATGTTTGTCAGCATTTCTCTCTTTGCGTGTAGCTTCTGCCACTTCATCCTC
The DNA here is from genome assembly GCA_031772625.1 of Pinus tabuliformis. Taxonomy (NCBI): domain Eukaryota; kingdom Viridiplantae; phylum Streptophyta; class Pinopsida; order Pinales; family Pinaceae; genus Pinus; species Pinus tabuliformis. Next base: position 773,867,081 of record CM062817.1, on the reverse strand, counting down.
TTTCTCATGGTCCAACCATGTGTCCAGTTTTTCACATTCTCCTGTAACAACTCCATCAATAACTCAAGTTGCACTGCTATCTCAGCTTTCTCTTTCTCATACTCTTCATCAGTCAACTGCTTCCATATGCCATTTGCCTTGGCATCCTTCTCCCTCTTTCTACTGTGGCCTCTCTCTGAACCTCTGCTCCCTCCTTTATGACTTTCAGTAGTCATCTTCTTCGCCATGAGTTTCTCGCCCATGAGTTGCACCAAGCCTCTACAACAACAAGCTCTCCTGCTGCCACTTACCTCACCAATCCTTCCCTCCGGATCTGGTCTTTTGGTAATCACCCGGTCCTCTACTGGAACCTTTTGAGCATTTCTCCACTGCTCCTTCAGGCTTCTCTCATCTGCAACTTTCAAGAACACACTTGTCCTTTTCATTCAACCTCTGTTGAATCTTCAGGTTCTGCCACATTCACTTAGAATCCTTTGTTGGACTCCTCTATCACTGCTCTACAGCTGTGATCTGCTTCTTCCCGCTGAGACTTTCTTCAATCTGCTTGCAACCTGAACTCTGCAAACAACTTTCAAACCAAAGTCAAATATCATCTGACAACTCACCTTCAAGATCCTGTTGATCTTGCTTCACTTCCTCAACTGCACTTGCATATCTGCGCTGCAATCTTCATCAGTTCCAAAATCCGATCTTAACACATGCAATTAATCTAACTGAAAACTTAAATCTCCACACAGAGCTATTCCTGCTCTGATACCACTTGATGCAGGTCTACCCTGCATAAACCCAGAATCTTTCACATTCTCACGCATACAAAAATGTTTCTCCAAATCTCTGAAAAACAAGATTCCAATCTGGCAATTTCACAACTATCGCAAACGGTTCAACATATGCGGAAGCTTGTCAACAAATGGTTCAAAAACCACAACCCAACAATCCCCTTTTCAAAGGTTTCAAATAGCATTAAAAACCCCCAGTGCTTCCCATTTAGTCATGCGCTCAGTTTGCCAATTGACATTAAACGTATTACATTTGGTTTAAAACTCAAAACATCAAACTAGCTCGTTCAAGGCCGAGCACCCATCTGTAATTAAAATCTGTTCCAATTGCTTAAAATAGACCAAGTTTAAAACAGAACTCTGCGCCTCATACAACGTTCCAATTGATTAAAATAAACAGAGTTTAAAGCAAAACTCTGCACCTCATATAGCTCTGTGTCTGATTTCAATTCAATTTCATTCAACATCGTTTTAACCAACAGCTTCCCTCCAACGTAATTTCATTCAACTTACCATCAAACGACAATCGATTTTAAGCATTTTTAATATCAATGAAGTCGCCACTACAAATAACATTTTCCCACACAAAATTACAGTCCTTCGATCCTTGGATTACCCATTTAATTCGGCACTTAACACTACAATTTCCACCTCCAGCATTTGATTTCGTTTAACCTCACAGCGTTTGGTTTCAATTACATGTGACACCTGCACTAAATCCACAAATGAACCAAAACACGACTTCCAAGTCGTGATCTTAGATACGCTGTTTATTTTCAATTCGATTCAACCACAAAACAACAGTAACCCTCTATTTCATTCGATTCAAACACAGATTGACGGTAAATTCAAGTTTCTCTACACAGTAAAGTCTCACAAATTCACTATGTACACAATTCAGAAAAAGTCCTTCAGAAACAAACATGAAGTTAAATACAAAAAAAAAACCTTTTGGTTCAAGGCCAAATATTCAAAATCTATGGCCCTTTTAGTTGTTCCTCGATTTTCAGGAAAAAAACCCTTGTCTCCTACCTCTGTCCCTCTTCTGGCTACCCCCCAAAAAAAATGAAGTTATACATCAGTGATATCTAACTATGTTAGATTTTAAGCTTCTGTGGAAGTTTTTTGTAGTTTCATGATCCGGATTATCCACAGTTTCTAGTTCATACTGCCAATGTTTCAAACCCCAAAGGGGGTCCATCATCAGGACAAATCAGAAAGAATATGAATGAAAAATTATTGAGAGAAGAGAGCCTGCGACCTGGATATAAATAAACTAAGAACCCTAAATTTATAAAGGCCGACATGATTCCTAACACTTATTGATAATTATTTTATTTTTATTTATTATTACATAAATTTTTAATTTTTATCTAACTACTTCTTTCCACAGAAGAAAGAATTAGTTATTTAGTTATAACTCAACATTTAACTAAACTAGACCACTTTTAACTACTTGCTCTTATTGAAATTAACACAAATTCAACAACTAGTCTTCCTCAAGTCTTGCATTTAGCCACAACATGTGACCACCCCGTCACATTGCTGGCCCAAGTCTAAATGCTCCTGCATCAGTCCCATTCCTGTTGTAGTGAGTCTGCTTGCAATTTCATATCTTCAGTGAAGCCTTCCTTGATAAGAGTTTGGTTAATATTTTGAAGCTTTTGTTCCACTTCTATTTTGGCTTTAAAAATATGTCCATACTCACTTTTGTTCCAATCTTTGAGTTTAGTCTTGATGTGCTTGAGTCTCTGTTGCAGCATGAACATTTTTGTGCCTTGAACCAGTAAATCTTCCTTCCACCACTTATCAATGTTGGATATGAAATTAGGTTGAGTGAGCCGAACATTTTCAAACCTGAAGGGCCTATTCCTTGGAGTTCCAATAAAAGAAGCTTCTAGCTGAATTGGCCAGTGGTCTAACCCTCCAAAAGGTAGGATAAAAGCATTCAAGTTAGGCCCCAAGAGGAGGAGGTTCGAAAAGGTGAGCGGGCTTGGCCCATGCAAGTCACTCCTCGCGACTAGTCAATGCCCTCACTCAGGTTTGAGCACAAGACCTCACTGCCTTTACGAGTCCGACTTTACCAACCAACTACCTCCGCCGACCTTGAAAGGTAAGCGAGCTTGGCCCAGGCAAGTCACTCCTCGCGACTAGTCAACACCCTTGCTCAGGTTTGAGCACAAGACCTCACCGTCTTTACGAGTCCGACTTTACCAATCAACCGCCTCTGCCGACCTTGTGTGTTGGACAATACTCACAATCCCAAATTTAGAAAAATTAAATTGATATTAACTTTTCAATTCATCAAGTTGTCAAAATAAATAAATATAAATGAAAAATTGATGTGTTTGTTGGACAACACTCACAATCCCAAATTTAGAAAAATTAACTTGATATTAAAATAAAAGTTGCAAGCAAACCATGTGTAAAGCATAGCATAGATAGAAATGGACAATAACAATAAAATTCATTTTTGAACTACTTATAATAATAAACTAAACACTATGTAAGCTTTTAACGTTGGGTAACTTAAATTTTATGAAAAAACCAAAAATTGTATTTAAAAGCAAATTCATAAAATGGGGTATATTTATAGAGTGAAAATAATTAACAATTTGCTATCAAAATCTTTAAACTTTACAAATTGCATAACTTGTCCCTGAACCATTCATTAAGAAAGAGTTCAAATTGAATGTAAAATTTCATAGTGAAATTTCCCTTCATGACTTATTTTGGTCATCAAATGAATAAAAAAGTTATTGACCATGACTTATCCCCTTTTTTTTCCAATCTCTTGTTTTCTTGTTTTACCTTGTTTTCTTCTAGTTTTGGTTCCAGGTTTTTGCATGTACTTACATAGAATTCCATTTTGCCAGTTCTTCATAGTTTTTTACTTTAATTTAGCTATATTTAAACTAAGCAGGAGGTCCTTGCTACTATGTAGCTTGTTTAAACATGGAAATGATATCAAGCCTAAAAAATATACACCACATTTCAAAATACAACCTTAAAAAATATCAGTTTAATATTTTAATATATTAAGTTTTGTTATAATGTGTATAACGAAACTTTAATGAAATTGTTTTACACGAAAAATAAGGTTATTTTTAAGCCGTAAGGCGTTCTCCTTTGAAAACAACTCCAGCTGGCACTGTGTACCTTTCTACACCATAATATCAAATGTTAGACAATTAAAATGTTTTAGGCCATTGGATCCACCTCTTTCATTTACCCCACTAACTACTTAACTAACTCACTAAGCCCTATTAATCTCTCTTCATGCATTCACTATTTTCCTGCCTTCTTTCCCAAAAAAAACTCTTCCAGCTTTCTTGTGATAGCTTCCCTTCTTTCTGGATTTACCTGTCCAAGTAGTGATACTAACACCTTCCAACAGCATCATAATAAATAGTTGCAGATCCATCAATCAATCTTATGGTGGCAACTCCTGCACCAAACAACATTCCCTCCATATATTTGATGTGCCAATCGGACTCAGTCCCAACCCATAAATAGAGCTTGTCTAGCCTTGCTGCTATATTGTTGGATTTATTAGCAACAATAATGGTGGAAGAAAAAAACTCCCGGAGAAGCCGAGTTTATCACAGCGAGATGGATGAAGAGAAGGTCCAGAGGTCTTGTCCGTGAAGGTGGATGAAGAGAAGGTCCAGAGGTCTTGTCCGCCTAATTAGCAATTGATATGTTTTACATTATTTCTTTCACAAACATTAAATCTTTCGCAAAGTATTTATTTAACATTAGTGTAGTAGAAATTAACATGTTTTTGTTTCTAAATTTTGTTTTTGTACAGAGTTAGATTTCATATTCTAAAATTTGAAAAAATAAAAATAAAAAATTAATGAAATTGTTTATATGATTGATATATACTTATCAATTTATATTTATTAATGTTTTTATTATTTAAAATATTTTTTTTAAATATATAAATAAATTTAATGTTAAAAAACATTAAGCTTTTAAATTTTACAAATTAAATATTAAAATTTTAAATTTTAAAAAATAAATATATATTTTTAACAAATTTTATTATATTATTTTTAATTAAATATCTAATAATTAAATTAGACTAATAATCAAATTTAAAAATTTAAAAAAAATATTGCAATCACAAAAATACTATTTAAAAAAAAAAAAAAAAAATTACAATTTTACTAGCATCTTCTATGTTTTGGGTATTGTATGATATCAAAATAAGATTACATTGAACACAACCATACATATGGAAAGCTTCCAGTAATTACAATCAATTAGAAAATTTTGCATAAGTTTAACCAAGGTTTACTAGCTAGGTTTGTTAGGGAATTTTTTGGATAAGGGTGAGCACAACTTTTTTTTAATAGGTTTATTTTTTAAGTTAAATGGTAAGATAAATAACAAATAGCTATTAATAAGTGTAAAAGCATTTTTATACTAAAATAAAGTAAAAGAATATATAGATAATTAAATTAGTTTGATTATATAAGGTAAATAGTTTTAAGGTTGATAAGTTTAGAATATTGATATAAGTAAGAAAAATAATTAATGACAATAACAATAGTGTTGAAAGTCAAGTATGTGGTTTAATTAAAACCGTCATTTATAAAATCCAAGTAACTTAAGAAATTTAATTAAAATTTTTCATTGAAGAGTGATAATGAATAATATATTTTTTTTTATTAAAGCTTGAACATACACCTAATTGCATTGAAAGGGGCTCTCAAAGCTTGTACATACACCTAATTGCATTGAAAGGGGATCTCCACCCTAGAATGAAAGAAATGTTATTCATGTTTGTTATGTAAACATTTTGATTCCTGTTATGTTATGTAAACATTTTGACTTGGTCAAATTACACAAATTAAAATAAAATAAAATAATAATTATAATTATTAATTAGGACATCAAATTATATAAAAATAAAAGTAAAATAAAAAATACAATAAAATAAATAATTATAATTAATAATTAAATTAGCCTCTATACATCTTAACTCGGATCTACCAAGTGCCAAGAGGGATCAAATCTCTTTTCACTCTAAAATATGTTTGCACCTAAAGGGACTTGAGGTCATATAAATTAGTCTTAGCCTTAAGGGTTAGCTTGCCACAGATTTAATTCTCTCGACACGAAGTGATCGCTTGTCAGAGATTCAATTCTTAAAGTGATCGCTTGGGGTGGATCTTCAACTATATTCCATAGATGTAGTGCATCGCCAAAATTCAGGTGATCACTTTGAGGTGGATCTTCTTAGAACTATATTCCATAGATGTAGTGCATCACCAATATTCAGGTGAATATGCCTAGAACAATATTCCATATATGTAGTGCATTGCCAAAATTCAGGTGATTGCTTGGGGTGGATCTTCTTATAACTATATTCCACATATGTAGTGCATCTCCAATATTTAGGTGAATATGCCTGGAACAATATCTCTTAGATGTAGTAAGTCACCAATCTCCATTATAGTAATAAAAAATGCAGTCATATAAATTAAATGGTTTGGTAATATGGATAAACATCAGAATATAAGAAATTTGAAACACTTATTCTAATTTTATTACAATATTATGGCTCAATAGGTTTTATTACAATACTATGGCTCATTACCATGATTTATGAATACCACATTTCCAAAAAGCCTTAGCCTTTAAGTTGTGTATATTAATACGATGTAAAGTGTTCCCCTTTGAGAAGAACTCCCCTTAGGGTTCCCTTTTGTGCCATGTCCATCCCATCATTCCAATTTCTTGGAACCGTCTTTGCCCACTCAATATTAGAGTCCTCGTGTCATCGATCTCCACTCTTACATTGTCTTTTTTGAATCCTTCATAACAACAGAACCATTTCAAAGAAAAAAAAACAAATTCCACCTCTTTTCATTAAAAGAAGAGTGATAAGGGCTCTTTTTTGTACCTGGGAGATGAGCAATGAGTATGAATGAATGAGGAGTTTCTGTGATTTCTATATGAGGATCAAACTCTTCTATTTCATATGGTTGTTGGTTTCTAGACCCATCTAAGTGATCCTCTTTGTTCTAGGTAATTCCGAGAGCTAATCTCATTTCCATCCCATCAAACTACTAGACTAATGTTTTCTTGTAAACATTGTGGAGCCCAAAATTTTCAAAGATCAATTGAATTGCTTTGAAGATTCAGAACTAGATGTGTTTTTCCCAAATGCAGAAGCTAGCATTGTGACAACAAACATATGTGGCCATGAAAGCTTCTTTTGGGTGGGAAATAGGAAGATATGTCTGATCTTCCTTGTGTGCTTTTATAATTTTAGCATTTTGGAGTGTTGAATGATTCTGTTTGTGGAAGGAGGATGTCCTAAAAGCATAATATGTCCTCTAAATGTCACATTGAAAGGATAAAGAGACTCAACCCTACTGCTTTTTCCATGATCAAATAGATTGGCCAACTTTCAGAGAACGCACACTATCAGAATGTCAAATCACATGAAAATGGTGCCTTACAGAATCGATTCCAGTTGAAAATTTCTCCAAATTTGACTAGCATGCTAGGTTTCCCATAGAATTCTATTTTCAAAATATGCAAGAGGAAGAACATAATAGACACTATCTTTTGTAGCCCAGGTACGAGCCCCTCTCCTTTAAGCAACATATTAGCAAACTAATGGAAAAGTTATTAAAATCCATGCAGTTATGATGTTTTGACTTGATTTATGCTTATGTTTTTGTTTTTAAAGTGAAAAACTTTATTTTCAAAAATATATGATATTGTAATAATAAGTGTATATAATCATAATTATATAAATAATATAAGTAGGTTAGAAAATTGATTCATGATTCAAGGACATCACAGGGAGAATCATTAAATCACCATGCGTCGTAGTTGTATTGATTTTTAATGAAACTCTTAGTTGATGAGACGAGTAGGTCAATTTTTTTGGTGTTAAATTGAATGAATTCTATTATATTAAGCTTCTTGAATTTGATTATATGCGTGCAAGGAACTTTATTACTTTTGAATCTTTCTAATTGAGTATACATAATGATTGAATGATAGTGAAATTTGTTACCTCAATTGATCCATTAGCATTTGAATGGATGTAAATACTTGCCTTTGTTTGGTATAAACCAATTCCATAACAATTGCCAAAAGTAGTAGACAAATTTGAATTAAAATATTATTTCATATACAGAAATAACATTCTGTAGAGAAATAGCATGGTGTAGATACTCACAGATTCTATGATATAATGGTTTTTTCCCACAGGAAAAAAAATAGACTTTTATAATATAATGGTTATGGTTTTTCCTTTTTCTTGTCCTCCTTATAGATGATTGTTCCTACCACCCAGAAAGTAGCTATGGGAAATTCACAATGTTTAACTTGGAAGAGAGTGCTAACATATATAATATGATTAGTTACTGAATAATGAGAGAAATAAGGAGAAATAA